>CM040088.1:4800000-6000000 GCA_022496805.1 Pohlia nutans | reverse complement strand
CAGACGAAACAATTGCTGACATGGTCACTAGGGGCATGTCTCCTAAAGAGGCGGAAGAGGCTTGGGGTGCATGCGTGGCTTACCCACGAATCCCCCAACTTCTCTACCCTATGATTAGAGATGATGGGATTTTGGGTCAACATAACAACTTGACACAAATCCCATTTGACATCCCGGTAAACCCCGAAACGGGACTTGCTTTAGATTTCCACGTTGAGATTCACTTTGAAACTCACGTGCAATTCCCACTACTACATGATCACATCAAATCCCTAGTCATGCAAAGGCTTGAGGAAATGGACATTCCCCTAAGCACGGATCTCATAGATCCCGTTGCGGTGCTTTGTTTTAGCACCAAGAGGGGAGGCCAAAGAGGAGTGTGGAACGGGGTCATTAAGTTACACCTTTTGAATCCTAAAATTGATGAGATTGGCACTACTAGAAAATCACGACCAAAACAACAGAAAATCAACTCATTTCTGTTGGTCCGTGCACTGTAAGTGCCTTTTTCACTGATTTCTAACTTTCTGTAAATGCAACAATAGAAGTTGCTTGATTTCTGTTGGTCCGTACACTGGAAGTGCCTTTTTCACTGATTTTTGTTGGTCTGTGTACTATAAGTGCCATTTTCACAAATTTTTAACTTTCTGTAACATTAAAGGGAATCTGAAGCCTCATCAAAACTGCGAGTTCTCATGCACATAAATTAATAAAATATATATATATTAAAAAAATTAAATAATTTTAAAATATATATATAATATAAAATAAAATTGAAATCTCACGTGGATATGTGGCAGCATTTCGGCCACATCAAGTTGGATAATAATTTTTTAATAAATTTTAAAATAAATTTTTAATATATTCTTAATATAAAATAAAATAAAATAAAAATAAAACATTTTAAAAATAAATTTTAAACATTATAAAAACACTTTTTAAACATTTCTGTAATAATTAATATTATTATTTTATAAAAAAATTATAAAAAATTTAAATTAATTTAAATTTAAAAAAAAAAAAATGTTTTTGTCAAAATTTTTTTTGGGAGTGGATCTGGCAGACTTTTCTATATAGTTACTAAAAGTTTCAAAAAATTCCAAAAATATTTTTTTTTGAACGAAATTTTGATTGCTGGGAGCGGTTTTTTTTCCATAGCAGACTTTGCATATTTTTAGCGAAGTCAAAAACTTTTTTTTTTCAAATTTTTTTTTTCATTAGATCAGGCAGGCTTTTTTCTATACCTACTAAAAGTTTCAAAAAATTCCAAATTTTTTTTTTTTTCGACGAAATTTTAATGGCTGTGAGCTGTTTTTTTTTTCCATAGCAGACTTTGGATATTTTTAACGATGTCAAAAACTTTTTTTTTTTCAAAATTTTTTTTGTAGTGGATTAGACAGGTTTTTATCTATATCTATAAAAAAATTCAAGAATTTCTAAAAACATATTTTTTTGGGTATCAAAGATAAAAATTATTTTTTAGTTGAACCCCCTTCTACTAAAATGTATGTAGAAGCTTCACAACATATTGGATCAAAGTGAAATTTTTACCACTAATATTAGACTTTAGAACGCAACTTTTCCAACAATTTTTATTAAAATCGGATTCCATATGGAGGAGAAACAAGCCTTCAAAGTTCACTAAAATTGTCAAAAGTCCAAATTTTTGATGTCGGCATTTATAAGTAACAATAAGTAAACTGTAGTAGCACAAAGTAACTTACCATTGGTGAGTTGGTAAGATCTCTTGGTTACCATGTAGGAGGTCTCGGGTTCAAATCCGGATGGTGGAGGTGTTGTGGGGTATTGTGGTCCGGGCAGCCCGAAACTATGGTCTGGGCAGTTGGAAACTGTGGTCCGGTCAGCTGAAAATTACAGTCCAGGCAGCAGGAAAATTTTCCCGGGCAGCCGAAAAATTATTGTCTAGGAGGCTGCAATTTTTAGGTTGGGCAGCACAAATTTTGTTTTCAGCAAAGCTAAATTTTTTAATTCGGGTAGTAGAATTATTATTTTTGAGTAATTGAATTTTTTGGACCACAACAACAAGAATCAAACAACATATCTCTGTTGAAAAATGTCCTGATCAACTTGTTCAAATCAACTCCAACTATCAACCATTCTCTGTTGATTTTTTGTTGTTCTGGACACATATTTTCTAGTAGTGTGGCATGTTAAAAGGACTCCGCCCCTTTATACTCAAATTTGACAACATGGAGGACTCATTGGATGAGGAAAACCCTAGGAGCTACTTGGGCAAAGTTTGCAAGAGCTTCCACGCCTTTGCTAGAAACAACTTATCCGTCAAAATCAAGAGTGAGAATATAGTGGATGTCTCCGCTTCCGCACTCTTTCAAGACATTTTAGAATCTAGCTTTCGTAGAAAGCAAGATTTTGAAATTACCGACATTCAAAAAGGCTTTCATGAAAGCCATGCCTTCATCATGGCACCCACCCCATCTCAAGCGGATAAAATCCGCTTATATCACATCCCCGCAAAACAAGAGATCATTGCTCCTCAAAGGAAAATGACCTCTAACTACCGCATGACACCGGAGGCAAAGGCCAAAAAAGATGTAATTACTTTGACCCTATCTCATCTCCCCATTTTACTATCGGTGCAAGACACCACCGAGGCCATTGGCAAGATTATGAACTCAAGCAACATCATCTCCATTTGGTATCACAAAGAGATAGGAACAAAGCATAATGGTAGTGCTAATGTTCTTTGTGCTAATCCCATTGTGTACCGCAAAATTCTCAACAAAACTCTAACCATTGGTGGGCATTATGTAGATTTTCTACCGCATAGAAGAAGCTTGGAAGGATTGGAGCCACCCACCAAGGAGCAAATTGACAAGTGGGGATTTAATGACATCAACACCGCCTTGGTGAACACGGTAACATCATTGACAACCTCTACTCCACCCATCACAAAAGAAGATGTCATCACCATTGTGGAAACAAGCAACAAAAAGATGAGAGAAGAAATTGAGACAAGAATGAGGGAAGATAGAATCAACAACAATACCAAGCATGAAGAACTCCAATCCAAGATTGATTTCGTTCAAGAATCCCTTTTGTTGGCATTAAAGGGCATCCAAGACATCAAAGGAAGTACCACACGCCTCGCTATAGTAAATAAAAAAAACATAGAGTGACTAAAGACCACATAGTAGAATACATAGTATATACTAGATACCTACTCCAAAGGAGTATTATACTCCATATTATACGAGTAGTAGATACTTTATATATTTATATCCTAGTATATCTATACTATACGTATAGCATATAGTTTACCAAAAATATATACATATATACAAATACTAGTATTCATACACCATATTATATTTATACTCAAAAAATACAAAAAAGGAGTATTATACTCTATATTATACAAGCTGTCCATACTCCGTACATCGTATATACATACAATACGTATGACATCCACACCACCAAAGACAAATACCTACTAGGTAGAAGAAAATATACAAAAAACAAAACAAAACATACATACCAATATCGCATCTATATACAAAAACTACATTGTATAAATACACCAAAATATACAATAAATATGAATATTCCGATACCAACTACAAAATACATTATTATACAAAATACAAAAAAAAATTCACAAAAATACAATAAATACCTCCTCTACTATACACAAACAATTTACACAAAATACACCCAAAACATAAACTACACAATTTATACACCCAAAAGAAATAAGACACACAAACAAAAAACACTTATGAAAACATACACATCAAAAAACTTAACACAACTACTATTATTTATACAAAAAAACAAAAAAACAAAATCAAAACCCATACAAAACACCGCAATGCAAAAGCATAAACACAAAACACAACTTACAATAAAACAAATTTTTCAAAACATCTCAAAAAAAAAACAACAACAAAAAAAACAACAAAAAATACAATAATATACATACTTATATAAAACAAACAAAAAAGTACCATAGAATACAAAAACAACAATGGACTCGGTCTACCGGCCTCGTCCAAAAAAAACAAAAGAAAATACAAAAACCTCATCAAAAAAGAAATTCTTTACAATATTCAAAACTACATACATATGCCAAATACAATATACAAATACACAGCAAATATTCTACAATTACAACCCAAAAGAAAATTAAACAAAGCACCCCAAAAAACTTAAAGCACAAAAAGTTCTTAAATATTGACAGACATAAAACCCAACAATGGACTCGGCCTACCGGCCCCGTCCAAAATAAACAAACAAAAAGGAAAAAAATTAAAATAACCCAAAAGTCTCCTCAAAAAAGAAACTTTCTACACCAAATACTACTACTTAGCGGAGACATTGAAACCAACCCCGGGCCTATGCAAGACCTACTAAAAACACACCCACATAAAAGAAGATCCAAAACATACTTTAGACCAAGCACGATTAAACTACATCCAGAATACCAACACTTAGCAAAACAATTTTCCCCCATTCTAAATATAACACATCCAAATCATATGGAAGCTAGTAATGACTACCCACATATATCAAAATATATATACCAAAATCAACACCATCCATCACCAAGAATACTATACGCACTCATCATCACAATAAGTCCATCAAAAGGAACATGTGACCAACTCCTAATACAAATCCCCAACCCTGATTGGACAACACTACTACTAGAAAAGATGTCCTTATTACAAAATCCACCTGAAAGTCATATCTTAACTACACACCCATACACAGAATTCACAAATAATAATCAAAACTTAATAAACCCACCAAATAACATTCACAAAGAAATTTACACTTTTATCCATCAACACAATGGTTCAATAACCCTCCAAAACATGACTGATAAATTCCCATACCTCCCTATCAATTTGTTAGAAGAAACCTTAAAAATACATGAACCACTACATGAATATACCCATCCCCCACCTCTTCCAAACATACCCTCAATACAACCACAAGAAATACATACATCAAAACATAATACGAGATTTATTACATGGAATGCCTCATCACTAAATACGGCCCTTCCTAATTTACATGAGCTAATTGCCAACACTCTTGATGAACCCGCTATCATCACAATACAAGAAACTAAATTAACCGCTACAAAATCCACCAAATATATACAAAACATATTCCCAAAATACAAATTAATTTTTAACAACACACATGCCCTAACAAGATGCATGTAACAAAGAATGCCATACATTCCCGCAAGAGGTGGTCTCCTCACACTAATAAATAAAAAATACGCGTACCCCGGCAATATCACTAAAATCCCAACTCCTAGAGAAATATCCCCCTATCTATAAATAATAAAAATTGACAATGAACCACTACAAACTTGGCTAATTATCCATATGTATATGCCGTCACATGCAGACGATATACAATATATACCAATAATCCAACAAAGCATAACACAACAAATCAATGCACACCCAAATACCACACATATATTATGCGGTGACTTTAATAGAGACATAGCACTTATTGAACGTCAAAATACAACCGACACAACCCCACCACAAATAGAAGACATAGAATGGAGAACATTTACAAATAATCTCCAACTAGAATACATCCCAACAGATTGCCCATTTACCAGACAAGGAGGACTAAACTATAATCAAACCAGTCTAATTGACGGATACTACATCAAAACACCAGATAATACTTTATACACATCTACTACAGATAATGACCATAACCTTAATTTGGACCACTCGCCAGTAACACTATACATACCGCCAAACACATTATTAGCAAGACCCATACAAATGACAAATAAAACAACGAGAATACTAAACCCTATACCACAAGAAAATATTGAAAAATTCAAAATAGAATATTTTGAAGAAAATGCTCTACAAATAAATGAACTCATAGCAATATTATCAAACGACCAACTAACACACGACCAATGGCAAACATCCTGTTCAAAACTAGATCACATGATACAAAATATGTCAGATAAAATTCAAGAAACTTGTAGTGCACCACCGCTCCCGACATTAACAAACCATACCTCCCAACAAGGAGGCTTCTTACCAAGAAAACTACAAAAAACATGGAAAAAACACCTATCCACCTACCATTTAATTAGAAAAACAATTTACATAACAAAAAACATACAAAATTGGCAAACACACCCAATAATCGAAGAATTAAAAACCCACACAAATGTCACCATCCCACCACTTCCAACCCAAGAACATAATCAACAAGAATGGATCCAATCTCTAGTAGAAATAGCCAAAACAGCAAAAATACAAGCCCGTAAAATCACTACAAAATATACCCAAAGTTGTATAAAAAAGGCAATAACAAAATACAGACAAATATACGACAAGAGCCCAAAGATAATAAACAAAAAAGTTTTCAAAAATCAAGAAACACCATCATTAGATTGCATTTTGGATAGAAACAATAACATACTAACCAGCCCAGAAGACATAGCAAATGAAATACACATACAACAATCAATTAGCAATAGACCTACGGTACCAACATGCTACTACCAACCCGAACATCCAGCACAATGCACTTGCGGAGTTAGACAATACCCATGGCACGACCTTGACGGATTTGTAATAGAAAAAAGAGGAAACCCACAAATCCCACTTTATAAACACTTTGATAAAGAAACATATGACATGTGTCTCAAACACCTATCTAACAACAAAACACCAGGCCTAGACAAAATCCCCAACTCAATACTAAAAAATATACCTGAAAGCTTCCATAAACTACTCTTTTTATTTTTCACCCATTGCTACAAACAAAAACAAATCCCGGCCTCATGGAAAATAAGTCTAACCATACTACTTTATAAAAAAGGAAACCCCGCACAACTGCCAAACCATAGAGGCCAATAGCACTTGCAAATACAATATTCAAATTCTTTACCAGTACACTAACATACATACTATTAGCATACGGAGAAAAATACCAAATCCTACATGACAGCCAAGAAGGCTTCAGAGCAGAAAGAAGTACAGCAAGACAATTACAACTCCTTATAGCAGCACTAGAGGACGCAAAATTTTCAAATCAAGACATATACCTACTATATATAGACTTCAAAAACGCATTTGGCTCATTAGATCACGCAAGACTATTAGTTATAATGAAAGACCTTGGATACCCGGAAGATGCAATAATGCTAGTTGGAAACATCTACTCCCACTCAAACACCATATTTATCGGAGAACACTTTGGCAAAACAAAACCGATACCAATTCAAAGAGGAACCATACAAGGAGACACACTTAGCCCATATCTATTCATAATCTTTCTTGAACCACTCTTGAAATGGCTACAAAGAGGGGAAAATGGGTACACATTCGATACATCAAAAATAAAAATCAGCTCTGCAACATACGCAGATGACTTAGCAGCTATATCAAATAATACAAAATCACTACAAACACAACTAAATAAAATTGACAAATTCTGTGAATGGGCAGGCATGGACTTGGGAGTCACAAAATGTGCCGTCACCGGTTGCCCAAATAAATCCAAGATGCAACCAAATAAATTCAAAACCCACATGACAAATCAAAAAATCAATTACAGAAACCAAACACTACCAGTACTCTATCAAAACGAACCTTATGTCTACTTGGGCATACAATTAGTTCCATCACTAAAATGGAAACTCCAAACACATATCACCACAACAAAAATAATAGACCAATGTAAACAACTATCAAAATGCCCTGCCACTATCAAACAAAGAATCAATATGGTGGACACGGTAATCAGAGTAGGCATAGCCTACAGCTTCTTTGCAGTCCCATACTCACTACCAACCATTAAAAAACTTGACAAGAAAATTATTGCAATTCAAAAAACAATATGCGGACTACCTAAAAGCACCGCAAACATAATAACTCAACTACCCCATGTTTTATTTGGACTAGAAGCCTCCTCTCTAAAAAATGCCTACCTTAGATGCATAGGTGAACAACTTCGAAATGCACTTAATGACAAAGGGAGACTAGGAATAATATATAAAGGACTAATACAACACATACTTGCTAAAGCAGGCGGTGCCGAAGACATCCCACGAATTAAACGCCAAGATTGCATTACATCACCTACAACACGAACATTATTCCTTCTGAAAACAGCAGGTGGTATACACCTAAAAAGCACAGAAGAAAATTTCCAACTCCACATGACTGAACTAGAACGAGAATGGCAATCTACAGTCATAAACGAACTACCACATTTAGACCCAAAACTCTCCATCAAATTATTATATAAATTAATGGCACACAAAATTTACAATATAAAACAAATCATCCTTCCAAACGGCACAAAACTAATGTCACCAGAAGAATTTAAAATATACTATCAAAATCCAACTAAACTAGACAAAAGTGCACTAAACATAGCGGAACAACTATTCTGTGAACCAAAATGTACTCAAGAATGCCCAAATGCATACCAAATACATTTACCACCCCGCACACTAAAAGAAAAATATAAAATATATAACCACAGAATCATACCAAGAACACCAATAAATTCCGTACAACTCCCTCAACCTACACAACCACAACAAACAGCCCCACCACAAAACATAAAAAATGATCCCATAAGATTCCCCATTCACACAATATTAAACCACAAAACAATTACAACAAAAGACAAATATAAAATATCTAAAAAATATAACACCTATTTATGCCAATGGATAGACCCAAACCACATAAGATACACTAAATGGTTAGAACAACGAGAACTATTCCCACTAAACGTACCAACAGTAATACACCACAATCTAAACTTACTTACAGAATACTACAGAGAATATCAAAATAGACACTATCAAAATATTATAAACACACAATTTACACCCGAACAAAACAGAGATACAAGATACATTCCACCCCCAACAATAATCCCCTACATTAAAACATCCACAATTGAATGTAACCCAGAAAAAGACATAGACACAAACAAGTGCACCATCCAAACACAAAATGACAAAACCCACATATACAATGACACCGGTAAATATATCACCACCATTCCGACTACAAGAATAAAATGGTTATGACAACAATATAACAACAACAAATACAACATACATAGACTAATACCTACTATACAAACATTTGAAACAGAAGTAGTCTGGTTATACCAAAGATACGAACACAAAAACCACAAAAAGAATACAATAAAAACACCACACCATACCATTCCATCCAACATCCTAGACACACTAATAACAACATTTAATATAACACACTCATACTTTTCCTCACCAATTACATGTTCCATGAAATCTACTCAATTCTACTCAACATTCGCCAGAGACAAGATTTTTGGCTCACTAGGGACAACCTTTCAATACAAATGGAAAGGCATCTGATATGCACACCCAAATGACGCCGAAACAGCACAACAAGCAATACATTGGGCAAGACTAGCAGCAAAACAAGACCCTGAAACTGTCACCATTTTAGCAATCCCAGACACCAACTGGTACCAAAATCTATCACCATACAACGGACCCTTTCCGGATACGCACGCCATCATACATTTTGCCGCGGACACCATTACATATGACGAACCAACAATACCACTAGAACCCAACAAAACCCGAAACGAACCACTTGCAATGCACATATGGTGTATTCACCATCAAAACAATAACATTGGCACAATAAACCAAATAGACACCATAAACACAACAATTGAAAATCTACAAATTACCCAAAACCATACACAAACAGCACTACCCACACCACCAAACACAAAAGTTAACAAAAGCACAAAATGGAACAAACTCATATACCCACCCTATAACAATCTACAAAACATGTCGGTAAATCCCCTTCCAAATTTTGAAATAAACACCACACTAAAATTTCTACCACAATACAGCTATTACACAGATGGATCCTTTTTACCTCCTAAAGAAGCTGATGATGGCCATTGGAAAAAAGAAAAAGCTAGATATGGAATCTACAACTCATCTAAACCAGATGTACAAATATCAAAAAGACTGCCTGGACTACAAACATGCTTCAGAGCAGAATTAATGGCCATACATGAAACACTTTCACTAATCACCACTAAATACATAAACGAACCTGCACATATTTTTACTGATTGTCTCAATTGTATACATGTTCTAAACACACAACTAAAACACCCAACCCAACAAAACAACCACGCCGATAAAACCATAATAGAAGAAATGCTAAAAATGCTAAAAAAGCAAACACAACCAACCACAATATACAAAGTTAAAGCGCACGCTAAAATTAACGGGAATGAACAAGCAGATCAACTCGCAAAATAAGGAACCATGAAAAGAAGTTATCAATTTGCAGCAAAACCACACGAATTTGCACATACCACACCTTACTACTTCCAAAAAGACACATGGCCCGGTCGTATCAAACGACCAGACAAAGGACCAGTTAGATGTTTGGAAGAATACATAAAGAAACATGACCGAGAAAATAACCTAGAAATACTGGCAGAAGACTTTCCCAACATTAACAAATGGACAACAAACTCCATCATAGATAACGAAATGTCCAATAACTTTTGGAATAATCCAGAAATAACAGACTCACAAAAAACAAGCATACTAAAATTTAGAACCGGTCAATACATGGGTAATGCCAGAAAGCAATTAATTTTCGGCATACAAAGATTCCTCTCAAAAACTTGTCCCATCTGTAATTCACAAGATGCAAATACATGGCTACATGTACTTTTACTATGCAAACAACACCATATACACGCATTAAGAACCAAAAGACACAATAAAGCGGTATGGGAATTAAGAAAATTAATACTATCCTCAAATAAATCAAGATGCTACACTCTCATGAATGCGGGCACATTCAACAATAACCCACAAGAAAACACAGTCCCTCCATGGTTATTACCATGTACTTGTAATCAACAAAGATGCCAATGTAATGCCAGATTCAAACCAGATATGTTATGCATTAAAGGCCTCCCATACCAAAGCCCACCTCCTCTAAACCCCGATGATAACCTAACCATACAATTCATAGAATTCACATACACAAACGATAGATTCTCACCAAAAACAATTGGCAGGAAAATTGTAAAATACCAACCTCTAATTAATAACATCATACAACAAGGTTGGAAAGTAGATCCTATCATAGTCATTACAGTTGGAGCTAGAGGAACCACACACGTCCCCTCAATGAAACAACTAGAAACAAAATTTAACATTTGCGAAACCTCCATAAAACACACATTCAAAGCAATAAATACCATTGCCATACAATATGCCGGATCTATCCTTTTACATAAAAGACGTATAGAGAATAATCAAACAATACCAATAACATAGTACATTAAAAGAGGGAGGGTAGTGATGAAAACCACTGCTAGCCACTCTTTTCAAACAACTAGCTCAACTTGCCTCAGGGAATAGGACGGGCCGGTTGGTTGGTACAACTTCCCTGCCATGATAATTCACTAGCAGCACCAAGCCATGTGTATCACACCACTGCTCAACGAGCCCAATTGGTTTCGAACTCAGACCACGTAATTGTGATACATCGCCCTTCACCAACCAACCAAAGAACTCATGACTTGGTGATAAAACCTAACACTAAATATACCTTTATTCAAACTAGCACTCAACCATCATTACTTCGCTCTTTTCCTTGTTACTGTTATTGTTACTTTGTTTTGGTTACTATAGTGCCCATCCTCGAAAGGGGAGAGTAGTATTGCTCCAATGTCCCTTTGTCCGGTGGGCATCGGGTCATTGACATTACGAACGGACACTTTATTCACGCCGGTCCTTTCTTTAGGGTTGGTGTTTCTATTATTATTATTATTTTCCCCACATAACTCATCTCATGTACTAAAATACAACAATGTATTCAAATATTCTATACCGGCATACTCTAGTTCAAGGGTGTATTCAAATTCGTTGGTATAGTGAAATAAAACAATATTCACATGGTTCTATGTAAAAATACATGGATTTGGTGCAACTTCAAGTTGCTTAGGGATTAAGGATAATCGATCTTTGAAAATGAATAACTACAAGTTTAGTTGCTACCATAGAACTCCATTGAGTTGTATACTTTTATAATGGACCGTGTCTCCAAAGCGACCTATACAATTGAATTAAAAAACAACACTAAAACCTAGATATTGATTGCACAAGATGTACACAATCAAACATGCAGAACTTACAAGTGTCTTGGATACACCTATATTTTGAAAATTCATAACTTATTCATACAATGTCCAATAATGCATGCTAAAGTGCATTACAATCCTCTAGTAAGATCCAATAAGAATTATATGTTTCTCATGATAGTAAACATGCTTAGTTGCTATTAGTGGCAATTTTATTGCACATACAGTAGAGGATGTGAGTCAATCCTTTCTTATACCATAAAATCATCTGATACGTGTACAATACGGAGATGTAAGGACAATGGGAAAAGCATTCGAAAATATATCTAGATATTAATTACACAAGATGTACACAATCATAACATGAGAACCTATTAAAGCCTAAGGTTGATTTTGGGTACGCATGTAGGTGTGACTTTGAAAATTCATATCTTATTCATATGATGCTGAAATAATGCCCCATGCAAACATATGTTGGAACCCTATTTCGCTTGCCGATAAGAATCAATAAGAATAATATATGGATGATAATACTAACTAAACTTAGTTGCTACTACACCGATTATTGCCATTACTATGAGTCACATAATTAGTGTGAGACTTTATACTAATCCTCACCCTAATTTCATTACATACATCTCAAATGTACATTATCGTAAGAATTCTCAAATACTCTCAATTACTGTGACTTGCACTTTTGTTATAATACCACAATTACTGCGAGAATATTGAATTACTTTGACTCACAGTAATGGCAATAGTTGGTGTAGTGGCGATTATAAGTACACATAACTACACAAGGTTCTTTAGCTCTTGTGAGTTGCACCCCGTTGCACTAGAATCACTATAGCGGATTCTAGAATGTCGGATATGCCACATCATTATTTACCTAAAAAATGAAGATGGAGGGTTGGAAGTCCACAGTAGCCCTACCTCAAGGATCACATGTTTTGAACTTTTCATCTTTCATGCAATGAGAGCAAAAGGGTGAACACTGGCAAGGGCTAAAGAACCTTATGTACCTTATCCTGGAGATCAAAACACACTACCAATGGAACTATTTTTTGTCTATGTCCCACCAGGGGAGAGACTATGAAAACGCTTCGTTTTTTCAGGAGTTAGAGCATTCCCACCCATGCACACTAGGACTAACTCTCTCAAATTATTCATCTATATTTGAAGGGCCCTTGCACTCACACTCCCCCACCCTTGCACGCCCTTCACGTATCAAAAGTGCGCATCAAATAGTCAATGGACTAATCACAAGTAGAATGTGAGGATATAGTCAACTAAATAGTGATTTGAAGGCCCAATCTCTAACACGCTAGGATTGAGAGTCAAGAGGTATTTTGAAAGGGCCCTTGGCACTTTTCATCTACTTCTGGAGTGTGAGAGACTCTCTGAGGGCATGGGTGGCCCTACTCTTACATGGCTGAACACTATAAGCAAGCCGTAAAAGTGAATCTAGGGTAAATACTAAGGTACGGACGACGCGACTAGTCGCTTGTTTGTTTCAAGATGGAGTCAGGTGGTTGTGGCAGTGACAACAATGAATGTGCTCAGTTCATGCCAGCTTGGGAGTTGGGACAAGGCCGTACTTCACCGCCATATCCTGGCATAAAGCTTCCTCTCAGCTTTGGATTCTTTGCTCAAGGTTACCTTCATCACAAGGTGCCGTTTGTCAGCGATGCCTCGTGTATGATTCTTGGCTTATTTTTTAACCCTTAAGCGTCCATAATACATTATCCGGTCAAACCTCATCAATTTCTCACATTTTAAAATGTAATATTCTCTTTTTTTTGGTATTTTTCTCATATAATATATCTTTAAACTTATTTACACTGATTTTTTCATAATTATTGAAATGAATTATGAAAAATTATTGAAATGATTATTGAAAATGAATTATTGAAATGAATTATTGAAATGAATTATCTTGACACATCTAAGAATGTTTCAAGGGGACTATTTACCAACCTAAATTCTAAGAGTCATGCTTTTGAGTCCAGGATCTCAGGAAGACGTCCTCCTATGATCCTCGTAAGGTGAGCTCATATAATATATCTTTAAACTAATTTACACTGATATTTTGTTTCATAATTATTGAAATGAAAATGAATTTAACAAGATTTTTCAAAGTTTATCTTTTGTAATAGCCATAGTAATTACAAAAATGCCTAAAATAGTATGACTTTTTTTTTAAATGTAAATAATAGTGATGAACAACAAGGTGTAGGTTGCATGCTTCTTGAGCTTACATAAAAAGAAATTCGATTGAAAAACTGTATTTGAAAACACTTTTTCTGTAGTGTATGTTGGGATTTTAGGGCTGTGAGCTTTAAAGTGCTATAAAAAACGCAATTCTAACAATTTTGAAGAACCGTATATTGAACTAGAAAGTAGAAGACAACTCCCACACATTCGTAGTTGGGACCAATTTTATTTGAAATTAGGAACTAGGTGAAATTTAGCGTTTGACTGAAAAACGATCAAAAATGGCCCCACGGGGCTCCTTACACGCTTAAAGGTTGAAGGTAGTTGAGGTCCCAACTTTTCATATTTGGTACATTTTAGGGAGATGTTGGCTGAGTTTTGTCAAAAAAAGAAGCATTGTTGGTAAGGTAGACAAGGAATCTTTGACATTAGAATGAGATTTGAGTGTTTCATACTCCCTCCATTTCATAATAAAAGTCTTCTTTTTTGGCATGTTTCGACTTGACGTTTCTTTTGTCAAAAAGAGTCATCTCAATACTCAAAATGGGCTATTTTTAATAGTACTCTCATTGTCCACATTGTTTGAAGTGGACAGTGTTCACGTTTTGAAGTATAAAACATAGGACAAAAACTAGAAAAACAAATGCCAAAAAAATAAACTCTTATTATGAAACGGAGGGAGTAGGATATTATAGTTGTCCCTCTCTATTATGACATGTTTGGGAAGCCCTAACTTCAAGTGACATGCATGGATTAGTTATAGAAATGATTTTTCACATGTATATTGTTTGAAACAATAATTATTGTCATACAATGGAGTATCATATGATGGATGATAGACAGAAAGTATGTGCAACCATAATCATCATAATTGTAGTAATTGAGTACAATTTCTATCATTAAGCTAAAATTTATTGGATCTTATTGGTAAGAGAAAAAGACCCATCCGGGCTTAGAACTCTTTATAAAAATGCCATTACACCCAAAGGCAAAATAACGTCAGAAGGCGGAAAGGGAAGAGGCAACAAATGCAACACATGAAGAAACTATAGGAGTTGGCACTCGAAAGCCAAAGTGAGCAGAAATGAAATAGCTAGACATCCAAAAGAATAAATGTGAGCAAGGGCCCAAACTGGACCAGAATTGGAATACCAAGGGCTAAGATGAACCAAGTGAAAAGTGGACAAAAACTAACGTCCAAGGGCGTGAAATCATGGACACATGTTAGATTGAGGTCACGCCGAATGAGCCTCAATATGAGAACCGAAGAATAAAATGTGGACAACGCGAGAACCAGGTCGACCTTCATGACGTCCCAGTCTGGCACATTGACATGCAATCATCGTCTTTGCGCTCTTGACGCTGCTGATCGCGGGCCTCCCAGACAGTGAAGGACACTACAATGCTAATTCGTCTTTTCTTCAATCAATTCATTTGCAATGCTAAGAAGGATTTGACGTAGGATTTTGTCAATTTGCTCCTCGGCGCGAGCAGGAGCTTCTATGATTGCAAAGGAATGAGATTCGGGCTCCTGGAAAGGAAAAGTCGAAAGGTCAAGGCAACTTATGCACAATGGCAAGTCTTTGTCTTAAAACACCTCCGGGCGATCGGGAGGTTGGGATTTCAGAGGAATAGGGGGATCATAGGAAATGGAGTTGCTAGGATTGGGGCCTGATGACTTAGAAGGAGAATTGAAATCATGGGAGCCTTGAGTTAGAGCCATGATCCGCTGGAAGGTGTCTAGCTGGCTGAGCTGGTCTCTTGCCTCTTAATGTCATGAGTTGGGGGAGGAAATACCAAAATACGGATGGAGGACATGGCACCATCGAGAGGAATCATCGATGGAGTAGCAGAAGGGTAGTCCCCAAACATATAAGAATGTATCAATTTTCGCTAAAGAGTTGGAAGGAAATTTCTTGATGTGTCTCTACACATTAATGCCAATGTGGATGATAGTTTTCTATGCGTGACAGAGGACCGTCTCTAAGTGGTGACCTTCCTCACTCACCAAGAATCCACACCATTAACACTAGATATTCTACAAGAGGACACATCTAAGAATGTCCCAAGGGGACTATTTACCAACCTAAATTCTAAGACTCATGCTTTTGAGTCCAAGATCTCAAGAAGATGTCCTCCTATGATCCTCGTAAGGTGGACTTGCCGAATCTGATACGCGTGTCGTTGTAGCAACTCCATGTTTCCTTGATGGACGGACAATCTATCCATTGAATGTACTATACTTTCAACATTTGTTTATGTTGTAGCATATGTAATAACTTATACTCTAATCACATGGCAACTGCTCTTGCTTGATGAGAAATCTTCTAGGACTGATGTGACTGTTTATTCTTGTCAAATCAAAGGAAAGAGGGGCTCTAGTCTCAATGTCACAAATGTTGCAAAAGGACTGTGAATATCACAAAGCACTGCAGATCCTCGTATAAGTTATAGGATTAGCTGTAAGTAGAGGCCATTTTTTATATTGTTGGTGAGAAACATTCGTTAGCTCGTGTTCTTCGTACGTGTTTTAGCAAAATCAATGTTCAACCTCTTTGCAAATGGTCTAGTATGCATTGTCAATGGGTGAAAGCATCTATTCTATTTCCCTTGTGTTCTTTTTCCAAAGTCAACAATGATGGCATGAAACTTATTCATGTGTGTTGTTCTCAGAAAATAAATAGGAAGAATGCAACCAAGGTGACTGTTGGAACAAAACCAAGTGGAAACAAAGCGCTATCTGGACTCGTTGATGCAGAACACAACTGCAAACCTTGTTGGCGTGGCTAACTTGGAACAGATGTTATAGACTTTTTTTGTAGGTTGAATGTGAAGCATTTGGTTGGAAGCCTTGATGACCACGACTCCAAATCTTTACACAATGACTACATCCATGTAGAAAAGGTACCCGCAAAAACATGTCACAGAGCTCGACAGACATTGTATGCAGGTAGTCCACGACAATTAGAGTAAGATAGTAGGGTTCAAACTCCAGTCTGCAGCTAGAAACTCAATGACATGAATGCCCTCTAAACAACAAGCACCACTAGTCACTATGATACACGCTCTGAATTCTCATTTATGAGTGACACTTCCAAATTTCAATATAATTACAATTTGTCTGCCAAATTGGTTTCCCAAATTAAATTAATTATTCGACATAAGTTTGACGTAACTGAATAGGTAGGACAATAATAGAAACATAAAACATACACTCAACGTTTTGGATGTCTCGTTGGACTTATTACAAAACCATCGCTATGACCAAACCCCTTTTGTGTCAGACTAACGTCGAAAAATAGGTGAAATACACATGGCAAAATAAAATATACGAGCCTGCCATGCTTGTAAAAAATACATCATGCTCCCAGCGACGCAGTGGAAAGCACTTACTAACTAAGAGGAAACAAAAGGAAATCCCACACTAACCGGAGGAAACAAGAGGTGATCTCAAATTGGACTTGTTATTGGTCTCTATGTTCTCACAGTCAGCAATTCTATATTAAATTAAGCTTTATTCATGTTCTACTAGTATACTTTACAATATAGTTGTAATATTGTACATTTTCAATTCATATCGTTGTCGATATATAAATCACTATGTTGGTATATTGGTATCAGCAACTCTTACGGACATGGACGGTCGGATGGCCTTGGATTTGCATACCCACACACCCTAAATCACACATTGTTGCGGCCACATGTACGGTAGCATTCGAATCAACAACACGCTACAAAGAGGTTTTGTCATGTGGTGTTCTAACCACCACAGGGAGAAATAAAGACATTCCCACATGGGATTTCATATGGGAAGTGGGACAAAATTCCCAGAATTGTAACTTTCTTGGGATGATTGTAGTGTATTTTGATCTGGGAAAGTTATAATCGTGTCCCTGTTTCCCATATGGGAATCTTGTATTTATCTCCCTGTGCACGTGCTTGTTGACGACGAGATCTACGGTCCAAGTGAGTTAGAAAACTCCATTATGCGTATAACTACCTCATACGCAGTAGCATCGCATATAGATAGAATGAAACTCTTTATTGCAGTTCGAGCTCGAATTCTCCAAATACATTGTTCTAGATCAGCCAAATGCCATAGATTTCAAGCTCTTAAAGACAATGACATTCAACAAAGGATTGCGCATCTTCATTGCAAAGATGTCGTTCGACTGAAATCTTGTACATTCAATCATCTCCCTCTGCAGTTCTTCCGGATTACCAGCTTATCCTTTAGGGGAATTTTGTGAGTTACTAGTGAGGATCAATCAATCCATTGGAACTCATGGTCCGAAACAAGTTCGTTGTGACCCACCTTGCTCTGATATCTTGAGGTGGATTGGTCCACAAGGACATTGTTTACCGTCATTTCCTCTGTTGTTTCTTCCCGGATTCCTACTAGTAAGTGGGAACATTGATTCTAGCTTCCCAAACATTTGCACTTTGAGGAGATTAATTCCAACAAATCTAATGTTTTGTCCTGGTCCCTTACAATACCATCGTATAACTTTATGAAGCTAAAGTCAGGAAAATTCTTCGCTTGACCCTTTAGTGCTCAAGTGACCACATTGTGGTCTCTGCTATGTCGAAAACGCGAATAACAGAAAATTTGTGAAGAACTGGATTTTGAATTGTGAAGTTCAGATGATGAGTGGTATAATATACATCTTCTAGAAAAAGAAAATTTCAATTTGGAGTTGTTCAACTATCAAAATACCTATGAACAAAACTCGAAAATACTGTAAATACTTGAAAATACAGTAAATACTTACAAATACAACACATGTACTATGCGGTATTTTTTGTATTTGGAAGTTAGTTATCTTGTATTTTTT
Source organism: Pohlia nutans (assembly GCA_022496805.1). Taxonomy (NCBI): domain Eukaryota; kingdom Viridiplantae; phylum Streptophyta; class Bryopsida; order Bryales; family Mniaceae; genus Pohlia; species Pohlia nutans. The sequence continues at coordinate 5,980,765 of CM040088.1, read as the reverse complement.
GGGGGGATTGTGTTCTCTTGTTCATGTTCCATTAGTGTATGTATTCCTATCTTGATCCATGTACTAACTCCTTTCATATTTTAACGTATAAATTTTTGTCCTAAACCGTATAAGGATAAGTCATTCTCACTTATAAAATTCACAATAAATTATGTGTGAGTCCGTTCTTAACATGAAAGATTGCAACAGAGAGGTGTTGACATAGGTCATTGCTGAACATCTTTACTTTCATTTTAGAAAATTCAACCCAAATTCTATTTAACTTTGAAGTCACACACCCTCCAAAATCTCATTTTTGAGTGTGCATTATATGGTTCAAAGACATACTATGATCTTCCAATCTCACCATTGGATGATTCTCTAATTTTAACAAAATGTTTGCACCCCAGTTGAGAATACAATTGTACGGTTACGTTCTAATTTAATTCATTCTATTTATGGCAGTATCAATCATAGTGGAAAAACCTAGTGAAAACTAGTGAGCCCTGCTACAGTACCCGAAGCGTTAAAGGTTTAACTCTTAACCCTTTAGTGCCCAGCAAACCACATTATGGTCACTACAACGTCCGAAATGCAAATAGCAGAGAATCCGTGAAGAATTGGAACTTCAGTTTTGAAGTTCAGATTTGCGCACCTTCCAGAAAAAGAAATTTTCAATTTGGAATTGTACAACTATCAAAATACCTATCAACAGAACGCAAAAATACTGCAAATACTTGAAAATACAGTAAATACTTACAAATACAACATATGTATTGTGTAGTATTTCTTGTGTTTGGAAGTTTGTTATCTTGTTTTATTTTTTTGGATTGTGTTCTCTTCTTCATCTTCCATTAGTGTGTGTAATCCGATCTTGACTAATGTACCCACTCCTGTCAATTTTCAACGTATAAAATTTTGTCCTAAACCGTACATGGACATGTCACTTTCACTTATAAATCTCACAATAATTATGTGTGAGTCTATTTTTGATATGAAAGATTGCAACGGAGAGGTGTTGACATAGGGCATAGCTGAACTTCTTTGCTTTTATTTTTGAAAATTTACCTCAAATTCTATTTAACTTTGAAGTCACACACCCCCCAAAATCTCGTTTTTGAGCGTGCATTATACAGTTCAAATACATACTATAATCTTCCGATCCCACCATCGGATGATTCTCAAATTTTAATAAAATGTGTGCTCTCGAGTTGAGAATAGAATTGTACGGTTACTTTCTAATTTAACTCATTCTATTTTTGGTAGTCTCAACCACAGTGGAAAAACCCACTGAAATCCAGAGTTGTCTGCTACAGTACCCTGGGCACTAAAGGGTTAAAGGACCACAACTATGTTTCTCTCCAAACACTCCAAAGCTGCCTAAAAGTACCATTCTCATAAAAAGGCAACTAGTTTTCAATCTAAAACCTTCTTGACCAATCCGACTGTAAGATATTTCAACTAACTTGAATTTATTAGCACCTACAAATTTTCAACCGTTCAGGTTTCTTCAATAGTACGATTATAAGCTATAATGTTGGTTGGTTTCTTTTTTTTGGGCCAGATGCCCGAGTTTGAAACTTTTTGAAAATGCCCAAAATGAAAATTTTAGTCTCAGATTTGGTAAAATGAATTTGGCAATTGTGCATATGGGGTTGTTAGCTCATTGTGTACGAAAAATCAAATGCATAGCTCATTGTTTGAAAATTTTCAGGAGTTGCCCGCAGTTAGGTTTTTCACCTTTACATGATTGTATCTTTTGATCTATGCATCACCTATGTACACAAATTACCATCCCATCTTCGTTACAAAGAGTAGAATCACCACCAAAAATCTCAAAAATTGAGGATCAATACTCATTCAACACTGAGCTGACCGAACTTGGAAAATCAGCCTTGGTCCTTTAGGGGTTAATCCCTAAACATCCACAGCCCTCTCCAGATTAGGCAGTTTTGCAAAAAATGCATTACAAAATGAAACTACGAGGGATGTTTTGAACTTCATGTATGAATAAATGTTGTACATAATGCAGTTTAGATTCAATCAATACCGTTCCATCCGCCATTGCTATCATCAATATTTTTCTGTAAAATACGAAGCTTGAAACTCAAAATTATTTTGTAATTTGGTTAGGAACAAGATATTGACATGGCATTCACTACTTGCTACATAACAGCAAGTTTTAGTCTAATCATGTAAGAGTAGTTTTTCCTCCTTTCCACTTTTACTGAACATTATGTTGTCACACAAAGGGACAATATGGTGTAAAAAATGAAAGAAAAACCATGTACATACCACTTGGAAATTTATTTGGTTCACATTTAGGGGATTGTGAACATCTCACAGTGCATCTAGGACGTCAGCATGGAGTGTAGAGACACGCTGCCAACCATGTTCAGTACACTAAATAGTATATTTAGTGTGAGATAATTATAAGATTTGAAAATGTTATAGATTTTTACTCTCGACAAAAAAATTTACCAAAGACATTGATTCCAATACTATTGAAAGATCCCCATCTTGACCAATAAAGAGGGTAAAAATATTGGTCAACAGTAAAAAATTACAACATGTTTATGTAAATTAGTGTATCTCACACTAAATGTACTATTTAGTGTAGGGATAAGCTGGGGGAAACGAGGCGGGGGAAGTTCGAAACGATATTAACAACATATACGGGTTGCCACATTGCTCACTCCAAAGCACTTAAACCCTAAACTGGGTAGGACAAAAAATCTATTCAAAGATAACAGTAAACCAGCATCTCAAGGACAAACATTTGAGACTGCGGCATTAACAGAATGCTAAATAAACAGAGAAACGGGCAAAGCGGAAATGCAAATTACGGAAATTCCCGCTCATTCCCAGCAACCCTGACAAATGCAGGTTATACTTCATAAAAATGTCCTATCAAAGCGGTTTAGGCACCACGAACCTTAACAAACGACGCCATAAAAATCGCAATACAATAGAAATGTCTAAGGGCAAATGGCACTGCATCGTCTAAACCGTTAACCAACAAATCGTGCAACAGGCTGAAAAATACACCCATTAAAATGAAAAGCCAATAAATCTAAGAATACATAAGCGAAAATTGAAACAAACCAAATACAACGACAGCAATAAGAAAAACAAGTAAACGCTCTTTGTCCACAACAACAAACAAATCAGGCTCCAAAGTATACAACGGTAAAACAGAAGTTCAATCAAAATTTGTAAGTACATAAACCCGGGATTATACCCTAAGCCCAGAAACAGACCGTCCTGTTTCACGAGCCAGCTCCAAAACACACGCCAACCCAACCACTCCTACCATCACTACTACACCCTCTACGCCTCCTCCAGATCCTCCTCGTACTCGCCTTCCTCCTCCGCCGACGCGTCCTGGTACTGCTGGTACTCCGACACCAAATCGTTCATGTTGCTCTCCGCCTCCGTGAACTCCATCTCGTCCATCCCCTCGCCCGTGTACCAATGCAAAAACGCCTTCCTCCTGAACATCGCCGTGAACTGCTCCGACACCCGCCGGAACATCTCCTGGATCGACGTCGAGTTCCCGATGAACGTCGACGACATCTTCAGTCCCGTCGGCGGGATGTCGCACACCGACGACTTCACGTTGTTCGGGATCCACTCCACGAAGTACGACGAGTTCTTGTTCTGCACGTTGATCATCTGCTCGTCCACCTCCTTCGTCGACATCTTCCCCCGGAACATCGCCGACGCCGTCAGGTACCGCCCGTGCCGCGGGTCCGCCGCGCACATCATGTTCTTCGCGTCCCACATCTGCTGCGTCAGCTCCGGCACCGTCAGCGACCTGTACTGCTGCGATCCCCGCGACGTCAACGGCGCGAACCCCACCATGAAAAAGTGCAGCCGCGGAAACGGAATCAGGTTCACCGCCAGCTTCCGCAGATCCGAGTTCAGCTGACCCGGAAACCGCAGGCAGCAAGTGATCCCACTCATCGTCGCAGATATCAAATGGTTCAAGTCACCGACTGCCAAACCACCACCACCACCCAACACATCAGCCCCACACTCATCCAAAACCTCTCCAAATATCACATCGTCAACCATTCAAATCTCCACAACCAACCACACTCACATGAAGGGGTGATCAGCTTCAATGTCCTAAAACAGATGTCGTATAGCGCCTCGTTATCCAACACCATGCACTCGTCCGCATTCTCAACCAGCTGGTGCACCGACAAAGTCGCATTGTAAGGCTCCACCACAGTGTCCGACACCTTCGGTGAAGGGAACACCGAAAACGTCAGCATCATCCTATCCGGGTACTCCTCGCGGATCTTCGATATCAACAATGTTCCCATCCCGGATCCCGTTCCTCCTCCCAAACTATGGCACACCTGAAACCCTGCCAACCATCCCCAACCAACCACAGTCTCAGCACCAATAAACATTGCCCAAAACCACCCAAACCCAAAACAAACCAATAACACCTGCACCCCCTCCCGCCATAAGCCATCGGACCATTACTCATTACACCGTTACCCATCACAAGTACCTTGCAAGCAGTCGCAGCTCTCCGCCTCCTTCCGCACCACGTCCAACACCGAGTCGATCAACTCCGCTCCCTCCGTGTAGTGTCCCTTCGCCCAGTTGTTACCAGCGCCCGTCTGTCCGAACACGAAGTTGTCCGGCCGGAAGATCTGTCCATAAGGACCCGACCGAACGCTGTCCATCGTCCCGGGCTCCAGATCCATCAGCACCGCGCGCGGCACGTACCGCCCGCCGCTCGCCTCATTGTAGTAAACATTGATGCGCTCCAGCTGCAAGTCCGACACGCCCTGGTACGTACCCGTCGGGTCAATGCCATGCTCCTCGCACACCACCTCCCAGAACTTGGCACCGATCTGGTTGCCGCACTGCCCTCCCTGGATGTGCAAAATCTCTCTCATCTTGATCGAAGAAAAACTCGCTCCTAGACCACAACCTGATGCCCCGTCTCACAAGGAGATATGCAAAGGAACGTAGTGAGTGTGCAGACGACCCGGCCAAAGCAGAAGCGAGAAATGGCCTGAGGAACAGGGGCGTCGAGCACACTGGGGAGGGAAGAGAAGGAACGAGAGAGATAAAGAGGTCCCCGTTCTCACTGTGCAAGGATTTTTTCGGGTTATAATATTTTGCACCGTCCGATCTGGAAATTCGAGAGGCTGAGATTGTCTGCGTAGCCTTTAAAGATCTTCTTGGAAGTCCGTCTGCCCGAGCTAGAATTGAGCTTCCCGATGGTTGTTCTGCGCCGTCAGATCCGAGATCGACGGTGGAGATTCGCCGTAGCTGTCATTCGCGGTCTTGTCGTTCAATGGTCAGGGTCTTGGTAAATGTACAGCTCTGGTTTTTGAATTTTGGTGGGAAAGTGAGGCGGTGCCGAATGGGCTTTTGATTTTCTTTAATGAGACCATTGTAACGGATTTTCATTTCGAAAGAGAGGTTGGAATTTGCAAATTTTCTTTCTTTTTCATTAGAGTTATCCTTAAAGTCACCTTGTGTTTGAATAAGATGCCGTGAATTTTGCTTTAATGTACTCTTATTTGTTCACCCCAAATAGTCAAAAAGTATGGAAAAGCTTGGTGGTCTATCATTGTTAGGTGTGTAAGAGCTTGGTGGTCTTTAAACTCAAGGGAAACTAGTTTAGCCGTCAAGAAAGACAGCTAAACTAGTTTTCCATGAGTTTGAAGACCACCAAGCTCTTACACACCTAATAATGAGAGACCACTGAGCTCTTCCCTACCTTTTAACTATTTGGGGTAAACAAATAAGAGTACATTAATGCAAAATTCACGGTATCTTATTCAAACACAAGGTGACTTTAAGGATAACTCTATTTAATTCATTTGGGTTTTTCAAAACAATCCTGTTGAATTTATAAGGGCCTCTTTACACTAGAGACAAGAAGCTGTGAGGAGAGAAATTTTAGCCAATGGAAGGCCTAGAAACCGGAAAGACCAATTTCTCATTGGGTGAAATTTCTCTCCTTACGACATCTCGCCTCTAGTGTAAAGAGGCCCTAAGATCATGTCCATAAAATAAATCATCTCAAAATTTTAATCTCTATAGTTTTTTAATGTTAAAAGTCAAAATTGTCCCACAATAATCTTTTTAATACAATGCTCAATTGTTGTCTTTCTTAAAAGGTTTAATCATAGAATATTTAGTAGAATAAATCAGTATTTCTTAAAATAGTAAAGTGAAAATCCTTACTAATATCAAAATCATAATGTTTGAGTTTCAAAATTAATTTTTATCAACCTTTCATTCTTTTTTCTATAATTATCAAAAATTAGTATGGTTTGCAACTTATACAAATAAATATTATGTTGAGGAAATAAGTTGGAAAAAAAAATTCATTGTTTAAAAAATACTAAGTAGATGGAGGTATATGCTATAGAGTAATTTGAAATAGCTTGTAACTTGGAGACAAACCCGGTAAATGTCAATCCTAGTAGTGAAAATGTCGTTGTAAACAATCTATACCCTATTTTCTTGTTTATTTCTTTAAAATATTGATAACAAAAGAACATTCATGAACTTTCAATTTTATATTTGAAAAAGAAATGTTACAATCGCTTACAAAAAAATGTTCTTTGTAATTTCCATTTAATCGATCATAATAGAATGATTTATTTTTTTCTATATAAATATGGATTTATCTATGCAAATTTTGTTGTTTCTTCAAAAACAAAACTTAAAAATCAAAAGTCCTTTTGTTGCTTTAAAAGCTTGCATCTGGACTAGAAACAAAATATCTTTAAAATATTAAAAATAAAAGTATGATAATTAGGAAATATTTTATAAATACCAAAAGTTTAACAGAATATTTCAAAGTCATTGGAGCTTTAAAAAAATACTAAAATCTCATTTTAGGTTTTGCAAACTTTATAAATAACTAAGAGCATTTCAATAGTCTCAACAAAAATAAGTTCAGAACTTCAAAAGTAAGGAGCTAGAAATTTCTATTTAGGGTTTGAGTTGGGCCAAACCCAACCGTCGTAGGCATTAGCTCCTCCCCAATCCTATCCATGGAATCTCAATGGTCCATCATCTTTCCTATTGGTCAACATTCGGTCAATTGACACCCATGACTCAATTAGTAGATTTAAAATAAATACATGTCAGGTTCACAACAAATTTGTGAAGTAGAGAGTGTTTTGTCTCGGGCTTGAAGCTCATTATTCAATGTGCCGTGACCGTTGGGCCCCATTTTTTGTGACTCAAAATATGTCATCAGTCAATAGCCATTTATAGACCGTTGGAGACACTATAATGTAGTGGAGTTATTTTTTAATTTCTAAAGCAGTTTTTAGACTATAAGATGTAAAAGAGTAGTCACTCTTGGGGAGAGATTTCTTGATTCAAAATTTAATCATAGGATCATTTTTACCTTCATTCACTATCTATACAAAAAAATAAATCTCAAGTTCTTTAACATTTATGAAATCTAAAAGTTTGAAGTTTTTTTTTTGTTTTTTTGTTTTTGTTTTGTATACCAATGCATGGTTGTCTCCCTCCTTCAAAATTCAATAAAAATTAGAGGATTTGAATTTAGACTGCGAATTTTGATGTAATGTTCATTGATTAGATTAGAACCACTGCACTAAATTTCAAAATCTCAATATATGACGTTGAATTAATATAGAACTTGGAATGCACTCTCAGAACCTTATGGTCAGTAAATTACACTTAATTAGGGCAAAGCAAAAGGGGGCGAAGCGCATAAAAGTTTTAAAATAATGTGCTTCACTCCTCGTCGCCTAATCCTTTTTTTTCCACTTTAAATAGTTTACCACCATCTATAATGCTAAAAACTACAATTGGATGGCGTGGTAATACTGCAACACTATTTGCTTTAACAACGACAAATCAAACTTGTACAAGTTAGAACTGCTTGTGTAGGATGAAACATTGGATCGTGGAATGACTGCATAGTTGTGCACTCAAACATAGTCATGGCTCATCCGAAGCTCAACAACAAGTTTTTGCATTGTTTTGACAAAGTCTGAATGTGTAGCCTAGTGTTGGATACTAGAATTGGTAGTCTGGTGGTTTGAAATCATAGTCGCCCTCGCATGGGCGACTTTGGTTAGATATGGGTGCCTTTGTGACGCTCATTATTTTTACCAAAACATAAAAAAAGATGTTGATTACTTTCTCCGCCAAGGAGTTTGCTCCTTTGGTTTTGGTGTACATTTACTTCATTCATACACTTACTTTATACGTGCACCTCCTCATAATTTCCCATTTCCGCATTTCCAGGGCCTGTGCATTTCCTGGGACGCCACCCACTGCATAGTGGAATAAATGTCTTAGGCCCTCTTTACACTAGAGGCGAGAAGCCGTGGAGAAAACCTCACAAGGGCCATGGCTCATCTTTGAGAAGCCAACCTTTGAACTTGACGGCCTTTGGATATAGTGTAAAGTGAGAAGGGGCCACAAAATAAAGTGTTGATTTAAAAAAATAAAGTTCTTACATATTCTTAAAAAATAAAAAATGATTGGTTGTGAGAATTTTGACCAAACGGCCCCCCGGATTTTGCATTAGATCCACCTCTTGAGGTGGGCTTGACGCAAAATCTGGAGGGCTTGGAAAGTGTGCACTTTTGTTGCCACGAAAGACAAAAGTGTCGTCCATGTCATTTTCTCCTCCTTCCGTCCCTTGGACTGAAAATTTTGGGTGTAAAGTGACATTTTTTGGTCTTCTTGGTTTCTAGGCCTCCCATTGGCTGAAATTTCTCTCCTCACGGCTTCTCGTCTCTAGTGTAAAGAGGCCCTTATTGTTTCAAAAAGTAAAAATAAAAATTGAATGGTTGGGTATTTAGGGGATAATTCTTATTCAAACCTCATTTTCCTAGGACATTTGCTGAATGAGCATAATGTCACGAACTAAAAAAAGAAGTATACTGGATAGCTTTTACTTATTACAATAATTCCAAATTATGCACGCTTATACAAATCAATGCAAAGCTCTGAAATCCATATTTTTACACTATTTTTTTGTTTTGTGAAAGAATTGTAAGATTTCAAAATATCAACAAAATAAAGGGTCAAAAATTCACTACAAAATTGTCTTCATCCTCCCATAAAAACGCCCAGTTATAAAGTGGATTAAAAATGTATTCAATATGTGTTTATCCACAAATGCGATGCAAACATGCGATGCGTGTAGCGTTCAATAACAGAGATGCCTTTGGAAAAATTCCCGCCTTTAAACAACGCCGGGAGTGCCGGGATTCCGGCAAATCATGCTTTTTACTGTGGTTTGAAGAGCATCTAGTAACAAGTTTAATTAGTCTCGCTGGATGGCTGGCTTGCTTCAGTTGTCCCGATCGTCGCAGGAGCATCGTCATCACCATCGCCATCGCTGCCGTCTCTCTTATCAGTTCTGATTGCACTTCTGCCTTCGTTCATTTGCTTCTGCCTGGATTCTCCTCTTCATTCCATTCAGACTACCGTATAATTCCAGTGGACAGGAAGGCAGCCATGGCGGAGCTCACGTCTTTGCCCAAGCCTTTGCGCATTATTTTTTGCGGATTGGATTATCCACCAGCCGAATCCCACACTCGCAAGCATTTACAGCCATTCCCGCATCTTTCTGTAATTGAGCTGGCCAGACTTGTTAATTTTCCTACTTCTAATAACTTTTCTGTGTTCGATTTGTCGAGGGACTCTGTTTCTTGAATTCGCAGGCCTTTGAATTCTTTAGCAGTTCGATGAGTACTTTTTGATCGATGTTTAGTGTGATGAACGGACGAGACGTGTGTGTAGGGCAGTTGGATTCTTGGCCGAAGGAGGAAGTGCCTGATCATATAGCGGATTATGACATCTGCGTTCCTAAGACGTTACGAATTGATGCGGTACTCATTGCCCGTGCCACGCGGTTGCAACTCATCGTGCAATTTGGCGTCGGCATTGAAGGTATCTAGTGTATGGCTTGGATTTACAGAGGCTTAGGATAGTTGTGTACGTTATGGCGTTTCTACACCCTTGGAATCATTTGCTTGCTACAGGGGTGGATGTAGAAGCCGCCACAAGAGCAGGGATCAAGGTGGCCAGAATTCCAAGCGTGAACTCTGGGAATGCCATTGCATGCGCTGAACATTTTATTTATATGATGTTTGGCCTTCTTCGTCACCAGGTATAATCAGTACATTCTCTACGAGTTCATTAATTTAGCCGCAAATATTGTTGCCTTCTAAGCTGTCCAGTGTAGCGTTAGCTTCATCGTCCTTGTCTATACAACAGCTCTATTACTATATGTTACAGGTTGACATGATACAATTTAGGTCATCTAGCCAGCCGTAGCGCATGTATGGCTGCATATATAAAGGATAACCTGGTTTTCTGGCAGCGAGATTTGGCATCGTCAATTGCTGCAAAAAGATTAGGCCAACCTGCCGGCAGCACGTTGTACGGGAAAACTGTACGTGACTGATCCTGCTTTGTTCCAGTTGCTTCTGGAGTCACCGCTTGCCTTAGCTGAATCATGCAGCGACGTACGCAGTTGTTGAGTTCCAGAATAGAGAAACTGTGACCAAAATCAGTAGTCATATTTGCTGAATGTAACTCAAGTACAAAGCTACGGGGTGTTCAAGGCTTTTAGAGCGCTTTTGATGGTCCCGAGTCTCGTGACTTTGTTTTGTGTTGAAGGAGGATCTCTTGTAATTGACATCTCTTAAGTCTGTGTCGTGGTATTTATTTATGCTAAGGCCATTACAGCTAACCAGCCGTGCGTTGTGACATTCTTTTTGAAAGGTGTTTATACTTGGATACGGAAGTATTGGGAAGGAGTTGGCACGTCGCTTGAGATGTTTTGGTGTAAATATACTTGCTGTCCGCCGATCCTGGACTAGTTCAGTACTTTCAGGCAGCGGTTTTTGTGAAGAAGGTAACTATCATTTTGGGAGTTCAGTAATGCCGGTTTTTATTTAATTATGCAAGTAATTTATGTATGATTTAGTGGACAATCGCTTCAAATGCTCAAACACGATGGTTTAAATGGACGTGCAGTGATTGAATAATGATCAGGAAGAGACCTTGGTGGTTCTCAGTGTTGATATGAAGTTTTGTGACGCAGCATGAGCTTGCACTGTACACTTGATGAGTTATAGAATTATGCTCGGTTTTCTCAATTCTGGCTACCTCAGTCTGTAAGGCATTCTCTGAAGTCAGCAACAGCTTGCTCTGATTTGCCTTGAGTGTAAACTAATCAAACCTTAAATATGCTTTTGCAGGTATTGTAAGCATGCCAAATGTAGCTCTTTCCAAAAGCTCTGAAGAGGATGATTTAGTACATGAGAAAGGTGGCACAGAGCGCACCCTCGAGTTTGCCAGCCGTGCTGATATTGTTGCTACGTGTTGTACACTTAATCCTTCAACGGTGAGCTTTTATCCGCAACTATGTGATACAAAGCTTTCTGACTTGTGAACTAAGGTTAGATGGACAGTAATTCATATAGATGCACCTCCACTTTCTTGAGGATCTGATAGGTTAAAACTCTGCATGGGTTCAAGCTCATTTTTGACAGTTACTCGCGTATGTTTAATATGATAATGTATTTGAATTTAGATCACATTTCTGCTCTTTGGCATTGCAGAAAGGAATTGTTGATGCTACGTTTATCTCAACTATGAAAAAGGTATGTGCACGTATAGTGCTCCTCCCATTATTACAAAGGTAGAAGTGTCTTTCAAGCATGCAAATGAAGCTGAGAGATTTACAGAAAGAAGGAAGAAAGAGCGAGTAGAACGGAGATGAGTTGCAAACGTCAAAAGTTCACCAGATTATATGCACTTCGATTAGCTCAAAAGTAGAGTCATTACTTTTACTTTTTAAATTTTTTATTATCATGCTTCTTGTGCGACATTTGTTTGACGTCCAAGTTTTCTCCTGCTCTTACTAGTAAACATTTTCACAAGACTGTTGCTCTTAGTGAGAAATGATAGACAGACATTTTCTGCAGGGAGCTTATATTGTGAACGTTGCACGAGGGGGCGTACTTGATTATGATGCTGTCCTGGCTGGCCTCCAGTCGGGGCACCTGGGTGGGCTGGCCTTTGATGTTGCATGGTCAGAACCCTTTGATCCCTTAGATCCAATCTTGCAATTTCCCAATGTTTTGATCACTCCTCACATAGCTGGCGTCACTGCATTAGCTTACGAGAGCATGGGAAAGGTACGTATACTTGTCACGGCCGGGTTGATGTTGTTGAGCATATGTCATATGATGGTGATGCAATTTAGGTCAGGTCAGCAAGACACGTCCTGATAATGCATAAGCATTATTGTAAAGCTTTAATTTCTGTTGCTACCACCTGCCTATTGTAGTTCTACTAAGGTATTATCGATTGCTCTAAGTAACAGAGCTAGCGACTTCCAAGTGCTTACCAAGCTTTGGAATACTGTAGTCACGGTTGTTGCAGTGTGTTATTTTCTCATCAAGCTTGCCTTGCAAAGGTGTAAACACTCTGAGCAACTTTTTGTGCTACAGTAGTATGCGTGGATATGATAAAGTTTCCTGAATGGTCGTACTGGAGTATCTTCTAAAGCAATTATGATACTGATTCAAGTACTGGTGTTTGTCCCACAGATAATTGCCGACACTGCACATCAGTTATCCATTGGAATGCGAACGCCCGGCATAGAATATGTGAATTAGGAAACGTGTGCGCAATTGTATATATATCTTCGAAAGTAGCAAAAACTAATTAATTGCATATGGTAGTAATGAGAGAAAGTAATGTGAGCCTACAAACTTGCATGAATCAAGCGTCTGTTGGAAATAGTGCTACAAAATATGCCACCGGGGCCTAAATAGTGCATGCTACCCTTGATGCCTTCTCTCAAAGGTGGACCCTGTAATTACCTAGCCTACCATTAGGTACCTTTAAGAACTAACATGCTCTCTCCAAGACATTTTTAGGGTACCCATACAACGAGGTCATGAGACCCCCCAACCATGGTTGGATGGACCATGGTGGTAGCTACCAGGGGGCATTAGGACTTGAACCATGGTCACTACTTTGGAGTGTCAAAGCCAAAGCCACTATGCCAAGCCCAATGGCTTCATGATAGTATGTAATGATACTATAGATGGCATAGTGGCTTTGGCATAGTGGCTTTGGCTTTGGCCAATATCATACTATAGAATGTAATGATATATGATAATTTTTGGTGTATTTGAGGCCATACATGATGGTCTTTGAAGGCCTTCCAAAGTTGTGATTGTAGTGTTCTTTTCTCCAAAAGTTACAAAATGAGACCACAAAAATCTATTTTTGAAATCACAGTCATATTCCTTACAAATGTTTTGCGATTACACACCCAAAGTGACCAAAAAGTGACTACATAGGCTCTACAGGATCAACAATAATTCTATTTTATAAATTCTACCCACAAAAAGTTGCCTACAACACTAAGGTCCGCTTCAGAGTATATGCATTAGCAGAGAGAAGCCTAGGTAGTGGAAAAAGCATTTACTATTTGTTACATCAAAAGTACAATACCCTATACTAAGTATTTGTCACCTTGGGTTTTCAAACATTTGCCTTTAGAAATTGATAAAATTGGAATTTTTGAGTCAAGTTTGAACATGTTGTAAAACACAAGATACACAACACATACTATTGAGATTTGATAAAAATAATATTTTTAACCCATTTTCACTTGAAGTTAAAAACTCCATTTTAAAACCCTAAATTCAAAAGACAATAAATACAAATCTTCTTACTTACAAGGTATAAAACTTTTAATGAAAAGAATACAAATCCTCTATAGAATCATATGCAAAAGAAATCATGATTTTTGAAGGCTTATTAACTATAAAATTATTGATTGAAACGTCTTATCCTAAGTTACTCAATTTCCAAGTGAATTTTTTATTTTATGACATATATAATCGTTTCAAATAAATTTATAATTTTTTTCATTCTTTTGACATTTTAGAGGTGAAATCTCAGGTGAAATTTATAAAAAATAAAAAATTCACTTGGGAATTGAGCAATTTAGGATAAGACGTTTCAATCAATAATTATATAGTTAATAAACCTCCAAAAATCATGATTTCTTTTGCATATGATTCTATAGAGGACTTGCATTCTTTTCATTAAAATTTTTATACCTTGTAAGTAACAGAATTTGTATTTATTGTCATTTGAATTTAGGGTTAAAAAATGGAGTTTTTAACTTCAAGTGAAAATTGGTAAAAAATATTATTTTTATCAAATCTCAAACAATATGTGTTGTGTATCTTGTGCTCTGCAACGTATTCAAATTTGGTTTCAAAATTCCAATTTTATAATTTTCTAATGGCAAACCTTTGTAAATCCAAGGTGACAAATACTTATTGTAGGATACTGTACATAGTTGAGACAAGACAAGTGCTTTAACCTCTATGGGACCAACTGTCCATTTTTGGGACGATGTACATATTTCATCCACATTTTCTCATTTGCCATGCACTTTTTGTAAGGAAAGAAATAGAATTTTTTTTATGGCAAGATAGCTTCATGTATATGTGATTTGATTAGAAAGGGGATGATTTGTGAAAAATTTATGCCTCATTTAATGTTGCTGTGATTCACCAAAACATTTGAAGATTTTAGTCTAAATGTGCTCTTGAAAAAATGAACTCATAAAATTAATGAGCCAAAAAATCTCCAAAAACCACTTCATTTAGAATATTACATTTCAATCCATCACAACCCATTACAAAATAATTTTGAATTTCAAGTTTCAAATTTTATACAAAAATCTTGGTGATAGCAATCGCAGATCTAAACGTATGGGTAGAATCTAAAATTTATAATGCAGAACTTTTAGTCATACATCAAGTTCAAAATACCCCTTTTAGTTGCATTTATAATGCATCTTTGCAAAACTACTGAATTTGGAGAGGTGTGAGGACATTTTCAGGTTAAGAGAGAGCCCAAATTTCAAGAGCTTTTGGGCAAACTCCCCTAGTAGAGATTTGTTGTCAATGAAGGACACCTAGGATTACTTTTCATCCATGAAAAAATGACATGGAGAGCTACCTTTGCCACTATAATAGTATGAAGGCACAAAAGGCAATAGAAGTATGCCACACAAGGTGAGCTACCGCTCCCTGTAATTTGAAGCGGGCCTAGATTATTGAGTGACTAGTTGCATTGAATTCTCTCCAAGAACCTACACCTTTAGATGTTTCACTTGATTTAATCCCTGGACATCCCACGGGGTCCGTAGTTGCAGCACTGTATACCTCACATACGGTGGAGTCGTGAAATGCGCGCCGGTGATTCATGGAGCATCTGCCAATTTCAACCGCAACGATGTGATTGGAAGTGTGTGTATTGGTCCCTGAATTTTTGGAAATGCATTTGACCGGGTGAGTGCCGAGAAGATTGGGAATCTGTGTCTGTACGCCTTGTTTACTGTGTACTTTTATAGGATTATTATTTTTCGATAAAAATAGGCGGGGAGGATTGCAAATCCAAGCGGTGGAGTCACATAAAACAAGAGCACTACGCCATAAAAAATGCCAGAATTGCAAAAGCACACACACAATCCGCGCTGGGGGACTAGCTGATTGCATATAGTTTGGGCGGGTCACTTAGAGATTCAAAGGCGCTGCCGGTGTTTCTACGCCACCGTGGGCAAGTCCATAGCTTGGGAAGTTGCAACTGCCGGTTGAGGATCGCAGATGAACGCCACGTGGTGCGCCCGACGGTGGGCGGTGGCGAGATTTACCTGTCCCGTATGGTGCCATTGCTGATGTGGTTTAGAATCCGTAGCATACATAGGCGCTCTGGAACTCTCTTGCCAATCGACTGCAGTTACAGCAGGGGACTGCTTGCCACCAACTCCACCCACTACCTCGAACCCAGACAGGTGCAGAATCTCTGCCACTCAAAATACAGGCAATGTACAAACAAGCATTTGTGGGCGGCTACTTAGCCTCAAGCGGTTGAAAAAAGTAAACAAGTTCTCTGCCGAATAGAGGTCATCCCAACATGACAAAAATTGGGTCCAAAATTGACATCTACTATCAACATTGTCTGTGACACTAATCTAAATTGCTATGCCACCACGGTACTACAAACAAATATTCCTACATGCGCACAAGGTAGAAGAAATGTATGAAATTAGAAGCATATGAGTCAAAGAGTGTTGTAGCTGGTGTCCTCGATCGACTCCAAGCTTCAAACTAGTTGGGACTAATGCGCTCCACACACAGGTCCAATCAAGCAAAAAAGCTAACCATTTGTCCGCCCCACTCCGAATCCAAGCCGCTACCTAATAAAGCATCAACTGCAAGAACATGAGATGAGAAAATCACCAGTGAGGTGCTGCTATAGAGCACGGTTGAGTGTGGACACAGATATAACATGCCCCATCACACATGAATTGCCCTGCACAGCCCCCACAGAAACGACGAGTGACCTTCTGGCACACAACGCAGGCACGTCAGACAGAAGGATGTCCTTCAATGCGATGGAAACCGGGTTGTGCTAGCTGACGATGGCGCCCACGAATGTTGCCGTCGGTAAGGATAGGTCCAACCAGAGCGATGGCGAGTTTGGTGTGCTAGAGAAGCCTCGATGATACTTGTAATCCAACCCGCTCTGCATCTGACCGGTACAAAACGTACGCATTCATACAGGTTGAATCATAGACAAATAGTAGAAGTCGGTGCCACCACTTCTGGCTCTGCATCTGTGTAGTATACTCTCCTCTCTATTGGTCCACTACATCGATTCCACGCATAAAGCGTTGGTACTCCAAGAGGATAGGAGAAGTGGGGAAATCCAACCGGTCTCGGCGCCCTCGAATCATTAGAGAAAAAAAGAGCCATGAAGAGGGCCTTCACAATTTGACAGTGCAAGACTATACAATGTAGCATTAGGGGAAGTGTGGGGTCCCTAAAAGGCAGTCCGGGTTAGGTGAACAAGTTGCCCAAACACCCCTTCCATTGGTGAAGGTCGCTGCCCACTGACAGTGTCGGAAGCCACAGTGCTGGCAGCGTCGATTGGTTCGACCCACAGAACTGCACTGTTGGCAGCGTCATGGCACCATTGGTGCCAGCGGGGAAAACGTGCGGGCACCACTGAAATTTCACTGCACGTGAGAAAACCAAAGGCCTTTTGGAGACCCCACCTTTCTCCTAATGTGTAGGAGAGCTAATGATGTACACAATTTCTGACAGGAAAATGTGACCATCTCATGTGATTTTCCCAAGGTAAATGAGTTCTAGTTCATGGTGAATGTGCCTTTTCTTGTTTAAATCAATGGCCTTGTGACACACCTCTGACGGGTTGTAGCATTAACTTAGTTCAAAATGTGAATTTTTAAGTCTTTCAAGTTGTAAAGTACAACTGTACTAGGACCAATGCATACCTGGATGTGGTGGCTGGGCCATGCATTAAGTGAAGGCATACCTGGATGTGGTTGTTGGACCATGCAGATAAGTGAAGGCAATTATACATACAATATCATTAGAGAAAATATGATGGAAGGGGTTTCTCATTAATGATCTGCTTTCAAAAAAAAAAAAAAACCAACAAGTGAATCACTGTTACAGATAAGTTACTGCATACAGGTAAGTTACTGGTAAATTATTACTTGTAAGTTATTGAGGAGTAAGTTATTGAGGAGTTGATTGTAAGTTATTACTGGTAAGTTATTACTGTTACAAGTAATACAGTTTATTTACTTCTTTTGTTACAAGTAATACAGGTTACAAGTACAACTTCTTTTGTCTACCAATTGGAACCGCCTTCCTTGTCCTACCCTCATAATTGTCCGCCTTCACTTACCTGAGCAAGTATAGGGGATTCTTCATTCCCCTAGCACATTTAAATGTAATTGAAGGTCCCATTCGTGACTTCTGAAGGGGCCCTCTATAGGGCTCCTATTTTCTCTAATAACACCTTGGTGCAACACACGTAGGATCACATAGATTTGTGGCTGTCGACAACAAAAACCGGCTTTGAATCCACCCAACATACCACTGCAATTATACGGGACTTGTGCATCTTCGCAGCGACAATACCATGATCTAGGGGCTGTGTCGCAGGAAATCCAGCTAGTGAGTTTGGAAAGTCACGAGATATCTTCTTCACAGTCCGGGTGGCAAAGAAACCACGATCGAGCAACGACATATGCAGCTTCACTCTAGTGAAACATTATCGGTGATAATTGTATGGCCTCAGTGTTCATAGCCTCTGACCGCTTGAAGCACAACGTCCTCGTCTACCAGATCACCCTCAGGCCGTTCGTGAGAGGACTCCAAGTATACAATACAGTTGGAAACATACTTGTCACCCAAGAAAGACACGGAGGTGAGAGAAGCCAACTGAACATAGCAAAACATCAGTCCAAACAACAACAAACAAGGAGGCTAAAGAAATGAAGAGATAGAGTCAATAACATGTAAGGATCAAGGTTGTTACGGGACTTACCGTGACGAGCTCGATGCTAGCGTCCACAACTTTAAACCAAAACGAACGAGTTTTGATTTTATGTATTGCCGAATTGCACAGTAACGTCCCTTATAAGCCACCATAATTTCATCGACAGTGCAAATTGGCTCCGGATTGTATAGCTGCTGCAAGATTTTGGCAAACCCTTCTACCAACTAGCATACCTTTCTAATCTTATCGGTCGGTGGAATCCTTAGGTACTGAGTCGTTGTCGACCAAGTGAATATAGCGGACGATGGCCTCAAACCGTTCATGTCATGGCTGTAATGATGATGAGGCATGTGAATAATGGTCTTACATCCCAATATATGCGGCGGTGAGGGAGCTCCTTGAGGCCTATAAGCAGTAGAATTCCGAACCAACAAAGCAACTTAGCCTCCGTTACATCCACCTAATCAGCTCGTCTGTTAGTGAGATGCAGCTCGTCATAGTCAAGTTGCTCAGCATACCTGCTAAAGCATCAATTGCGTGACTTCAGCTGTGTCCCCAATCCGGGCTTAAGCCTTCTCAACATCATTCAATTACCAGTCAACTAAGAGAAATCAAACAAAACCAACATTCTTACATGTTTGTCTCCCGAACAATTTGTGCCATTGTTTCTGAAGGCTAGAAGTCCCTGAAGTACTCAATGGGCTCTCTATGAGCTGCCTGGAAGGTAGTTGGCCTAGGTTGCGGGCCTGAAAAATCAATGTATGCTATTAGGGACGTGACGAATAACCAACATTACAACGTCAAAGAAGCACCATACGAAATTAGAGAACACGGATTCAAAATGGTTGAGAAGGTGTACATACTTGTAAAAACTCTATCACCTTTCAAGGTTAGATCTTCCTCTTGCCATTGGTCAACCGCCCAAGTCTTCGCGAAGTCCCAGTCGCTTGTGCCCTCTCCATTGTCATATATGCCTAACTGTGACAGGGGCATCTCTTGAAACGATCCGCAAGAGGAGGAGGAATTACCTGATTGCGCCTCATTTGGAAAGTCTTCCCATGTTGTTTGCCATTCACCATCGCTTGCATCTTCTTCACCCTCCTTTGCAGCAGCGTTTTCATCTGTTGTCCGTAGTCCTGCCACTTCCACTGCTGGCACTTCACTTGACCCCCTGTAATCGAAGTTCAAGACTTGCGTAACATTGTCATGCGCACCTCAGGTGACATCTGTGTGTGTCTCAGTGATGAGCGCCTCCCGTCTGGCAATGCTACCTCCAAAATCGATAGTGAACATGGGTTGTCCATGTACCTCATGGTAATACCGCTGCGTGACGAGGCTCCTAAACTCCTGAAGTCCG
Organism: Pohlia nutans; assembly: GCA_022496805.1. Classification (NCBI taxonomy): domain Eukaryota; kingdom Viridiplantae; phylum Streptophyta; class Bryopsida; order Bryales; family Mniaceae; genus Pohlia; species Pohlia nutans. Next base: position 5,961,024 of record CM040088.1, on the reverse strand, counting down.
CTCCACAAACCTGAGTCGTATCCTAGAACGCTGAGTTTCACGTAGACGTATTGCTCGTTGAGAAATGCTCGCTCATCAACTCAAGCTCTATCTCCCGGGTTCAAGCCTCTCTCCATAGGAAACCCGGCCGTAAAAGCATTCCTTCGAATTACCTTGCTGAATTCTCTATACGGGCAAGACCTCTCCTTGCAATTGTCTTTGCTCGCATAGTGCTCGCCAATACTCTAGCGTTGGTCTGTGTTGATTGGTGGTGCTCCAAGTGTGAAGTCCTGCGCTGAAAATTGGCACACCCTAACCAATGAAGAACTGAATGCCTCTAGCTGTTGTCTCCTTTTGAATAGTTGTCGTAGATCTGCAGCATCCCTCGTGGGTGTCACAAAACCGGCACCTTCTGGTAGGTTGATGCCAGCCAAATCCACAACCTCCAAATTCGTAACTTCAGCATTTGGTAGTGTGCGTATCGGACCCCTCGCCGTCCTAGGTCTGAGCAAAATTGGGCTTGCGCGCTGCACTTCGATAGCCGATGCCACCCATCCTTCCGGAATCGCTGGTGCTGCAGAGCCTCGTCCATCTCGTCCCGTTCGTTGCCCGTGCGCCGCGCCTACACAACGTCCTCGCCTACCACCTCATCCATTCTTGCCTCGCCCACCTCCTCCCCTTCCATTGCGCCCCCATAGCGCCAATGGCTCCCAGACCACGTCACTAGTGCAAATCCCCGCCATAGGATTTTCGGAACCACTTGTAGTTGGAGCTCCCGCTCCACGGCGACCTGCCCTCGCACGTACCCCTGATCCCGGCCTTTGTGTGCACCAGTCAGGTAAGATTCTTCTTGACTTAGCTGGGGTGGGGCTCCCCCGGCTGCTGCTACCCGGCTCTCCTCCGGCCTCACCGGCGTGCCCGACCACAACGCCCCCAATTCGCGCTGTGGGGATAAACCGCCACTCTTGACTTGGCTCACTGGAATCTTGGCGTTGGCCAATTGGGGCGAGGTCGTCACTTGTGGTCGACCGGTTGAGGATGTTGGATTCTCCACCCTCCGTCTCAAGCGCGCGTGTGTGTTGGGGATTGCAGCATCGCCCTCTGTTGAGCCTCTATTCTTGCCTCTTCCCGCATCCTCCCCATTGCAAGCCTCTCCAATCTCTGGGTAAAACTTATATCAAATCAACCAGTTCAATCAGTCGCTGAAGCCCTCGGGATCACCTTCCTTGCGTCGCACTGTCCACCCCAAAACGTGCTTAACGTGCCGGCGGAACAAGTAGTGATGCCAACGTGCATTAGAAACAACAACGGATTTGTAAGTACGAGGTGGGAGTGGTATGTTGCACATCCAACGCACTTTGAGTAAACCGACTATTTTCCTCGCTTGTGCATCTGAGGCCCCTTGCTCTTTTGCCCACTGCCTAAGTAGTCCAGCCTTGTCCTCCAGGCCCTTGGGTGCAGGCGGCGGCAACCACACAGACCCCATCATGCAACCACACTCGTCTAACTGCGACAGAGACAAAACAAACAAAAACCCTCCTCCCCCATCTTCGCCACTCTCCCAAATTATCACAAAATCGTGCCCCATCGCTACCACGCCGCCAACGCAAATCCGACTACAATGTTTGTACCCTTGTACAATAAATCTAGCAACTTCTTTGCATCATTTTGAGAGAAGCTCCATCCTTCACCTTGGATCCGCTTCGCGTGGAAGTGCAAAACAAACCCGCCACTCTCTCAAACCTGCAGCCCCCTCCCGCCAACAGGCCTGCTCCATCCCGCGGAAATACATGCAATGGCCATGTACACGTCAGCGCTCTCAACCCTGCAGTACTCTGGGTACGCTTCAACATCTGTATTCTACGACCCGTAGGCCTTGATGATGTACAAACGTGTGTAGAAACTCGCTCGAAGGTCGAATTAGGGTGCCCCATATACCAAAAGAACGCGGCTACTGTGAATACTAATTATGGCCACTTATAGTTGCGCACCCTAAACCCTAAACTACTCAAATACGCCAAAAACGTGATGTATCTGCTACAAAGGCATTCTCAAACGTCCAAGGGTTAAAACATCAAGAATGGAGAAAAGATATCTAAGAAAACAAAACAGATTCAAAAAATTAGACTAGATGATTTCGAAGGCTGATAGAGAATTGAACTTGAGGAAAGGCACTAACATTTAAGATAGAACATAATTAACTCCTAACTGCTTCAACGTCTATTTTTTGGACGATGTACAAAATCAGTGTACAGCTTCTCATCCGTGGTGATGTTTTTGCAATTGGTTTTTTTACTTGAATTTTCATGTAATTATCTTTAGGTAAGTGAAATCCAATTAAGAAAAAATCAAAATTGAATTTACTAGGTTCTTTCATTCTATGTGATCTTTCATTTTGACAAAAAGTTAATCTAAGGTTTTAAGATATAAAATGCGCACTAAATTCATTCTTTGAGACTAACATACAAATGAAAGTTGTAGATGATGACTTTTTCATGACATTCATATGGTTGAATTAAGTAATAGTGTCGAAATACGTTGAAATTTGATTTTAATAGAGATTATTGTTTTAATTATATAAAAAATACAAAAACACTCATTATCTTATGAATTTTGGAGTGATTGGCCAAAAGTGCATAATGTACAACATTGAATCATCTTTTGCACAATGGACAATATTTCAACCTATAAAATTATCTTTTGATTGCTTACAAAGAGACCTCAAGATACCTCTATTGAACCATAATAAAACTTATGTAAACAACTTCACCACTATTGAAGCATAATGATTTCAAACAATCATAATGAATTAAAAAATGAGAGTATTAAAATTGTAATTTTAGTGAATTTTCATAGTTTTTTCTTGTAAATTCATTTGAAAAATATTTAGGCATTTTATATCAAATTCAATCGTGCGGATGTCTTCTAATAAGAATGTCTTATATTAGCTCTGTAGAGTTGAAGCTCAAAAAAAGTTAACCTCTAAAGGTCACAAGGTGTCCCTAAAATTGACAATTTGAGAAAAACCATTATAAAGTACTATTTGGAAGAATATTTTGGAATCTATTATACAATGCAGGACGCTTTGTCTCACTCGACCGTTCCGCGCTGGAATCCGGCGAGGAGACAAAGCAACTTGTCGTCATCCTCCTTCTTTCTTGCTCGTGGATTCATTCGCCGTGAGCGAAAAATGAGGCTTCTACTCACAGACGAGTATTTTTCTGCATTAGCTCTCTGTTGCTGTAATTTCTCACATTGCAAAAACCCTAATGTATCTTCTCCATTTTTATACTGATTTTGTAATATGTGTCGGTTCCTTTAGGGTTTCATTTTAGGCTGTTTCAGCCTTGGTCTCAAGTGAGGTGAGATTGAGTGGACGAGCATTTTGCTGCTATTGCTCATTTTGGCTATAATTTTTCACCTTTCAAACCTTAGTGATTTGGTTTTAGGTTATTTTGGCCTAAATGAGGTGCAAAATTGCGCCATTTGTACTGAACGTAAGTGGATATGATATTCTTGGAGTATTATTCATTACATGTGGTGATCTATTCTCCGTCCCGTTGTACTACGCAATCAATGGAAGATTAGCTTTGAATCTATTATATCTATTATACAAGTAAGTCCATCTCTCAGATAGTCAATTTCTCCAGATTTAGGTTTTTCACTTTCTGACCTGTAGATCCAGTGTTTCTGGCAATGTATTAAAGTAGTGAAATTGTGAATTTGGCAGGACAGAGACATTATGATAGGAAGCAGTCGGGTTACGGAGGTCAGATTAAGCCCGTTTTTCATAAGAAGGTACGTGTAGTTATCAACTTCTGAACTTTCATGTTTTGCTCCAACTCTAGAGTAAATATTGATCGCCAGAATGTTCACATTCAACGGCCCCAATTAGGTTTCCTTGATTTTGAGGCTGTGGTCCGGATTCTCTTTCTGTATTGTAGGGTTTCTATGTTTCTGGTGAGAAGGTTTTTTTGCCTGACTTGTCTATTATACAATACAACATGGTTTGTCTCACTTGACCGTTCCGCGCTGGAATCCGTCAAGGAGACAACCCAAGCTCAATGTGCTCAACGGCACAGGTCCCACTAGTTGATATACAAATGAAAGTTGTAGATTTTGAATTTTAGATTCCAAGCATATAGTTAATTCACCAATGCTATCACCAATATTTTATTATAAAATTTGAAAGTTAAAATTACAAATTCCTTCTAAATTTGATTGCAAACACAATATTAATCTTTTTTGAGTAAAATTTGTTGGAATGGATTTGAAATGAGATATTCTTGACATGGTGATTTTCTGAAATTTTTTATGTCCCTTAAATCTATGACCTCATTTTTGCAAGGTCACTTTTGAACTAAAGTCAATGCAATTTTGGCTTGGTTAAAATTTCAGACACTTCTATTTTTGTAATTTTAGAGAAGTATGTACTTTAAAAACATCAAATCGAGTTGTGAGATAGAACAACAATTTGATGAAGTATCTCGAGAAAATGTTTCATGGTAAAGAGGTTGATAAAGAAGAAGATATGGATGAAAAAAATCATCCATCAACCCCATAGGGGTCGGTTGGGCCTTTAAGGGTTAAAAAAGCCTCATTTTATAATACATTTAAGTATTGCCTAAAACATGTAGGCACTTAGGGGTTCAGTACTCATTTAAATTATTGAAGTACTATTTCAATTATTGACAGTAAGGCCTGCTTTACATGAGGGAGGAGGCCACAAGAATTTAAAAGCCAACTTGAATAAAATACAGTAAGGGGTGGAGAAGGAAGAAAGCTTTGAAACGGCCCAAAGAAGGAGAGTTGGATTTTTGTTTTGGTCCAACCCAATTTTTAGAGCTCGGGCTATGTCAAGGTTGGTCTTTAGTGCAGTAGAATATAATTTCAACCCATTAAAATATAAATTTTAGGAAATGGCCTTGACTCCATCATGTAAAGGTCTTGGGGTAGCTTTCGTGAATTCAACCAATGAACTACAAAGATTCAAGCTTGTCAGATCGCAAAAGCAACCTTCACCCTTCATGTAAAGCGGGCCTAAGGTACGTGCACCCAAAGTCACCCCTATTCCAGAATTGTAAAATCTAAATTTTTGCATATAATTAAGATGTTTTTTAAGAGAATGTACACCATCTATACATTAGAACCTAGGGTCAATCTATGGAACACATATGCTTAGAACTTAAAAAAATTATAACTTATTCATATAGAGTCCAAATAATGCATTACAAAGTACTCTAGTGCATTGGAATCCTCTTTAATTTGTCAGTACGACCCAATAAAAAAAATTTGGTGTAATAACAGTAATTAAGCTCAGTTGCTATAAGGGGCACATACCTTAGAGTAAGTCACAGAAGAAGGGATTAAGTGTTTTAATTCAAAACCTGCACAGAACCTAGTGTGGCTCTGGAGCCTCCAGCCAACTAGAAACTTAATGCACGAGTTGGGGGTTAATCTGGCAATAGTATTACACATAATTTGCAAAAGGAAAATGTGGGCGGTTTGATAAGAAACTAATATTTTGCCGTACAAACTCTCAAACAAGAGTATTACACAATGAGACTAGCAAGGCTTTACAGCTGAAGCTTTCCATATGAACATGCTCAAGGAAAACAAACAAAAATTACTCTAGATACACACATGCCATCACAGCAAAAGCACATGCTCCTTGAGAAGACCAGACTTAGCTGCAAGAAGTTACTGGGTCAGAAAAAACCATCAATCATCTTTCCACCTACCTACAAGCCCCTGCTACGGAGCACTCTCTTCCTTGTCAGCATTACACTTTGGAGCCTTCTGATGCTCCAATCTGATGTGCACAATTTCCACACACATATCAAGGCTCTGAGCTTTGCATCACACAAAGAACACACAGAGCTTTTTCAGTAACATTAGTATGTTTCAGGAACTTGTAGACATCATCAACAGAATCTTTCCCATACGGTAAGCCACCCTATTTGTAGTCACCTTATTTGTGCACATATCAAAATTCTACATGTAAGACACTGATACATAGTGACCACAAAGTGGCACAAATAGGGTGGTTTACCATGGGGAGGCCTCTGTAACCATATGGGGAAGATTCTCTATATGATGTTGTCTACAAGTTCCTGAAATGGTCTAATTTTACTGAAAACATGGAGACATACAAACTGACGATGAGCAAAAGAACATCATGGAAAATCAACACTGTAAAACAAGCCCAAAAGTAATACAATTGGTCGAGTCTTCAGTTACAATATCAGCGGTCATGGTATGGAACGAAGTCTAATTCAATGCCAATGAGTGAGTGAGAGAGAGAGTTACAAAAGGGAAAGTCGACTAATCTTTACAAAGTTAAAAGGTATTATACCACAAAATTGTATGACGATAAAAAGATATATTATACTGGTCACAAAATTTCTGTGTTACTGGCCCCCCATCCCATGTATGTATGTAGCTTACCACTGGTCAATGAACTTCTCTAGAGTTGTGGTCAATGTGGCCTTGGGCACAGCGCCAATGACGGTGTCCCTCTTGTCGCCCTTGGTGAAAACCATGACGGTGGGGATGGAGCGAATGCCGTACTCCGTGGCGATGCCGGGGCTCTCATCTGTGTTGAGCTTCAAGCACCTCACCTTGCCTGCGTACTGCTTGGCAATCTCGTCGATCAGTGGCGCAATCATACGGCACGGCCCACACCAGGGCGCCCAGAAATCCACCAGCACGGGCACTGGACTTTCCAACACCAGCTCCTTCCACGTGGTTTCATTCACAACTCCTGCCACTGAAGGAAAACCAAAACCAAACAAAACAAACAGATTCAAGCAGAGTGAGATAGATACCAAATCCAAGACATGGGAGTTAAATCTGCAACAACAGTAACAAAGTAAACAAACAGAAAGCAGAGTGAGATAGATACCAAATCCAAGACATGGGAGTTAAAATCTGCAGCAACAGTAACAAAATAAACAAACTTTTCTTTTAAAGTTATCCCAATCAATCTGAAGACAGGCTCAACGATCATTCCACAGAAATACACACTTATGTGTCATTTGGATACTGTAAGGGTAGAGGATATCAACCCCATTGGCGATCCCTGTTACCAACAACAACTCATCCATTCATACAAAAGGTTGGCCTTCGATTGGCAAGTTGGTTGTAAGCATGAATTGGCTATGGCCACTGATCTTTGAATGGAAACTCCCAGTAGTGAATGATTGCATAGCTCTTGCACCTAGAGTGTGAGATCTCTATAATGATCTCCCAACGAAAGCACACTCCTACATGTTTAAATAGTGATGGAAAGAGCATCCTCTACTGTCAAGCCCTCCGACCATTTTTCGTGCAATTATACTGCGGGAAGCCCTCCTCATGGTGCAAACATCCATTACATTTTTATAGTGTTCAATATGCACTATATTAAATACTTAACAAACCGAACACACTAGTTTCGAGGTAATGATATCTTTCATCCGCACATTTCTTTCTTTCCATCTAACTCAGATCACTCAATCTCCAATGTGAAAGAAAAATGGCTGGGTTATGCCTTCCTTAACATCAAGAAAACTACAGCTACTTAGATTCTTCTGCTTGGTTCCGTAACGTCTGAAGAAACATACATGGACATATCATCTCAATGGACATAAGAAGTCCGCGTTTGTTCACTCACTCCCATATATACAGAATTAGTGTGGGTAATCCATAAACCAGCTAGCCCATCGTCCTACCAATCTCCAATCTCTGAAGGTAGGGTTGCCAGAGTCCAAAAGCGCGCAATATGTTCCAATTTTTGCATTCTTTGATCCGTTGGAATCCTCTGTCAGAGCATATAAAATTGGAGAACAGTGAGTACGCTCATTGAAGGGACAATGAGCGTTCAAAGTACTGACCTCCGGTGACCGTCTCTTGGGCCTCGCACACAATTCCTCTCCTCTGCGATGACCGCACGGAAGCAGATGAAGACGAAGACCGTTTCGTCAGGCTGGAAAGAGCTCCAATTCGGAGCCCGCGCGCAACGGGCAGACAACGCATCCCCAGCGAGCTCGACGGTGACGACGCCACAGGCACAACTGTAGTGGCAAGCTGGGTGGTCCCCGCGCGGCACCCAACCATTTCCATCACCATCGCCATTCTATTTTGCGAAAATCTTCACCACGAAAATTTTCCTGTACAAATTCCGATGCAAAAATTCCGATGCAAGATCGACGCCCAGCTCGCGAAAAACCAGAACTGAGGGAAGAGCAGGAGGAGGAACTACTCTGTGAGGAATCAATCGACCGGGTTGCAGTCTGTGGCTCTGGGGGAGAGGCGCTGGGCCGTCGATTGGGGAGATCGGACGGCCTTCTGATCTTCCCCAGATTGGATAAGCGTAACTCACTAGTGCGGGCCGCGGCCATAGGACGTTCTGCGGTTATAGGGGGCGTGGGGCGTTCTACTGTACATTTTATTGTCCACGTAGGCAGGCTTTGAGATTTGAGCTTGTGAGTTAATAGGTTGACAGGATAAACTTCCTCATTGGATAAACTTAATGAAATGTATAGGGTAACTCCCGATTCCGAGGGAGTTATCTTGCCTGACGAATGAGAAACTGTTTGGATGAATGTGCGTTATGAGGGAATTCCCTCGTAACAAGCGTTATGCGCCAACCCCCTTGTAATCCTCCCGAATTTGTACACATAATTCAAAGTCAGTGTAATACATGTAGAACAATCACTGATTCCCAAAGGGTAGACCGAGGGGTTTATCCCATAAAGCCCGCGGAACCAGTGATTGGCTGACGTAAAGATTGAATAATCATCTAACCATGTTTGGATTCTTAGTAAATTGAGGTATTAGGCTATTGGAACTTGGTTGAGGAGGTCTCAAAGTCGAAACCGCACCCCGCTTGAGGTGTACGGAGGGTGTTACAAATGGTACAGCGTGCATTATGTAGTTTCGCCCGTGGAACACTTCGCGAGATGTTCAAGTAAATAATACAACGATTTTTTTTTACAATTCAATATTCACAAATGGCTCTGCAAAGCAAAAAATAAATTTTAAAATGCCTCAAATACATTAAAAAGTTTTGGAATTGACACGAAGATAGTGTAATCCTTGACATGATTCCCTTGGGCGAAGACATAGTTTTGGCAACATATTTGTGCCACAAATGTCATCATATAGAACAAAGGGTGTCAGAATACAAGTATTTGTGCCCAGCTTTTGCGTGAGCTTCTATATGGCCTTTTTTCTTTGAAGAGAGATTTTTTAAGACATCGTGGTTTCAAACTTTCAATTCCTATGTAGAGACCAACTTTTTTGGTGAGAGTCTCAAATTGTTGGTGTGGATTATGGATACTAAAAAGTTATAAAAGAGTTGCAGAGTCTCTCCATGCCACACAAGCTCGCACTATAAGAAGTCATGTTTGGTCCGTGGTAGAAAACCTTTGGGTCCAATTTGCTGGTTTCAAGAGATCCAATTAAATGAACTTTGAAAATTTCAGGTCAACAATGGGGGCACATATGTAAAGTAGGGTTGTATCTTATGATTTTGTATAGTAGAGAAGACTATTTTTGAGGTGACATTATTTGAGAGAACGTGTGGTTATGGGAGAGGGCCATCCTTTTTTTAGTTGGAAAAATATAACTAAAAAGATAAATTGTTTTTAGAATGAACTAATTTTGGACCCAAAACTCATTCATTTATCGCCAAAACATTCATCTATGTTGACATATTTCCATCCATTTGAACAAATTTTCCTTTGGTTATGACGACTTCATCTAAAATCAAAATGAAAGTGCTACAATGATTGTATCATTAGTGCCACATGTTTGAAAAAATGAAAATTTGTAGAAAAATCCCTAGAAAGGGTGGTTGTTGAAAGAGAGAGAGAGGGCATGGAAGTTGAAAAACTACTTCCGCGGTTGTAGGATTTACAGTTCGAGCTTGTTAACTCGTAAGATGAACTTTTGTATATAATTGCAAGTACAAAACCATAGTGCGTTCTGTAAAATGGCATCTCCTTTATTGAGTGCGATTGACTAGTGCGCCACCTCTTTGAGCATTCAAAATTGTTCAAACAAAATCAAGAGAAGTATAAATGGATCTAGAAGCTGATCATCGCTTACAGTAGAAAAAAATTGAGGCTGAAAAAAGGTTGTTCTAGTAAATGAATAATACCTGCAAAATATACCCGCAGAGTATCTTTCCCGTTCCTCAACTCTAGTTTTCCACTATTCCCGCTTACAAGTTGAGTTGTAAAGCTCTACGCTAATTGGCCCAACGCAAGTGCGCTTACCCAATATAGAATGATGATTTTTGCCACGTTTACAAGGTTTCCATCCATTTGCCATTCAAATGCTTGCCGCCTTTGCCTATCGCGTTGTAGCCTGTTTGCATTTGTGCCTTCCAAAAGTTGGATTGCTACCTTCTAAATTTGATAGCATAATATAAATTCCTTAATTCAAATCTATGGATTCTTTTATTCTTGAGATTCGTCTGACAGAGAAGTTGAGAACTGTGCATTTATGCGATCAGGCGATTTGTCAGAGAAGCTTTGAACGTGCATGTAATTTTATGAGAATTGTAATAAATTGCGACTGAATTATGTGCGAGTGAATCCATGTTGTTGAGAGTTAGTCTTTTTGTTGATTGTCGAATGGAGGTCACGGCTATTGAACCGCTTTACAAAGTCCAAGTATCCATTGCAGCTAAGTACAAATTGTGTATTTTACGTGGTTGTTTTGTTTATGAGCAAACGTCAAAGTCTGCATTCGTTGAAAAACGGCAGGTTGGCTGTAAGAACTTTGACATGTGGCTCGATGAATTTGTGTAGCCAATAGATGCATCTAAAAAGCGTCCTACATTTGGAGACATTAAAAGTTCATTATAATTTGTTGGAGAGGGGCAAAATGGATTATTGGGATATGTTGAAAGTCTGTTGAGATCTATGTTCAAACACTAGTAGGATTTTGGTTCTTTACAACTAGTCTTTTGTTAGTGAAATGGTCCAAAACAACTTTTTTTCTAAAGAATTGAGTCACAAAGGACCATTTAAGTTACAAAGGACTAGTTATAAAGGACCAAAATCCTACTAGTGAAATTAAGATAACGGGACTTAAAATTAGAGCATCTGCAAAGTTAGATAGATGTATTGAATGTTGCTTTATCAGAACAAAGTAGTGAAATCCAAAGTCTTTGTTAGTCATATCATTAGAAGAGATATAGGGCCTTAAGAAGGCCCCAACTTCGGATCAGCTGAATTTAGCTGGTTGGGATTTTTTAAATAATATATATTTTTTTTTACAAAAAAAATAAAATTAATTTTTTTATTAAAAAAATAAAATTAAATCGTAGTCTGATGTGGCAAACCGTTTGCCATGTCAGACTGTGATTTTTAATTTATTTAAAAATAATTAATTTAATTTTTTTTATTGATTGTTGTTAGTGACTTAGTGTACTGCTGATCAGTAGTTTGACAAAGGGAAGGAGCCTTCTGAAGGCCCAAATTCTCTCCTAATGAGTACACTAATTTCAAAGTCAACATCCCCCTAAAATTAGGTTTAGAAACTTCAATGGGATATTTTATCGCTACAACAGACTTTAGATCATGTGAGAGTAGCATTTTGTGATGAAATTCTAGATTTCTAGAGAGAACTTGATGACAGTTTGAACGCTAAAAGTTCCTTTGAGTTGGATACAGAGGCACTAAAGACAGAAAAGTGGGCTAAGCTGCAAGCAGAAGAACAACGTCATTGTCATGAAATTCAGGAAGTCAAATTACAACACGAGCTGACCTCAAAATGTTTATCTCAACTCGAAAAGAAATGGGGAAAGTTGCAATCAATACCGTATAGTCAAGGAACACAAATTAGAAAATATAAAGATATAGTAGACCTTTTTGAAAGTGGTGGTCAAACTAAAGAGAGACATAGAATAGTTCGTCAAGTGATTGCATCTAGTTGTGTTCTAGAAATATTAACAAACAATGTTCGAAATAACAAAGAGAAACATATGTGCGGTACAGAGGAGCAACATGTCCAATCCGGTTAAATTCTTGTTCAATTGTTATCAAAAATAGACGTGAGATCCATGTTGAAAGCTCCTTCGTTAAAATCAATTAGTGTTGAAGTCACAAATGAATACCTTAAGAAGGTCAAAGATGCAGTAGGACCGTTTGAAATTTTAGCAATATGCGACAAGAGCTCCATCACTCAAAGTGGATATTTGGAAATATATAAAAAGTTTAAAGGCGGTATAAAAGCTACGGGATTAGGCTCTCGGATAGGATGTCTTCTCAAGTCATTCCATGTCTCTATTCTACAAACAAATTCGAACGCCAAGCTTAGTGATTATGCCAGTTCGCATTACTATATCAATGAGACTCTGGAGATTCGTCCAAAGAAAGGAGGAAAAAAAAGGCTCTAGAATATGTGAAGCTTGTAGAAAACAATTCACTGTTCATAAATGTTGAACAAGTACAACGAACTATGATAAAACTATATGATATCACTCAAGCAAGTGTGTATTTGATTCCTCTAATTTGCCATTCGAGTTACTAGTTATTCCCTTCAATTTAGCTGCTATTTACTAGATTGTTAATCATTGAAATCTAATTGCATTGCCTACGTTGAAACTGTATGCACCTATGTGCACCTACCTCTAACTAACTGCAAAAATCGTACGATATTCCTTACGTCACTTGGTGTATGTTATAGAGTTCGGAGACAAACCTCTTGTGTTTGTCATCAAACTAGATGAAGCGGAAATTGTGCATAGGTAGAAGCTCAAAATAGTGAGTATAACCTTGATGAATAGGGCACTAGACCCTAATATTTCACCAGACAGTCCATAGTACATTCATGTTTAGTCGGAGCAAGAAATATGGTCAATTGGTTGCTTTTAAATTCCAAAACAAACTCACGAGATTCTATCTTGAATATTTCAAAGAACTCAAATTCCATCACTCATAGAAGCATAACAAAATGGACAGAAGTTGCAGGTACGATTCTCCTTTTTCTTTGGATTTGCATTCACATACCTCATTAGCTCAAATCTTTTATTGTCTTTGTTTTACCAAGGGAGAGACTACGAAAACGCTTCGTTTTCAAGGACAAAGGATTATAAATAGATTTAAGCTAGCACGGCTAATCCATTAGTTTGGACACTTAAAAGTTCAACGATGCTAGCTTCTTGTTTTGGCATACACTCTTAACAAAGCTAGTACTTTGCAGACGAGGTTTGAGTAATTTACTCATATCGGTCATCTACAACTCAGATTGACGTTAGTAGATTTTGTTAAAAATCTTCTACATGCTCTGTCATGCATATGACAATCATAGAGTAAGCTAGCGAGTAGAAAAACCAATATACATATCTACACAAGGTTCCCAAACCAAATTGTTCTGTTCAAATTTCAGTTCTTCGAAGAAATTGGCGATCTTCATGAGAAGGGTGCTTTAAAAGTCACAATCTAAGTTAAACAGTCACAAAATATATATATAGCAATGCACTAATGGGATGAGGTTCACATATCTAGCTTCATCAACGTAGATGATACTCAAATTGGGACGAAATTAGTTAATACTTTGTACCCGGACTCACAATGAGTACTTAATGTGCACATGCCTCTAATTTTCCACAAACATGTTTGACCTCAACAAGAGTCCATCTCTTGGAGGATAAGGGAATCACTTCCAGTCTTCTAGGATGAGTTCTTCGTTTTATAAGCTAAATAGTGTAAATTTAGGGTAAATACTAAGGTAGAGACTACGCAACTAGTCACTTGCTTAGAATCTTTTTTTTGAACCCCTTATACCTTATTTTGAATGTCACATACATGTTATGTGATGGTACCTAATGTTGGTGATTTTGATATTGAATGGCACATGTTAGCTAACATGAAATCCATTAAATACATGTACGGTTTGGATCATGGCGCAAATGCAATGCAGAGGTGCATATATTGTGACTAATGCCGAGCCAAAAAGGTGATTTGAACTATTGAGCAAACAAGGGAAGTTGCGGCATCAAGGCCCTTGAGTTGGAAAGGTGGTCTGTTTTCAAGCAAACAAACCAAACCAATTCTCAACGACAACAAATGGAAGCCGATTTTGAACATATTGTTGACTAAAGTGCATTTGTGCACACTTCACGCCTTTGACAAGATTGTGGAAAAAATTTCACCTGTGCTTCCAATTCATTTAGACCAAATACTATTGCACATTATTTTTGAAATTTTAAATATACATACAATCCTAAAATACCTTTTCACTGTTGTTAACATTTTTGCCAAAAAACCAGTTTCAATGACCAATAGAAAATGTTTATCACAAAAAAAATTGTTTGTTATGCAATGTCACACTACTAGAGAATTGATGTCCAAAACAATAGATATTGCACTAAAATTTGTTGTTTGCTGTAGTTGTTTCGGATGTCTTGTCCAGCAGTCCAGCTTATTGGTCAGCAGAAATTTGTTGATCTAAAACATTAAAAAAATTAAAAATTCAAATTCTCCAAAAGAATATCAAAGTTGTTTAGAACTCTCTTCTCACCTGGACAAAATTTATAGCCTGTCTGGTCAATCTTTTTGGACTGCCTAGAAAAAGAATTAGATTGCTCGAACACTGCCGCGGGGTCTACTACGGTCTATTTGAGAACCGTTGACGGTAGCTGGGTTTGAACCCATGACCTCCTACCTCCAAAACAAGATTTAAACCATTACACCACGTGGATTTCTTTATGCTAGTCATTGAAACATTTTGTTAATTATAAATGAAGATAACCATTGGGGATTTTTTTTCCATGTAAATTTAATTTTTTTCAATTTTCTTTTGCAATAGATCATGCAAAAAAATTTATATGTCTAAAAGAATTCAAAAAATTTGAATTTTTTTAAAACTAAATCGTAACGGCTAGGAGCTGTTTTTTTTTTCTCACAATAGACTTTGGATATTTTTAGCAACATTAAAAACTTTTTCTTTTCAACATTTCTTTTTGCAGTAGATTATGCAGACTTTTTTCTATATCTACAAAAAAATCAAAAAAATTGAAGTTTATTTTTTATTTTTGACAAAATCATGATGGACTGATGGTTGGAAGCTGTGTTTTTTCTCATAACAGACTTTGGATATTTTTAGTGATGTTAAAAAAATCAATTTTATTTTGTAATAGATCATGCAGGCGTTCCTACACATCTAGAAAAAATTACATTAAAAAATTATTATTTTTTGACTAAATTTCCTATCTAATTTGAAAACAAATTTATAAAAAAAAAAAACAAAAACATAATATAAATTGCCTACTAGAATATTCTTTCAATTGGGATTGACATTTTTCTTGTTGATTAAGTCATGATTTTTCTTGTACTACTAAAACCAACAAAAACTAAAAAACGTCTCTTGAATCCTTTACAAGTAGTTGTTAAATATTGTAAGTCGTGATCGCCAATGCTTGGAACAACAAGAAATTGTTCATTTTTTGTTGCTTTGATCAGCATTTTCTAATAGTGTTACACAACACATTTTGGACGCCCTATCGTAAAAACACCCCCAAAGGACAATCAAGATTTGAGAAATTCGGGAAAGGAATTGCCTCTAGACAGCCATAACCTCCTTGCGCTAGTTGATAGCAAGCATTGTAGAAAAAAATTGAGTCATCCAATAATTCTCTAATTATGATTTTGGCCCCCTCTTGTGAGCTCACCTTTGTCAACATGCAAAATGCAAATTGGTCGGATAATACTCAAAGGGCTAATCCAATCTACACATGATGTAGGATACAAATCTGATCTAGAAATCAAGTGCAATGAAACAAGAATTAGAATTTGCGAGAACAATTAGAACAACATTAGAATTAGAAGATGCAAAATATGGCAGAGAACACAACAGTCATCAATACAACACTACAAGAAAATGGCGACCGTATCAACAAAAAATCAACAACATTTTGTTGTTATGTGCACTGTAACGACCGTTTTCACTTATTTTCAAATTATCTATTAGGCAACAAAAAAATTCGTCTAATTTATGTTGATTTAGGCACTACAAGAAAAATCATGACCAAATCAACAGAAATCCAGCAAATTTCATAAATTACCAATTTTAAAAGTGTTGAAAGTGCATTATGAAGCGACACTTTACAAAAATATTAAAAATTAGATTGCAAAATATAAATTTTAGATTAATTCTATGAAAAAATAGTCAACAAGTTCATTGTATATAATAATGTAGTAATAATATGTATATATATAAAGAACATAATAATATTATATAATATTATAATATTATACTACTTATTTTCAAGGGTGTTTTCGTACTATAGGTGTCATAGTTTTGAACAAAATAAGTTTCTAATGTTGTAAAACAATTGATTTGATGACGTAATATAATAAATAGGAAAAATACCAAAAATATTTCAATATAGTAAAATGGAGTTTCTTGGAATCTTTTAAAAATAGTTTATATTATAATGGAATCTTTTAGAATATTCCTAAAATATTTATAAAATTATCCTTACGATCAAATTTCCCAAAATAGTTTTAGATCTTCATTTTTAGAATTTAGAAGCAATTAACATCAAAAATTCAATAAAATTACGTTTTATATTTTTAGAATTCAAAAATTGGTGTTGTTGGTTATAATTTTAATTTTCATCATAGAAGCAAAAAAAGAGAAGATTTAAAGAAAATAACAACATTACTTTCCCTAAATAGTAAAATTTGTAACATAAGACAATGTAGAAGCGATGTTTTTTTAAGAGTTCCCTTAGATGAAGTTTAACTTGGATTGGCATGATTCAAATTGGGTTCCAAAGCATACTTGATTTCCTATTGGAAAATAATTGTAAATTAATGAAAATTTTAATTCTTTGATCTCGAGCAACTCATAAAAGGGGGCACTATCCCAAATATGAGTTTAAAATCATTACTTTAAGCATTGCAAGATAAATTGAGTTTAAAATCAAACTTTATTGAACTCAATTTGAGCAACTTTTCAAAAATAAAATTGCAAAAGCTTTTAATTACTTGCTACAACATTTTGACCATTGAAAAAAAATTCATTCAATTTCAAAGTTAAACTCTTTCCAATTTAGTTTTTTACTTTCATTCTATATAACTCGCTTTCATTACTTCATTTCAAGGTGAATATCCAAGGTTTTACTTTATTTTATTTTTTATTAGATCTATAACTCTTTTTTGTAACATACAATCAAAAAAATCAATTGAAACAAAAAGGCATATATGAAAAAGTAGAAAACAAGGTGCAAAAACATAAACAAACTTACAATGAAGAAAAAATATTTTTGATTGAATTAAACATAAAATGTAAAATAAAATGAAAATGAAAAAATGTTTCTCTAACATAAAATAAATAAAAACATTAGAAAAAATGTTTTTAACATCGCTAAAAATATCCAAATTGAAAAAAAATAAAAATAAAAGACTCCTAATTACCACAATTTCATCAAATATCAATAATTCAAATTTTTTTGGAATTTTTTTCTAGATGTACAAAAAGCATGCATGATTTCCTTCAAAGAAAATTGAAAAAAAAAGTTTTCAACATTGCTAAACAGATCCAAAGTCCGCTGTATTAAAACAACAACTCCCAGCCTTCAAGATTTCGTCTAAAGAAAATAAAATTTCAAAAAAACTTGAATTTTTTTCTAGATATACAAAAAAGCCTATATGATCTACTGCAAAAGAAAAATTGAAAAAATAAATAAATTTATATGGCAAATTTTTTTCCAATGGTTATGTTCATTTATAATTAACAAAAATATTCAATGACTTCCATGAAGCAATACACGTGGTGTGGTGGTTTAATGCTTCGTTTGAAGTTAGGAGGCCTTTGGTTCGATTCCGGTCACTGTCAATGAAGCCCGGGTAGACCGTGGTGGATCCTGTGGTGATATTCAGGCAACCCTAATAGTTGGACCGGACAGCTAAATTTCTTTTCCTGGGCGGTCTAAATTTTTTTCTAGGCGATCGAAGTTTTTTCCGGACAACCAATTTTTCCCCTAAGCAGCCAATTTTTTTGTCCAAGCAGGCCAGAAAAAATTTCAAACAAGTTTCATATATTTCATCGTGGATCTTTTTTTCTCTTAAAAATAAAATTATTTTGACCAAAACAACAATTCCGCAACAACAAATTTTGATCGGAAAATGTTCATGTCAACGCGTCCAAATCAACCGCTACGATCAATGTTTTCCTGTTGATATAGTCACAGAGTCTTCTAGTAGTGCAAGACAATGAACAAACTCACAGTTGCAAGCAGCGTACAACTCTATATTTGGATGAAGCTGAAGCTGCCAATGCATATTCGCATGCACCAATTCGAGAATTTTAAAAAATAAATCACAATATCTTATTTTGAAGATCCATACTGTATAAATGGTAGTCAACTAGCACAAGAACCAAGGAAAATTTAGATGGATGAAAAACTGTACAATATGTAGTAAAGAGAAGGTTTACAATCTATTTATTGGCGTGTCAAAAGATTAACTTGAAGAGATTAGAGGTGTTGATTTTATGTTCAGATGATGTATATTATACACAAAAATTTGTAGAAATCAATTTTGGATAAGGGTTCCAATAAGGTCATTTGCCTTCCATTGCACCCTAAAAGTCCCAATTCCACCCACACATAGAAGGCCCCTACACTCAAAAGTGGATTACAAGTAGATAGTTTTAGGTTCCTTGAGTGAAAAATGTTGAGAGCACCTACATGATGCTTGTTGGGGGTGGGCAATTATGGGGCATTCCACCTTACATTGCAAAAGGTGCGATGGAGATGCTGATTATAGAAGTTGCCGGGGGAATTGTTTATGGCACAACATTCTCAATAATACAACAAGTGGCTAGTCGCATAGTCTCTACCTTAGTATTTACCCTAGATTTACTTTTACGGCTTGTTTATATTGTTCAACTATGTAACTCCTTGAAAACGAAGCATTTTCGTAGTCTCTCCCATGGTGGGGCAGAGAACAAAAGCATCAAATGAAGATCAATCAATGCAACCTGCTTATTGAAACATTTTTAGTCTACCCTCCATAATATGACACTCCATAATATGACAATATAATTGTTTCAAGCAATGCACATGTGACAAGTCATTTCTGTGACTAATCCATGCCTGCCACCTTGAAGTTAAGACTTCCCAAACAAGTCATAATAGAGAGGGAGAACTGTACCAGCAAGGTATGACACCAAAAACGAGATTGACAGGAAAATTGTGCCCAAATTACTTGTTGAAAGAGTTTCAACACAATTTTCATTCCACAAAGAAGGAACAACAATCAATCTTTTACGGTATAAAATAAAACGCAAAACTTGTGTGGGAAAAAAAAACAAAATGGCAAAACGTGGCATGGGATGCACTGACCCATATATGAAGAAGGGGGAGAAGATGTAAACCACAAATACATGGATTTCTTAATTAATCTCATGAGAACTCTCTATATTCTAGTCACCGTGCAAGCATATGCCGTGCTCCTGAAAATTTGTTACGCTTGGAAAAACTCTACTCACCTCTAATCCCCTTTCCGTCACATACATAAGACCCTCAATAAGTCCTCAATTACACACCTGCACGGTCTAAAAAGCGAACTCGTCCTCCTCCAGACCAAGAGAAAAGCCGCTGCTCGACACCATCTCTTGCAGGCTCTTGGCTTGAGACTCGCTTATGTCTAGTAGCTCCCGTAACCTTGACACCTTGTTCTCTGCCTGAGGCTCCTTCACGTATATGCAGAAGAGGTCCAGCAGTTCATCCTTGACTGCCCATTTCAGAGGAGAGGAACGGGACACCTTGTCGCACGCCAGTAAGTTGTTCAAAGTTGCAACCTGGAAAATAACCAGAAAGAAAGTTAACCACAATTGAATCTAAGCAAAGACGATGTACAATGTACAATGTTAGTAGCTGTTGTCTTTACAGCACTGACATATACAGTTGACTGACAGTCCTGCAAGTCACAATACTAAAACTAGCTTGTGATTCTATTATATAAATCGCAAATTCTGCAAATATTTATGTCAGCACATAGACGAGAAGACTAGACAAAGGATTAGTGGTTTTAAAATGACCAATTCAAATGATCATAGTGAAAAATACAATTCAGATGGTCCTAAATTTTTTATTACCAGAATCAGTGAAGAACATTGCATGAGTTAGTTAAAAAACTGAACAAAAGAAAGTCTCCATATGAAATAAAGTCTCAAAACTGTTGCAGAAACATGAGGGTGGAGGTTTCATAGTGGAGACTCACCACGTCGGCAGGCTTCTTTTGTCGTAGACTCGACACCGCCTGGATGAGGGAGTTTGATAGCCTTTCTTTGGCGAGGTCCAAGGTGATCTTTTTGGCGTCCTCTGTGGTGATACCCAGCTCTCCGGGCATCTTCTCGTAAAGCTCGGCTTCATCAAAATCTCCAGTTCCTGAAGAAAGAGTTCTTTCCACTACCTTCTTGAAGAGCTTTTGCCTGACCGGTTTGGGGATCATACCGTCGATGTCCACTCCAGCTTCCCTGAGCTCTTTCACTTCTTCAACGTTGAGCCGTCCTTGGTTGATCGCCGTCTCGATAGCACCTGACATTCTCGTTGTCGTGATTCCTTCAATGACTTTCTTGGCAGATTCTGCTGGCAAGCCCAGTTGCTTCTGGAGTTCCGTGAGCTGCTCCATACGAGCTTTGCTCAGTTGGCCATCGGCCAGAATCACCTGAAACCATTAAAAAAATTGGCATTCTGTAAAATGGCACAAGATAGAATCTAACCAGCTACTATCAATGTTAACCCATGATAAACAAAAGTTGATAGATGGATTCTTTAACCCAGGAATTCATGGTTTGAAAATGATCAAGTCGATTGATCATACTCCACAAAATATAATTCGGATGGGGCTAAATTTTATAGATCTAAATCAGCGAAGAACATTGCATGTACTGGTCCGAAAAAAGTCCACATATGACCTCAAAACTGCTCAAACAAAAAGAAGAGAAGTATAAATGGGTCTGGAAGCTGACCTTGGCTTGTTGACTGAATGCTTGCTCTGCAAGACCCTTGTGCACGTCCGCGACCTCCTTGGGACTCATGCCCAATATTTGGCCCAACTGACCAAGTCTGACGAATTCGGTATCGTCCCGTTGAGTGACTATTTGAGTTCCCATAGGCATGCCAGTGCTCTCACCCGAGAGACAGTAGATCAAGTAGGTTTTGTAGAGGTCTGTTCGCTCACGTAACTCTAATTCATCTCTGATGGTGATTTCGTTTTGAGACTTCTTCTCCATACGGCCCTCGAGATGGGCTCCGGGCTTGGTCTTCTTTAGAGATTGGATCGTCTCAAAGTCCTCCTCGTCCTCAAGGTCGATATCTTTTTCGTCCTTCTCGGGTGTCTTGGCTTCTTCCTTCACTGGGGCTGGAGTGTCACCCTTGATATCAGCAATCAGCTCTGACACTACTATGTTGCTGAAGATGACCATCTTTTTCAGCTCCCGGGCAGACTCCACGCGGCTACCGGCGCTCCTTGACCTCTTCACATACGTCACGAATACTCTCCGGACCTGCATATATAGCACCAACAAAACAAATGTCAGCCAAAGCCAAAGCAACCAGGAGCATATCCCACAACATTCTACTCCACAGATAGCATGTATATTCAATCTAGTTAACATAAATACAGTAACTCGAATCGAGTACCACTGCACCCCAAAACTGAAAAAACACTTCCAAGTAGTACTTCCAGTGCATGTCAAAACAGGCAGTTATCACAAGTTATGTACACCTGAAAGCATCCACATAAGTATGGTTCCTACTTTTAGACTGACTTAATTATTGTTGGGTCTTGTTGGCCCTTGAGAGAGGATTCCAACACATGTTAGCACGTGTTTTTGGGTCACTGTATAAATAGAATACGAATTTTCAAAGTGTTGATTATAGATGTATCAAAAATTGACCCTAGGCTCATGTTAAGATTGGGTACATTTAAGCAAGAATCAATAGGGGTCGCTTTTGGGTAAGGGTTGCAATTGGGTGCTCCTACCATATCCCCTAAAATACACGCAAGCATTAACGCTACCTCTCAACTCAAGTATTACAAACCAAGAACAAGTACAATGATCAGGGGCAAGTTACTGACCGCCTTGGCTGCAATCTCCATGGCAGCTTCTTGTGAGAGACGTAAACCTACTACTCCATTGCGTACGGCAGCCTTCATGTCAGCGTCATAGCCGTCGATACCAGCACTGATAGCATCGTCCACAGTCTGCACCATCGATGAAAACCAACATATTTCTTATCGTGGATATCATCAATATCCAAAATGACTGCAAAAGTAGAGAGTCTTGGACCCTCTGAAATGAAAATGTTCATGTTTACGCTAGGCTATGAGACCTTCAGAGTGCTTACATACCGCTATTTGGACAATAGAAGTACATTGGCAGAATCCAGGAAGAATTACACAAATGCCAGCCTACCTTCGTGAAGATGCGTCCACATATTTCAGCATGGGCGCTATCAACAACTTGTTGTGGAACACACAAAAGCACACGTAGCCTCAACAAGTTCTTGACGTCTTCATCATCCAAAGTGCCATCCGCAACACACTGCTCAAGTTTGTTCCTGTAGATTTCTGCGCAGTCCAAAGTTCCTGAGATGAGAATGTACTTCCCAAAAACTAGAGCAGGGCATACATACTTCCTATTACATTGATACAGTAAGGATTGAACTTTCCTGAAGGGACTTGATCAAATTGAGACGGTGTAAGAATTCTACTCCACATTGATCAGCTGATTTTTAACCAGGGTGAGAGTGATGAAAGTACCTGTGTGAACTTCACCGGCTTTAGCAGGGTCAAACTGCAGAGTGTCACAAAGGTTTTGTAAGAACATGGCCTTGCTTGGTGCAGCGTCAAGGTCGCCATTCTGCACTGCCTTGGCCAACATGCGCCTGTATATCTTCACGGTGACTTCTTGCATAACATCTTCCGCCTCCCGTTTGCCCATTCCAAAGGTGTTTCTCAGCTGGCCTAGTGCAACTACCTGTTCCACAATCCCTCACATACAGTAAGTTTCTGGCCAAAGAATACAAGACGTGCTTCCAGGATCAAACGCCTACACAAGATATTGCAGTCTCCCATCCACTGATCATCAACTACCGCCAGCGCATAAACAATTGTAGGGTTTTTATATAACTTCACACTGTAAAGTTTAATTCTGTACCTTGTCAGCCTCCAATTTGCCACCAGCAAAAGCTTCAGTCAGGTATATGCGGTATAGTTGTTTCAGGTCATCCATCTGCCGATCGGATTCAAATTGTCCACCTGCAATACAATCGCATAAGCCTTTAATAACAAATTTACAAATGCACAAGGTTCAATCACATGACTAGAAGCGTGCAAGAAGCAGCAAGACAACTCATACCCACAACCCCAATACTTCTGTGTGAATTTGGCAAAAGAAAGGCCATGAAGGATGGGCTCACCTAGAACACTAATAGGGCCAATGCCAGGAACAAGATCACCAGCATCCGCTTGAGATGCAATAGCACCCAATTTCTCATTGAAGGCCAATGCGTTGTCCAGCTCCCTGACTATTTTCGCGGTATCTCTGTGTCACAGTAAAAAAATTCCACATGTCAACTCTTCAAAACCATGAAGATTGTCATGGGAAAAGGAGACAAGTAGTGATTCTTGAGAGGGTGCTCATTTAAGCATCCTTAATTCTAGGGCTAAGAGGCTCACTACAGTGATAAATGTCCGAGAGAAGACAACAACCAAAGAATTAATCTTAACCCCTAAACGTCAGAGCGTCCAGAAAGTAGACGACTAACAGATTCAAACCCTTCTCACGTTCTCATCAATGCTTAGATGAAAGTCATCCAATTTTTTGGGGATTCTTCATCAAGTTGTTGTCCTATCTAACGGTTGGATTTAGTCATACTTGATTACATATTTTTCTAAAATTACAAATGTAGAAGTATGTCAAGTCGTTGACCAAGCCAAAATTGCATTGACTGTAGTTCAAAAGTGGCCTTGCAAAAATGAGGTCATAGATTTAAGAAACACAAAAATTTCAAAGAATCACCACGTTTAAGAGTATCTCATTTCAAATTCATTCCAACAAATTTTACTCAGAAAATATTAAAATTTTGTTTGTAATCGAATTTAGAAGGAATTTTTAATTTTAACTTTCAAATTTTATAATTAAATATTGGTGATAGTATTAGTGAATCGAACCGTACGGATGGAATCTAAAATTCAAAATCTAGAACTTTCATTTGTATATCAATTCCAAAATATTCTTCTAAATAGTACTTTATGATGATTTTTCTCAAATTGTCAATTCCAGGGACACCCTGGTACGTTTAGGGGTTAAGCAGGTGAAGAGTAACACACTTGATACGAGCCCGAGACTTGAAGACTTCCATAGCAGCCAAAATGTGTTCTTCCAGTTGCTTTTGAACATGGGCTCTGAAAACTTCAGCGGCAACCTACAACACAAGATAGCCAAGAGAACTTAAGAGAACTTATTTTTGAAAATTCTTGTCCAACCCACAGCTTCAATGGAGTTCAACAATTCAACAAAATCCATAAGGATTAACAACCAAAATTACAAATAATCACCTCATCGGTGAGTTTCAGTTTAAGCTGAGCTTTTCTCAAGTCTTTGATCTCCTGGACGTCAAAATCTAGAACATACAATTGACACATTTGTTAATTGTGGCCACTAGGGACATTCATGGCCAATTACCAGGACTCCCAGATAGTAGAGTGCACCTGGGAGCTTTATCATAAGAGAAGATCAAAGTAACTGCGTCAAAAAAAAAAGTAACCCCAGAAGAGGTGACCAACATAAACACAATAGGCATATGCGTACTATACAAAACCGTAGATTTTACATAAAGTGATAAGAGAACACAACCGCAGTGTAACAAACTACATCTTCCTTTACACAATTCTACTTATCAGGGATGTGATCGTCAGACAACTGCATTGCACCAGAAAACGCTGCAGAAGCTTACCTGGGCCAACTTTGCTAAGAAATCCATTAAAGAGGCGCTGTGCATTATCCCGAACAGCCACTTCAACCTGAAAGCGTCCACCTTTTTATAAGTAAATCATGTTGTAGAATTTTGAATAAAATTCAAAAATTTGGCAATATAAGGTATCAGTGGATGACCTGAGATTCTGTGACTTTGAAAACCCGCTTCCATGGAAGTAGGAACTTGGAAGCCTCACCAAATACCAAAGTTGATACATATACCAACTTCTGGAATGTCTGCAAGTAATCAATGCGAAAACTTTCAGTCTTCATATAAGTGCCAAAATTGGGCAAGCATAGAATACTAAATGTCGCTCTCATATAGTTTACGTTCATAGCAACTGGATCCAACAATGGCTGAGTGACAGTTCTGGCATCATAACACTCGGAAGGTGATGAATAACAAAAATGCAAACATTGTCCTCACTAATGCCAAAATTTCCACAGAAGTGAACACATGGAATAATATCCACTGCGTACCCTGCGCTCCTCAACGGCACCTTCACGATCACCGGTTTCCATGCGTTGCCTGAATAAGCGTCTGCCAATCTGCAAACCGATAGCAATGTTGTTGAACTTCCAAAACTTCCATGCGCATTCTTGTTACTTGTAAAGCCAACATTGAACAAATCGAGTTAAAGTACATAAAAGATTATTTCCACGCCAATCAAGGTTTCGGCCTGTGCTATCAAAAATGGCTTATAAATTAGTAGTAGTTCTAAACTACTGACGCTTCTTTGAGATAGCAGTCACGTTATAATAATCAGTAATAGGGTTAGACAAGAGTTTGCATAGCAAGGAATTTCCGAAATGAGAACATACACCAACAAGGTGAATTGTACCTCAATGTGCATGGCCGCAGCATCCGGATCATCCAAACCCAAAGCCTTTTTGAATGCAATAATAGATTCAACTTCATCTCCCTTCAAATCCTCATTCCCAGGTGGCAATATCCCCGAGACGTAACCGGCATACAAGTCCTTAATCTCAGCATTAAACCTCTCATTCTGCCTACTAACACCATACCTGAAATCAAACAATCAAGGGTTGCAGTTATATCCTCAATCTGCAGTTATCAGTTTAGGCGCTTCATTGAATTCAGTTTCATGCCACGTCAACTTTACACATGTTCCCTCACTCAAGAAAATGGTATTCTACGCAAAACCCTGAACCCGAGGGAATGAAAAACTCCAGGAATTTGAGATCACGACTACAGAATTCAATCAATACTCGCAACTGTTTGCCTGACTTTTCCAAAGAATTACAAACTACCGTACAAAAAATTTCCCTTTTTTATGGAAAATTACCCATTAAAATGATGCCAAGGTCTAAAACGCTGACTTATGTAGATAGAAAAAACAGTTTGTTATTCGATGTAGAACTTGATTCTGATCCATCTTAGCTTCTGTTTAACCATTTTTCAAGCAAGGCAGCTAATAAGTCATCAAAAAGTCCTAAGAATCTCGGACAGTCCAAATCTTCCAGAAAGAGTAACGAAACCCTAAACAACACACAATCTTGCAAAAAGGCGAAGACGAGGCGAACCTGCGAGCGATTTGGTCAATTTCGGCGGGGGTGACGCTGGTGGGATCTGAGTGATTGACGAGAGAGTTTCGGAGCTGCACAGCGGCCACCTGCGGAGCTGCGGCATTGAAAGCAACGACGGCGGCACCGCCGACGGCGCCGAGGGCGACCGCGCCTCCAACGGCCGCGAGCTGATTGTTGTTCCCTTTGTAGTAGCGTCCGCCAAGGAAGTAGCCGGCGGCCAAAGCGCCCGCCACAATGGCCGCGCTGGAGACGTAGCGCGCGGGCGCGGGCAAGCCTTCCAGCACCTTCTGCGGACCGGACAACTGTCGCTCCGCCCCGAACAAGCTCACCTTCGGCGAGGACGACGAGGATTTCGACTGCTGCGTCTCCAGCCCCGCCCGGCACGACAGTCGACTACTGCGCCTGGCGAGATTGCGGGTGATCTTGGAGGTTGGCTTGCGAGGGAGACGACACGCTTTGCCCAAGCCCGTGTAAGATGGAATTGCGCCATTGCGCTCGCCTAGAAGCGCCTGCGCTTGCGAAGCCAACATTGCAGGCGAATCTATGGCCCGCCTCCGTCGTTTGGTTTCGATTCCTTTCCTTCCCTTTCCTTGCCTGCCTTTCCTGCTACTCTAGCAAACTACGTAAGTGGAGAAGAGAGCTGAACCGACCGGGGACGAATGAAGCCACTCGAGGGAGCGATTGCAAAAAACTCGTGCTGTGAAGCTAATGTGTTGAGGTCAAGCTCTCGAAACCTCCGAAGTCGTGAATGGATAAGTCGCTGCAGGGTGATAGGTTTCGAAGAAGACCATCCACTTCCTTTTTCTTCCTTCCTTTCTACTTTTTACAAAACTTTCGCCTTTTTTCTCACGGCATGTTCAGAGATTTGAGATACTAGGGGTTGTCACACCTTCTCTGAGAATCAAACGATTGAGAAGGTCTGGAGAGAAAAGAGAAGCCAATAGGGGTCTTTCTCCATGAAGAAGGTGTGCTTCCCCTTTTTTGCCATGTGGAGAATAGCACTCTCTCCTTGAATTGCGGAGGGCTCATTCTTTGAAGATTGAGAAGTTTCTCTCTTCTCCTCCGAGGGTGAAAAATGGGTGTGAAGAATGGTTTCGCATGTGGAGTTTTCACCGCGGCCGTTCCTTTACTAGATCCTCAATTACATGTAAATTACATGTTCATTCTCCATTCTCGTTCTCTACACAGCACAGAAGAGGAGTCACACCTTCTTCATAGAAAAGAGCCCCCGTTAGCTCTTCTTTCTCTCGAGAACTTTTCTAAAGATTCAAAAGTTTGATTCTCAAAGAAGGTGTGACAACCCCTAATGAGAATGGAGAATGAGCTTTACCATGACCAGTGAAAATCAAGAAGCCGCGACCTTCTTGAGCAACAACAAGGATGAAAACGGAAGCGAAAGTGAAAAGGAGAAGCTCCGTAGTGAAAACTTCACACGCGAAACCATTCTTCACCCTTGAAGAAAAAGAAAGAAACTTCTCAATCTTCAGAGAATGGGCCCTCCGTAATTCAAGGACAAAGTGTCGCGTCCTCATTCTTTGAAGATTGAGAATGGGGAGAAGAAGGCGTGACAACCCGTAATTTTCATTATCCAAAATGAAGCCTCATGTTCAGAGAATTGAGATACTTTACCTAAAAGCCTCATGTTCATCGTGATAGTTCACCCAAGAGCCTGACTAAAGCGTTAGTAAGCTTACGCTTTGAACTTGTCATTAACTCCTAAAGGTCTTCACCTATTTTATAAAACTCAAAGCCCTACAATCTGCATACTTGAAATATCACATTGTATGATTTATAAATTTTCATAGATAGATTATCAACATTATAGAGGTATGACTAACATGTAAGCCTCTTAGAAGTTGCTTTTCATGGACCCAAAAGCCAACATAGAGAAACTAACATACAACAACTTTATATTCAGGATATGATCTCATTGTTGTTGGCTATAGGTGAACCTATATATTAGTCATGGATTTCAAATAACTTTTCACTTTCTTTTTTGATAAATTTTGAAGAATTTTTTTTTTGAAGAATTTACCATTCTACATTATCTTTATTTCTATATGAAAGAAAATATCTCATCCGTAAAATTTCAACTTTTTCCGTGCTAAAAACCATATTTTATCGATCATGGGTACTTCAACGTTATCACACTCTCCAATACCGTAGTTGGTTGTTAGAATCGGCAAAAATTAAAGATATGGAAATTTTTATGAAATTATTTTTTCAAAAAAAATCTACTTTGTATGGTGATATAAATAATTTTAGATAATTTTAGATAATTTTCACATAAATTGGCATTTGGGTGTTCTCATGGTAGGGTGTCATGGTTCTCAACAAAAAAAAGTTTCTAATACTGTAAAGCACTTGCAATAATGACGTAATATAATAAATAGGGAATACCAAAAATACCAAAAACATTTTAATATATTAAAATATAATCTTTTGAAATCTTTCAAAATATTGTATATTAGTTTAGAATATTCTTAGAATCTTTTGGAATATTCATGTTGATGTCATTTAACCCCTAACCGCCCAACTATGCATATTTTGCATGATGTACGGATTTGAACTCCGATTTCTCATCCATCATGCACTTTTTGCAGTGTGGAATTTTTACTGAAACTTTTATGGGAAGTTAGCTTTGTGCATGTGTGATCCGATTAGAAAGGGGATGATTTGTGAAATTTTTATGCCTCATTTCATGTTGTAGTGTTCCACCCAAAATTTCAAAGATTTTAATCTAAAAGTGCTCTTGAAAAAGTCAACTACTAAAATTAAGCAACCAAAAAATCTCCAAAAATCACTACACTTAGAGTATTACATTTCAACCCATCCCAAAAAATTCATTATTAGATTGTCGATATCTTATTCGTAATCATATTACAAAAGAGCTCTAAATTTTAAGTTTGAAATTTTATACACAAATATTGGTGATAGCAATCGCAAAGCTAACCGTATGGATAGAATCTAAAATTCATAATGTACAACTTTTATTCATTCATCAAGTTGAAAATATTCCTCTTAGTTGCATTTTATAATGCATCTTTAAAAAACTGCCAAATCTGAAAAAGGTGAGAACGTTTAGGGGTTAATCCGCTTGCAAACCACATCGAATGCATATT
This sequence comes from Pohlia nutans, assembly GCA_022496805.1. Taxonomy (NCBI): domain Eukaryota; kingdom Viridiplantae; phylum Streptophyta; class Bryopsida; order Bryales; family Mniaceae; genus Pohlia; species Pohlia nutans. The sequence continues at coordinate 5,931,382 of CM040088.1, read as the reverse complement.
CCAGCCACACCACAAGGTCTGTTTTAATTAGCCAATCAAGCTCGCAAGAATTTTTTGAGAATTCGCCATTTTAAAGGGCATTTAATGTACAGGAACAAAAATTGTTGCCATAAACTTCTAATATCCACCTTGCACACAAAATCTTTTAGAATCCCGGACATTTTTGCTGGGATAAAAAGTGCATAGTTTCGCCTCATTTTTTACCCCATTTAGCACTCTGATAGAAAATGCAGATTGGGAGTCGGGTTCAAACTTTAACTCCCTTTGTGGAACCTTTACCGGGGTAAAACCATGGTGCTTTTGACGGGCATGGGGGCAAAAGAAACTTATCCGGGTAAAAATCCCTCATTTTTACCCCCCACCCAAGTTTGGCCCTGAAGTCAAACTATGAGGATTCCCTATGTATATAGATACTTCATTCGATCAGCATAATTATATCAGCGATGCAGCTTCGAATCAGGAATCATCAAGCTCTGTATAAGGTAGAGGGCTCTAAACCCGCTCCTTTAAGCGCTGTGGTATATGGTATACATGAGAAAATATGAGGCATATTTTTCGCTGAAAGGCAGATGAGAATAAAGACCAACAAAGTTGAAATCATATTTTTTTAGATGTTCCTAGAACAAGTTATGATTTTTCAAAGTCAGTAACCAATAGGCTCCTATTTATGTCCACTAGCTGGAGCATAATCGATGAGGAAATGGTCCCATAGCCACGTTTAGACAAATAGTAACAAGGTATTAAAAGGTTCTAAAACGGACCCATAATTGATAAAACTTGCCATTGCAACACAAAGTCGCATAAAGTCAAAATGTCAGTACATGCAACCTCTTTTGTACCATTTAACCTATTTAATGACAATGCGTCTCCATATCTTCATCTCTATGCAATTCATTTTGTAATTTCTATTCATTCAAAAATGGCCCCCTGATGGATGTATTGTTGGCTTTACTTCATGTAAGGGACCCATTTGGTACCACATGGATCATGTTTTGATCTATCTATAGGTACCGGTTCATGGACTGTGGCGGGTTTAGAGCCCTCTACCTTAGTAGGGTGAACAAGCAGTGACGGCTCATTGTAGGATTCCTCCACCGGATTCAATGCCGACATGCAAAACGTTATGGTCAATACTAACGGATCTACCCTAGCTTGAATTCTTCCGCAAGCTCAAGCGGTCGAGGAGGCGGGAAGAAAGACGGCCATCAACCTCTTTTTTTTGGGCTTTTCAGTGCCAGATTCCACCAATAAAAATTAATTATGGCTACAAAACGACTAAAAACTCAATATTAGATCACCAAAATATCTTCAATTTTTTATATTAAACTAATGGATGAAATCGTCAAATTTTGGATGCAAATATCATTAAATGTGGATGGAAAGTATTTTCTATCCAAAATATGGATGAATGTAGAAATATGTAGTTCCACCATATTATTTTGTATTACCAATTTAGCACTTTCTGAAAAAATGAAAAAAAAAAGAAGGGCTAATGACCACGACGGATGAAGATGGAGCGTACACCGGGTCCAACACAACAATGAAGCTCTGGGACGTGGATGATCTGGGGCATACAAGGGCCTCAAGTTGGACATTTTGTCATCGGAAAAGGCTCCTGGGACAGAAATAATGATATGAGATTTTTCATAACTCCCGGTAGGCCTAAGGTAGCGGACCACATTCTCGACTGAATTTCAGTTGTGGCTAGTTGGGAGTGTGAACCAATTTTTTTATAAATTTTGAGTGCTCCGCAAGGCTGGTGCCAGAGCAACCCCAAAAAGAACAAATTTTTTTAGCATGTTTGTGATTTCTTACAATTTTTTAAAGCGAACCTTGTAGAGTGACCAGTCCTCGACCATAGAGTACGTGGTATGTCTACAGGTTGGATTTCTAAATCTGCATACTGGGTAGTCTAAAACCGAGCACCTTTATCCTCTGTCAACAAATGAAGGAAACCCGTGCAATAAACAATAAAGTTCCTTCTTGGGCGCTTTTATAAATTCTATTGGCCACATTTCTGGACCCAGCCCCCAACCCTAGGGGTCGCCATTGGGACCCGGACGGGAATTGGGTCCGCTACCTTAGTAGTTGTGTGTAACAAACTCTGACTAGCACCAAAGTTGGTAGGTGGTCAACCCTAGCTATAATACTAGATTCCTAGACTAGGCACCCCGATTTTTCCAACGTAAAATACTCTTAGGGCCTCTTTACACTACAGACGAGAAGTTGTGAGGAGAGAAATTTCAGCCAATGGGAGGCCTAGAAACCGAGAAGACCAAAGAATGTCACTTTACACCCGAAATTTTCAGTCCAAGGGATGGAAGGAGGAGAAAATGACATGGACAACACTTTTGTCCTTCGTGGCAACAAAAGTGCACATTTTTCAGGGCCTTCGGATTTTGCGTCAAGCTCACCTCAAGAGGTGGGACTAACACAAAATCCGGGGGGGCCGTTTGGCCAAAATTCTCACAACCAATCATTTTTTATTTTTTAAGAAATATGTAAGAACTTTATTTTAAAAAATTAGCACTTTATTTTGTGGCCCCTTCTCACTTTACACTATATCCAAAGGCCGTCAAGTTCAAAGGTTGGCTTCTCAAGAATGAGCCATGGCCCTTGTAAGGTTTTCTTCAAGGCTTCTCACCTCTAGTGTAAAGAGGGCCTTAGATCCTGCCCCTTCACCCTCTTAGCGCATCCCATCTCATGAGTACATTCCACAACTCCAATTCTAACACAATGTACATAGTAGTATATGATGTTTGAGTGTGTTTTCACTGACCACGCGGTCATCGTCAAGGGAGCACCCTTAGGATGATGCTATCGTATGTGGGATTGCCAAGTATCCTCGCAAGGTGTGATGTTCATCAACCCTGCTGGATGGAACTAAAATTAAGAAGGAATGTAGATGTTATTCTTTTAATTATATTTTATATTTTTTGAAAATCATTTACAATTTAAAATACAATTTTGCTAATTTGTCACACTTTCAATTTTCATGGTTTTTAAGACTTTCGAGCACCCAAAATAGCAAATCTAGCCATCATCTTTTGAAGTTATATTCTATAGTAGACCTACTTTTTTTGTGTAAGGGACATCTAAAAACAAGTGGAAGTTGCGTAGTTTTTACTATTCAGAAAGTGTAACTCTTAAAAATGAAGCGTTTTCTTAGTCTCTCTCCTTGTGGAATAGAGACAATAAAAAAACTTCATGTTTTCCACATGGATGTAATGAAGGCTCTCTTGCACTCGCATTTGAAAACATTTGAAAACATTCTTCTATCATGTTTTGGTAAAATCTCATCTCTATCAAGTTATTAAAAATGATTTGCACTTTTTTTTAACAGTTTAAACATCAAAGTGTCTTATTTCAAAAAAGTCCATTAACTTGTTCTTGGCATAGTTTTTGGATAATTTTTCTATTGGACTAAATTTTTGAGAATACAGTATTTGTCATGTTCTACTAAGTTTTTATGTTTTATTTTATTTTTAGATTTTTTTCCAAAAACTCATAATACTCCTAGTACTACTTCCAAATGCAACAAATAGTTCAAGTGTTTCATGCTAAGTATCATCCTTTAAGCCAATAGAAGATGGTTCATCTTTAACCTTTAAAACACCACAACATGCTCCTCGAGCTGACTTTTTAGCGTAGTTAGGAAATGTGTGACATTCATTTCAAGATTAAAGGAGACTTGATAGGAGGCTGCATTGGTTGAATTCAAACAAAAGTTAACTCCAAACCAGTCAACGACCTAATGGCAGGCAACACGACCATCTAATCAACAATTGGATGTTTGCATGCCATCTCCAAATTGTATATTCTTTTGGATTGTGTCTCATGCAAATTCTACTCCCTCCGTCCCACTAAAAAGTCGTGAAATCATTTAAACTTTGCGATTGAGCCCCCACGACACAAGAGAGGGCAATTGGCGAGCAAAAATCAAAGCTCTTCGCACCACAAGACCACCCTTGAGATTTCTAAGTATAAAGTTGCTTGCAACCCTAATTTTTTTGGCGTGGAAGACTTGTTATTTCATAGCATCTTTGATCGCTATAGGTGAGTATGAAAAGCTCAGTGATGGAGATTGAGATACTGAGAAGTGACAAGTCTTCATCATTGTGATGTTGTGAAATGCTCACTCAGAGATGAAGACTTGTATGAGATGCTCTCAGATGCTATGAATATCAGTTGTATGAAATACTCTCTGATGTTGTGAAATGCTATGAGCGGATTTGTGGAACGACTGCAAACTGCCTTGAATCAATATCAACACGTCAATTCCTTGTGATCATACAACTGGGCTTTCTTTCAATTTGGGAGGACTTTCCATTCACAGATTGTAAATATACTGAAATCAAGACTTTAATTTGGGACAAATTTTAAGTCCAAATCGCAACTTAAGTCCAAACATTGAACAATGGTTCATTTGAAATACCCATTTGAGGTTCACTATATCTCATTATGACTCTAATTCACTCATTTCACTCAGAATTGTATACTACCAATACAACACTGCAAAAAACCCCATACAATCTGCATAAAAACTTCATTGTGCCCACCATTTAAACAACTTCAATTGCTATAATTAATGATCCACATTACGAAAGAATCTGAAAATCTCAAATATGAACCCACATGTGTCATAATTCAAGATTTTACAGGTACTCTTTGACAAAAAATATTCACCCATGTGCTTATCTTTTTTGAAACCAGATTAGAAGGTCCTGAAAAGCAGAGTTTTGAGCCATAGATCATAGAAGGCTATTAGAGATCAACCAATGTTTGAAGTGTACTGATTGTGCAATGACTTTCCGTTTACTAAACACAAGTTTGGAAAATGGACAACTATCTGGTGTTTCCTTGATTAAACAAGGCATTTAAAGAATTTTAAAAATGGATCGTTGAGAAGCCATAAACGAGCAACACCTTTGAATCTCATTTATTGATTGGAACCACCATAAAATGAAGCATATGAGGTTCATAGAATAACACCCAAAAGGTAGACAAAAATAAAATAAAATCAGTAATCAAGTCTAATTGTAGCCCGAAAACAGGCTCATATGTGGCATTTCCCCCAGACAACTAACGTACTCTACATGCATGGATGCTATTTAAGTTGGTTTGGTTTCTAATGCCACCTAGGCAGCCACTCACTCACACCCAACGCTCCCTCACTCCAAAATTGAACTCGTAGCAAACCTGGCCACTCACTCACAAAACTCACACAACATTCATCTCACAATTGAGATATTGATGCACATTTGCAAGCACAACTCTCTATACAAGGGATGCCTCTTGTACATAAAAGAATTAAATACGTTTCTAAACTACACAACAGCCCAATTAAGTCACTCAGATTCTTCGTCTTACCACGGAAATTGGCAACATCATCAATGCGTTCAAGAGTTAAGATCCATAGGAATTCCCAGCACAAACTCCCCGTACAAGTTCTTGGCTGCGAGAAGCACTGTCATAATTAGTGGTCCCATAATTGCACCCTGCACACAGACAAGTAAACCTCAGTCCTTACCATGCTCATGCAAACCAGGTAATGAATGAGCTTGATTAAATAACAAAATAACATTAAAAAAATAAAAAAGTAAACATTATACACTCGAAACTCTCTAATATAACACCATTGGTAAGCAACGTACATGAGTTCAAAATTTTACATGTGGAAAATGTCCAATCACATGTAGCAAATATTCTATGGAATGTGGTATTGGAAAGCGTGATGATAACGAGTTGAGAGGGTAGTGGGCCAACATTGCATGTGGGCTATGTACAACTCTTCTCACTTCTAGTCATTGATTAAACTTCTTTTACAAAATGTGCATAACTCAAGCATAAAATCTTCAAATCACAAAATTAATTTTCGGAGGTGAAAGATTACTTGACTGTGGCAACTTTTCTTAGTTGAATAAAGTCAAAATAAGATATTTTACTACGCAGAATTGAGCCTAGAATGGGAAACTCACTTCAAGAGCAGGGGAAAACAAGGCCATGCCACCAGCAATGCTGAGTCCTGTGAGGTAAGTATTATGGCCTGGAATCTCCCTGTGAATTTTCAACAAGCCATAGTCCATCCCATAGACGTGCAAAATCACGAGCACTGCGGCCTCAGCATAGCGTCCCTCCAAGGCCAGCTGCGCACCGCCCGGAAGCGCAGCTAGCCAGTTGGGGAAGAGGGGGAATACGGCTTGTGACATGGCCAGAAATGTTGCCATGTACAGAAAGTGGATCCGAAACCACGTAAACAAAAGCCACGTGAAGGTCGCCTGCACACACACACACACACAAGCATCACCCTCACCAACATCAAAAGAATGTCGTTGCAATCATCTCCCAAAATCTCTCAAAATCAATTGCCTCCCGTCAAGTTTCAAGCAGAAACTAACAATAAGAATAGTCAGGTGGACAGTACTATTTGCGTCAATTTAAGCATATGTTAAGTGTGATTTTTGGGAGATCGGTGTAGTGCAGCAGAGAGACCAAATCTGTTGTAATCAATTTTTTATCACTATATATAAATTTCTTATGAAATCATTCAAAGTGGGAGATTGTTAGAATACTATAAGCTTCAGAAGACAATAACATGAATGACCATAGACATGCTTAGACCCCGCCTGCACCAAGGAAGTAAGAAGAAGTAGCTAAACTTTCCTATACTTCTTTTTGATTCTCTTTAACTCTCCCTAACCAGTTCCTACTTCTCTGGAGTTCCTATAAAATGGAGAAGTAGCTACTTGACTGCAAAATCTTCAAGCACAAGGCATTCTAGCTAACTCTCACTACTCGATCAATTAGCTAATTGCTCTTAACATGAGTTAGCTAAACATTGTTACCAAATTGATCTTACTCGGTAGGTGCGGGCATGTTTTAAGCTAACCGCTCTTAACATTTGTTAGCTCCTTCTTCTTACTTGCACCAATGCAGGCGGGGCCTTACAAACCCAACCACTGTTGTATTGGTATTACACAGTTCTCAGTGAAATGAATGAATTAGAGATTTAGAGTCATTATGAGAATTAGAGGACCTCAAACGGGTATTTAGAATGTGAACCTAGAAAGATGCCATACCAGTCCAACACTGAGCGCAACCAAGTGCATGAATAGACCGTGAGTTGCTGTTGATAACAGGTCGGTATTTGAGAAAGGATCAGGTCCCTCATATCACGGCTGTAATATCCTCTAGCTACGCTAGCAGTCACTCGATCAATTGAATTCAGATATTCCCAATTTATTGCAGTAACAAGGAATTAGACATTCATATGAATGCATGTATGAATACCTGGAAAGCGGCAGCCTTCAAGTTAGCCAAAAGGACTGAGCTCACAGCATGGTCAAGCACGGTGGCGCAGCGGCTGCGAACAGAGTCGGAGAGCGGCGCCATGTTGAGCACTTGGTTCATAACAGGCTCAGAAGTGATCAAATAATAGAGAACTGAGAAGAAAATGATGGTCTGAGTGATGATGTTGATGAGCTCCACAGCCCCGGAGGCGATGGAGCTCCACATAAACAGGACCAGGTAAAAGCCCTTCCCCATCAAACTAGAGCCACTGACCACCAACGTTTTCCCGATGTCCGATGATTTCTGCAACGCTTGCTTCGCCTTCTCCATCACATCGTCTTGGCCGATCTGAAACAGCTCAAGTCCAAGACCTGCTGCTTCCGTGCTCTCCGCATACGCTCCTCCAAAGTCATACGTTCGTAGTTTCACCTGAACAGTCAAGAAGACGATTCGGAAAATTCGTGAAGAATTAAGATGCACAAACGTTCCTCAAGAAGGCCGGTGCACTCTCAAGTTAACCTTCCCATGCAATTTGTTTCACTGAATTTGCAGTTGCATTGTCAAAGGTATGACTTACTTTAGTGACAAGTGATTTAAAGAAGTCAACAAACTTAAGTTCATGAAAACTGTCATATTCATGTTTTTCTTCGTGATGCGTCAAATTCATGATTCTTTTTATGTTTCATAAAAGGAATCTGTGATATGTTCACAGTAATAGATCATATGTTCATAGTTTCACCTGTGATATGTTCACAGCAGGAAAATTCGTGAACATAGTGGGAAGAAGATGTACAGACGTTCCTCCAAAAGGTGCACTCTTAAGTTAACCTTCCCAATCATGCAATTTGTTTCATTGGATTTGCAGTTGAATTGTCAAAGATATGACTATTTTAGAGAACAAGTGATTTAACCCTTAAAGGACATGGTTTTAAAATGACAAATTCCATCGATCGTGTTGTCAAAAATACAATTCAGATGGGACCATATTTTATATCACCAGAAACAGTGAAGAACGTTGTATGTGTTGGTCAAAGAAAGAAGTAAATTTGAACGAAAGGAAGGCTATATGAAACCTGCTAAAAGAAACATCATGCCCAATTCAGGCTTTTTGGTCCATTAAGGGTTAAAGAAGTCAACAAACTTAAGCTCATGAAAATTATTATATTACATTCATTTTTTTCTTCGTGATGTGTCAAATTCATGTTTCATAAAAGAAATCTAATTTTAGACTCGTATTGTGTTCAAAAACCAATGCAACAAACGTTTTTGGACAACCTGCTTGCATAATTAGATTTTTCGGACAATAGCGAAGAATTATAAAATATTTTCGGGTTCATTTTCATAAATACTATGATTCCAAAGCTAAAAATAGTAAAAACACACCTTGATGTTTTGAAGCCTTTCCACGAGGGGATGTGACGGATTTGCCAAGGTGGTCATCTCAGTCTCATTCTGAGCTCCATCCACTTTCTCTTTCTTTGCAATTCCCGTGAGGAATTGTTTGCCGACATTGACTGCTTCAGTCATATTATTCTTTTCTGCAAATGCATCAATCTGGACAACAACAATGAAAAGTCTCAGTTTGGGATCATAAACTTTATCCAGACTTTATCTCTTCAAAGCAAAAACTAGAGCACCATAGGACTAAGGTAGCTGTAACACCAATGACCTGAACCACTAATAAGTTTCACCCCTAAAGGGCTAAAGATTCATGGTTTGAAAATGAGAAATTCAATTGATCATATAATTCAGATGGGACCAAATTTTATATCGTTAGCTTAAGTTCTAAAGCGTGTTAGCTCACAATTTTTTAATTGAGAGAACTTGAGCCGAGCTCCTTTCATCCAAACTAGCGATGGGCGAGGTATTGCCAAGGGTATTTTAAATCTAAACTTCAAATACCTCACCTTTGGAAAAATCTAGAAGTGGTCAAGATTCAAGCTACCGTTGCCATTCACTGATCCAAACCTCTAAAATCAACTACCATGGTAAAAAATAAATAAAATTTGAACATAAAGAAGTCCACAGAGGACCTACTCAAAAACATGAGGGCTTCTTAATCCTTTAGGAATTAATAAATGTCTACATATTTTATGATACGTAGAAAAGACCTAAGTAGTATATTAATGGCTTGGTGGGTGAAGGAGATACACTTGTGCATATCTTACTTCGACGGTGGCCATTTACACTCTCAATTTATTACATTTGACTTAACATATTCCAACATACAAAAGCAGTACACTAAAATTGCGATTCAGTGTCCAACGAGAATTGATGTCTTTTACCAAAGTTCGTTCAATGGTGAGGAGAAAGTGTCCCTACAGTACATAGGAGTTTGCCACTTATCATTCCCACTTCCATTGAGAGTGTCAGGTTCCTTCCAAGTGATGAGAGTGACATGAGCTGGCATGCCATGTTGCCATTCGTCATTGGAACAATGCGTCCAGAAGGTTTACTTGAAATTTTTATCATTATAAATTTTACTGTAACACTATCTCCAGAAAGTCAAATAGTGTCCGTGTTGAGATAACACAAAATAGCGTCCCGGAAACTAAATCACAATTTTAGTGTAGACTCTTGAATGGAAAGAAGAGCATTACAAAATGATAAGAGCATACCTGTTGAAGTGCAGTGTCATAAGCTTGGCCCATGTAGGACTCGAGTTGCTGAGTGACATTGTTGTCTTCTAACCACTTGTTGAGTCCCGTGGTCTCTGCATAGTTGCTGCGATCTACGTGAGTCTTGAGAGTGACCAATGCATCTTTTGCTTCCATTCCCACTTTGTAGGTGAACAAAATGGAGCCGCCAAGGAATCCCACAAATATCAGAATGATGAGCACCGTTGCTACTACTGTCGGTAGCTTTGCCGCTAGAGCTCGTGTAACACCTCGGTTACTCCATCTGCAAAACAAAACCCAAAAAAACAAACAATGCCGTACGTGAGTGAGGGTCAGATTCAGACAAACGGAATTTCCACGTCAGATTTTGAGAGCCCCACGTCATCCTAAACCAATCACAAGATGACATGTGGCACTAGACTCATGATTTGGACCCTACTACTTCAAATTTCAACTTATTCAATACGGTGTCCAAATATTTACCCTATATTTACTTTTACGGCTTGTTTATATTGTTCAGCCATGTAACTCCTTGAAAACAAAGCATTTTCATAGTCTCTCCCCTGATGGGACAAAGACAATAAAACCAAAATAAATAAATTAAATTAACCATTCTAGTAATGAAAGGTAACGCTGTTTTTTTTTGCCTCACAGTTATTTCCGGACAGAGGGAGTATTAATAAGAAATCATTAAAATGAGAAAAAGGAAGCAGGAGAGAAAACGAACCGCAAAGCATCCACAACTGGTTGAATGGTCCAACTGTACAAACGTCCCACAAAGTTGTCCTTGTCTTTCAAAGTGGGGCTAAAAGATTGGAAAACCGGCCACACGGTTGTCAAGCCTGCGTAGAGCAGGAGCCCCACAAACGTGGTGGAAGCCAGCACAATGGGGCCCAGGAAATCATACACCACCGTGCACACTGCAAACGTGAGCAGCCACCTGGAGAGCTTCGCAAAACCAACCTTCTTCTTGGGCAGGGCCTCTTCACTGCCCTTGCTCCCCCCAGCCATGCCCGCCATGCCCGCCATCGCCTCTCGCGCATCGTTCCCTGTCTCCACCAAATTCTCCAGAATAAACCTGCCCCAATCAACTTTCTGTTAGAAAACATCGTCAACAAAATGTCATTTCGTTTGTGTTATGGATAACACAAATAACGTGAAAATTGTGTTATTCATAAGAGCATGCACACCCTTCTCCGTTCAATTCACCCCACTGCAATATAATCAAATCCAAGATTTGTTGTCAGAACCTATCCTCTCCACAACCTTGAACCGCTATAATCATCCTCTATATAGTGCATGAATCAATCACAATCACTATACATGGGTAATCTGCATTGTCCATCAATCTAGGATATCAAGCCCTTCCTTGAATTCACTATAGAGGGACTATAGAAGCATCACTATATCTTGCTCATATTGTGTATCACTCACTGGCCCTAAATATTCAGCATTAAATGCAAGCATATTTCATCCAGATTTCAGAGTCAAGGGCTCATACATACGTAGGGTGTGCATGATCTAAGAAAATTTTCTACGGATGAGTCATCTCAACATCAACTTCAACTTATTAATGTAACATTAAATCAACCCCAATGATGTGATGTTGATTCTGTGTGAAAATGGCATTGGAATACTATGAACGTAAAGCTGTTTGCTTTGTCAGACTAATACGCTAATGCAATGCTTACCTGGGCACAGCCAGTAGTGTCTCCAGAATGCCTGTCTGCAGAGGCTCTTGCCAGAAGCCCACCAACACACCCTGGATCTCGCGCAGCGGCATGGAGATGAGCACGGCCCACTGGATGGGTTTCCAGTAGCCCTTGAGCAAAAGGCCTATGCCAAAGAGAACGAGAATGCTGAGCACCAGCCCTGCATGTGCCATGGCGATGTACATGGCCAGCTGCGCATTGTCCACATTCAGCGTGCTCGGATTCACAATCTGGTCGAATCGCTCCGACTGCGATTTTTGTGCTGTTTTTGGCTGAGTTGGTTGCTCAATGTTTGCCTCCCCTGCCTTAGTGGCCTCCTTGTTTGCCACCTCCTTAGTTGCTTCCACGGCGGGACTCATCAGTCTGGTAAACGAGCCGCCCTGCTGATCACCTCCTGCTGCTCCTGGTGAAGTATGCACACGAGTTGGACCCCCTGTTGCAAAATCAGACAACAGAAATCATGTGTCAACATGACCTGCAATCACATCGTCTCTAACACTAGTAGAAAACCTCATGAGAAATGACAACAACAATTATGAATACGACAAATAACACGGTTTTGTTATTGACAACACAAACAACGTGACATTAACGCGATTAGTAGAAAATCCTGTTAAAAATGCAAGTGAAATATCACTTTGTTTTGTTCCTGTTGCAAAATCAGAGTACAGAAAGCATGTGCCAACATCATTCCATGCGACCTGCAATCCCTTTGCAAGACATCGTCTCTAACAAGAGTAGAAAACCACGTTAGAATTGACAACCAATTTGTATTATGAATACCACAAACAACATGGTCTTCACATTATCACAAACAAAGTGACATAATAAAAAACCTTGTTAAAAATGACCGCAAAATGTCACTTTGTTAAACACAAATAACATGATGTTCACGTTATCCATAACACAAACGCAGTGAAGTTTTGTTGTCATCTCTAAGAATGCTTTCTACTAGCGTACATGAAAAAATCTAGGACAAGAGTACCCACTGTACAGAACCAGCATTCTATAGGGTATCAAAGTCCTATAGAGGACCCTAGTGTATTTATGAAAACCAAAGGTGAATGAGATCAACCCTTTCTTAAAAAAAATTATTAGACCCAAAACATTTCAACCTTCTTCACAAACCCTAAGTAGGGTTTGGTTTGTGATTTATGAAGCCAGGATCAAGAGTCTTCATCTTCAAAGCGTGAGGCCAAACCATAGACTCTAGTGCACAAGACACCATTGTGACTTCAAAAATTCATAACTAACTCAATTCAACTCCAAAGATTACAAAACGACTTGCGTTGGGTTCCATTATCCCTCCTGATTTGCACAGTTACCTTGTTCCACGACAGATTAATCAAAAAATTTGAAACAATAGCAGGGAGAGATTTACGTGGAGGTCGAGAAGGCGAGGTGTTGGCAGAGGCGATTCCACCTTCGAACATCTCCTTCCATGAGGGGATCCGGTGCAGCTCGGAGGCAGCAGCCATTGCTATGCTTTGATCCACAGCACAAAAAACTAATTTATGGCCTACTACATGGCCACCCTAAACCCCAGAATGAAAGAAAAAAACATCATGTGCTCCAATTGAAAAAAAGCTTCAATCTGCCACACAGACAGCGATCGTCACATCATCAAGATCATCCTTCAAAACCCTCGACTCAAGAGTCTGTACAACAAAAACTCCCAAGTTTTTGAGTAAAAAATGCAAACCCAAATGAAAGTTCGGATTCTTCAGAACAGTGAGAGTAGAAGGATCTCATGACTGACAATGGTGGACAAAAAGGACATGGAGGCTGTGAGAGAATGATTGCAAAGGTTGTGGGTTTCTGACAAGTGGTCAGGAAGATGAAAGGGGGTGCAGATGGGCTACTTACAAATTGAAGGCACAGTGAGCTGCAAAACTAAACTGTGTTGATGCAGGATCGCTAAACTTGCTTAATCACTTAACTTACTGAGGCATCCGAGTGAGTGCAGGAAAAATGAAGCGAAGGGGAGATGAAACGGAGGAGGCTTAGTTTCTCGATGCCCCAATTGATGCCGCAATTGCTTGAGCGCCAGCTGCACAACAGATTCCGCCACGGCAGGCTGACAATTCTTCGGGATCATCAGTTCCTTACCTCTCTAATATCACATCCCTGTGTACAGTGCTCCTTTGGCTCCTAAGAAAACATTGTCGTTTCTTTACTAAACCCACAATTTTTGTGCTAAAGCAAAACACCATATCTTTTTTATCATTCAAGATCTCTCAATAGGAGTTTTCTAAATGAAGCTTATCAACTCTAGTTTATAGTCTAATTTTTAAATTTAGAAATTTCCAAATATTGTGCTTCTATAGCCTTGTGGATCAAGATTTACGCTATATTCTATAGCACTTTCACTCGTTATATTTTTCCAAAAAATAAATATTCTAATGATTTTTTTACCATGTTAATTTGTACAGTGCATTTTATTTTCTATTAAGATATTTGATTTATTTGGAATGTTTTGAATTGGTTGTTTCTGCAAACAAAGCTCAAAAATCTTCTCAAGTTGCGCCGATTTATGCCTCGTAAATTGGAAGTAGTGATCAAAGCAAAGGGTGAATATACTCATATACGCGTTGGTAGATTGATAGAATTTTGTTAGTAGTCATTAGATCATTTCAATGTAAGTGAGAAGCCTTAACAATCAAATAGTTGTAAAATTTGAGTAGTCATATGTAGTAGAAAACGCTCCTACATTTATATGTAAATCTACAAATTTTAAAAAAATATTCTTACCAAGAATGATGTTTAATTCTAAGTTGTTTATACATGTGCCCAATTAGATATTCAAAATTTATCAATGATGGTTTTTCTAAGATCGAACACCAAAAACCTCTTTAGAAGTTCACTAAAAAACTCTTTGGAAATTCACCAAAAATCAACGTTCTATTTTTGGAAAGTAAAAAATTGTAAGATTAATCAAAATGTTTTCTTCTTGAAGTCTTGATTGAATATTTTAGGAAAAAAACAATTTAGTACTCCCTCTGTTTCACAATAAAACCATGGTTTCTGCATAAACTCCGTGCCAGAATAAAACCATGGTTTCGTTATTACCACTACTCATGTAATAAGTTTATGGTCCACATGGTTTTATTCTGGCACGGAGTTTATGCAGAAACCATGCACTGCTTGAAAAGCCAGAATAAAACCATGCACTGCTTGAAAAGCGCGTTATGTGGTTAAAAAGCGCATTGTGGTTAAAAGCCGGTCACTGTTCTTAATCCCGCAATGAAATAGAAACCACGGTTTTATTTTGAAACAAAGGGAGTATCACTTTACATGCAATAGTTGTTGAGCATTGATAAGTCATATGTAGTAGGCGGCAATCTTTTTCTCACTAGATTTATATGAAAATGTACAATTGTTTGGAATTTTCTTCTCACTAGAAATATTTTTTATTTTAAATTATCTATGCATGTATTCAATTATAGGTTTAAAATCTATCAATGATGATTTTTAAATGAATTTCTAAGTTTGAACTCTATAAACTCTTTAAAAATTCACCAAAATTCAATAATCTAAATTTGGAAAGTAAAACTTGGTATGATTGATTAAAATTTTGTCTCCTTCAAGTATTGATTGAGTATTTTTAAAGAAGTCAATTTTGTATCATTGTACATCCGATTTTGTGAGTGATGGTACAAAGGGGCGACAATCTTTTCTTAGGAGCAACGTACAGTACTGTACAGTCACGGGGAGGTCATTTTATGTATTTTTTAGGTACCCCCTGAGATAACACGTTATTTAATAGTACCCTAAAAAACAAAAGTAATTATAGTATAATTAGAAATATTCTCATTTTTTCTTGTAATCAATTTTAAGCACCCTATATTAATTTTAATTACTAAAAATTTACCTTCAAAGATTTATATGGACCCTATTACTTGTCCGCATGTCATTATGGAATATTTGGAAGTGACCCCCCCTCCTCCCCAAGTGGATAATGCTTAGAACAAGCCTACTGGTGAGGGCTACTATCTCTAAGGTAGGAGTACCTAAAACCAACACAGTACCTAAATGCGACATAATTTAAACCATGCAATCATTTTAGAATGCAAATCTAGGCACATCATAAAGCCCTTATGGTGTGTAGACCAAAATGACAAACTATCTATGGTCTATCTAGATTTACGTTCTAGAATGACTTCTATGCCTAGATTATGTCACAATTAGATACTAACAGTGTTGGTTTTAGGTGCTTCTACCTTATTTGCAAATGTTGTATATTAGTCCAAACCTAAATTTTGCCAGCCAAGAGAAGTTTAGCTGGTATTTAGAAACGAAACACTATCCAGGAGAATTCCACCTCCAATAAGAATTTTGTAGTTTGAAGTTTTTATGCATGAGATATAGAAAAATTTCAGTAAGGTTATGAAAGATTATGGTATGGGAAGCAAAATATCAACCATGAGAGCAAGTCCACTACTGAGGTTGGTATTCCTATTTTGAATCTCAGATACTAACCTAGGCCTATATTTTGCCAAATAGGATGAGTTTGGCTGATATCCACAAGCAAAATATCAACCTCAAAACACTTTAGATGACAAAAAAATTCCAAATCGAATTGGAACCTTGATTTTTAGCAATTTTTTTGAAGATAGCAGTCACTTGTGGAGATGCTCTTACATTGTAACATTCTTGGATCTAAGATAAACCGCTATCTTTGTGCCAACATGTGACTATTTGAGTCATTTTTGGTGAGTACTAACACAAATAGGATGACACAAATAGAGTGGGTTACCTTACAACTATTCATCCTTTTACAAAATTACCCATGTTGCTACAAGAATGTCTTTTTGTGTACAAAGATACTACAATTTGATCCACAATTTGATCCCAAAATTTTCGTTTCACCTTTTACAATTTTATCTCAAGTGGTAATTGTATTCAAGAAATAATGTGGAAGAAATCTTTATGTAAGATAGTAGACAAACTAGGAAACAAATAAGAAATTCCACACAACCTTCTATATCTTCCTTTTTTTTTTTTTTTTTTTTAATTTTGTTTTCCTCTCTTTCTCTTAATTCTTTATTGTCGAATTCTTGTCGAATTGCAATAAGTCACTCAATACTTAATATTTTGAAATTTTAAGAGTAGACTTGATAAGCTTCCATTTTCAGTTTGAATCAGTTTCGAATTGAGACCTTGAATAAGAAAGCTATGAATAGTCAAAATTGAACTTTGTACCTTCTAAAATTTTGCAATGCAGCTCCTTAGGGATTAACTTAGACCAAGTTGACTTAAAGTGGAAATAGTCAGTCCATTTTATTGTTGAAACTGTCGCAGCTGGATAACATTGTTAGGTGAACCCTATCAACTGGAAGAACCAATCTTCAGTAACAAAAGAAGCTCTCCGCATCAAAAGACACAACAAAGCCGTATACGAACTACGGCAATTCATTATATCCTCTCAAAAATCCCGCTGTTACACTCTCATGAACGCCGGTACTTTCCAAAATAACACTCAAAAAAATACAGTCCCTCCCTAGCTACTCCCTTGCACTTGTGATACACAAAGATGCCACTGTAATGCTCGACTCAGACCAGACCTACTATGCATTAAAGGCCTCCCATACCAAGGTACTCCCCCACACCAACCAGACAACAACCTCACTATCCAATTCATAGAATTCACTTTTTGCAATGACAGATTTTCTCATGAAGCCATAGACAACAAAACCCAAAAATACCAGCCACTAATTACCGAAATATCCAACCTTGGATGGAAAGTTGATCCCCTCATTGTCATTACAGCCGGCGCAAGAGGAACCACACACATCCCCTCCATTAAAACTCTGGAAAACAAACTCAAAATCCCTGAATCTTCCATAAAAATCACTCTCACCAAAATAAACACCATTGCCATACAACACGCAGCATCCATAATATTACACAAAAGAAAAATTGAAAATAATCAACCCATCCCAACACCTGATTAACATCAATAGAACTAAAAGTGGGGGTAGTGGTCAAACCACTGTTGTTAGCAACATTTAAGCACTTGTCTCAGTTTAGTAGGGACGGGCCTGTTGGTTGGTAATATCCTTATTTCCTGCCTAGCATATCACACTAGCAGTGCCAAGTCATGAGAACAACATATCACTGCTACAACAGGTCCACCAGGTTTCGAACCCGGACCAGCTAGATGTTGTACACACGCCTATCCAACCAACCATGGCATTCACAACTTGGCGATAACATAATTATCCCGACCCCCCTTATACCAATCTATCCAACAATAACAGATACATCTTCCGAGCAGATACCTTGTTACTAGTTACTATAGTGTCTATCCTTGAAAAAGGAGAGTAGTATTGTACCAATGGCCTCTTGACCTAGAGGGCAACTGGCCATTGTCATTACGAACAGACACTTTAATCACGCCGGCCTCTTTCTAGGTCCGGAGTTTATATCTATCTATCTATCTATCTAACAAAAGAAGCCACTGAAAGTCTGAAACTGAAAATTAGCAATTCGGATTTGGAGTTAAATGGGTTCAAGGAAAATCAAGCATTTGAGACAAACGAAAAATCAAAATCAAAAATTAAAAATTAAAAGATAAAAATTGTCTTATAAAATATATGCATTCCAAAATCAAAATAAAGACTGCGATTAGAGTTATCCTTAACCCTTTACTACTCAAGGTACTGTAGCTAGGAGCACTGGATTTCACTGGGTTTTTCCACCATGATTGATCCTTTCATAAATAGAATGAATTAAATTAGAAAGTAACCGTATAATTATATTCTCAACTGGAGTGAAGACATCTTGTCAAAAATTAAAGAATCATCCAATGGTGGGATTGGAAGATCATGGTATGGCTTTGAACCGTATAATGCACACTCAAAAATGAGATTTTGGAGGGTGTGTGACTTCAAAATTAAATAGAATATGGGTTAAATTTTCAAAAATAAAAGTAAAGAGGTTCAACAATGCCCTATGCCAACACCTCTCCATTGCAATCTTTCATGTCAAGAATTGACTCACACATAATTATTATGAATTTTATAAGTGAGAATGACATATCCATGTACGGTTTAGGACAAAAATTTACGTGTTATAATATGAAAGGAGTTGGTACATGGATCAAGATCGGAATACATACACTAATGGAACATGAACAAGAGAACACAATCCAAAAAAATAAAACAAGATAACAAACTTCCCAACACAAGATATACCACATAGTACATGTGTTGTATTTGTAAGTATTTACTGTATTTTCAAGTATTGCAATGTTTTCACATTTTGTTCATAGATATTTTGATAGTTGCACAGCTCCAAATTGAAAATTTCTTTTTCTAGAAGATGTATATTATAAGTCTCAAAATCCAATTCTTCATGGATTTTTTCTGTTATTTGCATTTCCGACACTGCAGTGACCATAATCTGGTTTGCTGAGCACTAAAGGGTTAAAGCTCAACTCTACTTGAGATTCTTGATTGATTGAACCACAAAGAAAAAATAGTTTACCAAAACCTATTCATGGCATTCACCTCTACTTTTTCACCAAAACAAGGTCAGCACCCCCACTTTGAATGACTTTCTTGGATAACTCTATTCTGTCACCTGTGCCATGGGCAACATATTGAGATGGTTAATAAACGTAATTGACTGACTTAACACAAAAATCTTTCAAAAAGTATCCACGAAAGCATGATCTGAGAACAAGGATCATCGCATCTAAGTGATTCCCATTCCGAAGCGGTTGCAACACAATATAATTTCGACACTACGTCCAAGGCGAGAGCTCCATGAAAGCAGATAATGAAAACACTTCAGTTTTCTTTTGTTTCCAATACTTCATTCCGACATGGCATTCTGGTGACACATTTTAGCCTGTCTTGGAATGAGATATCAGAAAAGAACTTGAAAAAGACTTCAGTGAACTCCGTAACATGAAAGCTTTACATTCAAAGCGTGAATGTCTATCAGAGCCTCAGCCCCAGCCTCCTCGAATCCAATAAAAAGATTCAATCAATAGAGGAAAGTATAAACTGCAAAATGAAAAACAACAAGTGATGAAAATCAGCACTTCCAAATTAATTGAAGAGCCCTGCAGGAGGAGATAATTTGGAAGCGAACACAGGAATTAAAAAACAATCAATCAATCAATCAATCAATCAATTCACAATGAGGAGACACGGAACGTCAATTCACCTCCGCATTTGAAGCCACAAAGATCAAAGCGTCCGCACTTCTTGGCTGCAAGCCATTCTGCAGCATCTACTTCATAGGGGAATGACGATGCCTTGAACTGGTTGCACATATATGCAGATCTTGTCCAACTTGATTCGTCACTACTGATCACAGTATTGCTTAATTTCTGGGTAGATAGGCATCCGTGGACAAAAGATCGAGGTGGTGCCGCTACGCTAGCTTGGCAAAGTTGAGAACCACTTCTTGAGTGAAGAGCCTCGTGCGATAAGAGCCCCTCGGTTTTCACTATCTGCTTTGAAAGGGCTCTTCAAAGCTTCTAGCTCCGCCATGATCACCTTCCGAACAGGACCTTTGACCTCCGCTTTCGAATGTTTCCCCCACCCTGTGATGATTTTCACTTCCGCAGGAAACCCATCGTTCCGCTGGAGCCGATCTCTCAAGGAGCTCAGCGACAGGGAGAGGACAATTGAAGCAGTACCCACAGACATATTGTGCAAATCTAATTGCCACACATCTGATGAAAACGTGACACACTCAGATGGGAGACCCCGAGCCAAAAGAAATTGAACGATATTGAGCTCCTCTGCTGAAGCCCTTTTTTCTTGGAGCCTGAAAACCACAATCTGCATTTAATTAGCGTCACAGAATGATCACAGTACATAGTAAGACCTTGCAACCACAACACACGACTCGACACACAAGATATAATATTAACAAAAAGTCCGACAAAAGACTGCAAAGCTGAGATTCCGTTCACGTCAAATTCTGATGTGCAGGATATGCAAAAGACTGCAAAGCTGTTGACACTGAAAGACCATTCAGGTTTCTCGTAGCTCAAACATTGGAATTAGAAAAAATTGCACCTGCTACTAAGAGTTTGGGGACTGGCCAGTGCACCACTACCCTCGCTGTCCACAGCAGCAAGCGTACGACATGCCTTGGTAAGGGCGTTCCAAGATATCAAAGAGGGCCTTACGCCAGCCTCGTCCATTTGCAGAAAGATTTCCACCATTCTCTCGAGTCTTCCAGCATAGCAATAAGCCGAGATCATTATGTTGAACCCTGCAGTGTCAAGCCTCATTCCTTTTCTTCGCAAATCATCTGCTATCCTCTCCATGTCGGCCAACATTCCAAGCTTTCCAAACCCCAAAAGAAGTGCCTTGTAATCGTCCACGGATGGTGGACATCCCTTTGATTGCAACTCCATCAATATATTCTCAGCCTCTACAGGTTTGGCTGCGGCAGAATACGCACGTACCAAAGCCCTGTAACCGAGAGTACGAGACTTGGCCAACGGCAATTCGCATAATCTATGGAAAGCTTCATTTGCCTGGTCCACAAGACCTTGGCTCATGTAGCTTTCGATGAGAGCACACTCCAGCTCCGCCTTCTGTTTAGGAGCTAAGGACTCTTGTGGTTCCAGTATATGTGATGAATTAGCGAACGTTTGATTAATATCCTTCGAAACCATTGCAACAATGCGAGCGTGAAGGTTCGCATCCCATTTGTATCTAACTTCTTTTCTGACCGCCTCGTACATCTGCAAGATGCCAAGAATTGATGCCTCGGTAAGCATAAGAATGCAACGATACCTCGATAGGGTAGAAATCCCCGGCAACAAGAGAATCTTGCACCATCGACAAAAGAAAAAAAACTGGATGTCAACGTCTCACCGGAAGCACAAGCTCACATTGACCGCGTTGCACAAGCTCTTCCAACACCTCCATTTGCGCGACTCGCGACAGACCTCGTGACCTCCGAACGAGCAACTTGGCGCCACTAGTCCCGCTAGCAGACACCACCTCCTGCAGCACCCGTATGGCGCTCTTGCTCGCACACCTCACACGAAAATGACTGTAAGCAGGACGCTCGCAAAATCCATTCCCATTCCCGTGACCGAATTGCAACCTCAACGATAGACCACGAAAAGGATTCGAATCACATCCCATCGCCGTTTGTGTCCACTGCCAGGCACCTTCCGAAGTAGAGCATAGCTTGAGAGGCGAGCACCATGATCGCTGGAAGGCAAAATGAGGCATCGCCATGACCTAATCTCCTGCTAATTCAAACACGAACATGCTTCTCCATCACACATTTTGTACAAGAAACGAAACTTAAACAGAATACTAAATGAAAGTTAAGACCACTTGGAGAATTCCGAAATTGCACTCTTATTTCGATTGTGTTCTTAAAGACTCTCTTCTTAAGCTGTTAGTACACATTTAAGATTGAAAAACCTTACAAAAAACGTTCAAATTAATACTGAGCTAGAAATCGGAGAACAGAATGCAGTTTTACTCCGTTTTTCGATAACCTTAAGACTCGCCTGTGATCTATATGGTAACAAGGAGAATTCCGAAATTGCGTTCTTATTTCGATTTTGTTTTCAAAGACTCTCTTCTTAAACTGTAAGTACACATTTAAGATTGAAAAAGCTTCAAAATAATACTGAGCTAGAAATCGGAGAACGGAATGCAATTTTATTCCGTTTTCCGATGACCTTAAGACTTGCCTGTGATGTATGACAAGAATGATCATGGCGAGCTACTTGCTCTAATTGTAGTACTCAGGAACTTCGATGGCATAATGTATTGTAATCAAAAAGCGACCGAGAGATTCGACTCTCAAGGAGAATTCATTCCTAATAAACCACACAAATCGCGGTATCTCATATGAGCAAAAGCAAGATTCAGCAGAGAATAATCATCGTACCAGAAATGCGAGCCACTGACGATCACAGAACACAAATGAAACCAGACTGTAGTCGCTCGTCAATTGAGAAAGCGCCTCTCCATCTCGCAAGGCCCTGAATAGCACCAACCTGATACAAACCCCCGACTCTAAATCCCCCCTCGCCAAGCACTATTCACCCATGGTTCCCATTTTTTGAAATCTCCATTTTGGGCTCCCTAAAATCTTTTTTTGGCATTTTTTTTTTGTAAATTTGGAACCTACAGTCCAAAATTAATTTGAGAGCACCCCTCGGGAATTTTAAACTCTTGGAAGAGGGGATTATTTTTTAAGGTGGGCTCCTACATGCACAAAATAGGGGGCGAGTTTTGTCCTCTTGGTTAACATTGAGGGGGGGATTTAGAGTCGGGGATACAAACATGTTCGGATGAAGCGTAACCCTAATTAAACAATTGTCAAAGGTCGAGATGAGGATTTAAGTTGTTGTCTGCCATCTTTTCCCATCAGTTCCTTTTACCAACACATTTGAGATATTCTAAAAGATAAGTTTTGTTGAATAGGATACCATGTGTTTTCTTTTAATATACTCTTATTTGTTCACTTTAAATAGTCATAAGATATAGAAGAGCTTGGTGGTCTCTCATTATTAGGTGTGTAAGAGCTTGGTGGTCTTCAAACTCATGCACAACTAGTTTAGTTGTCATCTTTATATCTATTATATATACATATAGAAACACCTAAAACGGTTATTTTAAGCAATGCAACATATTTGGGGGCATTTTTTTCAAGGTAGAATCTACTTCGTATATAGTAAGGAAGGTAGATTGTTTGTTTGTTTATTTTTTTGGTTAGTATATTACATTGAGATCTTTCAGACCGTGGGGTGGTTTACCACGTTCTTCATATTGTCAAAAAGCTCTTGACAAGAAGGGGTGCACCAAAGTTGTTTCATGTGGCTTTTGGACCTACAATGTGGAGATTGTAGATTTTTAATCAAATTTTTTTCATCATAAATTAAATTAAATTATAAACACATTATAATAAAAAAATAAAAAATAAATCATGAGGAATATTAGGCCAACGACATAGGATCACACTAGTACTTCTGAAATATTAGTAATTGAAAATGATGATTTCACAAGAAAAGAATAGAATTTGTGAATAAGCCGTGTAATCGTTGTGAATTTAAAAAATGAAAGTTGGCTAGATCATTAAAACTATCTCATAAACTTGTCATAAAACCAAGCTCTATAAAATCCAAGTTCAATCAATGAGAGTTAAATTTGGAGATCAAACACTTTGGGTGATAGTTTCAAAACAAATCTATGGATGTAAAGATGGAATTGGGTGTTTCTAACTTAACAATAGTATGACAATCTTTTTAATATGACAAGATTCTTGAATACCAAATATCCCCAATTCAAAACTCTCTCTACATAATGAATACACTCCAAACTTGTTATTATCATCTCTGACTAATATCATTCCGATATTTACATGGAGATAATATTTGTTATTGTGTAAACATATGAAGGGACACTTTCCATGTGTCAAATTCTAAATTTACGTAATTTACATTGGTTACTAAAGGGGTGATACAAAAGAATTATGAGTGTAGTTCAAGGTGTAGTTAGGCTTTATAATTACAATAGAAATGGATGGATACAATATCTACAATCTAGAAGGTTAGGGAAACCAAACTCTTTGCTTGACTCCTAGGCCTCCAAAATGTACTATTTGCCGAACTCACAACAAATGAGTGTTTTATACAACACTACTACACTGAAAGAGTTATTTAGTATGGATGATTAATTGGCGAGCTTGAAAATTAGTATATCCAATCTAACAATGCACATCACAAATGTCATAACACCACCATCACAAATGATGTTGAATAGTATGTCCTTGTGATAAATATTTTAGACTATTCTAAATTTTTGGGTGTACCGGCTTCATATACGTCGGTTCTGATAAAAGGAAATGGAATTTTTTTCTCTTAAATCCACGTTACGTTAGGACTCAAGTGTTGGCCCAACAAAAAAATAACCAATAAAGTCACTCAAATTTGGCAAATTAGACCGAAGGGCTTTACACTAGGGCATGATCCAAACTTCTTCCATCATATGCGGTGGTCTATGTGACACAAATTTGGCGCTAAAACTTTGGGTTGCCCAACAAAGTTTGGTCAAAGTTTTTCTTGACCCCAAGTTCACAACTTAAAGCATCCGCACTAGCTTTCTTCCTCAATTCACCCTTTGACTACTATCATTACATCCAAAATTCTAGGGACACAAGTTGTCGTCTCTACATCCTATGTGTTCCTCTATATAGTTGGTGAACCAATCACAATCACTATACATTGGTAATCATTATTATCCATTAACTTAGGATACCGAGCCCTTCTTTAAATTAGCTATAGAAAAATGTATTGAGGTATTACTATATCATGCTCATATTGCGTGGCTCTCTCATTTGCCCTAAACATTCATCATTAAATACAAGCACTTTTCATTCACTTTTCAAAGTCAATTGAGAATTCAGAGGTAGACTGCGGATGTTCTTAGACCTAAACACCTCAAATACACCCTCACCGTTGAATCTCACACATCTCTACCATTCGTATGATCATCGTTTCAATTACTTGTCAATTCAGTTTGGGCTAATGATCAGGTTGGGCCCTAATGTAAAGTGGGCTTGATACAAGTCCTGATACAACTGAAGCTTATAGAATAAAATTTGTACCATTTACTAGATTGTCATGTTTAAAGTCCACATTGTCAAGATCAAAAATCACAGTACGATAACCAATGACCATAACCTTCGACAACAAGGTCTTCGGCTTCGGCAAGGTGGTCTTTGGCTTCGGCTACATGATCTCAAGCTTCGACAATAGGGTACTTTGATCAAGGCATTTTGGATTTTGGTTAGGACAATCTGGTGTTTGGCTAGGGCAACATAACGTTCTTAAGTATGCCACTGTCAGTTGCACCTGTGGCATTGGAAAAATTTGCATCTATAATGCTTTGGAATCACAAGCATCTTGGAGGATCTACAATAATTTCAACTGGGCCAAGTAATGAAGGTTGGAGACTTTAATTATTTTATTACTCCTTTGTCCCATCCCATAATGACTTACACGTAGGTTCTCTGAAATCTACCTCAAGAGGTAGATTTCAGAGAACCTACGTGCAAGTCATTATGGGACAGAGGGAGTAGTACTTTACATTGTAGTGGCAGTGTAAAGAAAGAGTGTGGTCCATCAAGAGTTGAAGAATGTTATGAACATGGACATCGGCTATGACAATGTGATATTTGCACAAGGCATTTTTTTTTTTTTTTTTTTTTGACACAAATAAAGGGAGCCCTTTACTGCACAAAGAGAAAAAAAAAATACAAACCCACCCCGCCAGAGCCGGCGAGGCCGGTGGAACACTAAGACTCGCTAATCGAGCTAAACCTAGGACCACTAAGAGACCAACATGGCTGAATGCACAAGGCATTCTGGTATTGGCATCATGATCTACCGGTAATAAAATGTAACAAATTCTATTCCATAGAAGCTCATTGTGTCCAGTCTGGCCCAGGAATGGAAGTGAAGCTGGTCCCACTGGCGGCAGACTTGGGGCCTCTATGAGCCCACGTGGAGATCGTTGGGATTGATCACAGCCACGGGCATGGGCACGACCGTGGAGCTCTATCCACCGCTGGGGCGATCGGGGCCGTCGGGGGGCACCATCCAACGGCCCAACGACTTCCCGCCATAGCCACAGACTGCAGAGCTCCGTCATCGCCAGCCAGCGGGCGATCTCTGCATGTATCGTCACATTAGTTCAATTGTTGCGGAAGAAACCGCGTTGCATTGCAATTCAATTCTCCTCAGTCTCAATCTGGTTTGGTGTAGGCCTGGCCATGGCGTTGCTGCTGGACGCCGGGACGACGAGGACCGCCGGTGCTGCAGCTTCTTGTTCCAGTAGCTTTTTGGGCTCCAGCTCGTCGCGCATCGTGCGCTGCTGCAGAAATGGTTGTCTCTCGCTCCCTCGAATTTATTTAAGTTTTTTTCCTCTGTTTTTTTATCTAAAGGATTCTGCGCTTAGCAATCGAGGGCGTACATTGCAATATTGGAAGGCATTGAGCCTGAAGGTATTGGCGAGTCGTTGTGTGTGGTCGAAACTGAAGTTAAATACGTCATCACTTAGATTCGAGCGTGTTTGGAACGATACGAATTTATTCGATTTTTTTTTTTTCTCCTTTTTTGATCTAAAGGATTTTGCGTTTAGCAGTTGAGGGCGTACATTGCAATACTGGAAGGAATTGAGCCTGTTCTTGGAATTGGAAGGTATTGGCGAGTCGTTGTGTGTGGTCGTAACTGAAGTTAATCGCGCAATCACTTAAATTCGAGCGTGTTTGGAACGATATGTTTCTTGTTTGGGGATCACGTGTCTTCGTATACTATTCACAGTATCAGAGTACGACAATCGTATTTAAATTCGCTTCAAGTTACTTCCGGTTGCTCTTTCTCGTCTGCGAAAATACAGATGAGATCCGAATTCGAGGCGGCATTGCAATATTGCCTACTTCGCTGAAAATTTGAGTAGAGTTCGGAGTGGCAAGGAGTGTTCGGATGAGGATTACTCTCAGAACGAAATGTTTCTTGTTTGTTTGAGGAGTATAAGTCTTGGTAAAATAAAACACTGACAATTTTTATTTTTGGTTAACATCTGATTTTGATCTTAAAGATTTTAGATGGAGTTGCGGTTGGAAATTGAGGTTGGAAATTGAGGATGTACATTGCAATATTGGAGTAACGATGTGTAACGAGTTTTTGGCATTGGAAGGCTTTGGTGAGCAGATTGTGTGGTCGGAACTGAAGTTCATTGCGTAATCACAAATTTTTAGATGAAAATTACTCTCAGGAACGAAACACTTCTTGTTTGAAGAATGAGTCTTTGTAAA
Source organism: Pohlia nutans (assembly GCA_022496805.1). Lineage (NCBI taxonomy): Eukaryota > Viridiplantae > Streptophyta > Bryopsida > Bryales > Mniaceae > Pohlia > Pohlia nutans. The sequence goes on along the minus strand of CM040088.1, from coordinate 5,903,943 downwards.
ATACTTTGCAGCATCAGAAGACGACAATTGTATGCAAATTCGATTCATGTTATTTCTGGTGAATCCCTCTCTTTTTGACCTATAAGATTTTAGACGGAGTTGCGGTTGGCAACTGAGGATGTATATTGCAATATTATTGCTTGTTCTTTCCTATGTGTAATGAGTTTTAGAATTGGAAGGCAATGGTGAGCTTGAGTAGGAGTGTGTGGTCGGAACTGAAGTTAATTGCGTAATCACTGAAATTCAGAACGATATGTTTCTTGTTTGGGGATTATGAGTCTTCGTAACATACTCGCTATATCAGAATACGACAATCCAATTCAAATTTGATTCATGTTACTTTTGGTTGATCTCTCTCACATGCAAAACCTTAATATACAGACGAAGATAAGATCTGAGTTCGAGTAATTTGTTGGAGGCATGAACCACTTCACTTTAGTTTGATTTGAATTTTTGAAGTCAGCGTTGTCAAGGAATCCTCATGGACAATTTCGGGATTATTGTCAAATTCATCAACAGATTTACATGTAGCTGTACCTGCAGTAAGGTCTGAGGACAGTTGAATTCGGCCGAATCGCAATAGTAGTACCGAGGAATCATGGCATTATTACGGACGTCGACATTGTTTCTGTTGAATGCAGCTCCTCCGGCTGCAATATCAGGGGCTGTGAGCAGAAGCGGAAATGCTGGAAGACCATGCGGGGCTTGCAGTCTGGGAAGCTCTTTCGCAGGGCGAAGTGTGGGTGGGAGAGTCTCCAGCTCTGTACACACTGGCTCTCGTGTGCATGCATCAGCTAAACCTGAAGGCAGCAATGAGAGCAATGAGCCCTCAGAGAAGCTGGAAGAAGAGACTCAAACCATCCAGGGATTAAAGGCTGAGAATGGCGACAAAGACGATGCCGATCAGGTCAGTGCTTAATGTTTGCAACCACCGCTAGGTATATTGATGGATCAAAGGGCGGGGAAAGAGGGTTTTTACATTGATTAATTTTTACAAGGTTGGAGGCAAATGCAGGTGACGTTAACACTGGACGATGTCAATCCTGTTGGACTCGGAAGGCGAACGCGACAGATTTTCGACACTGCATGGCGGCGTCTGACAAATCTTGGACAGCTGACTAGTGCCACCAGGCCTACTGATGAGTATGATTTAGATGAGGTTGTGGTTGGAGGACCAATGTGCGACTTCCAAACCCCAAATGCTGAGCTGACCACCGTTCTTGTCGCCGGTGCAACTGGCCGTGTGGGACGCATTCTTGTGCGGAAGCTGCAGCTTCGAGGCTACAAAGTTAAGGTATGTCCACATTTATTTGTCCAATTCTTTAGGTCTTCTTATGCAACAATTGGATGAGGATTTGTTAATCTAATCTGACATGAGCTATCATCTAGAATATGGGAAAACTGGAATTTTGCGATCTCAAGAACCTTGAAGCAGTTGCAAGTCACTTGCGACCGAGACCGTAGTAGTTTAGTTGCCAGAAAATTTCGCAGTGTGGTTCTGCACGGTGGTGTATGTGTAAGGGCTCTTTCAACGTGGATTAAGGGCTCTTTCAACGTGGATTGCAGGCTCTAGTGAGGCAGAATGATGAGGAAACGCTGGAGAAGCTCCCCCGCTCAGTACAGATCGTCGTTGGTGATCTTGGAGATCCGGCCACGGCGAAAGCTGCTGTTGAGGGGTGCAATAAGATTGTCTTTTGCGCCGCTGCAAGATCTACAATTACTGGTGATTTGACTAGAGTGGATCATCAAGGTGTCTACAATTTGTCGAAAGCATTTCAGGTATGTGCCTTCCGGAGCTACTGTGAATTCGATTTTACAAAAAGGCATGTCCTTGCATTTATTGTTTTTTCCTCCTGCTGTGATCCGCGTATCTCGCCGGAATGTTTCTGTATTTTCATTCTTCATGTAATCATGTTTCACATAGTTCAGTGTCACCTTGGCTAGCATGGAAACAGGGATGAATTCTGAGCCTGTTGAATGTGCAGGATTATAACCACAAGCTGGCCCAAACTAGGGCAGGACGAAGCAGCAAGAGCAAGTTACTCCTTGCCAAGTTCAGCCAAGCAAATGCTGCGGAAGGATGGGAACTTCGGGAAGGCCTTTATTTCACAGATGAAATTGCTGGAAAGTATGACGGCGGTATGGACGCGCAATTTGAGGTCGCCGAGGATGGAAATGCTACCTTTTCAGGTATGCAAAGAAACGAAGTCCGGAAGATTACAGATATTGAAAGGAATTTGAATTTCTTTTCCGGAAACCTGTCGTTAGGAAGAATTGCGATCGTATTCTCAATAAATGTCATCTTTCATCAGGTGGTCTGTGCGTCATTGATAATGAATATCCTCGTAAGACGTGTAAATCACAGGTATGTCAGCAATGTTTTGTATGTCACTGTTATAATGATAAAACGGGCAATGTTTTTGACACCCAGGATGTGGATTGATCACCAGGTTATGTATTCACACGAGGAGGTTATGTGGAACTGGCAAAGAGAATATCTTTACCTCCTGGCCTCACGCTTGACAGGTACTGTAGTTATGCTCAACCAATGGATAATTTTCTCTTTGCACATTGTCCTTAGGAGTTAAGTTGGACAGCGAATGATTAATGAGCCATTCTTATGCACGAAATTTTGAACTTGGAAGCTGAACAAACATTTGGCTGTTTTCCTGAATATATAGGTACGAAGGGTTGGTTCTTTCAGTCTGCGGCGATGGCAAGTCGTACACACTGTTTCTAGAGACTGACCCCTCAGAGGATGATCCTAAGCCCAGACAGTACTTTACACGCTTCCCCACACGGCTGGGTTACAGTCGGGTTAGTGATGTTCCTTCTAATTCTTAATGTCAATGACGTCATGCACAAAAGTCTCCGCGTACATCCTATGCATTTGGGGATAGGATGTATTCAGTCCTTAATGTTTCCTTCACTAAGATGGTTCCTAATATTGTTGAATACGTCAGTATGGATCACTTAGCTGTCTTACGATGAGTTCCTTCCGATGGCTTACGCTGAATATTTAAAAGGAGTATATGGTGTTTAAGTGCAACTTAATTGTGTGCTCCTATCCCACGCAGGTTAGGATCCCCTTCAGTTCATTCCGACCGATGGATCCCGATGCTCCTCCACTGGATCCTTTCCTAGTGCACACCCTTGCGTTTCGATTTGAGCCCCGACGGCAGGTGGGTCACTATACTATACAAGGCAGAGTTAACCGCACTACATTGTCTATTGGATTTCTTGAGAGCTTATCTTTTTACCTCTGTGTATATCCGTAGTAGTACCGTGACCTACACGCTAGTAATGTGCCCTCATTTCAATGACTATTAATCCTCTTCTACAATTAATTTCGCAGAGATCTTCAGCGAATCGACCAGCAGCCAACTTGACTCCTGCCCAAGAAGGCCAGAATAACAACTTCAAGCTCATACTTGATTACATCAAAGCATTGCCAGTAAGTTACTGTGATATCTGCTCTTTGTAATCAATGTTCGGTGCACTAGCAATGCATGCCCCAATGCATGCCCCAGTCTATTCCCAAGTTATTTTAAGCTTTTGTTTAGGTGCTAATCAGGAGGATGCACCTGACGTACGGTGTGCTTGTTATCTGGCACAGGGTGGTCAAGAGACAGATTTCATACTGGTATCGTGTTCTGGGGCTGGAGTCGCGATTGAATCAAAAGAGAAGGTCTTGAGAGCAAAGCAGGTAAATTCAACTTTGATAAACGCAGTAAAAGATCCAACAAATGTTATTATTTAGAAATCCGTTACAGTAATGACTTCAGGCAGTCATGTAGTAGGACATAGCTTGAGGTTGTGTACTAACCTTTTTAACGGTCTATTTGTTTGTTAGGCTGGAGAAGCAGCCCTGAGAAATTCAGGTCTGGGTTACACAATCATACGACCTGGACCCCTCCAGGTACAGCGACTATTGCTCTTGCTCTCGCTCCGTCGTTGAATCCGCTTGCTTCTTTTTGACAAAATCGCATATACATACATCAGTGCTCTCATTGTCTTCCAATCGAGTTTCCATCGCGCATTTTAATGTTTTTAGAGGTTGATGTTTACCTTCGACGTCCTTTACAGGAAGAGCCTGGAGGCCAACGAGCTCTTGTTTTCGATCAAGGTGACCGCATTACTCAGGTTGCTCTCATAATCCCTTGAACATCCTCTCCATGTTTTACCAACTGTTCTGTATTGATGGTCAATTGATGATCAATTGCTCCAAGAGTCGGTTTTATTGCCAGCAGATCACTTTTAAAGCAATCCTTTGCTCTACTCCGAAGTATTTCTGTGCTAGTGCATTTGCGGTGACCATCTGAGCAATGAAGATCTAACATGCGTGTTTCATGAACTTCAGAGTATAAGCTGCGCGGATGTCGCAGATGTCTGTGTCAAATCATTACACAATCCTACAGCTCGCAACAAGAGCTTTGATGTAAGTTTTGGGCTTAAATCTATGCGATGGCATTATCCTACTTCAGGCGTCAAGCTGCGAATGTGTGAAAGATTTGTCTTGATTGTGATTCAGGAAGATAGGAGATGCATACTAAAGAGTGAATGTTTGACTAATTGCCGTTTTGTCTCATTGATACGTGTTTCGATATATCCTTAGGTTTAACGCATAATTATGTCAAAATCAGGCATATAGTGGAATATATCCCAGGGTGATTTTAATCCGGCCTCACTGTTTTGCAGGTTTGTTTTGAATACACAGCTGAGGAAGGTCTTGGCCTTTATGAGTTGGTAAGCGAACTCTGTATATTTCTGCTCTTTTTGTAGAACGTGAATGTGAGTACCGAAAGGCTAAACATTCTCCTGTAGTCATATGAAAAGTCATTTCTTTGAGGATTAAATGCACATTTCTTAGTGCCAACTCTAATGCTGAGGACGTGTTTCTGTGTCGTGCAGGTAGCACATTTGCCAGATAAATCCAACAATTACTTGACCCCAGCATTGGCTGTTCTTGAGAGGAACACATAACGAACTTTTAAAACGAATCTTGTTCTGCAGCGTCCATATCATCACAGGTTCTTTGTGTGCACGTGAGCACACGGTTAGCAGAGTGACTGGGTGGGTACACAACTCAAAGCTGCCAACTATACCGCTAGGGGGGTAGCTGTTTTTTCGTGTATTTCTTGTAAGATGTTTCACAGATTCTTTACAGATTTAGGAGCCTGAATGAGGGTCCTCAGTTTGGTTAGTGATATCATATGTAACCTAAAAGCCTTGAAGTACATGTGTACATGGTAGAAAAAGTATGGTAATTGACCATTGTAATTTTTCTTCAGAGTGCAACTGATTTCCTTTACAAGGGCCTGCATTGGCATTGTTTCAGGATTAGCTCCCAAACCAGCATTGATATGGGAATGAACGAGTTCCCTGTTTGCATGCAGATGGGAATATGGGATGTGTACCTTTCAATGTACTGTACTGTACAGTACAGTACTTGTTTTGCAAACATCAGCCATCGCCATTGCACAAGCCAAGTCCAATGAACCTTCTCACCAGCAGAAATTATGGCAATGATATTTTTGCTGCCAAGTGCCATTAAGGCTCTCCTCACACAGGATGTTTGTTTATAAAGATCGGTTTTTAATTCTAAATCAAAATATCAAAGAGATCCCGCTTTCGAAGTGTCATTTTGCAATGGTGTTAAAACAGTGCCTCTTGGGCGACTTTGAAGTGTTGTTTTCAAAAACAGGTTTTATCTTTGGTTCTCAAAGTTGGCAAATTGAGTTCTACGCATGTTCTCATCTTTCAACATTCATATCTCTTGATTCATAACTCCACTGCTTTATTGAAGGATTATGTCTAAAAAAGTGAAACTAGTGTGGTAAGGTAGGGTTCACTGGATTGAATCATCAATGATATGCAAATGTTAAAGGTGAAAAAAAAAACATGGAAAGGGTGTAAATGAAATTCCATCTTTTAACCTCTACGTTACATTGCTGGGAAGTTAGCTTCATGCATGTGTGATTTGATTAAAAAGGGGATGATTTGTGAAATTTTTATGCCTCATTTCATGTTGCAGTGATTCACTAGAAATTTCTACGATCTTAGTTCAAAAGTGTTCAAAAGTGCTCTTGAAAAATTCAACTCATAGAATCAAGCAACCAAAAAATCTCCAAAAATCACAACACTTGGAGTATTACATTTCAACCCATCATAACAAATTTCATCTACAAATTGTCAATATCTTGTTTGTAATCGAATTACAAAATAATTCTGAATTTTAAGTTTCAAATTATATACAAAATATCGGTGATAGCAATCATAGATCTAACCGCATGGATATAATTTAAAATTCATTATGTACAAATTTTATTCATACATCAAGTTCAAAAAATCCCACTTAGTTGCATTTTATAATGCATCTTTGCAATTCTCCAAATCTGAAGAGGGCGGTGGGCATTTAGGGGTTAATTACGATTCAAAGACTCTTGTAGCATTTAATTGGACTTGATGAATCTAAATTAGGTTTTTGAGAGAATTAAACCAAATATCCAATTACGAACTATAATTCATTCAACATTAACACATTGGAACCTCATCTTGTTAGCATGCATCCTAAATCAATCTTTCATAGGAACACTACAATTTTGGATCTAGCAAGTGTTAAGTATACCTAGAGTATGATTCCATTAGGAGAGATATGGGGCCTCAAGAAGGCCCCCACTTTGGATCAGTTGAATTCAGCTAGCCGGGATTAAAAAAATAATATATATATTTTTTTAACAAAAAAAACAAAAAAATGAAAAAATGAAAAAAATAAAAAATAAATCACAGTTTGACGTGGACAACCGTTTGCCACGTCAAATTGCGATTTTTTATTATTATTTTTCAATTTTTTAAAATTTTTGATTTTTTTTTGTAAATAATAGTAATAATAATTTTTGATTGGTTGTTGTTGGGTTACTGCTGATCAGCAGTTGAACAAAGGGAAGGGACCTTCTTGAGGCCCCATATCTCTCCTAATGCCTATGCTCCTAAGAGTAAATTTTCCTATGCCCTTAATAGTATGTCTTTCTAGAGTTGTATGAGTGCTCTTGAATGGTGGAATGCAGTTGTAAAGAAGAAAAGCACATTGCAAAGCTCTGTACCACTTGGCCTATCCGTGAAGCAGAGTATGGTCTTGATGCGTTAATCCGGTCTGGAACACTTGTAGTAATGGGGTATGATTTTTGCAAGCACTGAAGATTCAGTCTCAGGGCCTTTCGCACCCTAAGCTTGAAATCATGCCACCAACCAAAGCCTATACCATGTGACAAGGAGTGGGGTTAACCCCTAAAGGACCATAAGGCCCACACGCGGCTTCTAGAACTAGAAAGTGAGGAAATTTGGGTTCTTGGGCTTTGAATTGTAGGATGAGCAACAAATAGACCTTGACTCTTTTTGAGAGCTAATTCGTAAGTGCTTCTTGATCATAAATTCATTAAGTGTGTGATTTTTGGTGATTTTTTTGAGTTGCAAGGAGGGTATCTAGGTGTCACTTTAGACCCTCATATCTTCCTCCTCACATTTCCAAATTACGTGAAATTTTTATCACATGTTTAAAATGATAATTCAACGCATAGTAAAAAATTTAGAATTTTTGGAGCATTTTTGAACAATCCAATTTCAACATGTGTACAAAATACTCCAAACGAGTTCCATCAATCTTCTCAACAGTGGCATTTTCTCAAAAATTATGCGATTTTGTCGATATTTTTTTCATACAAAAGCTACGTAAGTCTTCTTTAATTTCAATGGTGCCGATCGTCAAAATGAGGAATTGAGCTTGCTACAAGAGCTAGTCAAGAAAACAAGAGCTAAGTTCAACACCCCCCGATCCTTTAGGGGTTAATCGAACTTGGGTGTCACTCCAGTGATTGATATTCATCAACGTTTGATGTGCAGCTTTACAGTGTCTGCAATTATATATAGAAGTTCAAAATTCAATGAGCTCGTTCGATTTGTGAATTTTACTAAAATCACTCACTTCTCCAAGCTATGGAATCAATTCATCAATCAATCAGTACACACGAGCTCCCGAGGGGTGCACTCTATATTATGTTTGAGAATGACGTGCGTTCATGACCCCCTCTAAAAACTCCCTTATATGAGGGGTTATATGTTTAAAAACCTTTGTATACAGATCTATTATGTCCTAAATATATGTTTAATGTAAGTATATGTTATTATTTTCAGCTCTAAATATGTTTATTGTATGTATACGTCATATGGCAATGTTCAAATTAATACCCCTTTTGTGAACTCACGTATACTTGTACGTGTTTAGTATAGTAGGGTCCAAAAATAATTTGAATTTCTCAATTTTATATGTATTACCATTACAATGAGAAATTTAGGTTTCTATGAGCCAAATTTAGACATGTTCTAGTATACAAGATGCACTACACATACATATGAGTTTCAATACAAAAAAATACGTTCATTTATTTTTAATTAAATGAAAAAACTCCATTTTTAACCCATTTTAAACCTTTACTTTAGGAAAAAATGGATACAACTTTTGTTACTTATAAAGTATCAAAAAAATATACAAATTGTCTTAAGAATCAAATACAAAAAAGAATTACAACTTTTGGGATTTTTTTGACTAAAATATAACTGATTGAAGTTTCAAATCATTTTGCAAACAAAATTTTCATATTGAAAAAATTTATCCAAAAAGATTAAATACTATTTTTTTTTTGTTGAAGCTTAAAACTAGAATCTATTACCTTTACAATGCATTTTACGGTTTGTGATTTGATGCATTTTTGAGCCCAAAGGAGCTTCTAAAAAATCATGGTTTCTAGCTTGGAGAAAAAATTCGAAATGTTTTTGGACCCTACTTTACATTGTGTTAGAATTGGGGTTGTAGAATGTACTCATGAGGTGGGATGTTCTAAGAGGGTGAAGGGGCAGGATCTACGAGTATTTTACGTTGGAAAAATCGGAGTGCCTAGTCTAGGAATCTAGTATTATAGCTAGGGTTGGCCACCTACCGACTCCGATGCTAGTCAGAGTTTGTTACATAGAACTACTAGGCCTACCGGGAGTTATGAAAAATCTCATATCATTATTTCTGTTCGAGGAGCCTTCTCGGATGACAAGATGTCCAGCTCGAGGCCCTTCTATGCCCCAGGTCATCCACGTCCCGGAGCTTCATTGTCGTGTTGGACCCGGTGTACACTCCATCTTCATCCGTCGTGGTCATTAGCCCTTTCTTTTTCATTTTTCAGAAAGTGCTAAAATTGATGACACAAAATAATATGGTAGAACCACATATTTCTACATTCATCCATATTTTGGATAGAAAATACTTTTCATCCACATTTAATGATATTTGCATCCAAAATTTGACGATTTTTCATCCATTAGTTTAATATAAAAAATTGAAGATATTTTGCCAATCTAATATTGAGTTTTTAATCGTTCTGTAGCCATAATTAATTTTTATTGGTGCAATCTGGCATTAAAAAGCCCAAAAAAAGAAGAGGCTGATGGTCGTCTTTCTTCTCGCTTGCTCGATCGCTTGAGCTCGCGGAAGAATTCAAGCTAGGGTAGATCCGTTAGTATTCACTACAAGCAGAGGCGTCCTTTCTCACTCTGGAGGATCCTCTTCATTGTTGCTTTTCACTGGACACGCTTATCCTACTTGACGAATCGCACTCACCAAATCCAACCAAAAAATTGGTGAGTGCGAAGTGGCACTGTTTGACTCACAGAAGGAGTGAAAAGTGACGCCTTCTCCCATTGTAGTGTATCTATATATCGTCTATAGATAAATTAAAATAGTTCAAATGCGCTTGCATTGCTGCTTGTCTTAATTGAAGTTTGTTTCCTGCTATCGCGCCACAGTTTGATTCTCACTCACATTCATGTTAATTCAAGTCTGCTTTGTTCCATTATAGGTTATGTATCAGACTGTTAATTAATGTAGTTAAATGCATGATTGGGCCGGGGTGGATCTGCGTCAGTACTGTACTAAGGGTAACAATATTGTGGACCTGCGAGCGTTTCGCGGAGCAGCCGACGTCCTGATCTGAGGTCCCCATCTGCTCCGCGACTCAGGTCCACAACTGCTCCGGCACTGTTCACGGAGGTCGCGGTGCAGCTCCCGTCCGTCCTCTCTCACTCTGCGGAGCAGCTCGCCCGTCCTCTCTCACTCCGCGCGGAGCAGCTCCGTCCTGATCTCCAAGCTCGCAGGTCCATGCAGGTCGTATTGCTTCGTATTAGGGTTTGTGAGGGTTTAGGGTCCTGGTTGTGATGGATTTGCATGATGTAGAGGTAGGCAGTGAAATACATTCGTGGAATGCAGATGTTGACCAGGACTGTTTTAGGGTTCAGAAATGCGAAGCAGGTCTGGATTCGGGGTCTGCATATGCTGTTCTGTTCTCAAATGGAGAAGAGTGTGCAGAAGACAAAAAAAAACCAAAGAACACAACTTCACCACTTGAAAGAGTACGTGCATTGCTGCAAAAGTGTCCTGATGGGTGGTTTGATAGGTATGACCTCAAGTGGAAAGGTAAACGAAATAATGGAGGAGGTGGGAAAGAAGTTGACACTTTGAGGGCCATCATTCCGTGGGACAGGCTAGAGGACTTCGTACACGGAGAGCAGAGCATGCGGGATTTTCCATGCACTTTCAACCGCAAGACATATCGAACTGTGGAGCCTGGTTCGCGGACCATGATAAGAGAGAGCACTGCAACTCTTGTGATCAGGTATGCATTTATAATGTGAGATCTGCAGTAGTTCCACATTGTTTAGGGTTTCGAGAATTTTAGTCCACCATCCATTTTCCAAGTAGAATGCCTCTAATTGTTGCCGAAACAGGTTCAGGTGTGCTTACGGCCCTGCAGACAAGTTAGCTGAAGTGAAGAAAGACATTGAAGGTTTGTTTGCAAAGACGCTTCAAAGCCGAACCGCTGCGCGCAGAACAGGCAATTCAAAGGGGAAATCAAAGACTGGTACAGATTGGGTAGTTCCCATGCAGGTTGGAAATGGTGTGGTAGAAAACGAAGGAGATCAAAGCAATGTAATCACTGGAAAGAAGCGGGGCAGACCTCCGAAAAAGCCTTTGGTTCCAAAGGCCAAGAACGGAACCGGTAAAGGGCTGAAGACAACACCTGCGAAACAGCCTAAGGCACCAGCAACAACATCAGATATTGATGTAGAATGTCCCCCGCCTGAGTTTCAAGCTGTTCAATGCGAATCAGGGGTCCAAAAAGTGATGTCGGAAGAAAGGAAGTTGAAGCAGAGACGGCATGAGATGTCTTGGAAACTAGGGTGCCAAGATTTTTTTGTAGCGAAGCAGCTCTACCTGGACTCCACATTGTGCGAAATTCTATACCATTGTGTTGATCATGTCAACAAGGAGGGAAAGGTTTGTCACGGGAGTTCCTTTGGAGGTTACATGAGCTCTTTGGGCACGCGTCTTTCTACAAGGACGAAAGATTGGATTGAAACCCAGTTGAGACAGGGATTAATACCTCCACAAGTCATGGCCCACCATAAAAGGGATGTCATGCTTATGGCACAAAGGAATGAGAAACCGACCCGCGATACATTTATTATGCCACATGACGTGCTTAACCTTGTAAATAAATTCGCAGAGGAGTTGTGGCAGAAGCATGATGATGATGTGATCAGCGTTCGCATGTGGACTGAGGAGAATGTGCATTCATAGTTCTTTTACCAAGAGCACGAATCATTGGATCTTAATTTGCCCCCAAAAGAGGAGTGCACTTATATATTGGGAATACAAACCGATTGGCAAAAGGAGGTCATGTTGGTCCACGGTCACAAGGCTCTATCAATAGATGCCACATTTGGTACAAACGATTCTCGGGTAAGTTTTTATTTTGTAGATATTTCAATGGCTTGGCAATTGCAATTAATGTGGATCAGCTTCTCATGTAATATAATCTGCTCCGCAGTACCCGTTGTACACTGTGCTAGTGTTCGACGAGTGGCAAAATGGTATCCCCGTGGCTTTCGTCATCACAAGTCGCTGCAAAATAGAGGATATCGTTCCGTGGCTCTCGAAGCTACGAGATCAGGCCCTCGCCGTAGATAATACTTGGTACCCAAATGCCGTCATCGTCGATTGCGCACAAGCTGAGTTGAATGGCCTTGTGTAAGTATTAGTACTTTCAACTACCTTACTATACCATGTGAAATTGTTGTTGCTCATTCACACAATTGTTAATTAATGTCCTCATTGACCCTTTCTTGAACAGGATGGTGTGCCTTTGGCACGTTGATTAACACCAAGATTATGTTGTGCCTTTGGCACGTTCGTAAGGCTTGGGCAGAAAACTTGATGGGCAAAGTCAAAGACCCACAATTACGGCTAGAGGTTATGAAAGCTACAGCGGAACTTATGTACACATCTGATGCTGTCACCGGAAGAGAGGCTGTTACGCGAGCTAAAAAAAATTTAAAGATTTAACAAAACTTCTTCCCAGAGCTAGAGAATATTGGAGTTACTTCGAAAAGCAGTGGATGGAGAAGCTTGAAATGTGGGTAACAGGGTATCGTAACGTTCCACATGCGAACTAGGATACAAATGCAGCGGTGGAAAGTTACCATGCAAATATGAAATCCATCTTGAAATCTTCAAGGTCGAGGTTTGTAGGGCGGAGGATGGATTGGCTTATTTACCATCTCACAGGAGATGTCCTCACTCATTACTGGTATGGGGTGCAGTGCAAGTTATACGGTTTTGTTCCCAACAAGGCTGCGGAGCGGTTGGTTGCATCTGCGGTCCTAAGGGCAAGGATGATCCCGGATCATTTTGTGTTGTTGAACCCCGATGGACAAGACCTCGCCCTTGTGACATCAGTGAATCACTATCCAAAGGTGTGGACTGTTCTTGCTCCGGAACAACATTATGCCCAATGCAACTGCCCTCATGCGGAGCAGGGAAACATATGCAAACATGTCATCAAAGTCTTCAAAATGAAGAAAGGCATTGGAAATGATGAAGATGGTACCATTATTCGCGTTTGTGGAACGCTCCGTGGAACACATGCAGGAGGTTTAGGTACTTCACAGTTGGATGCGTTTCAGAACATCAAACTGCCCCAGCATGAAGCGGAACAGGCAGTTGAAGACCATGTAGATGGAGCAGTGAAGGACAAAGTTCTTGTCCTCAAAGAAATCTTCTTTGACATCGAAGCATTAGTGCTTCATAACGACACAATGCAAAACCACGCAATTGCACAAGCAAAGGCGATGAGGGGGAAACTCCGTGACTTGCAGGTTCGTCTTGAAACATTGACGGAGCATCCACTATCACAAGCTCAATTCAAACCAAATGAAGGTGACAATAGTCTGGTCCGACGTAAGTCCATGTTAGAGTCGAAGCGAAAGGGCTAGTATAGACTTATTGCAATCTTGTTTATTCCACATATTATGTAAGTATTTATTTTTCAAAGTAACGTTCTGTAATACTTGCGAAACAGGCTTGTCATACTCTTGACTTATCATGTTTGAGATGCATTATCTCCCATGCAAATGCAACCTCTTTACTGTGTGAACAATTCAACGTAGATGATAACAAAGCTTTAATCACTGTGAAATCCATGTTCAGAATCATATAAGATTTTTGCAAATATAGTTCTATAGTACCCGGACTCCACAATCAGAAAAGAAAACATATACTCGAAAAATATAAAGTCAGAACAGATGCATTAGGGCCCAAACAAAATGAAAATTGGCCACCAAAATAACATCAATTTGTACACTATCAATAAAGGAACTCGTCTACTGGATCAATTGGAGCCAACTCTTCTACGGAATGTGGCGGTGCGGCGACATCACACAATTCTCCACCAAAGGCTGTTCCGCCCTGGTCTTCTGTGCCGACAGATCTGTTGGAGGATGCACATGCCTGCTTCGTGTCAAGCCTCTCAAAAATCACCCCCATACTTTCCATGCGGAATGCCTTAAGGCTGTTCTCCAAATCTGAAGTTGCTTTTGGCCAGGCTCCCATACAGTCCAAACTCCCAAAAAGCCACATGAGATCTGCATTCTCAAGTAGCAGCATAACCTCAGTCATGGCCGCTATAGCCTCAGAACGGGTGGGTCCAGCAGCTGTAGTCCAAAGCACAGAAAGGTGATCATATCTCCCAATCTTTTCCATGTCTAGAACAGCCTTCATAAACGTCCATCGCAACCACTCTAAGGCCTGCTCCACGACAGCGGAACCGGCATGGCTTAAATCTCCATCTGTCCCCAATGCCACCTTCGCCGATCTGCAGTCCTCCTCAACAATGTCAAGCCCTGGGAAGAAAATGCGGCCCAGTTTCGAAACATCATCCAACGCTACTCTCAGCCGAGTGAGGCTGCTCCCTGCCAGAGCCTGCTTCGTAATCCCAGTCACTGGGCATATGATGGGAGCGCTCCCACCTGAAGTCTGTCTATGAAGTAACTTCATTGAACACGCTACAGGCATGGGGCGGACAGAGTGTGTTGGGCTTGCCACTTCAACCTCAAGCCACCGGAGCAGCCTGCGGAGCTCTTCATCGCTATGCTGAAACGGTTGCGCCATATCCGCTGGAGTAAACCCATCACGACGTGCAACCATGTACAAGGGAGACCATGACCACACTTGGCACTCCGCTTGGCGCTTCGCTTCCAACTCATAGCTTGCGAGAAGTTTTCTCTGATGATCCCGTCTTTTCTGCATCAGAGTCTCTTTCGCATCTTGCCATAGTACCATGGCTTGACGATATGTTAGCAGCTCCTCCATGAAGACCTGCACCTTCTGAATCTCTTGAACAAGCAAATTCTCTCCTCCCTTAAACGCTTCCATGAGCTGGTCTACCGCCTTTCTTTCATCAGTTGGAATTGGCCCCTGAGTAATAGCCCAAATAGATGATCAAATTACGTAAAGAATAAAACAAGCATATGCAGAACATTCCCCTTCAAAGCATGAACGAAACAGCCCATGTCTCATTTAGATCTCCAAAACAGCCAATCACGAAACAACCCATGTCAAGTAGTGGGATTGAGAAGAAAGGCAAGAACGGAACAGCTCATGTCAATTACTGTATCTCGTCATCCTCTATCATAGAAAGAACCCCTTTTGCACCCCACACCTTGCGCTTTAGATCATTCGACTTGAGCAGAGACTCCAATCGCTCTGCAGCCTTCCATGGTTCGTCGAGAAGCTCTTTTGGAAAGAGCCCTTCAGTTTGAAATTGGAGGACATACAGACCAGGGGCATCAACAGGTGCCTCTGGAGATGGCCCTATATCCCGATCGGGGTAGCTCCGAAGGGCCTCTTCCCACGCCCCATCCTCCTTCGACCCCAAAACCGTTGGAGTATGATCTGTACTCACCGGAGCAACTGTTTTCTGATTTATTCTCTTTTGGAATGTTAGAATAGGTTTTTGTAATTTGTCAGGCACACTTACAAACGGAGCAGCTACGTTGTGTGGGGCTTTGGCATTCGTGAATCCATATGTGGCAAGGGAGTGACGACCCTTCATCTTCCCACGCACAGAAACCGTAGGCCGCTCCACTTTCTTTTTAACTTGGCAAACACACGATCCCTCCCCACTTGTAGCCTGCTTCGACATGGGCACCTTAGTCCTCTTCGTGCTCCGCTTGATCTCCTCAGAAGAGTCTGAGAGGATGACATCTGGACCCCTGACTTTCTTGCTGGATCCTCTACCACGAAGTTGATGCTCGGAGACCACCGATAGCTGCTCCGCTCTTGAAGCCTGTTCCGCTCCCGATGCCTGTTCTGCTCCCGATGCATGCTCTGCTCTCGATGCCTGCTCCGTTCCCGATGCCTGCTGTGCTCCTTCCGCAAGTGATTTCAGCCCACATGCCGGTGCTAGCTCCGCATTGATATCTTCTTCAAAACCGCCCTCTTCGTCGTCCGCTGATTCATCATCATCTTCATACTCGAATTGGCCTCCGCAAGCTC
Organism: Pohlia nutans; assembly: GCA_022496805.1. Lineage (NCBI taxonomy): Eukaryota > Viridiplantae > Streptophyta > Bryopsida > Bryales > Mniaceae > Pohlia > Pohlia nutans. The sequence continues at coordinate 5,888,009 of CM040088.1, read as the reverse complement.
ATGGGAGTTGCACATCATACCGCTTGAAAACGTCCCTCACAACTTGTTGGGTCAGCTTAGGTGGACAGACAGGAAACATCTTCAACCGACCCAATCGCTCGTAATTGTAACTGGTACACCACTTATGAACTCGATGGTAACCCAACTCGTTCTTGTCTTTGAACTGGCTCTTGCACCATCTGCAGTAGAATGGAATTGTGGCCCGTTTCGCATCTGTTTGTTTTCTAGCCTTCGTACGGCAACGGAGATTAACTTCCACCAACAGCCAATCGAATTCACTCTGAGTATAGTACTCATACAAATTTCGCTCCCTGCTCCAAGTGGCTTGACACTTCCACACATCTTCCTTTCCCTTCTGACCAGACCACTTCAGCTGCATCCAGAAATTATAAGGGTTAGGCCTGTTCCGCAATGAACATAGACATTAAGTTTAGATAACAATTACCAAAAAATGACAGTGGGAGTAATGGCAACTTACATTAGGAACTACACCCACGTCTGCCATGATAAGCTGGTTCTGAACCTATTTCGGCAAATCCTCTATGAAAGGCAAAGGGGTGGCTTTTGCCTTCAGTGCAGCACATATTTCCCTCCGTGTGGGCTCCCGGTTACCCATCTAAAAGAGATGACTTCAATTTAAAAAAATAAAAAACCCCCAAACCACATCAACGAAACAGGCTATCAACGGAACAGGCTGGACAAAAACAACACATTACCCTAGCCAAAGACGGAACAGCCTAAATCCTACAGAAGAACGAAACAGCCAGAACTCTAAACATACGGAACAACCCTTAACACTAAACAATAGAACACCAAATCTACCCTAAAACTAAAACCCTAAACCTCACAAAGTAGCAATCAAATGCTTCAACCAAATTTTCTAAAACCCTAAACTAGTATACGGGACCCCTGGTATACCATGAACTTATTCACAAGTGATTGAAACAAAAAAAAAAAAAAAAAAAAAAAAAAAAAAAAAAAAAAAAAAAAACCATACCTTGAAACTTGAGCTCCAAATGCCTTCAGGTGGGCGCGGCAAAGAGGCTGGGGGAGGATGCACGTTTGGGGAACGGAGCAGGCGCAGTGCGAAGCAGACAGAGGCAATGAGCAGGATGAGGAGGCGCAGAGCAGGATGAGGAGGCGCAGAGCAGGATGAGGAGCAAGCACAGCCGGCCGGAAACCCTAAAACCTCACAGGGCAACGAACTGCAGGGCAACGAAGCAGGGCAATGCAGCAGGGCAACGCAGCAGGGCAACAAACCCTAATACGACCTGCATGGACCTGCGAGCTTGGAGATCAGGACGGAGCTGCTCCGCGCGGAGTGAGAGAGGACGGGCGAGCTGCTCCGCAGAGTGAAAGAGGACGGACAGGAGCTGCACCGCGACCTCCGTGAACAGTGCCGGAGCAGTTGTGGACCTGAGTCGCGAAGCAGATGGGGACCTCAGATCAGTACGTCGGCTGCTCCGCGAAACGCTCGCAGGTCCACAATATTGTTACCCCTGTACTAACGTAGTTTCTCGATCGTCAAGGAGCTACAGTCACAAACTAAACATTGATCTCATCGCTCAGATTTAATAAAATTGAACAAAATGGCCTGTCCTTTACGGAGTATGGTCGGCCGGTGCGTCACCTCCGTCTCAAACGCAGTACTAGTGGTCGGTATCTCATCTCGACGAGTATCGATCCCCAGACCTTGCGGGCCCGATGAACCGACGCTCGGGCTGCAGTCAGCCGAACTGGTGCGTTAATCCAGTGGGTGTCAACAGACAACGCCGCTGATTATCCTTATCGTGATTGCCATTTATATATAGAACTCGCCTGGTGAGATGACCGATGAGAAGAACTGCGGCCGGTGTGACTCCCTGTGCGCTTCCGGGATCAAATGCTTGTTCGGGCTTTGTGGTTACTCCTAGTCCGATTCATTAATTTCAATTACCTACAGTAGCTGTTAGTATGGTAACCACTATCCTAGCGGATGATCAGAATTCTATCAATTTTCACTTGTTTTCTACATCATGCTTCTGAACATTCCTGAACGTCGTTTCTGGCCTTTGTGGCCCGGCCTTCAGAGTGCTGTTCCGGGCAGCTGGTTCTTGTCATTCATGATAAGTTACACAAAGCAAGAGTATAATCCATGAAGTCAACTCAGGTAGGTTATAGTTTTTAAGGAGTGAGATGTCGAGATAGATCCTTAACTAGTCAAATGCCAATACAATCTGTGATAGATTCTGAAAGTATGAAAAAGTATGCTTCGTTGTGACGATCATTTATAATTCACCAAATAACCCCAAATATGGAGTGAGTATCTCACCAAAGGCAACAAGTCGATTGTCAGTTAGTGGGTGCCATTACAACTTAAATGCTGCAAGGAGTGCAAGCCCTTTCAATTCCTTGTCACCCTTCATCCTGATTTTGTGCTTGTTAGAATCTGTAACAGTGTCTGGAAAATATTTGAGATAAAGTTGGTGACTTTCCTATTTTACCCAATCATAGTCACTCACTAATTCATCTCAATGGTTCCATGTATTCATTTTTTACTGTAAATAGAAGAATCTCTCGATTTTGGCTAGTGTTTGTCCTAAAGTTACAAGTTTGAATTCATAATTTTGGTCATGTCATCTTCTCAAATGTTTCTAAACATTGATCATATGAAAGTAATCACTCTATCCAACCAGTGGAGACAGCTTATGTTCATTATTGAAACTTGGAAGTCAATGAAAACAAGCAACTATGCTATGCAAAGCTCCATCCTCGTAGAATTGACTCGCTGATCAGCTAAGAATCAACAAAAGCTTCTTTCCGTTCAATGTAGATGTAGTTTTTGTCAATGCAAAAGCTTGTCTCCTTTGGTCTATAGCTAATAACTAAAATAAAATAAAATTAGTAAGACTCTACTCTAGATCTATGATTTGCATAATGTACTTTAACAATCCACGTATGATCTTTTGTATAGAGAAAACTCTTGAATTGAAAGTGTACAATGCTACTCTGGAGGTATCATTCCTTAACATTGAAGAACAATGCTGTATCGTATATAGTAGCAATATAGAAAAGGGACCAAGATAAGGCACCTCAAGAATGTTTTGTTTGACTATTGCTGTGGAATAAATCATCTATCTCTTATTAAATTAAAAGATAAGATTGAGAAGTCAACCCTGTGCATTTCCTCGCAATCCTACAACTATAGTGAACATTGATGTTCCAAAATTCAGGCTGCACCTAACTCAACACAGGTTTTTAATAATAGTGAAATTAGCCCTAATTTGTACAAATTGTTAACTTTTTAATTTAACTTGGCATGTTTTTTTTTAATTCAAATGTACGAAATTATATGAACTAGCTAGGCTACTCTGAGAATTTGTTGAAAAATTTCAGTCCATCTGCCTTCATGGATTCTATGTTTATAGAGATCAAGGTGAAGTAGAAACTTCGGTTGCAACTTGCTTAACAAGGTCATTAGATTTTGACTATGCAAATCAAAATTGGGACTATGCAACTTTTAAGTTTTTGAACATTTCATTGATGATCATGTTAGTTACATGTCTGCCAAATTTGATAAATTGAGGTGTTTAAGCCATAATTTACCGAACTACCATTTTATGGTTACTGCCCTTTTGTTATAAGCTCTCCAAGATGAAAAAAATAAATTTAAAAATAAAATAAAATAGGAAATCAAGTCTACTTTCCAACTCAATTTGAATCATGTCAATCCAAGTTAAAATTCACCAAGGAGAAATCTTCAAAGACAAAGACCTCAATATTGTCCCAGTGTTATAAAATTTACTATTTCGGGAAAATAATGATGTTCTCTCCTTATTTTTTTAATTTTAGAATAGAATGTTTAGTTTTAACCAATCATACCAAATTTCAGATTTTAAAAATAAAAATTGTAATTTTGATGAATATTAAATAGTAAATGTTTCTAAATTCATTAAATGACTGTCTAAAACATTTTTTGAAAATTTGACCATACAGATAATTACTAAACATCGTGCTTCTCATTTTCTCTTTTGGACCAAATTTCATCAAAGTTGCAGAAGTAACATTTTATAACACATCTAGGTTTTGTCCTTATTTCCTCTGTCATTTAGGAGTTAACATATCCAAAATCATCTTGCACCAATTGGGAGGAGGTCAAAAAAACAGCAACTATGCTTCTTTCTCCACTTGCTAGACTTCAATTTTTTTTTAAGAACTCAAATTTTGAAAGAATCACAATTTCCATAGTGAATATAGAGTTAAGTTCTTCTAAATTGATTACAAAAAGGAATTAAAAGAAACCACCAAAAAAAAAATTCATCTCATGATTTTACACTAAAATTTGGATTACTCAGGTGAATGGGTCATAAACCGAAACTTTAAGCACTACGCCTATGGATAGTAATCTGAGGTGCAATGTGATAATTTGAATGAATTAGTAAATTGATTCTAAATCTACCCCAAGTTGAATCATAATTTTTGGAGTTATACTAAATAAGTTATGGATTTTCAAAGTCTAAGGTCTAAGTCGTCTATTTGTGATAGTAGACATGGGTTGAAATTGATAGTGAATATGTCTTAAAGGATCATAAAGAAACTTAGAATAAACATAGTTCTCACAAATGAGGTGAGTCCAAATAGTACTTCAAAGTCAACGCTTGACCCTGACGCACTCGTGATAACCGTGCCATGAAACTTGACCAGGCCCCATGCTATGGTTCAATCACTAAACTATTTGAGTGTTTGTTGGTTTTTGGTATAGTGGAATGTCATTAATGATGTAAGTATAGTAACTATCTCTCTATGGTTGGCGTCAGTTAATAGCCCATTCACCTTAGTTTAAAAATCGCTCCAAACTTGTCATTTCTAGTGCATTGACCATATTTTAATTTTAGTTTTTAGATTCACTTTCAAATGTAGGATCTTGTGTTGAACTACTATGAAAATGTATGGAAATTTTTTAGTCCATTTGTCTTCATGAATCTCAAGATATTAATGATCAAAGTGTAGAAGAATTTCTTTTTTGAAGCTTGATTGACAACTCACCCCGTCTATTAGCACCTTGCCAAAGCTCCTTTAAAGTTTCAAACCCCATAACATTTGAGTTCGCTACCAAATGCAAAAAGAATTATATCTTCACAAAACTCATACAAGCCTTAATAGAAACATTGAAAATATACATTTAGAGTTGACTTTGTAGCATCCTACTTAAATTCTACAAGAACTCATTTCCCAAGGAGCTTGTAAAACAACTCATTCTCACAAAATAAAAAAATGATTTAATTTTTTTTCACACATCATCTACAGTATTGATGATAAGGTAGAAGCACCAGAAACTGTTAGGTACCAATTGTGGTCACCTATAAAAGCACCAATTTCAACTTCAGGAGTTCCCAATCTAGTTATCACAAGCATTAATTATGAATACCAAGTTATCAATTTGATTGGACTAGAAATGAAAGACACCTACTAACATCGATAGTGGTCTATGCATATTAAGTTTGAAAATTCATAACAAAATCACACATTGTGAAAAAATTAATTAAAAATTGAGCTTGGTTATTAAATCCTAAGTTTTATGTGCTGCAATTTTTTATCATTGAAAATCAGCGCTCCATGTAGGTTGAAATGCTTAAACTGATGGCAACTATACCCCTTACCTTATATATACATACTGTGGGTGGAGGGCAAGATCAGTGCAATATGCCAAATCTTTGATTTCTTGAAAACTAAGGTTTGGAATATGGAATATTCACAAATATTATTCAAGATTCATTTTCCACCATAGAAAAGTAATCTCCCAAAAATTTTGGCATTCATTTTTTCAAATATTACCTGCCCTCCACGTATGGTATAAAGACCCTTGGGGCTGACCAGGCATGAGGTAGTACAGATGGCTAACTTTGTCGCTATAAATTTGATGCGCAAGTTTCACCCTCCTACAAAGAGACTGTCTTTGACTGAATGAAACTAGTAAGTATGGAAAAAACTGAGCATTTTGAGCACAGGCTGGAGGCTGGTTTCTGTGCGACGTGTTGAGAAGGTCAACTTGGGCAAGCAGATGCAAAATCCATCACATCATAAGCATGGCCCCTTGAAGGACCGACTCCCTTCTCAGCAGACAATACATGATTGGCTTCACATTAGTCGCGTGATCAACTGACCACCGGAGTACCATAACAGGGTCGCCACCTCAATGTGTGTATTATTTTTTGAAAAAAAGATTCACTTCTCAAATCTTAAACCAATCACTAGATGACATGTGGCACTTATGATAAATAAATAAATAAATTTATGTCAAGAATGAGCACGATGTAGGATACTTGTCAAACCTCATTTGGAACCGATTGCTAGTCATAAGTTAGAGCCAAAAGAGTTCATGAGAATTTAAATTACAGGAGAATAGTTTATATTTTTATTCGAACTCTACCCTATGGTTAGTTTCAACATAAATTAATTGATTGTCGTTCAAAAGAAAGTGCTACGTGTCATCTTGTGATTGGTTTAGGGTAGCGTGGACCTCTAACGTGGAAATTCAATTTTGACACCAATCAGATCCTTGCGGTGGGTGCGAAGGTGGGAAGATTATATTGGTTGACTATTAATATAAGTTACAACCTAACGTCTCCGTACAATTAAGGAGCACCACCATGCCAATTCTTTTAAAGAATTTCAAGGTTAAATTTTTTGACCCTTTTCGTACGAACTTTTGGAGGGTGTCTTGAACTAGTTGTCAATGAGTCGATGTTTTATTGTTCTTTGAGAAAAGTTAGTTAAATGTTTTGCTTTCTCTTTCCAAGATGTCAAAGATTCAAAGTTTGGGGTATTTTTCAAGCCACAACTTGCAGTTCTCGTTGGTCACACAAATCTCATTCACGGCAACTTTCACTTGCAATATTTGTTTCTTTTACTTTCGATTTGTTTTTTTAGTGGTTCAAAACATGCAATGCAGGATGATTCTAAATTTCTAATGTAAAGGGATCACCTTCGCAGCTCTAGACAATATTTAACATATATTAACTTGTTGTATACTGGATTGACAATATTTTGATGTACTAGCCATGGGTTCATGGTCTGTGTGTTGCACTCCAGACAAAGGGGGACTTTTCCGAAAATGAATGGACCATATCATACCATCAAGTCTCTCATAGTACCATAGGCCAAAATCACAGGACATACATGTAGGGGCAATTTTGATTGTGTCTAGGAATATCATGATAGGTGTTGACGTGTTATCGAAGTATGCATGAATTGCCATAAAAAGATTCTATATTTTTTGCATTTGTTTATATTTTGAACTGCCTTTTCTTTGTCGCACTTTCTTGTGTCACATTCTTGTATCTGCATGGAATATTGGATGTTGTGTATACATGTGATTGGAGGATCTCCACATGTGCTGCACATCGGTTCTCAAAGGCATGACATAAAAGAGTTCTGAGCCTCGGGGAGTGCACTTAAAGTTGAGACTAGGAATCACGTGAGTGCGTACTTTTGACCCCCCTATGTACGTACTAAAAAATCATCTAAAAATTGTAAAAAAATATGAAGTTGTTAAACACAATCTAAAGTTCTTGTTGTATAACTTTCGAAAAATAATCACCTGTAAATATTTTTAAATTGATTTTTGAAGCAAAAAACAATACATTCTAGTTCAAACTTCTATCATTTCTTTTATAAGATTTGTAAAACTTTTGGTTCTGAAATTTATACCAAATGATAGATATATACGTAATGATTTGGGGCCTAAAAAATCTTAATTTAAAAACTATTTTAAAGCCAAGTATTGTAGGGGGGTGTGCTATTAAAAGGCACTCACGTGTATTCCTAATCTCAACTTTAAGTGCACTCCCCGGGTTCTGAGCGTATTGATCAGTAGTAGCTACTGGTTATTTCTTGTCTCTTCTATGCCTTGTCATCACTACTTTTGTTATACCGGTATAAAATTTCCAAACATCAATCCAACTAAGTCTTCAGAGCAAATGTGACTCATTCTACCTTTGGTTCATCCCAATTTATGTGTGTTGCTCAAAGTAGAACACAAACCAATGAATTTTTAAATTTTTCTCTAGTTGACGATCATGTGTTTAGCGCCATAGTCTATTAATTATTTGAAACATTAGCACCAATAGTTATCTAAACTCAGTTTGATGTACTTTAAAATGCAGTGTTGCAAACTTCCCATTTTGCATAACTTCTCATATTTGATTACAAATAAATCTCTAAACAATATTTATTTGAAACACATATAACCTATGTCCCTCTATAGTGTCCTATAGAGTATTCGAGGGTCGGTCTCAAATTAGTTGAATGGACTATAAGTTTTTTCAAATTTTCAACAAGGGCATCAATAAATCCTATGCTACAAAAAAATTGAAGACCCTTAGAGTGCGGCTACATTTTAAGATTCAAAATCTTGTTGTCTAACTTTTTAATTTTTTTAATTGACTACTTTGCTAAAATTTGTACATACATTTGCATAAACAACATAATTTGTTCAGTTAGCCCTATAATTTTATTATATTTCATTTTTTTTCCTCATTTTCATTTTGTTTGATTTCAATGATCAGTACTTAGAGAAATTTTTCATATTGTATGTATTTGCACTTTAAAGTATCTTCCAAGATGTACTCTACATTATGTTTGAGAATCATGTGCGTTCATGACCTCTTGGATATGAGGGTTATATGTCTAAAGACCTTAGAATACAAATCTATTAGGTCATAAATATATGTTTAATGTAAGTATGTGTTAATATTTTCAACTTTAAATATGTTTATTGTATGTATACCGGGATGTATACGCAATACAACAATGTTCAAATTAATATCCCTTTTGTGCACTCACATATACTTGTCACATGTTTAGTGCAGTGCACCCCAGGAAGTATCTCAAACTTAAGATCAAATTAAACAATAAAATGTCAAGTGTTGTATTTTTCACTTTTTCCTTTAACTTCCTATTTAAATAAGTGTTTTAATTATCAATGGAGTGCATTGCACCATTCCAGATTAATTGAACCCTTACGGATTTGATTTTTTAATTGATTCAAACATTTGAAGTATAGAATAAGAGATATGGAGGTTGGAAGTTGATAGTGAGTTCATTCAATTTTAAAATTTGTTTGAGAAACAAAATAAAATATATTGCTCTGTCTAGAAATAATTGTCCTGAATGATACAAAATGAAATGCTACTGCATGCGGACAATTATTTGAACCACATATAGGAGTATCTTATTAAGGCCGGTTTAGACTATGGTGGAGAAGTCCACCAGTGAAGAATTTTAGGGAAATGGAGCAAATTTTGTTCTTCACCGGTTGGGGTTTACACCACAACCAAGACTTGTCCGGTGGAGAACTTCAAGCATAGATGAGAAATTAAATAACATGGCCCCATGGGCTGCACTGTACTAAACATGTACAAATATACGTGACTGCTTAGAAGGGGTATTAAGCTTTAAAAGGCCCTTGGGGTCCCTCTCTACAACCTGTATTTAGCCTTAAAATTGCTCAATTGCGGTTTACTATATGAATTGTGATATATTGTTAGATACATATCAGCATCATTATCAACTTTGGTTTATACTAAAAAGTGTTTGGTCATTGTTATTTTGATCAAATATCACCAAATACGGAATATACTATACGGCCACAAAGGGCTTTTAGGCCATTTAGGGGTTAATTTGAACACTGCCGTATGACGTATACATACAATAAACATATATTTAGAACGATATATATACATATATATGCACACACACATAGATATACATATATATATATATATATATATATATATATATGTTTACACACACAAAGGTTTTTAGGCATATAACTCCTCATATACAGGTTTTTTTTAAAGGGAGTCATGAACGCATATGATTTTGAAACATAATGTAGAGTGCTCCCCCGGAGGACATGGCCGTCAACATGGCAACACTTTTTGCAAGGTGTAGTGTGAATCCTCGTTTTTTTTAGCTTTAAATTGAATTAGAATGTGAAAGTGTAGAGTCTAATAGACTAGAATGGAAACAATGTATTAAAAGAGATATCAACAGTCGATTAGACTTGAATGGAGCACTTTGAGGATGTGTATTTTAGGATTTCTTGACATATATAACAATGAGAAGGGAGATGTCTTTCTCACTACACTGATAGGAGTGATAGTCTAAATATAATACTTTGTATGTTTTTTGCTTTATAAATATTTCTATGTTGTTCATGCTTAAAGTCAAGTTGACAGGGAGAAGTAAAGAAACACTTGAATGCTAGATTTTGTTTTATTATTCTTGCTTGTTGATTTGATGAATTTTAATTTGTCTACTTGACTCAATTTCATTTTCTGTTAAATAGGAGTGTTGTACATAATGCTTGATATGTGTTGTTGAATTAATTTTGGATGCATTCATGTAACAGTCTACTTGACAGATTATTGATGGAGTTTGGATTATGAAAGTATGAGAGTGCATGACAATCAAATGAGAAGAATTCTGGTCAAATTGATTTGAGTTTACTAATACATGTTGTGAAGAATGTACATAGAGAGCGCATAACTACATTGAGATCATGGGGAATTGGTGAATTGATTCAGTCAAATTGACCTTGTATACTTTGATCAAATTGACATAGTGATGAATGTTGAATAAAGATCACTTGTCTATTTGACTATAGTGAGAACATTATGCCATAAAAGAAGTATAAATATTTTGAGAATGAAACTGATCAATTTAACTTGTAGGAAATAGACAAATCTTGAATATCAAAGAGGACACTGGGAATACTTAATAACTATCTATTTGACTTCTATTTAGAGTGTCATGTAGAGTATATAAAATTATAGCGAATAATATGTATGGGTTAATGTATACCAGGTAGGGATTGTCAATTTGACTTAGGAAGTGCATTTGTGTGTCTAGAGGGATTAATAGATATACAATGTATAAGTCAGAATTGAGAGTCGTTGAAAATTAAATATACATAATGACGACTATGTATAAATAGGAGTGAGACCAAGGAAGTTGACATCTAGTGAGTGAAACTAGAGTGTTTAAAACTTCACTGTGGTGCATTGCCTTATATTATAAATTACCATGGGAATTAAGAGATTCAAAATGAATCTTGTTATAAAAATTTGATAAGAGTTGTATTGTACAACCAGTATAAATGAAATGGAGAAAGTCAATTCGACATTGGGTACTTTATACAACAAGTGATCCATGAGATTAGCAAGTCATAGTGATAAAGAGTGAATTCATAAGGACTGGCCACCTTTATGAAATAATTGTACTTTGTAAACTATAATTTAGACTGATAGTGTAGATCCTCGTGAGTGATAATAGGATCAATGTCGTTGTAGTGTTTGGTGTCCTAAGAGTTGGGATACGTAAATTCTTAAAGTATCAGAAGTACACTCAACAAGTAAAGAATGCGAGAGGACGCAAGATGGAGTATATAAAGATTTAAGCGAAAGACTTATATGAGATAAGAATCCTCTTTCTTAACTAAACAAAATATAATTTAGGATAAGATAGATGTGAATTTATAAATAGACATAAGGAAAGTGAGGACTATAAAGCATGGATACTTTGGAACAACATTTGTCTATTTGACTCACATTGGATACTATATAAAAGGGTGTCTCCCCTTTTATGACTATTTGACCTTAGGACAGGACGTGACTGTTGCATATATAAGGAGAATATATGACTGGAACTAGTTATAGGCGAGAGCTCCTATCCCATTCTAACATAAGAAAAGATTTATTAACATTAGGCAAATTGAGTCTAATTATCTTCACCCTTACAAGTGACTTTAGCAATTTATCCTGAAACAATTCAATCTTTCCCCTTAACCCCTAAACGTTCTCACCCTTTTCAAATTTGGCAGTTTTTCAAAGATGCATTATAAAATGCAACTAAGAGGGATATTTTCAAGTTGATGAATGAATAAAAGTTTGACATTATGAATTTTAGATTCTATCCATACGGTTAGATTTGCGATTGCTATCACCAATATTTGTGTATTAAATTTCAAACTTAAAATTTAACACTCTTTTGTAATATGATTACGAATAAGATATTGACAATCTAATAATGAATTTTTTTGGGATGGGTTGAAATGTAATACTCTAAGTGTAGTGATTTTTGGAGATTTTTTGGTTGCTTAATTTTAGTAGTTGACTTTTCCAAGAGCACTTTTAGACTAAAATCTTCGAAATTTTGGGTGGAACACTACAACATGAAATGAGGCATAAAAATTTCACAAATCATCCCCTTTCTAATCGGATTACAGATGCACAAAGCTAACTTCCCATAAAAGTTTCAATAAAAAATCCACATTGCAAAAGGTGCATGATGGATGAGAAATCGGAATTCAAATCCATACATCATGCAAAATATGCATGGTTGGGCGGTTAGGGGTAAAAAGAACTCTATCAGAAAAGATCACGTGGGTCAGAATTCCTTTTTGAACTTTTCCGTACTACACAAGGAGAGCTCTTCAGAGGTCAAGTTTTTTGGACAACCTCAGACAAGAATTTTGGCCTCTAGAGAACTCCAACTTGATTAATATGTATTTTTGTGGACACCCCAAATGTGCCATTTGGCCCATTTCTAGTACAAAGAGCAAAAGAACAATTTTTAATTTTTTAATTTTTTTGCATTTTCAATCTTACGATCTTGTCCTACACTACTATAAGAATGTGTGCAACTTTTTATAGAATTTCTGACGGCAAAGATTGAGAGATTATAGCATTTGAAGTGAAGGGTATTTTTTGATTTCAACCCCTAAGCGTCCCTAGCTTTCTTGGGTTTAAAAACATCATTACTTTTGAAGTGTTATAGGTCTAAATGTAAATGAGGTATAGAAATCTCAACTATACAATTTTAAGTTCATACGTGTTGTAAATGACGTGAATCAAATTTGGAATCATTTGGCCCTATAGATTGCAAGATTATAATGTTTTAATGTTGAGAATGGATGCCGACATTTGCCTAGCAAGGTGCATTGTAGTTGAAATTCTATTTCTAAACCTACTCAAATGAAAAAAAGTTAAACTATAATGTGATTCAAAATCATCATATATTCATATAAACACATTAGTAAAAGAAAAAATCATTAAACTGACTTAATGTGTTTGCAAAATGGCTTTGGAATGTCGATAAGTTGCAAAAAAAACACCATATTCATTATAATGGGAAAATTCCATGATTTTGGGAATATATAGTTTATGTCGAGTCGACCTAAATTGTACCCACTGAGTGGGTACTTCACTGAAACTGGACAAAACAACCAATCGTCGAAATTTTCAAATGGTCATAACTTACTCAAATTTTGTCCAAATTGAACATATGAGATGTTTTTTGACACCTACTTTTTTTGTAGATGTCAAATAACACCTCATATGCTCATTTTGGACAAAATTTGAGTAAGTTATGGCTATTCGAAAATTTCGATGATTAGTTGTTTTGTCCAGTTTCAGTGAAGTACCCACTCAGTGGGTAGAATTTAGGTCGACTCGACCTAAACTGTCATTAAATTGGGAGACTGGAAATCTCCCAAAATAACGAATATGGTGTTAGAAGTGATCTTGGGCTAAACCCCCTTCTACTAAAATGCTTCTCATAAATTCATAACATCTTAAATTGGAATGAAATTTTAACCACACAAACAAAACTAGTATACATAACTTTTCCAACAATTTATATTAGATATAGACACCCTATGAAGAAGAAACAGGTTGCCAAAGTTCACTATAATCCAAAAACATTCAAATTTTGAACGTCAAATGATTTCCAAACATTCAGAACAATTTGGATTGACATTAAGATTTTACCATAATAACTAGACATCAAGAGAAATCTAATTCAACAAATTTTATTGAAAACGGACATTGGATGAAGGAGTAAAAAGCCCCCGAAGTTGGTTTTCTCATCTTGGTGAAGTTGGCTAGTGATTTTTTGTTTGTGAAGTTGTCCGGAAGACTTCTCCAATTGGTGGTTACACTACAACCGGTCAAGACTTCTTAAGGCATTATTTTATTGCCTTTCCATCGTATCCGGCATCCCACCGGTTGCCTCAAATAACCATAACTTGGGCATAACTTCTTGATCGACCGGTGCACTTCTCCACCGTAGTCTAAACTAGCCCTTAGACTAGTTGCAAATTCAACTGTAAGTACATTCCATTTCAAGCTCCTTGGTTTCCAGGGTATTTAAGTCTTTCCTAATCCATTGTGGGACCGAAGATGGAATGAAATAAAGCATGAAACTCAATATGGCGTTTTTATTATTAGAGTTTTGGCTTCTCCCAAACCTTGTGAGCAACCGACAGTTTCCCATGGGATGTCAGTGAGGCCTGCCCAAGTAAGGACACTGACGGTGTGCAGAATCAGGTGAGTGACGACCTCAGTGGGATCGCCGTAACTTCAGCGCCGTAGCAATGAAAGGCTTTTTTCTTTCTTTCATCATTTGTGTCAAACCAAAAAACTTAAGAATTAGAAATTTTAACAACTCAAATAAACGAAAAACAAAACTTACTTCAAAAAAACAATTATAGAATTAAGAGCCGTAGTCCATGTTGACTTGCGTGGACCTTGACGGATGGGGACGCGGATCGCTATAAAGACTGCCACTGGCCGTTCCCTTAATTACAGTACATGTTGCATAATAATTATACACAAAGTCTTCTCCTCACTCTGGCTCTCAGCCACTGCATACCGATTCTTCTACACTACGCAAAACCAACTCTCAATCCTTTGCATACAGTTCTACATCTTCTTCGTCGGTGTTGAAATTACAACCTCGCTCGCTGAAGCTTTGTTAGTAGTTTCCTAGCTTCGAGGGATCAATCGTTGACCGAACTTCATGTTAACGGTTTCTTTCTCATCATTTTGACACCAAATATATAGTAGAAGAGATTGAGCACATATAATCCCAGGACGGCAGGCCTGTCATTGACAGTTAATACTAGATTGAAGCTTCACCTTGTAAAGAAAGTGCACTGTCTAGTGTGGGGACTGTGTGTGTTCACCATCATGGGAAGAGCTCCATGCTGTGACAAGCAGGCGAGTACTGTGAAGAAGGGACCCTGGACTCCCGATGAGGATCGGAAGCTGGTAACCTACATTCAACAACACGGTCATGGAAGCTGGCGTGCACTTCCTGCCAAAGCTGGTTAGTAAATTAACACTCCACTCGAAATTCATGCTTGAGTGCCACATTGTGCAGTTTCTGATATATTATGGTAGTGGCCTGTTACCTACCTTAATTCTGAATGGACTTTCATCTCGGTTGGTGATTTTGAAAGAATGGGAGGCGTTACCGGTATGAGATCAGCTGAGTGATTAATCAATCAGTTATGGTTTGTTTGGCTACTAGGACTTGCGAGGTGCGGTAAGAGCTGCAGGTTGAGGTGGGCAAACTATCTGCGGCCTGACATCAAGCGAGGCCGATTCTCCCACGAAGAAGAGCAAGCCATTTTCCACCTTCACGCCATTCTCGGCAACAGGTACGAATACTCAAGTCTATATATCTTCACACCGTCTGCATTAATTGCACGACTAGCTAGAAACCTCATCGCGTGGGGAAAAGACAACAGGCCCGAAACCTTTTCCCGTTGTGACCAAGATTACTCAGCAGAGCCACTGATCGACAGTCCCGTTCAATAGCCAATTGTGCTCGCTTCCACTGCTTTCTTTACATATGTGGTGAAAATCGACACCATGGTTTACTAGTTAATGCTGCAACGTTTCGGAATCAGAGTGAATGAACGAGTCCATTTCTAAGATCTCTGTACGTCTGATGATCACCATGCAGGTGGTCAGCCATAGCGAGCCGTTTGCCTCGGCGAACAGACAACGAGATCAAGAATTACTGGAACACGCATCTGAAGAAACGGTTGATGGACCCAAAACCAGTGCAACTGCAGATTCTCACGTCACCGCCAGCCAGGCTCACTCACATGACGCAATGGGACCTCACGCTCGCGGCCTTCTTCATGAGCTCCTGGAAAACCAAAGTGGAAGACACGCTAAACGGCCCTGTAAAGCTGGAGCCTCTGTTCTCTCCCTTTAATTCCGTCGCTGTGTTGAGACCAGACACGGTGTTAGAAGCTGCGTGTTCTACCGTGTCCATGGCAGAGGAGGGACGGTCCTTCTCGCCTACAAGCATTTTGGACTGTGATGTGCACAGCCCCTGTGGCAGCACTAATTCTGGTACTTCGGATTGCTTTGATCTAATTAGACTGCACCAGAACTCTTGTTCAGCTCCAGCTGCAGATACCTTTTGGGAACCCCAACAGATGGCTATGATGGAAGCCTTGAAGTTACCTGATTCCGGACTTGTGGATGCGGATGCCGAAAGTGGGCTAGAATCTATTATTCCACTTGATTTTGATGAAGCTGAGTTTGCGTCTTCGTGTCAAGGAGCACAGGACCATGTAAGTTCTGTGAACGGATGACAAAGGACTGCAATTACTCGGAACCGATTTCGGAGGTCGAATCTATCATGCTCAGTTGTAAATACATGCAGGGATGCAGGGCATGCAATGATCTCCCTGGATCCCTGTAGCATTGATAATAATTTTTGGCATGTGGTTATAAGCCGTACACGACATGAAGCTCTATTGGGACCATGTATTTATGCATTTATGATTGGTGCCAATTGATGTACTCCTTTGTACTGAAGTATGCAATGTATTCAGGTACCTGTATCATCGTATTTTAGTACATGAGATGGATGATCTGGTGGTCGTATACATGGAGCCCAAGGGACTATATGCGCGGAGTTAAAACAAAAGGATTTGTGGATAGTTTCTAAGAGCTAGCACAGTGAGAGGATTTGGTGACATTTTCTGTTGCACCAGAAGGTCCATGTCAGCAAATTTGAGCAACATGGATAAGGATCCCCGCTGAAAAAGGTACTTGTTTATGCATGTGTTACTGATTCTTAACTTCTTTGCAGATGCCAAAAGGAGAGAATATGGATGAACATTGTTGCGACAGTATCCCAACGACAATATGTGGCCGAGTACCTGAATGCAAGGGTGGTTTGTGTGTTGTGAGCCCCTATGTATACCCGTTCAACTTAAAGATATTAAAATTGGAAAAATAAAAATAAAAATAATTCCTTGCATATTAGCACCACTTGATCATTTACATGAACTCACAGGTGGCTCTATTCAGTGCCTTCATGTTACACTAGTTTAGGGTTTAGGTTCATCTCAGGTTTCAGAATCACCAATTCTGGGCTTTCTGGAAACACCTTGTAGAATTGTGTCCACTTGCATGATTGCTCATTCACATGCTTCATCTACTTGTAGGTGAGCTTCATAATTATTGTAAAAGCAAGTGTCTGAGTGTGGAATGTGAACAGATTTCAGCCTCAGGAATGCATATTACGCTCAAAAACTAAGAACAAGTTTTCAGATTTCAAGCGAGTTCACCTGAATTTTCAAGTCCCAAGTCCCATTTAATTCTTGAAATGTAATTGATCAAGAGCTCAAAATTGCATTAGCAGAAAGTTGGTCACTGAGCACCAAGGAATATTGCAAGTGCATGCTGCTCAAGGTCACCAGTTGATGCCAATGTTGGCCTTGAGCAACATTCGTTTAGAGTATTCCTTGGTGCCCTAAGACCACCCTTTCTACTAGTGCTGAGACATATTGGTTCGCACAAAGTCCCAACTTGTCTCATTTCACTTACAAGAATCACTTGCATGGTCTCACTTCTTTTGAATAAAATTGTCATCCAGGAATTGAGAGTTCACTCAAGACTCCAGCTCTTTGAGAATGAAATCCATCTTGAGAGTCAAATTGCAACTATTTATTTATTTATTTATAAATATGTGTTACTGAAGAAAATCATAAAATAAAGTCTTCTCTGTGTCCAAAGCTTTAATGTGCTGTCTCTTTAGAATTCAAGCCCAAAAGTTTGTAAGAAATTAGCCAGTGTAACTTGACTTTTTGATTCATATTTGGACTTGTATTTGCCATACTACCATATCATGTTCATTGTGGGACTTGGGATTTAGAGCGGAGCTTGGGTCTTGAAAAATTATAAAATTTCAAGAATAAATGAATAAATAAGAACTCGGATCCTCTTTCAAAACCAGAGTGAATATAGTATCTCTTCAACATTGTCTGTCTGCGACGTCGTGTGGCGTTGAGACAGAACAACCTGCTTCAACCCACCCATGGTTAAAGAACTTCCTGTGATAATTTCTGCCGACCTGCCCCTGTAACATAACGGTCTTGGTTAGGTTTAGGATACTTTATTTCTACAATTCTCTTGTAGTAGGAGAGTTCACTGTCAATAATACTTTGGACAAAATACTGGGATTTCTACATTAACCCCTAAATGTCCTCACTTCTCTCCAGATTTGGAGAATTTCAAAGATGTCGTATAAAATGTAACTAAGCGGGATATTTTGAACTTGATATATGAATAAAAGTTGTACATTATGAATTTTTAATTCCATTCATACAGTTAAATCTATGATTGTTGTCATCGATATTTCCGTATAAAATTTGAAACTTAAAACTCAAAATTGTTTTGTAATTTGATTATGAATAAGATATTGACAATTAGTACATGAAATTTGTTGTGATTGGTTGAAATGTAATACTTTAACCCCTAAAGGGCCCTGAGGATGGAATATGGCCTCGGCTGGGATTGTACCATGAATTGAGGCACTTTGCAATGCATATTACTTGAAACAACCAAAAAGCAAAAGAAGGGCCCAAAGATGAGGAAAATTGTGAAACCTTCAAAAATAAAATTGGAATCACTATGTGTATTCTATGGAGTCTTTTGTGCCCATTTATATGTATTTGCAGCATATACAGGCAGTGGTAGAGTTGCTCTAAATTACTCCAAAAATTTTGAAAAAAAAATATACCATTACTGGTATTGACATTGACGTCTACAAAAGAATTCACCATCACAGCATCATTTTCTAGTCTTCAATATATAAGTACAAATGTAAACCTCTGCAGCAACTTCGTATGCATATCCTTTTAGGGGTTAAGTGTGGTGATTTTGGGACATTTGTTGATTGCTTAATTTTATGAGTTGATTTTTTTAAGAGTACTTTTACACTGTAATCTATGAAATTTTGGGTGAATTATTACAACATGAAATGAGGCATAGAAATTTCACAAATCATCCCCTTTCTAATCGGATCACATATATATGAGGCTGACTTTTCATAAAATATATAGTAAATAATCCACACTGCAAAAAGTCAATGACGGATGAAAAAACTGTATTTGATTCTGTACATCGTTCACTTTCTGGACAGTTGGATGTTTAGGGGTTAATACTAGAGTTGTCCTTAAAGTCACCTTGTGTTTGAATAACAAACCTTGTGTTTTGCTTTAATATACTCTTATTTGTTCACTCCAAATAGTTAAAAGGTATAGAAGAGCTCGGTGGTCTCTCAGATAAATAGATAGAAACTCCGGTCCTCCTACGAGGCTGGCGTGAATAAAGTGTCCGTTCGTAATGTCAATGATCCAATGCCCACCGGACAAAGGGTCATTGGAACAAAACTACTCTTCCCTGACGGGAATGGACACTTTAGTAACAGGTAACATAAATAAAAGTAACCATGGGCTGACTATTGAGGATTTGTTCTAAGTATAAGGTATGTTTATATATTTAGTTAGATCGTCAAGTCATGAGTTCTGTGGTTGGTTGGTGAAGGGCGTTGTATCACAATTATGTGGTCCGGGTTCGATACTCTTTGGGTCCGTTAGAGTAGTGATGTGATATATATGATTTAGTGTTGTTAGTGAGTTATTATGGCAGGAGATTTGTATCAACCAACTGGCCCTATCTTATCCTTGAGACAAGTGCTTGTACTGAGCTAGTAATCAAAAGAGTTAAGTAGTGGTCTTCACTATTACCCCTCTTTTTAATTTTGTATTCTACTGTTCTGTTGGTATTGATTGGTTGTTTTCTATTCGTCTTTTATGTAGGAGGATTGATCCGGCATATTGTATGGCAATAGTGTTTATTGCTTTGAATGTGTTTTTTATGGAAGTTTCACAAAGATTGAATTTTGTTTCGAGGTGTTTTATTGAGGGAGCGTGTGTAGTTCCTCTAGCTCCAGCCGTGATGACTATGAGTGGGTCTACTTTCCATCCTTTTTGGGTGATACTATTGATTAGTGGTTGATACTTTATTATTTTGTTGCCAATTGTTTCTGGTGAGAATCTGTCATTGGTGTAGGTAAATTCGATGAATTGTACTGTGAGGTTGTCTGCGGGATTTAGCGGTGGAGCACTTTAGTATGGGAGGCCTTTAATGCATAGGATGTTTGGTTTAAGTCTGACATTATAGTGGCATTTTTGGTGTCCACATGTGCATGGTAATAGCCATGGGGGTACTATATTTTCTTGTGGATTGTTATTAAATGTGCGTGCATTCATAAGGGTATAACATCTTGATTTGTCCGAGGATAAAATTATTTTTCTTAGTTCCCATACTGCTTTGTTATGTCTTTTGGTTCTAAGAGCATGTATCTGATGTTGGTTACATAGTAAGAGTACATGTAGCCATATGTCTGCATCTTGTGAGTTACAGATGAGACATGTTTTTGAGGGGAATCTTTGTATACCAAAAATTAGTTGTTTTCTAGCTTGTCCCATATATTGACCGGTGCGGAATTTTAGCAGACTTGTTTTTTTAGAGTCTGTTATTGTTGGATTATTCCATAAGTCATTGGATATTTCGTTGTCTATAATGGGGTTCATTGTCCATTTATTAATGTTGGGGAATTGTTCTGCTAATATTTCTAGGTTGTGTTCGCGGTCATATTTAGTGATATATTTTCTAAACATCTGACCGAACCTTTGTCTGATTTCTTTCTGGGTCCAGGCCACGTGTCTTTTTGAAAGTAGTATGGTGTAGTATGTGCAAACTCGTATGGTTTGTTGGCGAATTGGTAGTTTCTTTTCTTTGTTCCTTCTTTTGCAAGTTGGTCTGCTTTTTCATTTTCGTTAATTTTGGTGTGTGCTTTGACTTTGTGTATTGATGTAGATTGTGTACGTTTTTTTAACATCTCTATTATATCTGTTAATATGGTTTTATCAGCATGATTATTGTGTTGAGTTGGGTGTTTTAGTTGAGTGTTTAGTACATATAGGCAGTTGAGACTGTTTGTGAAGATGTGTGCAGGTTCATTTGAGGCTAAATTAGTTTCCATCAGTTTAGAGACCACCAAGCTCTTACACACCGAATAATTATAGATCACCAAGTTCTTCTATACCTTTTAACTATTTGGAGTGAACAAATAAGAGTATATTAAAGCAAACCACAAAGTATGTTATTCAAACACAAGGTGCCTTTTAAGGATAATACCAAGGTATATTAAACGCCCCAAAATTCTCAAAAATCCCGATCGCAAATAAAAAAAACAAAGTTCTGCAGTCATTTAGCGACTGCAGCAAAATGAGGTCAAACGAACCGCAGCCAATTTCAGCTGCGGCTTTTTTTTACTGACTTTTCTTATAGTCATGGCATGTCCAATATTCTAGAATCCGCTATAGTGATTCTGGTGCCACAATTCTTATTCCTAGTTACAACAGAACCTGATGTAAACTATATTTAAAACTTAGAAATCACCCCGCCTCATGGATCTCGGGATGGATCTTCGGAGGTGCATGCAGACACAAAGTGCATCGGCATGAAAACTGAATTCAATGCTCCTCGATCAGACTCCTGGCTGAGCTGGGAATCCTGGGATCGATGTTGCACGTTCATAACTGCTGCGTCCCTGCAGTTGCCTGCTCTCGTGAGTGACGACGATGATCATGGTGTCAGAAATGCAGTGCAGAGGTGCAGCAGGATTGCAGGAACAAAAAACTGATGCCAAAGTCCTCCGTAGTTACACGGTTCATCATGCTACCGCCTCCCTCGCTACACACCGGTAAGTTGCTGAATGAATGAATGAATGAATGAAGCACTGCTAGCTAGCTGCTATTCATTAAATAATGCTCACTTTGGGATTCTGTGTGCACAGCCTCCTTCGGCAGTCAGTGCTCCCCTGCAGGCAGCGTGTTCCACTGACTACAGACCAGAGTCACAGAGTAGGGACCGTGTACTCTGAGCTAAATTTAATACGGCGTACTCTACTGTCTATATATGTACTCTACGTCCTAAAAATATTGGCCACTTGGTACATGTACACACGGTGAAAGGAGAAAACTTGTGTACTCCTCCTACTTGCAAGCTCGTATTCTATGTATTCATGTATTCATACTCAAATTTTTGAGTCTAGTAGAAACACCGCCTGCGTAGACTGGCGAAAAGAGACAGTCACCAGAAGATAAAATCACTTGTAACTATGATTTAGAAGTGGGCTATCAAAACTGACACTATTTCCAACTTGATATTTTATCAAACGCTTGACGTCAATTGTCTAATTGTCTAATTAGACGAGTGTCACATACGTTACACAACTTGGATGAAATATTTTGGAATATTCTAAAAATATGTTTGTTTGACAAACAAAGAGGTTTACAATAAGTCTTTGACGTTGTGTTAAACACTTTGTCTAGTAGTACATTGAGTAGGTCAAACCCTAATTTAAACTTATGATCAATAAAGATTTGCCTCCAAGAGGAGCCATCACGGGTAGACCTCACTACCCATGTCCTTCAGGCATAGATAGACGAACTACCACCAACAACTTTTCATTTACAATGGTCTCTTAGGCCAAAGTAACAATAATTATTACCCGGGGAGGTCACTGTCAAAATTTTATTAAACCACGTGAGAAAAAATATAGGGTACATTTAATTCATTGGAGCAAAAATTTATACAAATTTTAGAAATACCATAGCCTCAATGAAATGGCCTATACGGTATTATATCTATAGTAGGGTAGGTAAAAAGTATAGGTAGTATTCTATTTTTATTAATAAAGTAGGGTCTCAAATATTTAGAGGAATGAAGAATTTATGTGAGTTCTAATGAAAATCCTTGGATTGAATGAGAATCGCCTCAATTGACTAAAAATCGTCGAAGTTAGCCAATGGCTAGGAATGAACCACAAATGAAGGTTGAATTATTTGGCTTCATGGGAAAGTCTCCTCATGATGAATTTGAGCATTAGGTGACCAATGAGATTCACGAGGCTAGGGCGGGGTGGTAGTGCCGCATGCTTCCTCTCACAACATGCATTTCTCACTTAAATCTACCATCGAACATTTTAGGCACTAAGCACAGTCGTTATTCTTTGAAAGTTACGTTCATGTATTGTTGTCGTTTTGTTATGTCCGATTAAGTTCAATTTATGCTGAAATTCCAGGATTTTGATAAATGGTCCAATTTATAAATAAAATAAGGTCTATAAAATAACTTAACGGTGGAAATTATATTTACCTATAGTCTTGAAAAATACCTCAAAGTACCATTTTATCTACTAATAGGGTGCAAATTATTTAAGAAATTTAGATAAATAGCCCACCTATAATTAACCCCCGACCGCACGTGGTTTACAAAAGTATGTAGTATGTAAGCTCCCCGTGAAATATATTCCACTTAAGTACATTCAACCTTGCAAATTCAAATGTACAGTACCCTACACTAAGTATTTGTCACCTTGGGTTTACAAAGGTTTGCCATTAGAAAATGATAAAATTGGAATTTTTGAGCCAAATTTGAATATGTTGCAAAACACAAGATACACAAAACATATTGTTGAGATTTGATAAAAATATATATTCTTTACCCATTCTCACATGAAGTTAAAAACTCCATTTTTAACTCTAAATTCAAATAAAAATATATAATTTTTTTGTTATTTACCATGTATAAACTGTTAATGGAAAGAATGCAAATCTTCTATAGAATCATATACAGAAGAAATCATGATTTTTGGAGGTTTATTAACTATAAAATTACTGATTGAATCGTCTTATCCTAAATTGCTCAATTTCCAAGTTATTTTTTTATTTTTTCATATTTCATCCCAAAAATATATTAAAATTCATTTGTTAGCATATATAATTGTTTCATATAATTTTATGTTTTTTTTCGTTTTTTTGACATTTTGGGGGTGAAATTTTAACAAATAAAAAAATCCACTTAGAAATTGAGCAATTTAGTATAAGACGTTTCAATTAGTAATTTTATAGTTGATAAACCTTCAAAAATCATGATTTCTTCTGCATATGATTCTATAGAGCATTTGCATTCTTTCCATTAAGAGTTTTATACCTGGGAAGTGACAAAATTTGTAATTATTGTCGTTTGAATTTAGGGTTTAAAAATAGATTTTTCTCTTCAAGTGAAAATGGGTTAAAAAAATATTTTTATCAAATCTCAATAGTACGTGTTGTGTATCTTGAGTTTTGCAACATTTTCAAATTTGGCTCAAAAAATCCAATTTTATCATTTTCTAATGGCAAACCTTTGTAAACCCAAGATGACGGATATTTATTGTAGGGTACTCTACATTCCATTTCAAACCCCTTCCAACGTATTGGAGTTTTTCCTAATTCATCTTGTGATCAAAAGAGGAAGATTGAATGAAACAAAGAATGAAACTCAAAAGAGAATATTTTTTGGAGGTATCTTAAGTTTCATTACTTAAATGGATGGTAATAAGGACTCCCACTTTAACTATTTGCTTCAAACTCTCAATATTCTTTCCACTTTTAGGAATGAATAAGGTAGACTAAGTACCTATTACCCAGGGAGTGCACTAAAAGTTAAGATTAGGAATAGACGTGAGTGTGTTTTAATAGCATACCCCCTACAATATTTGGCCTTAAAATAGTTTTAAATTAAGATTTTTTAGGTGCCAAATCATTACGTATATATCTATCATTTGGTATAAACTTTAGGACCAAAAGTTTTTTAAATCTTATAAAAAAAATGATAGAAATTTGAACTAAAATGTGTTGTTTCTCGCTTCAAAATTCAATTTAAAAATATTTACAAGTGATTGTTTTTTGGAATTTATACAACAAAAACTTTAGATTGTGTTTAACAACTTCATATTTTTTTTACAACTTTTAAATGATTTTTTAGTACATACATAGGGCCCCGGGTCAAAAGTACGCACTCATGTGATTCCTAGTCTTACTTTAAGTGCACTCCCCGAGACCTATTACCATCCATTTAAGCAATTTGAACATCTTAAAGAACATACAATGTGTGTAAGAGGCTTTTTAGAGAAAGATAAATGTTTGTAGAGTTGAAATCCAAGCATTTGAAATCATATTTTCCGGATAAAATTTGTTATTTCTATGAAATTTTCAAAGTGATATGCCATGAAAATACAAAACCATCCCTAGGTGGAGGCCATGAGCATCCCAAAGTGCTCTATAATCATTCAAAGTTGATAGAGAAGTGTCCTTAAACCGCCCCATATACACCCAAATTCACCCATTAACACCCTGAAAGAAATCTACTTGATTGTCTATACTAAATTTCTTCCTTCATTGCCTTAATTACTTAACCACTATTTCGTGTTCTCATCTTTAAACATTGAAGTACTTTAAATTGTCCCATTTACACCCAATTCCATCTATCACTTACAGAATTTAGTCTTCACTTGAAGTGAGGTGGAATTGGGTGTTTTCACGGTAGGGTGTCCAAAATGTGTAGTGTGACATTGAATAATAAGCGAAATGTGGTGGTAAACATTTTCTATTGGTCATTGAAATTAGTTTTTTGGCAGAAGGTTAACCACAGTGAAAAGGTATTCTAGAATTGTATGTATCTTAATAATTTAAAAAATAATATAAAATAGTATTTGGTCCAAAATGTAATACATTGCATTCGGTGACGTTGTAGAATAAATACTTTATTGCCTTAATTGATACGTTTCATTGAAGATATAGTGATGGTAATAATTTTCCTCAATTCCTATAACATAAAGATATTGTATTTAAAAAATATTTCAAAATATTTTGTGAACAAGGTGGATATTAGAGGTTTATGGTAGCAATTTTTGTTCCTATACATTAAACGCCCCTTAAAATGGCGAGTTCACAAAAAATTCTTGCAAGCTTGATTGTTTAATTAAAACAGAGCATGTGGTGTGGCTGGAATATGCATTTTTCGTGGTTTGCAAGCTGATGAAATGACATCAGCATGAACATCACAAGCATTTTATGGCCTCTAAAAAGTTGCTGAAACTGCCATGCAAATAAATTAATATAAAAAATTAATACGGTATTTAATTTTTTTAAATATAAATAAATAAAATAAAATCTGACGTGGTTGAGTTTTGGCCACATCATATTGGATTTTTATTTTTATTTAATTTTATAATTAATCTTTTTAATTAATTTTTTTTTTGCATGGCAGTTTGGCTGCACTCGCAACTTTGGGGAGGCCCGAAATTTCTTCTAATGTATTTCCAAAAGATTCGCGAATATTCCAAAAGATTTTGAAAATAATCCAAAAGATTCTTTTTACTATATTAAAACTTTTCTGGTATTTTCCCTATTTATTATATTACGTCATTAATGCAATTGCTTTACAACATTATAAACTTTTTTTGTTGAGAACTATGACACCCTAGTGCAAAACACCCAATTGGGGGTCAATGATACACTAAACTTCTGATACCAGATTACCAACACAAACCAACTTCCATATTTGATAGACAAACCATTAAATCAATTAGATCTTTATATTCTACCCAACAATTACCAAATTTATACGCATTTTGTAGACCCGTCAACAAACCAAGACTTTGTTGGAGTCCCGGTTAAAGTTTACTAATTTGGCGTGCCTCGTTTTTCACTTTTTTGTTAATATGTCATACATCCTAGCTTAAATGCAATTAAGCTTCTAAAGCCCTTTCGTATAAATACATGTGTTCAACATCTTGAAAGGGCTATACATATATCTATTTCTTATCAAAGTGTAACATGACTAATGTTGTACATTGATGTTTTAAATAATCCCCCTCTGACAGAGGGAGTAAGGGCAAAACCTAGATGTGTTATAAAATGTTACTTTTGCAACTTTGATGAAGTTTGGTCCAAAAGAGAAAATGAGAAGCATGACATTTAGTAATTATCCATACAGTCAAACTTTCCAAAAATGTTTTAGATACTCATTAAATGAATTTAGCAACATTTCTCGTTGAATATTCACCAAAATTACAAGTTTTAATTTTAGAATATGAAATTTGGTATGATTGGTTAAAAATTTAAAAAAATTATTTTAAAATGGTCGATGGCAAAATTTTCAAAGGAGAGAACATCATCACTTTTCCGAAATAGTACATTTTAGAACACTAGGACAATATTGTGATGTTTGTCTTTGAAAAATTCCTTAGTGAACCTCAATATTGAAAATGAAATGCATCAAACAACACTAGAACATGACCTCTATCCCAATTTCGACAAAAAACCAAAACTCAAAAAATGTCATTTCCTGACCATGGGCAGTCACTACTGTTTGGGCCACAACTAGAAAATGGTTGATCGGTCACTTAGGGGTTAAGAGGATTCAAAGTCTATTGATCTACTTTGGCAAGGTGCAAAACAAACATTTTTCATTCACTTCAAACGATAAAATCTTGCAATCTATCATGTTATAAAAGTGTTGATCAAAGTTGCTAAAATTTTTACCTCATGCTCTTGTATTAGTTTTGTAGAAGATCCTACAGTTAAACATGAAAAAAAAATATTAAAAAAGTTGGATCAATACACTAGATATGGCAATTTTGAGGTGTTTTAGGAACAAAGATATTTCTAGTTCTTTTGGACTTAATTTGTTTGCTATGAGTTAAAATGCATCATTAGAATCACCATATGTACAAGAGGAATGAAGTTGAATTAAAGTTAATTAACCTACTTGTGCCACTATGTACTAGTAGTGTACATATCAAGATTTTAAATTGATACATAGTGACCACAAAATGGCACAAAAAGTCACATGCACAAACACGGTCGTTTAGCTTTTTTATGTGTAGACTTCCGTAAATAAATATTGTGCCTTGTACTAATCAAACGCCCTTCATTTTTTTTAAGGAAACAGAGAGACGTTCTGTTAAAATTCAAGGTTCTGTATACGGATTGAAGTGATCTTTCTAAGTACGACTGCATATCCAAAAAAATTAATTTAATCTAAATTTGACAAAAAAATTGGCGCTTAACAGTTGCCACATGTATTATGTACCTAATTTACATTTTTTCAATATTTTTTCTTGGAGAATTCACTACCAAAAATTTAGATAACCGTGAGAGAACAAAGATAGGGTGTCATTTATCCATGGTTGATAAACATTATATATTTTTTTGATATAACATGAAAAGCAATTAAGGTAGAAGCACCTAATTATGACATTTTATCTTGAAATCCGTGATCTATGACTCACGTAGAAAAGTGTTATAAAATGAAGACCATTCCTAAAATCTGTCACGATTAGGTAAGTGTCACAATTAGGTGCTTCTACCTTGCTATTTTTTGGCCTTTTTACAAGATGAAGGCATACAAGATATAGTCAGAACCATATATTCTCTTAATACAAATTGTTGCTTTCAAGTATAAATTTATGGTGGTATAAAATTAAATTCTCAAATAAAAATGCCATGTGTTCCATTATATTCCGTTAAGTTTGAGTGATACAATTTGTGTAGATGATATTCAAAAAATGCTTATATTAGAAATTCATTCTTATATACTGTAGTACCATAGCCGGGTTGTCAAAATTTATTTCAAAAAATCAAAAAACGTAAAAAAATCAAAAATTATGAAGACAAAAAACAAAGATAGAATAAATTATTTTAAGCTATATTTTGCTATTTCTAAGCTATTTTGGGCCATTTTGGGCCATTTTGGGCTATTTTCAATCATTTTCGCTCAAAAACGAAAATCAAGAAATTCATTTTTTGAGGAACGAACCTTATTTTTCAAAAATATTAAATATTCATTCGTGGGTTGGCGACCCAACTATGGTACTACGCCACTACGGTAGTAACCATGATGGAAGAAATTTACAGCATGTATAGAAATTTAATAGTTCAATTGCTATCTTTAATTCTGTGTTTCATCTTTTTGCATGAACTTTGTTAGTGAAATATAGTGAAAACTCACTGTATAGAACTTATTTATCTTAAAACTAAAAATGCTTACTATTTGAATTTGATTCATTGGGTGTATTCTAAAATACATGAAAAAAAAAGAAAAAAACTTCATATTCATTTTCAAAAGAAATATTAAGTTGAAGGAGGTACACTATGTAAGAAAAAACTAATTTGCTAATAAATAAGATAAATAAATTTTTGAGAAGTGTCAATCCCATTGGTGAGAATTTTCATACATCACATTTATTTTATTTGAAATCTGAAATTTTGAATATTGAGTTCAAAAAACAATTTCAAATATCATTTTAGTTGAGAGCAAATAAAAACCTCTCAAAACTTTGATTTTATTCATCATAAAAGAGTTTTTAATGTACTGTACATATAGGTCTATCCAACTAAATCATTTTAACTTATTTTTAAAAATTCTCCCTTACTGGCTTCGTAACTTATGCATTATTTACCAGGATCACATGAACCAAACCTAGGCATGTGGAGCATGTAGATTCCAAACTTCCCTCAAATTTTCATTCAAAAATTCAAAAATGTAAAAGTTTCATTTGACCTACTTCCAAAATCACAAAAAACCATTTTATCTAGCATAGAACTTTAGAGATTATACTCTTACTATTGTACTTCACTTTCTAGTTCGGCACTTTGAGTGCCAAAATGTAATTTTCATATAAGATTCACTTGGATTCCCAACCAATGTGGAAACAAATAGGTAGCAAAATTCTTGAAATTTTGAATTATTTTATACCAAACGAGAAAGTAAGGTATGGTATCACATACTATAAGAAGTTGCATACAATAGAGTTCAACAAGCACGAAAAAGAAAACCTCAACCACCTTCCTAATTCTTACAATCTCAAGTTCTTCTTTAGCGTCACTTTTACACACAACACTAAATCAACACAATGTTACATTATGGTACCAGGCCGTCAAGGTAGATCGGAAGGTCATGCCGAATCATTTTGTTTTCTCGAAAAGAAACTTTTCAACAATTGCCAAATTTTGTGAATATTCTTCAAACTTCTCTTTCTCACCATACAAAATGGAAATGTTTTGAAAAAAGAATTTCCCAAGGATTTGAGCTTCTCGTTTTACTGTCACACTCTCTAATATCACATTCGAGGGAAGCCTATGACATAAAAGAGGTTCAAGTGTATTTGGTGTGTGTTGGGTATATTGCAGTAATATTTTTTAGGCTTTTAAAAATAAAAAATCACCAAAAATAATTGGCGTGCACTAAGCCTTCAGGAAAGTATTAAAGAAAAAATGGGTGAAGATATCATATTGTTCCAATTTTTGAAAATAAATAGGATGAAATCGCCAATTTTAAATGAAAGTCATCCGAATATGTGGATGTAAAGATAGTTCTATCCAAAATTATATATGAATATTAAAATATTTGGCTACACCATTTCATTTTATGTAGACCCTTTAGCACTTCTCCAAAAAAAACAAAAAAACAAAAATCCCTGGCATGTTGATGATGAATTTTTTTATTTTATGTACAGTACAGTTTTGGGAATCTCATGATGAGAAATGGCCTGAAGACCGCATGATGATATTATTCAAGTGAAATGAGCTGCCTGTGTTACAAAAGTCAACTGTTCTGTGCAATAGGGCAATAGCCCATTTCAATGGTATTCAGTCTGTTCTGGTCCACTTTCGGTTATTGTGTGTTTGGCAGTGCGCTTTCACTTCACTCATGACATCCGGGATAAGGGACCCCGCATCATCGCGTGTACCTCGATTTGTTTGCGCTCTCAATTCAATGCCTTTGTAGGACCACGCGGCTTCTGTACGTACTCATCGCCCTTTAATTTGCAGTTGCGTCAGATTTTCTCCCGCGGGTCTCCCTTCCTTGGCTTATGTGAATTCACGTATCCAAATTGGGTTCAGTATTCCTATCATTTGTTTATAAAATTTATAAAAATAAATATAAATAAATAAAAATAAAAACAAATTGGGTTCAGTAACCCTTTGAGGTCCAGATAATGCACCGATTTCAAAGATGTGATATAAAATGTTTGATGAATAACAAAAATGGAGTTCATATACAAAGCAAAGTTGTAAATGTCAATGTGTAGATCACATCTGTATAGTTGGATTTATCATATTTATTATTTATTTATTTAAATTATTTTTGCAAGGTATTCTTTTGAAATTCAATTAAAAATCCAAAATAACACTTTTTAATTAAAAAAAACGTTGTAATAAATTTGGAATAATATGTACTATGAGATGATATAATTTCCATTATTTGATTCTAATCATTTTTAAGATCTCACTTTTTGAACTATAAATGAAATTTGATATAAACCACTTCTGTTATTTTTATTAAAAATAACACAATATCTTATTTCAAAAATTCATATTGTATAAATGGTAGTCAACTAGTACAAGAACCAAGAGAAATTTGAATGGATGAAAAACATCATTATGTGATTAAGGGACACATAAAAAATCATCCAACTTCCAGAATATGAACATTGGCGCGTCAAAGGGTTAAATCATTTTGAATTCATCCATAGCTATAAATGGCAACATAGGGCTAGAATGGTGAGATATTTTACACTTTTGGTGCAAATTTACATCTTTCTATACCTTTTTACTTGTAAACTTTTATATAAAGTATAATTTTAATCCAAACTTGTAGGAATAGGTGATTTTTATTTATTAGAAACACCTTGGTCCATAGTAAATTTTTATTGATTCGTGTTCAAAATTATTGAAACTCAGTTTAATAGGTGAAATCTTGAAACTAAAGTGGAATTTGAAACTTTTTGAATTAAGAGGTAGTTGTATATATTGTAAAACAAAAAAAAAACAAATGTACTATCTACAAGAATTTTAACAAAATATTGATAATTTTGATATTTACAAGACTTATTCACTCTTGCTCATTTTTGCATGAGACATCCTACACTATTCACCAAGTTTAAAGATGTGAAATTGAACAAAAAGTATTTCAAAAGTTGCTCTGATTTTCTTTGTTCATGTAGTTCGGCAACGCTAGCATAGGGAAATAGACTAAACTTTGCTATTCTAATAAAGAAAAATATTGTATATTAAAAAATACGTACATTGGAACTTTGTTTAATTTTAATTTAATCCCTATTGCTTTGGAAAACTATATTTGGAAATTATAAATTCCAATACAAATCATTTTTTTAACATTTAATTTTAATAAGAATAAAAATAAAAATAAGAATGGTGAAGACTTTGCACAAGTAGAAAAGGTGGTCTTTGGGCACTAAGGAATAGTCTCACAACATAATGTTCAAGCCCAATATTGACACCAAACTAGTGCCAATATTGGTTTTGAGCACCACAATCTCACTGTTTGTTGGTGCCCAAAAACCACCCTTTCTAGTAGTGTTTTAAAGACGAGAAGATAGTCAACTAACTTTATTTTTTTGCATAAATTGATTCCTAGTTTTGGTTAATTAGAATTTGTGGAGGGCATTAAAGGTTTGGTTTGGTTGTTGTTTTTTTTTTTTTTTTTTTTCAATTTTTTTTATTTGGGTGTAGACTTGCGGATCCTCTATACATTCAGCGTTGGGATTGGCAAAATTTGTGTTTTTTGTTTTCTTTCTGAAAATCAGCAAAGTTTCCCTTTATTGTTGTTTTCACTCAGTATGACTATGCACTAATTTTTTTTTTTAATTAATCAAAAAATCCATACGATAAAAACCTCAGATTAGGCTGAAAGTTTGCACTTGAATAGGGGTTGTCAGATTTCAGGACTTTGTCCTACAAGAAGACGCATATTTTATACCTAGGGTTACTACTTTTGTCGATTGTTAGTTTTGAGAATTGAGTTGGGCCTAATTTAGAAAGTAAAATTGAAACCTTGCATCGCAATCTCAAATTTTGACACCTCCTAATGTTTATAAGAATTGTAAAATTTCCTAATCCATGTGACAATGTTGGGAGGAGATAATCTATGCGGAAAAAACATTCCATCCCAGGGTACGCAGGTAAAAAACTTTTTGGTCCACTTCAAATGTTATGATCCCACAAATGACACAAACATTAAAGTAGGAGCACCCAATTTTGACAATGTACCCAATGTCAATAATTTCTAAACACAACATTCATTTTAGAACGCAAATCTAAGCACATTATAGAACCTTTATTGTTTGTTGACAAAAATCATAAGCTATCTATGGTCTGCCTAGATTTACGTTCTAGAATGATTACCATGTTTAAAAATTATCAACATTGGGTACATTGTCAAAATTGGGTGCTCCTACTTTAGAACTTAGTGAAATATTTTACTAAAGTAGGCATGATACTAGTAAAAAGTGTTATCTTTGGGCACTGTATAAGCAATAGTACTACAACATGGTGTTTCCAAGGTCTCTATTGCCCGGGGTGCTCTATGTTAATTTGTGAAAATATAAGCAAGTACACAAAAGGGATATTAATTTGAAAATTGCTATACAAAATATACATACAATAGACATATTTAGAGCTGAAAATATTGATGTATACTTACATTAAACATATATTTAGGACGGAATAGATCTATATACAAAGATTTTAAAACATATAAACCCTTGTATATATGGAGTTTTTAGAGGGGGTCATGAATACAAATGATTCTCAAACATAATGTAGAGTGTACCCTCTGGGCACTATTGGCACCGAGCTAGTATCAATAGTGGCATGGCACACAACCTTGGAACTATTCCTTGGTACTTAAAGACCATGTCTTTATTAATGTATAAGTTACCTTTTAAACATCCTCTGGTTGCAATCATCAAATTGTCATTTATAACTTTTTGGGGTATCAAGCTTTCAATGTAGTTTTTGGTGCTTTGCCTTACACTTGGAGCTTTAGAGCATGCCCAACAACAGGTGCTTTTGAAGAACCAACGCTAGGGTTTGGTGTAGCGAGATGCACTTGCTTCAAAGTCCACCCCAACAACAATCCACTCAACGCCCAAAAATGGTATTTAGGTCCAAAGTTTGAGTTGTCCCTACCATCTACAAAAGCTTTGGTGCAGGCAAATTACTCTCGCCAAACAAACATCTTTGCTCAATCAATAATTAGATAACGGGCTTCAAGACTATTTGCTAGCGCATGCTTCAAGGTCATCAAGCTCATTTCATACAATCTCCTTTAGTAAGTTGCCTAAGTATTTGCACAAGGAATGTTCTTGGGTTACTTCTTGTCTAACATTCCTCTAAGTTAAAAATGGCCTTCAAATAATGTTTGGTGGACATATTTGGTATGGAACTGTTGGGCTTGCTCTTAGGGATTAAATAAAAGTTCACAACAAAACTTTTATATATACTGAAATCAAATCAACCTGTTTTGTTTTTTTTGTTTTTTTTGTTTTTTTTTTTGGTGTGTGTACAAGAGTGATTGATACAAAAGCACCAGCCCAAGACGACCAAGGTGGGGAAACCATGTTTGTTGCCTTAGAGCAAGTCCAACGGCTCCAGACCAAATATGTCCGCCAAACATTAATTTGAGGGCCATTTTTAACTTAGAGGAATGTTTAACAAGAAGTAGCCCAGCAACACTCCTTGTGCGAACACCAAGGAAACTTATAAAAAGAAGATTTTATGAAAGTAACTTGATGGCCTTGACGCATAGGCCGGTGAATAGTCTTCAAGCTCGTTATTTAATTGTCGATTGAGATGTTCAGCCAGTCTGTTTGTACTTACCAAAGTGTAGGGAGGAGGTCTTAGGTCCACTGTTGCTTGGTGTGAGAAATTTGTTTGCGCCAAAGCTTCTGTAGATGGCAAGGAAACCTCAAACTTTGACTCCAAATACTATTTTTTAGCGTTAGTGGGTAGTCGCTGGGCCAAACTTTGAAGCAAGTGGAGATGACTACACCAAATCTTGGCATTGGTCCCTCCAAAACACCTACTATTGGGCATGCTCTTAGGAGTTTAAACTAGCCTAAAAGCAAAAATACAATGACCACGCAGGGGACAGGGCCACCGGGAACCAACGGGGCTCGCGAGGATAACCTGGCCCGGGGGCTGCACTGTACTAAACATGTACGAGTATACGTGAGTGCACAGAAGGGGTATTAATTTGAACACTGTCGTATTATGTGCACATACAATAAACACATTTAGAACTGAAAATATTCACGTATACTTACATTAATTTAAAACGGAATATATTTGTATTCAGAGGAATTTAGACATGTAACCTCTCGTATACAAAGGAGTTTTTAGAAAGGATCATGAACGCACGTGATTCTCAAACATAATGTAGAGTGCATCCCTCGGGTAACCTGGTTTAACCTCATAAAGCTCTGAGCGTCCAAATTGTGGTTGTTTGAAATTTTAAACAATATGAAAATTTGACTTTATTTTTAAAAACCGTATCTTCTTCAAAAATGACTAATTTTGAATTGGCTTTTTGCAACGATTCTAGATATTAAATTTAAGAATAGTCTACACAAAAACAATGGCAAAAACGTTAATTCTTAAAGGAATAGAGGAGTTTTTGCTCAAAAAATCACTCCAAAACTGTCATTCTAGTGCATTGAAACATTTTTTTCTTTTTTTTAAATTTTTAATCAAAGCGTAAAATGTTGTAAAAAAAACTACAGTACTACGAAAACATGTGGTAAAAATTTAGCAACTTGACCACATAAATTGCAATATATTGGCGTTTGAAGTGAAGGAGGAAAAAATGTTTTCTTTTTCTTTCTTGCACCTTGTGAAACTAGGTCAACAAACTTTGAATCCTCTTAACTTTTTTCCTTTTGCACTATGAATTTCAAGGTTTGATTTTTTACGTTAGAAAACTGAGTTGAAAATCTAAATTATCAAAAATTAAAAAAATTAAAAATTAAAAACTTTATTTTTTTCTTAAACAAATTGCTAATTAGAAGTAGTCATACATTTCCCCTCCCCTTCCATATCTTGTCTATTTTGGTTCATTCTTATCTTATATTATATATTTTATTTTTCTAAGACTAAAGAATTTACTTTACTAAAGGATTATTCATTTTAGTATTTGGTCTTGGTGGTCAAATTTGCAATACTTCCTCCAACAGACTCTTCATTCACGATGGCCCAAAGTTCCTCTCTCTCTCTCTCTTTACTTTAGTATGTTTGCATCTAATTCTTCATTTGAGATTTAATATTTTGTTACAACCTTAAATTATTTTAAAATTTTAAAATTGAATTTGAATTTTGCTAGTGTAAATATTTCTTTATAAAGAATTTATTCTTGTACTAGTGAAAACACAACCAATGACCTTTCAAATCCAACACCAAAGTTTTTGATGTTGATGAAAATTTTCCTCCACAAGTGTGATTGCCCTAATGTGAGTGATTAATAATTAGCATCACTAACACTAAATAGCATAGTATAATTATTAGTGGCAATTTCATGTGTTCTTTTAACACTCAAACCTCTTCAATTTGACCACCTTGGGTCCCAAATTTTTCACCACAACATAGTTTGAATGCGTGACAAGTATACTACTGTCACTAATTGTGCCACAAGTGTGCATAATATTCTAAAATGTCATTGTAGAGAGGGTCATTACACATAAGTTTGAGAGTGCCTACCTTTCGTACCATAAGATGATATGTGTACTCATTTTATCTTTTGAAACCTAACATTCTTAGAGCATCGCCACTCGTTCTTCAAAAATAGACAAGGACGCCATTTTTGGAATGAAAAGCAAGAAATTAATGTTTGGACGTTCCAATATATTCTCTTTGTCCCAAAAATAATCGTCCCAGAAAATATTATTTTATGCTATGGTTGTGAGACCCGGCAAATATTGCTTTTTTTTCCTACAAATAGTAAATTGAATAATATTTTTATTTTTATTTTATTTTATTTTTGGCAGACTAGGAGATAAGTGATTGGCTAGAAGTTAATATAACGAGTTGCAAGTTCTATAGTGTCTAACCTAGAAATAGGCGAGTAGTCCTAACCACTGCTACTTTGTCATGTGGGCATCGTATCAAGGGTAGGACGAACATACATTCTATTCACGCCGGCCTTGCAAGAAGACCGGAGTTGTTCTTTCTTTCTAACGAGTTGCAGGGGGCGGGTAATCAAGCGACCTACTTTCCAAATAACTGCACCATAGTAGCAATGAAATTCTAATATGATGAAATTATCTTGTACGAGTGGAGATGCTCTTAACCCCTAAAGGTTGGGCCTATGACCATGGAATCATGTTTTATCTGTCACACTCAATTTTTCTACTAAAAATAATACAAGAATTTAAATTTATATTTTTAGTAGATGAAGTCACATGTCTGCTACAAATCATGAATTTTTCATAAATTTTGGTGAAAATTTGAAATTACTATGGTTTTATGAAGTGATTGTAAAGGAAATCTATATCAATTACAAAATGTACTAGAGAATTCCGATTTTTTTTCCTAAGGTGTAAATTACAATGAAAAAAAGTTTAGTTGATGAAAATCATCCGTGTATCTAAATTTAGAAATTTTTGCTACACCTTGGTGATACCTATCGAACTTGTAACTACAATAAAACACTCAGTTTTCAATTTACAATAAAGCCTTTGCAAGCTTCATTTTGTTAGTTAATCCCTAAAGGACCACAGCTACGTTCCTCTCCAAACACTCCAAAGTACCCCTTCTCATAAAAAGACAAATATTTTTTGATCTATGACCTTTTTGACCAATCCAACCGTAGGATATTTCAAGCAACTTGAATTTATTACAACCTACAAATTTTCAACTGTTCAGGGTTCTTCAATAGTAAGATTATAAGCTTCAAAGTTGGTTGCACCTTTTTTTTTGTCATACTGCCCATATTTGAAACTTTCTGAAAATGCCGAAAATGCAAAGTTTAGTCTGAAATTTGGTAAAATGAATTTGGCAATTGTATGCATGAGGGTGTTAGCTCATTGTGTGCAAAAATTCAGATGCATAGCTCATTGTATGAAAATTTTCAGAAGCTGCCTGCAATTAGGTTTTTTACCTTTGTATGATTGTATCTTTTGATTTATACATCACCTACGTACGCAAATTACCATCCCATTTTTGTTACAAAGAGTAGAATCACCACAAAAAAATCTCAAGAATTGAGGATCAATACTCATTCCACAGTGAGCTCACCGAACTTGGAAAATCAACCTTGGTCCTTGAGGAGTTAGGCTCAAATGCAATGGAGCTCATTTTCATGGTCTAAATTTAGTTTAAGTAGAACAAGCAAAAAAATTCAAAATACACTACACGGTGAACCGTTTTTACGACTCTTTTTGTAGTTGGGACCCCATGTAAAATCTAAAAATAGATTGAATGTTTTGAATTTAACTTGAAGGGGTGGCATCACCAAGCAAAGCCCTTCACATAAAGAATTGGATGGAAATCATCCACGCAACAATTGGAATTGAACAATCGACTTCATTCATAAGCCATTTTTTGGTCTCGGCGGCGTTTAGGGGTTTAGCCGGGCAAAAGTGTCCTTCTAAGTTCACGAGATCCCAGACATTCAGGAGGAATGATTCTCCAAAAGAATGAGGTAGCGTAACTTCTTTGGTTGAGAGAAAGCATGATTCCTTTTCTTTGTCTTCTTTGGTCTTCAACAGTGTTTTGGGGACAACGGAAGTACAGAATGTTGAAAACACAACTTTATGCTGTGAAGCATTTGAGGGTTATATTAATTCCACAGTGACTGAAATATCTGGTGACTCACCAGATTTTTCAATATTTCAACTCTTGCTGAAGGCCCCTTCACATACACCATTTCTGCTGCATGCATGCGTGCGTCAGATAACTTTGAAGGAATATGAGGTAAATAAAAAAATCTAAAATAGGCAGAGAGGAATTACACTACCACATGACAGAAAGCAACGCAACGCAAAAAACGAACGGGACTATATTTGCGGCAGTGTATTGCAATTGCACAGTGCTCAACAATAGCTGCAGCAGGAAAAGACAAAGCTTTGAATATTTTTTTGGTTCTTCATTTTACCTCCCATCCTTTCAGGAACGCAAACGCAACAGTGGCACTAGGCTGGTGTGAATGGGCCATGAACTTGCAAGTAGCATAATGAAATTATCCATGCTACAGTGGGCCGCAATGTCCGTGGTATAAGTTATGTGAAGCCCTGGACTGGACTAACTTAAAAGTAAGGAGGCCCCGTCCACATTTCTTAGCTGAAATGTCACATAGCAATAGATATGGACGCTTTAAGGTGTAGTTACCTTATAAGACTTAGGCACAATGAACGGGAAGAGCAGGAAGTTAGTTCAAAGTAAATCAATCCAAAACTGGTTCAAATTTGAAACAACTTCCAGTCAAAAAATTTAAGAATGTTTTATGTAAGGTAGCTTGACCTGATAAGGTAACTTGACCCAATTCTTTTCAAATGTAAACATGACAATGATTTTAGTGTTAGAATGTGAAGCTACAATACATGTGGCCACTTGGAAATTAAAGCATGTAAATGAGTGCTCTAAACTTGAGCAGAATTGGGTCAGTGGGTGGTATTGGGTGAGGCTAATTGAAGTAACCATGTGTAAAAAACTATTGTCAATTGATAGTAGTTCTGGCACAAATTAATTCAAAATTTCAGGAATCTGCCATGTGTCGTCTTTCTGATTGGTAGTGACATCTGTGACATGCCAAAAAGCTGACGTCATTTCCCAAGAGTGCAGGGATTGCTATCAGCTTAGGGGTAGTTAAATGGTGACAAAAATCTGCAGCTTTGTTGTGTTCAATTAGAACCAAGCAGTGAACACACCAACTTTAGGCTTTTCAGGGTTTAAAAGAGAATGAATATGTGCATGAGCTGCGCGCGCTGCATTGTGGGCTCTCTTTTCTGGTATTCGAAAACTCTCCCGTCATACAACAGCTTCACATGAGCTGGATGTTCAACTTATTTAGTTCAGGCAGAAAGGAATTTCAGCCACGTTCACACAATGTCACATGCACATGATGCTCACAATCCAGTTGGGTTCTGCCACCTGTATCGTCTTTGATGGACGACCGAAAGAAACCCCATCATGTTCATTAGAATGAATCATATGATCATGCCGAGTATCCCCTGATATTATTTATTTTTAAATATTTTTTTACTTTGATTTTGAAACAGTCAGGTCATAATTTTCAGTGTTTTTGAATACTATATCTCTCCTGATTTCCTTTACCCTGTGTACCTTCCGTCACTACTCTGCGAAAAGTGGTGTTTTGTCTTCGCACTGAAATAACACTTGGATTGTGTCAACAAAGAAGAAATGAAAAAGTGGTATTTTGTCTATGATCGGCGAGCACGTTACACATCACAACTACCGTTACGCCAATTATTGCAATTACTGTGAGTCACAGAATTAGTGTGAGATTTCCCACCAATCCTCAATTATTTTAAGACTTTACACACAATCCTCACTACTCATTGTGACAATTCTCAATTACTCTGAATCACACTTTGTTCTAATACCACAACTATTGTGAGAATACTAAATTACTGTGACTCACAATAACGGCAAAAATCGGTAGGTTTAATGATATCATCGAGCGGGTACTTGTATTGATAAAAATAATAATATTTTTTTGGATGTGAGGCTGATCATGGATTTAAGAAATTTTCATAAATGTTTGGGGATACACTTGTGATATTTTGGTACCCTCAATTAAATATGTGCATATATCAAGGTGAGAACCAAGATTTACCCCTAAACGACCAAACATCCATATTTTGGATGATGAATAACAAATATCAGTAAGATTTCATTCATCATGCCACTTTTTGCAATTTAAAAAAATATCACAAAATTTCATGGCAAGGTCATAACATTTAGTAGCATCCATGCCCATTGGGCGTTTGTATGGTACGGTCCACTAACTCCTCTTGGTGAACTAACTACATTTTGGTGCACATTTGTGCACTTTGAGCATTTTGTCTAAAAAGCTAAGTTTCAAACCAATTTGAAAATTATGTAGCAATGATTCAACGAAAAATGAGTGAACCAACTTCTAGATTTATGTACATATTATCCAAGCAATAAAATTTTAGAATGTTAAAAATTGTATTATGTTGAAGATTTTAAATATCAAAATCTCATTTTAATAACAGTTTTACCAATTTATAATCAAACTTTGAATGTAAATATAGTTCATATTTGATTCTATATATATATATATATATATATATATATAAAAATAAGACAACTTGCATAATTTCATTTTCAAGTACATTCAGAAAATAAATCCATAAAAAAAATTAAATTAAATTAAATAGAGAAACAATTAATCCCTCCCAAAAATAACACATTTTAAAATTTGAAGCTTTAATCAATTAAAAAAATTGAAAAGATTGGAGGAATTTTCTTCACATATTTGAACAGTGGAAAATTCTTAGCTCAAAATTCCATCCACAAGCCTTTGTTCACCTTCTTTTTTAGAATTTAGAGTGCATATTATGCGTTGTGACAATGCACTAGTTTACCCTTTGTTACATCCTCCATTAAAATATAAGGCCGAATTTCTAATTTTCTATCAATTTTTTTTCTCTTTTATTGGTATGGTCCATCCTACCACTTTAGATTTCACAAAAATATTTCTCTCTTTGAGAAATGGATTTTTCAAATTCTTAAAATCTTCAAAAGAGTGCACAGGGACAAGAATTCTAGTAGACCTTACCATACAAACGCCCCACTGCCTTTCCTTCATGCACCCTTCTCGTCACTTTGAGCCTCCACCTGTCCATTTAGCTACTCATGAAGTATTGTTGGATGTGGAATATTCTACACCATCTATTGTAGAGACAAGGCAGTGACAATGCATGCTACTGAATGTTTTGGTAGCTTCATGCATGTGTGAACTTTGTGGAAAGGGGATGATTTGTGAATTTTTAATGCCTTGTTTCATCTTGAAGTGATTCACCAAATATTTATGAAATCTTAGTTTAAAAGTGCAATTGAAAATAATAAAATCAAAAACAAAAATCGATTGATTGTCAATATCTTATTCATAATCAAATTACAAAAGAATCTTTAATTTTAAGTTTCAAATTTTATACAAAAATATTGGTGATAGCAATCATAGATCTAACCCTAAGGATAAAATCTAAAATTCAAAATGTACAACTCTTATTTGTACATCAAGTTCAAAGTATCCTTCCTAATTGCATCTTATAATGCATCTTTGCAGTTCTCCAAATCCGAAGAGGGGTGTGGTTCTTTAGCCCTTTAACGTCCCAATTGAACAATCACTCAATTCCTTATTTTTGCACTTGGCCAAGTGCAATCATTTCCGGACCTAATTGTGCTAAAAAACAAAAATTCTCAAAAAAAATTGACGAAAAAACATCGATTTCTTTCTTTGTTGAAACTTGTAGTATATTGCAATAAAATACTAATATTTCAAATATTTCATTACAGAAATTTGAATTTCTTTTATTTTTAAAATTGCAAGATTGACTATTTAAAAACTAATACAAATTCTGAATAGATTAAGACATTATAACACCGTTGCCAGAGTGTATGGGAGAAGAAATTTAATACTTATTTTTTCTTATTTTTCATTTTCTTATTTCATTTTTTGTGTGCCAAAAAGTACTTAAGATTGTGTTTTTCTCCTTCTTCCATCCTTCAAAACAACATTCGAATGTTGCGTACCCTTAGCCCCTGCGCCACGCCCAAAAAAAAATTTAAAAATTTAAAAATTAATTTTTTTTTTAAATCCTTTTTTTTCTGGGATTTTTGGGATTTTGGGGCTGAAGGTCCGCGCGCGTGGACCCCATTCCATTCTCTCTTCAAGAGAACACAAATAGGTTCTCCAATGCTCCCATAGCCGCCTTATATATTCTTAAGGCGGGTATGGGAGGGTATGAGAGAACATATTTTCGTTCTCATGAGGGCTGGAGGACAGAGGGTGTGCTGCCGCATACCCTCCGCCACGCCCAATCTATATATATTTGTACGGGTTTTCGGGGGCATAGGGTCCGCGCTTGCGGACCCTGTTTCGTCCTCACCTCAAGCGACTCCTCAAGAGAACATCTATATGTTCTCTCATTCTCCCATGGCCGCCTTATATATTCTTGAGGCGGCTATGAGAGGGTATGCAAGCACATACGCATGTTTTTTTCTTTATGAAAGGAAGAAAGCAAAGGGGCGGCTATGTATCATTAGCGACCCGCAAAATATATATATATATATATATATATAAATAGACAGATAGATAAATGTTTAATGATTTTTTTTGTTTTATTTTTTGTACATGTGGTTGAGTGTGCGTGGTCGCACATTCTTTTTTCCCTTTTCTTAGTGCATTTGGAAGCCCTGTTGGAGTTGACAACGATGTTGTTTATGTGGAATTTCATGGATTCTGTATAGAGGAGTGAATCGCTCAGCTCGTTGTTCTGACGAGTTTGTTCGAAGAGGTTGAACAATCTTTTTTGATAACATAGTAAAGAAATGTCATGGTGGAGTTGCTATTGGATGGGAGGAAGCAACAAATGCAACAATGGCGCTATATGATTACGTGCGGATGAAGCAAATCACTATTCCAAATGAAACAAAGTCGCACATACTTGAATATGTTGCAATGCACATTGAAGGCATGGGTGACAAGAGGTTGCTAGATGCTTATTAGAGTACATGAGTACATTACTATATAGTATGTTATTATCTAGTTTAGTTGTCAAGGTACTGATTTAAAAGTTTGTACTATTCTTATAAATTGTAAACAAGTAAAGTGTTTTTATATACTAAAATGTATATTTAAAACATAATCGTCTATTTGTGGCCTACTTCTAATTGCTTACAATATGTTAATATGGTTTTGTAAGATGTGTACTTAACCTCTTGTTTGAGAACTCTAACCTCATGTATTTTCCTAATATACTATGTGTCAAGGTCAATTTCAAGGAGAGTTTTGTTGCGCATAAAATTTAATTAGAAAATATTCAAAGCACAAGTAATGACTTTTCAAGAAAAAAATGACTCGACAATTTCCAAATTATCCTTTTTGCAACCAAATCTGTAGAAGAAAAGAATTGGCCAAAATTTTCATGCAATTTCTACCGGTTTGAATTTTTAGTGCGCCCGGAAGCCAAGTGCATGATTATATGGCCAAGTGAAAAAATAGGGAATTGGGTGTTAACAGTGTTTTCAAAGATTTGCTATAAATTCTTTGATGAAAAACAAAAATGGAGTTGAAATACAAAACAAAGTTGTAAATGTCAATGTGAAGATCACATCTGTACGGTTGCATTCATCATATTTATTATGTATAATTTTTAATTAATTTTGCAAGGTTTTCTCTTGAAATTCAATTAAAAATCCCAAATTAACACAATTTAAAAAAAAAAATTGTAATGAAATTGGAATAACATGCACTGCATGATGGTATGGTTTCCATTATTTGATTCTACTTATTTACAAAAATCATGTTTAATGTCTCACTTTTTGAACTAAGAATGAAACTTGACATCAACCAGTCATGTTGTTTTTCAAAAGATCACAATATCTTATTTTGAAGATCCATACTATACAAATGATATTCAATTAACACAAGAACCAAGAGAAATTTGGATGGATGAAAAACCATACATGATGTAGTCAAGTGAAAGGTTGCAATTTGTTCGTCGTCCAATATATGGACGCATGCACGTTAAACGGTTAGGGGTTGACATTAAAGATTGTAATACTCGTTATTCGTGTGTTTACCTTAACCCCTAAACGTCCAACCAT
Source organism: Pohlia nutans (assembly GCA_022496805.1). Lineage (NCBI taxonomy): Eukaryota > Viridiplantae > Streptophyta > Bryopsida > Bryales > Mniaceae > Pohlia > Pohlia nutans. Next base: position 5,843,299 of record CM040088.1, on the reverse strand, counting down.
CCAGAATGTGGACGATGTCTAGAATCAAACACAGTTTTATAATCCGTCATTGACTTTTTGTAGTGTGGATTTTTTACTATATATTTTATAGAAAGTTAGCTTCATGCATATGTGATCCGATTAGAAAGAGGATGATTTGTGAAAATTTTATGCGTCATTTCATGTTGTAGTTAATCACCCAAAATTTTGAAGATTTTAGTGCAAAAGTTCTCTTAAAAAAGTCAGCTCATAAAATAAAGCAACCAACAAATCTCCAAAAATCACTATACTTAGAGTATTACATTTCAACCAATCAAAACAAATTTCATCTACGCACTGTCAATATCTTATTTGTAATCAAATTACAAAAGAATTTCAAATTTCAAATTTCAAATTTTATACAAAATAGTGGTGATAGCAATCAAAGATCTAAGCGTATGGATAGAATCTAAAATTTATAATGTACAACTTTTACTCATACATCAAGTGCAAAATATCCCTTTTAGTTACATTTTATAAGACATCTTTGAAATTGTCTTCAGAGGGGTGAGGACATTTAGGGGTTAATCTTGACCTTTTACCTATTATCTTGATGCTCAATTGGCATAGATCACAACAAGAGGTGTCATGTTTCAAAAAGTTTGGAAATGCCGTTTCAGAAATTTTATAAGCATCAGAGTTAACCAGAAAGAGCGTCTCAAAGTAGAAACTCTTGTTGAACTTACTTTAGACTCGTTCTGAGTTCAAAAAGATTGCAAAACTTGTCTATGGTGAGTTGGAGAATAATCTAAAGCAAGACCTTACACCACCATGGGGTATGGAACTCGTGACCTTCCCAATGCTAAAAGAATGTTCCTACACGTTCCCCCAAGCCTAAGAGAACCGACCAAGGGACTATTCAAAAATAATGCTTGCTCAAAATTGTTATTATAGGGTTGCAAAGTCCACATGAACTCCACTTGAGCACCTCTTTTGTTTTCAATTTACTCTAATGCATTGGTAACCGTTAGCATTGCATTGGTCTTTATATATATATATATATATATATATATATATATATATATATATGTATTTTTTAATAAATAAATAAAATATCCTTATTATATGATAATGAAGGTAGGTAATTGTAAATTATAATCATTGTTCTCCTTCATTGCATCATTGTAAGGCATATCCTAACCCCTAACTGTCCAACTATGCATTTTTTGCTCGATGTATAGAAGCACTTCCTATTTTCTCATCCGTTGTGATTTTTGTAGCCTGAAATTTTCATGGTAGATTTTATCAAAAGTTAGCTTCATGCATATGTGAACCAATTAGAAAGGGGATGGTTTGTGAAAATTTTACGCCTCATTTCATGTTGCAGTGATTCACCAAAAAATTCTAAGATCTTAGTTCAAAATAGTTCAAAAGTGCACTTGAATAAATCAACTTATAAAATTAAACAACCAAAAAATCACTACACTTAGAGTATTAAATTTCAACCCATCATAACAAATTTCATGTACAAATTGTCAATATATTGTTCGTAATCGAATTACAAAAGAATTCTAAATTTTAAGTTTCAAATTTTATACAAAAATATTGGTCATAGCAATCATACATCTAACCATATAGATAGGATATGAAATTCACAATGTACAAGTTTTATTCATCCATCAAGTTCAAAATATCCCTTTTAGTTGCATTTTATAATGCATCTTTGCAATTCTCCAAATCTAGAGAGAGGTGTTTAGGGGGTAAACCTTCTTTTGATAAATATTTCAAAGAAACTTTAGGCTTTTGAGTAAACTTTTGATTTCTTCAAAAAACAAATAAAATTTAAAAAATAAAATTTCTATAGTTATTTGATAGCAAACATTGAATGGCAAAATCGACATTGATTTTGAAACAATTAGAACACTCTTGTTTCAACTTTTGGATAATTGCTAAACTCTTGTAGCCAAGTCTACATTCACCCTTGCAATTAGTATTGTATTCAAAACTCTAATGCGGATGATGGTTTTAGGAAATTTCATAAATGTCATTATTATTTGATAATGAGGGTAGGTGAAGGGGGACATTGAACCTTGGTTAATAAGTGCCAATATATGGGTGATGAATGTCTCTCATCACCAAAAAAGAAAAGGAAAGAAGTAGTAATTCTAATCTTGCATTCACTAGTATAAAAGGGATCTAACTTTTCACGTTTTAATGCTGAGGTGTCAATAAAATAGGATTTAGAATCAGTTTTATAAATTTTTAGTGGTGACAAAAATACACTAAAATAATGTTTACCGTAGTTTGACATATCTTAGTGAATATCATAAATGAAATCAAATTCAACCATTTTACCAACACTAAATCGCAATAATAATTTTGACATACATAAATGTTTTCAATCTGTAGATTAACATATTTTAACCCTTAACCCCTAAACGTTCTCACCCTTTTCAAATTTGGCAGTTTTCCAAAAATGCATCATAAAATGCAACTAAGAGGTATATTTTCAAGTTGATGAATGAATAAAAGTTGTACATTATGCATGTTAGATTCTATCCATACGGTTAGATTTGTGATTGCTATCACCAATATTTGTGTATTAAATTTCAAACTTAAAATTTAACACTCTTTTGTAATATGATTACGAATAAGATATTGACAATCTAATAATGAAATTTGTTGGGATGGGTTGAAATGTAATACTCTAAGTGTAGTGATTTTTGGAGATTTTTTGGTTGCTTAATTTTAGTAGTTGACTTTTTCAAGAGCACTTTTAGACTAAAATCTTCGAAATTTTGGGTGGAACACTACAACTGATGAAATGAGGCATAAAATTTTCACAAATCATCCCCTTTCTAATCGGATCACACATGCACGGAGCTAACTTCCCATAAAAGTTTCAATAAAAAATCCACACTGCAAAAAGATGGATGAGAAAACGGACTTCAAATCCGTACATCATGCAAAATATGCATGGTTGGGCGGTTAGGAGTTAAGTGCCGAGGCGACCCAAAAGTGATTCTTTTAAAAAATAGAAAGTATTGTAAAATAAGTTACGAGTGTTCAATTGAGTGTTTCTTAAGCCTAAACTATTTAGAATCAAATTTCCTATGAGAACATGTCATTGAATCACTGAAATGTGTTCACAAAAATTTAGAAAAAATAAAGAACGTTGGGTGGGGTGGGTGTTGGAACACTCTACAATAGTATCAAAGTTGTAAATGTGTGAAAAAATGCATGATAAAGTAAATATTTTGTATCGACGTACAAAGATAGATTAAAAATTATGAATTTTAGATCAATTCTATACAAATGGATTCCTAAAATTCATAATATACAATTATATAATATCTAACTAATAAACTTCCAAAATTCAAAAATAATAAAAAATTATCTATTTATCTTTGAATTTTGATATGATTGGCTAAAAACACATGGTTAATAAGACGTTTAAATACCCATTGGAATATGATTAGTTTAAACTATTCATTTTATAAGGTTCTTACATAGTTTTGTTTAAATTCACATTTTTACAAATTATAAACTTTAGATCTTTGCAACTTCTATATTTGTGATGAAAATTTATACTTTTAAGCAACAATAATTTAAAAAATTAAATATTGAATAATATTTTTTTAATGAATATTCAAAGTTTTTCTTTCAAATTTTAAGTGTAAAAAATATTAATGGTTTTAATGATATTCAACTGTATAGATGAAATTTAGGGATTACACATTACAACTTTAATATTTTACAAACTTTCAAAAATTCATTTAAAACACATATTATAACATTCATAGTTTTTAGCAAAAGCCCTCAAGAACTCAAAGCTTAAATATATTTGACTTGCAATTTTAGTAGCATACTTAGATACCATTTTAAAATTCTCTTATAAACATTGTGTAGTTCAAAAGTTCACATACTTTTTATGCTCATGATATCAATGAAATGGGTTACAATTTGGACAAAGATGAAGAATTTTGGTTACAATTGCAAAATTCATTCAATGTGTTTTTTGTTGGCTATATTTGTGGAAGCGTTACAACATAAAAATATTAGTGTTATGTCCATAAGTAAAAAGCTATGTAAATTCTACATGATGTACATAATCACCGCCACTTTCCTCATGGATGAAAGGGTTTTTCCAGTGTGGTTTTGTTTTACATGAAAATTTTAGGTAGTTACCTTTACGTAAGTGAAGTCGGATTAGGGAAAGAATAGAAATTGAATTTATTAGGTCCTGCCATTCCATATGATTTCCATTTCAACAAAAAAAAATTCCAAAGTTTTGAGCTTCTAAATGCGCACTAAATCTATTCTTTGATACTGACATACAAATTATAGTTGTAGATGATGACTTTTTCATGACATCCGACTATACGGTTGAACTAAGTAATAGTGTCGAAATATGTTTAAATTTGATTTTAGAAGAAGCCACTTTAATTATGTGAAAAATACATAAGTATTCATTATCTTATGAATTTTGGAATGATTGGCCAAAAGTGCATAATGTACAACATTGAATCATCTTTTGCATAATGTGCAATATTGCAACCTATAAAATTATCTTTAGATTGCTTACAAAGGGATCTCAAGACACCTCTATTGTACCATAATAAAACTTATGTGAACAACTTCAACACTACAATATTGAAGCATAATGATTTCAACCAATCATAATAAATTACAAGATGAGGGTATTAAATTGTAATTTTAGTGAATTTTCAAAGTTTTTTTTGTGTAAATTTCATTTTGTTTCAATTTCAACCGTACATTAAAGTTAAAAAAGCCTCATTTAATAAAACATTTAGGTATAGCCCATAACCTCTAGGCATTTAGGGGTTAAAAAATATAGCCTAAAGTAACTTATTGTTGCATGTTTTTACATACTTTTAGTACTAGACACCTTCAACGTCGACATTCTACGTTTCCCTTCTATAAATAAATTCAAATTTCAACACATTACTCATTTGTTGGCTGGTAATCTTCAACAAATTTTGACAAATTGAAATGGTACATACCGTAGGTTTAGGACAAATTCACCAAAAAATAATTCTAAAAATAAATGGGCAAAAATATTGAAAATTATTTTTCAAAAAAAAAATTGTCAGAGAAAAAAACGAATTTAAGAAAATATTTGATTTTGGCAAAATCTACTTTTAGATGTATATTAATTATCCGCCCGAAGAGGGGTGAAGCTCCCTGCAGCTACGGTATACTACAAAATTGATTGTCATTCAAAAGTTTTGATCATTTACATCTAAATTATAATAGGTATATTATATAATTTTTTCTAAAAGACTACTAAACTATAATCATTATTCTACCCTACTTCAATGCATTCTTGTGAGTCAAGGTCCTAAACCTTTTTTGATAAATATTTCAAAGATATTTTAGACTTTTGAGTAAAATTTTGATTTCTCCCAAAAAAAATATAATAATATAATAATAATAGTACCAATTTAATCTTAAAAACAGAATTGAAAATTTGAAACTAAGAAATGTTAGTATGGCAAAATTGACATAGATTTTGACACAATTAGAACAGTTGTTTTGAAAATTTGTACTATTTTGGGTCACCAAGCCTACTATCAGCCTTGCAATTAGCATTGTACCCAAGACTTTAACGCAATTATATACATACAAATACAAATATACATATACATGTGTATATAATAATATAACACAATCCTACCCGGCAATCCTAATCATTTGTTCCTATATTGGCATCCATCCATTTTCAAAACAATCAATATTATAGATAGATAAGAACTCCGGTCCTCTTTTAAAGTCCGTGTGAATAAAGTGTCAATTCGACTCACCCATGGTACAATGTCTACCGGACAAGGAACCAATCGTGTAGGACTACTCTCTCCCCTTTCAAAAATAGATACTATAGTAACCAGTAGCGAAGTAACAAAAATGATCAAAAATCAATACTAGGTAAAATGGAAGAATAGGCTTAGGTTCATTGAACGTGGGAGGGTCGTTGTATAAAAGTTATTATTATTATTATTTTATTTATTATTTTATTATTTGTATTTTTAGTTCTTTTTCTTTCTTTTAGTGGCCGCCAAGTCATGAGCTCTACGATTAGTTGTGGATGTGGATTTTATCACGATTAAGTGGTCCAGGTTCAATTCCCGTTGGATCCATTTGAGTGGTTAATAACATCCAATTCCCTATTTTTTCACTTGGCCATATAATCATGCACTTGGCTTCCGGGCGCACTAAAAAGCAGACCGGTAGAAATTGCATGAATTATTTGGCCAAATTTTTTCTCCCACAGATTTGGTTGCAAAAAGGATAAATTGCAAATTCTTGGAAATTGTCTAGTTTTTTTTTTTGAAAAAGCCATTACTTGTGCTTTGAATATTTTCAAATTGGATTCTATACGCAACAAAACTCTCCTTTGAAATTGATCTTGACACATAGTATGTCAAAAAATACAGGAGGTTGGAGTTCTCAAACAACAAGTTAAGTACATATCTTACAAAACCATATAAACTCATATTGTAAGCAATTGGAAGTAGGCCACAAATAGACGAATATAATTTAAATATGCTTTCTAGTACATAAAAACACTTTACATGTTTACAATTTATAAGAATAGTACAAACTTTTAAATCAATACCTTCACAACTAAACTAAAAAACCACATACTATATAGTAATGTACTCATCTACTCTAGTAAGCATCTAGTTCATTTTGCAACTTCTAGTCACCCATGCCTTCTATCTGCATTGCAACATATTCAAGTACGTGCAACTTTGCTTCATTTGTAACAGTGACTTGCTTCATCTACACACAATCATATAGCGCCATTGTTGCAGTTGTTGCTTCCTCCCTCCAAGTAGCAACTCCACCATGACATTTATTTACTGTGTTATCAAAATAAATTGTCCAACGTCTTGGAACAAACCTCTTGATGTAGATCTCACAGGGAAGGGGCCTTCTAAAGGCCTCAATTCTCTGCTAATGTTTGGCATTCTATGAGGGAATGTAGTAGGAGTCAAGCAAGTAAGACAAGCTTAAGATGTGAAAACATAGAGCATCCAAGAGCATTCGAGAGCATCCGAGAGAATCTTGGAAACTTTAGGGTACTGACACGCAACCATGCACCCTCAACCACATGCACAAAAAATAAAACAAAAAAATCATAAAACTTCTTTCTATCTATCTATCCATCTATCTACTTTTTTTTTGGGCGTGGCGGATGGGCTGAGGGTACACGGCAATGCACCATCCGTCTTATGGTCCTCAAAAGAACATTAATATATTCTCCCATACCCTCTCATAGCCGCCTTGTGACTTTATGAGTATATAAGGCAGCCATGGGAGCATGGAAGAACATATTTGTATTCTCTTGGGAAGAGGATAGAATAAGGTCCGCGCGCACGGACCCTCAGCCCCCAAAATCCCGGAAATCCCGGAAAAAATTAAAAAATTAAAAAATAAATAAATGTGCGTGGCGAAAAGGCTGAGAGTACACGGCAGCGCACCATCCGTCTTACAGCCCTCAAGAGAACATAAATAAGTTCTTCCATATCCTCTCATAGCCGCCTCATGAGTATATAAGGCGGCCATGGGAGCATAGGAGAACATATTTGTGTTCTTTTGAAGAGAGGATAGAATGGGGTCTGTGCGCGCGAACCCTCAGCCCCCAAAATCCTGGAAATCCCGAAAAATAAATAAATAAATATGTTTTTTTTGGGCCTAGTGGAGGGACTGAGGGTACGCGGCAGCACACCCTCCGTCCTACAGCCCTCAAGAGAACATAAATATGTTCTCCCATACCCTCTCATAGTCGCCTTATGAGTATATAAAGCGGCCATGGGAGCTTGGAAGAACATATTTGTGTTCTCTTGAGGAGAGGATGGAATGGGGTCCGCGTGCACGGACCCTCAGCCCTGGAAATCCAAAAAATAATAATAATAATAATTTAAAAATTAAATTAAATTTTTAAAAAAAAATTAAAAAATTGTTTTTTTTGGGCGTGACGGAGGGGCTGAGGGTATGCGGCGTTGAATTGTATGTACTTTTTGGCACACAAGAAAAGAAATAAGAAAAAGGAAAATAAGAAAAATAAATTAATATCTTCTCCCATACACTCTGGCAGCAGTGTTACAGTGTCTTAATCTATTCATAATTTGTAATAGTTTTTAAATAGTCAATCTTGCAATTTTAAAATAAAGGAAATAAAATTTTTGTTATGAAAATTTTGAAATATTAGTTTTTTTATTGCAATATACTACAAGTTTCAACAAAGAAAAAAATCGATGTTTTTTCGTCAATTTTTTTGATAAGTCTTTTTTTTTCTGTACAATTAGGTCCGGAAATGATTGTACTTCGCCAAGTGCAAAAATAGGGAATTGGGTGTTTTATATGATATGCGTGGTTTGGTATTGCTATGTGAGTTATCTCATGTAGGAATGTTTTAGCAACCAACCAGCTCATACCCCAAAATCTAAGGCAGTTGCTTTCATTGTGCTAACAAAAATAAATAGTGGTCTTAACCATTCGTTTTCGTTTATGGTTACCAGAGTGGGTTTAGGTTTATTGGTAATTGGTTCGTTGTATTCTATTTTTCTTTTATGTAGAAGAATTGATATGGCATGGCAAATGGCAATGGTGTTAATTTCTCTAAATGTGTTTTAATAAGAGTTTTGGGTATTCTAAATTTTGCTTCAATAATTTGCATTGAAGGATACCATTTTATTGAGATTGATTAACCCCTTAGAGCCCATGGCTTTTTTGAGCTTTAAAACATCATTGTTGTAGAAGTGTTACTGGTCTAAATGTAAGTGAGGTATAGAAATCTCAACTATATAATCTTGTAGTATACAGTATATGTTGTAAATAACATGGATCAAATTTGGAGTCATTTTGCCACATAGATTGCAAGATCATAATGTTTTGGTGTTGAAAAAGGATGTTGAAATTTTCCTAGCAACACATTAGAGGTGAAATTTGATTTCTAAACCTACTCAAATGAAAAAAACTTTAAACTATAAAGTGGTTCAAAATCATCATATAAATAGACTGGTATAATTTTTTTAAATAAATATCTTTGATGTGTCCAAAAATGGCTTTGAAATATCAAAAAGTAGCCCGAAAGTGACCCATTAGACCCAACAAGCAAAAAGGGTCCAAAATTGACTTGTGCACTAAAACGATTTCCGAACATTCAAAAACAATATGAATTGATATGAAAATCTTACCATAATAACTAGACTTCAAGGGGAATTTAACCCAAAAATACTATTTCAAACGGAAATTAGATGAAGGAGATACAAGCTCCCAAAGTTGCAGCTATCAGAATGCACTTTGGTGAACTAAAATTCAGACCCGTGCACTAAAATGATTCTCAAAAATTCATTACATTTTAGATTGATCTGAAAATTTTACCACACAAACTAAACTAGTATACGCATCTTTTCCAACAAGTTTTTATTGAAATCAAACACTGAATGCAAAAGATACAACTCTTCCAAAGTTCTTTTTCTCCCAAGAACGTCCAAAATATAATCGTCGAGACAATTTTTAGTCGTTGCCCGTTTTTAACGGGTTGTCCAGAAAATATAAATAAGTTTTTGCAAAAATAAAAAATATTTTAAAATACCACATCAAGTTTACTTTCCAACGCAATTTGAATTATGTCAATCCAAGTTAAACTCCACCGGGGAGAATTTTTCAAAGTGGATCACCTCAACATTGTCTTAGTGTTATAAAATTTTCTATTTGGAGAAAGTAATGATGTTCCCTCTATCATTTCTTTTGCTTTTTTGAAGTTTACAATAAATCAACCAATTTTAACTAATCATGCTAAATTTTAAAATCTAAAAGTGAAAACTATAATTTTATACAATGTTTCAAAAGTCAATGCTTTTAAATTCATTAAAAAAAAATCTAAAGTTGTTTTTTTGGAAGTTTGACTATATGGATAAATAATTTATAGAGATGATGCCCTACATTTTTTTCTATTGAACCAAACTTCATCAAACATATGGAAGGCACATATTACAAAATATCTATGTTTTGTCCAATACCCCTCGGGGTTAATGATTTTATATCCACAAGTTATCAAAATACTATAGAAGAGTCTCTCTTTTTTATGATTTGGTAGTATTGAAGTATCCATATTGCATTGTATTTTTTAGATTCTTTTGATTCCTTTTTATATTTTGATTACTATATTTAACATTTGGATAATCAATGTTAAATTAGATTTCAAAATCTACATCATTGTAAGAATTACAATTAAAAAAGACCCGTATTTTCCATCTCAATTATTTTATTAACTATAGTGAAATCTCATAAAGAAAATGTGGGGCAACTTAAATAGCCTAAAGAGTGTACACAAGTTACACGTCTATGGTACCACAATAATTTATGGATAGCAATCATTCCAAATCAACCTTCTCAAATGAGTTAGATTGTTCAAAATTCATTATCTTGAGCAGAAAAAGTGAACTTATTTATGTACATACTTCTTAAGCACATTGATGAAAATGGCTTCACCACTTGAAAATAGGGGCCCTACACAACCTCAACATATGGACAAGCTTATATCTTAAAATCAATGCAAATGCAAAGAAGCCTACACATAGAATTGGGGTTCTTAGAAGAGACCTCTAAAACAAACTTTGATTAAAATTAATATTTGCTTCATACTACCGGTATTCCATCTTCATAATTGATTTTTTAGATGTTTATATTATTATTTTATTACTATTGGTGCCACCATTATAATAAGTTATAATCTCAAGCATTAGTCTAGTTAACTTCTTTTAAAAAAATTTGATATCAGAATATTGAGATTTGGTGAATTCCTAATATAAAACTTTATTCTGTCTCCTACCACTCAATCTATAGAATTTTCTATTTTTTTCATTTAGCTTGCCAATTTTTAATATATATATATTTTTTTTTTGAAAACTCAAAAACCTTTTGGATTTTGTTAAAACTATCTTGTATTTACAGTATTAAGTAGTAGGGCATTATTGTCCCAAAGATCATAGTTTGCTCCATTGTATACTCTCATTCAAATGCTTTACATTTATAAGTAATGATTTTCTAAATCATTTCTAGAAGTGAAGCTTCTTAATTATATGGTTATTTCCTATTCGTTTTATGCTAAGTATGTTTGTACAAAGATCTTTTATTCAATTACTTGTGTGTGAGATTCCATTTGGATAATTGTTATAAAAATATTAGAAAATTACCAATGAAAAGGTATAATTTAAAAAAAATTAAAGTGTGTTGGTATAATTTGTGTATTTAAAGTGATTTTGATATCAACATATGATATTATATGTATAATTCAAAAATATATATATACAAAGTTTGTTTATTTCATGAGATTGATTTTCACATATATAATAATAGAATGAGTATGCTGGATTTTTTTTAAATTAAATTTTATTGGTACATTATAAACTTGTTCCATATTGCAATTAACCCCTAAATGCCGTTGAAGTCAAAATCAGGCTTTTCAATGTAACTCACTCTTCAATTTCAATTGCTAAATGGATGATTTCCATTCAATTCTTTTTGTGAAGGATTTTCGTTGATCATGCCACCTCTTCAAGTTAAATTCGGGTCATTCAAGATATTTTTGGATTTTACGTGGGGTCCCAACTACAAAAAGAGTTGTAAAAACAATTCACCATGTAGTGTATTTTGGATTTTTTATGTTTTTTTGCATAAACTAAATTTAGGTCATGAAATTGAGTTCTATTGCATTTGAGCTTAACTAAACAAATGAAGGTTACCAAGTCCAGTCTCTACTCTACTTTGAATTTTTGGAAAACTCTAAAAATTGAGTGTTTTATTGGAGTTGCAAGTTTGGTGAATATTACCATGTTTTAGCGACTTTTCCTAAATGTAGAAACATGGATGATTTTCATTTATTTTAATTTCTTCATTGCGAATTACACTTTTTCTAAGAAAATCGGAACTTTTTAGCATATTTTGTAGTTGATATGAATTTTCCTTACAATCACTTCAAAAAATCATAGTAATTTCAAATTTTCCCCAAAAATTATGAAAAATCATGATTTGTAGTAGGCACATGGTTTCCTCTCCTAAAATGTAAAGTTGAATTCTCATCTTATTTATAGTGGCAAAATTGAGTCTCACATGTAAAGCATAATTCCATGTCATAGGCCCAGGCATTTAGGGGTTAATATATGAGTGCAATTTAGTAACCCACTTGATCCCTCAAGTAAATGTTGTTAGAAAGGATTCGGAGTCTTTTCTTCTTACCAAAAATCGGTTTGATCTAAGTTGGCTTTTCTAACTTGGCCACTTTTCATATCAATTGATCAATCAATTAATATGTATATTTTGTACATTCGTAGTATTAAAAGAAGGTTGCAAATAGTCTTCTTAACCCCCAACCGTCCCAACGTCCATATTTTGGACGTTTTTTGGGGTACACTCACCTTCGAAGAGCTGTAACTTTTGCTAAAAGTGTCCGATTTTAATGAAAATTTGAAAGAAAAAAAAAACCCTCATGATGTATGGAATGAGTGGTAAAACTTTCAGATCAATCCAAGGTGTACTGAATTTTTGGTGATCATTTGAAAGTAGGGCCTTTTTTTGGACAGTTTTTGTGCATTTTGATGGCTGCAACTTTGGGGGCTTGTATCTCCTTCATCCCATGTCCATTTTCAATCCAAATTATTGGGTTGGATTCCTCTTGAAGTCTAGTTATCATGGTAAAATTTTCATGTCAATCCATGTTGTTCTGATGTTTGGGAGTCATTTTAGTGCATGGGTCTAGTTTGGATAGTGTTTGCTTTTTGGGTCAAATCGGTAACTTTTTGGGCTACTTTATGACATTGCAAGGCCATTTTAGGGCACATTAAATTTTTTTTCATGAGTATTTTTTGGTACCAATGTATTTATATGATGATTTTGAACTACTTTATAGTTGAAATCTTTTTCATTTGAGGAATTTTGAAAACGAACTTCACCTTTAACTATGTTGCTAGGAAAATTTCAGCATCCTTTTTTTACACTAAAATACTATGATCTTGCAATCTATATGGCCAAATGACTCCAAATTTGATTCACATGATCTACAACATGTATATTACAAGATTGTACGGTTGAGATTTCTATACCTCACTTACATTTAGACCTATAACACATCAAAAGCAATGATGATTTTAAGCCCAAAAAAGCTAGGGATGCTTAGGGGTTAAAATGCATCAAATTATGTCAAATACTCATTTTACTTTCAAATGTTAAGTCGTAGTAATGAATTGTGGTCTTACTTGACATGGTAACAATACTTGATAAGGTTGAATCTCTTTCAAAGAATAAAAAAGGATCTAACAATGTGGTTTGTATTTTGAGGTTTTGTGTTTTGACTAATTTGGTGAAACCCCACTAGTAGAAAAGGTACATGTGCCGAGGCAAATGCTTAGCGCTTGCCTAGAACTAGGCAACATTGTCTGAGCATCTGCCTCGGCACACGCACATTTTCTACTAGTGCCACAATTCTTATCTGCTTCACAAATGATCCTAAAACAAAGATTAAATTAGATAAGTTGACCTTGAATGCATTTGCAAAAGTGGCACGGATGACCGACATTGTACAAGATCCACAAATGATAGGACAACCCCATCACAAAAACATGTATTTGCAACACTTTGACAAGCGTTGGTTATCCTTTACTTTTATGAAAGAATGCATTGAGTTGGTGATTACTTGGCAAGTTACACTAGTAGAAATATCGTACTTGGGCACCATGTGCAAGAATATGGTTCCCAAGTACGGCTTTTCTACTAGTGTGTCTTTCGTCAATTGAAATAAACATCTCTCTTTCAATATCAAAGAATAAGATATTAAACCTACCTAACTTACTTCCAGGGTATCAAATGACCCAGGACAGCTATTTGACTTGTTGTTTGTTGTTTCTTTTGTAATGGAATGGAATGTCCAATTGTGTCAAAAATAAATAAAAAGTCATAGAACTATGTGCAAGCGAAGCTGCACTAGAAGGTGAAGTTGGAATGGAAATGACTGACCTACCACACATAATGATTTTGAGCACGAAATATATATTACTTTGCCGCCAAGTCAGGCATTTGGGCTTGGCAAGACCAAAAAGCTTCCGTCCACCGCTGTTTGGCAAGACCAGCCCTTTTGCAGTGACACTCCTTCCATTCCCTGTCCGTGAATATATGGGTCTGGTTGTTTTTATTATTACTATTATATTTATTATATTTATTTATTTAAAATAATAAATATGACGAGGTTGCGAGTCCCCATCTTAAGTTATTTTTGCATGCAAGTTGACATTCAAAAGTTTGCTCAAAAGCCCTTTGTTGGAGAGGAGAGGTACATCATATATGATACCACTTGCTACTCTTTTGGTGGCAGCCTGGTGGGGTGAGCCTTACCAAGTGGTATTCATGTGATCCATGCACATTATAGCGGAGACTTTGGACTCCCCGGTGCTTGAGCAATTTGGAGATGATGACATTTGTCCACATATTGGATAGAAAATATCACATTAGAAGATGTCATATATCCATAATTTTGTTTTCATCTGCAATCTAGCAATTTAATCCAATTTTTTTTTTTGAATTTGAAGTTTTTTGGCGAAAGCTTCACAGTTTTTGGCTTGGGGCGGGCACTTACTACTAATTTGTGTATACACGTGCGACCAACATGTATTTTTAGTATGGGGTATTATATTAAACTTTAAGTTTTTCATCATACTCTTTAATTAAAATATTTTTAGATATTAATATTTGAATATACCCTATGGTTCCTTTAAAATCTAAAACCTTTCTATTTTAGGGTACCAAATAAATAAAATGAGGCTAATATTTTTTATAAATCATTTTTTAGATTGTCCAAACCCTATTTTCTATGTTTCTAATGCTTTTTCAAAAAAATTGCTTGAACGAATACAGAACACCCTATATTTTTCCTGCACTATGTATCTAAATTTTTGTTAGTGCCCGCCCCGGGGTTTTTGGCCATTTTTTAGCAAGATTTTTTTTTCTGGTGCAATCTAGCACTATTTCACCCAAAAAAAAAACACCCTAATGGGATGCACCTTTGGCTACTTTTTGGCATCCATCACAACAAGGCTGTCTTAAGGCCGGTTTACACCAAAAAGACTTGGGCTCCAACCCAAAAATACAAGTGGTTCCTTGTTCTTAGATGAGAGCATTGTCAAGCACGGTACCATCCTTGAAACAAGGGAGTTATAAGTGAGTTGTAGCCCAACGTTTTGGTATAAACCCAAAGAGTTGGGTCATGGCCTATTATGCACTTAGGCTAATTTTTTAAGTAGACTTATCCAAATGAGCCAAAAACAAGCATTAAACTAATATAAACGATGGGCAGGAAAAAGTCTCTCCGAATTCTTTCCTTGCCTTCGGGAATAGGAAGCTCCATGACCTTCCTCAAAAATACTCTCCTTAAGCTTAGGAAACCGCTATCAACTTCTACCATGTAGGATTTCAACTAGACTTTTCATCCACTAAAAGGAAAAAAACATGGGCTACAACCCAAGTTTTCTTTGGTATGAACCCAAAAGTTAGGTACTAAGGCGATCCGCGAATCATAATTCTCCATTTCTTTGGGCTCCAATCTAATGTTTTTTAGTGTAAACCGGCCCTTATCACCAAACAGAGTGTCAAATACTATGTCGTTTGAAGACATCTGATAGAGCTCTCCTTCTGTTAGACAAGCATATTTTTAGAATATTTTAGAATATTTGGAAATAATTCATCTAAGTTTTTTAACATACTAGACACTCGTCTAATTAGACAATCGACGTTAATTGTCTAACACGAGGTCAAATTGGAAAATAGTGTCAGACATCATGACAGTTGCAACGGATATTAATTTCACAGTGCATTACATTTTATTTCTTGGCTCTATATCAATATACCCTACATCATGGTCAATTTTGACATAAATTAATTAACTTTCGTCCAAAAGCACCACATGTCATCTTATGATTGGATTAGAGCTAGTGACGTGGATCTCTCAATATCTAACGTGGAAATTCAATTTTTAAAACAAGGTTGTCTAAATCTAACCCTCATATACAACAATGTTTATTTTTGATGGCCACCAAACATGTCAACATGTACATCTCTTTAAGATGTGAACTTATCAAAAATTTGTCAAAAGTCTATATTTGAAGATTTGAACACTTCAAAGAATTTCCTTGTAATCTTGACCCTACATAATTCCATCCCTAGTTCCATCCTTGTAAAAAAATTCCCGAGAAAATTTCCCAATGAGTTGTAAATATGTCTTTTAGAGCAAATTCGTACCAATTTGATTCTAATTTTTTATCTCACTTGGTACAATTGTGTATGAAGTGGTAATTATGTTAAAAAGGTATGTGGAAGGCATCTTTGCATAAGAGATAAACGAGGAGATAAACAAGGAATTGTACACCACCTTCTTTGAATCCTTTATTGTCAACTTCTTTATCTTCTTGTTTGTTTCCAAACTTCTACATTTCTCTTTAGTAAAATAATCCTATTAGACAAGATACTACTACATATTATATGTATAGGCTCTAAAAAGATGGCTCTCATTTCTCACACTAGGGCAAGAATGTTTTGAAAGAATTAGAGACCTTGCATTGAGAACAACAATATGTTTTTATAGTGAACGTTAGAAAGTTTGAGTAGGTTGACACCAAAGTCATGCAGATATTGAATTTCTTGTATACCAACAGGTAGAGGTATTGAAAAAAAAATTAAAAATTAAAACTCAAAATAAAGATACAAGTATAGGCTAATTTTTGTAATTTATATACTCGCCTTTTATCAATAACAATGGGAATGTCTTATCATACCTAGTATTAGCTTTTATGCTCAGTAATTTTATATACATTTGAAGATGTGGTTACAAAGTTATGGTCTCAAAAGCGGTTTTCTTTTTTGTTCTCTGAATTATAGTTAACTTTTTTTACAAATTATTTATAATTCCTTTTTTCATATAATAAATCCATGTCTAAAAATCCGGTCTAAAAAGGCTTTTGTTTATACCATTTTCATTAGTAGGTGGCAAATATGAAAAATTCCATTTTGAGAGTAGTTAGTGTTCATAGAAAATAATAAATAAAATTTATTTTTTAACTTTGTTTCCACAATTTTCTAGAAAAAATAGTATTTGGGATTTAGATTGATTGTTACAACATATTCACTGTCACAATTAGCATCGTTAAATTTTATATTTATTAAACATTGAGTTTTATCTAGCGTTAAATACCTCTTTCCACCTAGCTTTTTTTCTCAAAAATGTTAAATATGTTGAGTAATTGTGGTGTTTTTTACAATTGTACCGTACCTACATAGCAATGTTCAAATTTTGCCTTTATTTTGGCCATCATAAATGAAAATAAATTCAAAATTTATATTCGTGTAAAACAAAAGCCATATATTTTCATACATCATAAATTTCAACAGTTAAAAAAATATAAATATAGATTATTTTATTTTTGAAGTTTTATATTAAAATTTATTTATACCAAATAAAAGAATGTGCTAAGAAAATCTCACAATTTTTCAAAAGGTGTAAATTTCTATTTTAAACCATAAAGATGATATTTGGGAGAGTACATGGTGGAAGTCTTCTGACATTTGAAACCCTATGAATTATCTAAAAACTACCAAAATGACTTGAAATTTTCTATAAGTATACAATAATTGACCATACATATTGTATTTTAAATCTAAACAAGTTTTTAATTTTTTTAATAAGAATAAAATAATAAATAAAGTATAGTTGAAAGACTTCTTAAGCATCAAATCCTAAAAGAGCAAGGAGCATGTTTTAGACTTTTACGTATTTGAGCATACTATTTTGAAAGCAAAGTTTAATAAATAAATAAAATCCTTTAGAAGAATGTCTTTTATTTTATCAACTTTTGAATGCACTAATTTGCATTTATATGATTATGCGGTCATGGAGTTATGAAGTGAAATGTGTTTTATGAGGGATTTCACGCATGTCGTGTCGCTAGAAAAAACATTTTATTTATAAGTTAATTTTTAATTTCAAAGTTAATTTTTAATTTGAACTATGAGATCATTTAACAAATTGTTTAAAGTATGTTCTCAACAAATTCCAAAACAATAAATTTAACTTATTGTAAGATCTTAATGCTTGAACTTTAAAATAAAATAAAAAAACACTTGCCTTTGCAATTGCATTTTTCATTTTTCAAAAATTGTCTAGCAAAACACATGTGTCTCAAAAATTTGTACAAGTTATTAGTAAGCTTCAAAATATAATCAAATATCCAAAAAATAATTCAACAAAAAAAACTCAAAACTAAAGAGTTTTTAGTTTAGTTTTCCCTTGATACCTCCCATTTTTTTTCAAGGCAACATAACTTTCGCTCTTGGGCAGCAATTGAAAAGTAATTACATATATGAGTAATTCATCCATTCCTCCACTTTCAAAAATAAATCAAAATACTACACTCCAAATTGAGATCATAAAAATCCATTAAAATTTCCCATTGTCTTACATATGGACAATGGTCCTTTAGGGGTTATTAACTATAATATATGCACATTTTGTGTAGCATACAAATATTGTCTTTTGTTAATGCATATGGAATGAGAACTTACTTTTTTTAAATTCCATTAATCCCAAAACACGTTAAAGTCTCTAATCACACGGTCAGTATATACTTTGTATTATACACATAATGGATTCAAACATAGCAAGATATATACCATTGGATTGATAATTTGGCAATTAATAGTTTTGATTTGATTGCCATTACAAGATATGAACCTTATCATACTCAAATCTATGCTAATATAAAGGTGAATACATGTGGTTGTAGAGCTCTTTTGACACATTTAAGAATTGATCCTTTAAATCCCACAAGAACCAAGAGTAGTTACTCCATGTGGAAATTTTCAAATGACTTTTAGTTTGTTTGAAATATTCCCTTGAATAAATTGGGATGGATTTGGAAAATGAAAACAAGAATGATCATGAAATTTGCAAAAAATGCAAAACGTTTTGAAAATGCAACATGAATTGGACATTAATCCTTAAAGGACCAACCATTCATATTCTTAATAATTTACAAAATCAAACTCCATTTTCTCATCCGTCATGCACTTTTTACATAGTGGATTATTTACTATAGATTTTATAGGAAGTTAACTTCGTGCATAAGTGAACCGATTAGAGAGGGGATGATTTGTGAAAATTTTATGCCTCATTTCATGTTGCAGTGATTCACCCAAAAAAATTCATAAAACTCATAAACTCATAAAATTCAGCAATAAAAAAATCTAACAATATCATTACGCTTAGAGTATTACATTGCAACCCATCACAACAAATTTCATACACAGATTGTCAATATATTATTCGTAATCAAATTACAAAAGAATTTTGAATTTTATGTTTCAAATTTTATACAAAAATATTGGTGATAGCAATCATATATCTAACCATATAGATAGGATCTAAAATTCATAATGTACAACTTATATTCATACATCAAGTTTAAAATATCCCTTTTAATTACATTTTATAATGCATCTTTGTAATTTTCCAAATCTAGAAAGGGGTGAGGAGTGAGGACCTTCAGAGATTAAGAGGTTCTCTAAATACTTCAATACGAAGTCCAAAATACAAAGATACAACAATTTACAACAAAATATATCTAACATACTATTGCATATTTCTAATTATTCAACAAAATATATCAAACATACTATTGCATATTTTTAATTATTCATAAAGGCTGCTTAGATTTTGTTTTAGAACTCATTTATGTGATTGCATCTTTTTAAGACTTTGTATGCTAATCATTGATGTTTGAAATTTTGGAATCCTTAACTCATGAATGAAACTAATGTGTAAAGAGGTTTTGAAGTTATATTTAATACAAAACAAAATTCTCTTCACTCTTTGGCTTCCATCAAATGATTAGTATGTTTATAATTTTTATGAATTGTATCCTTACAAATACATATGTCAATATGTCAATCTCTTTGAAATGCACCATCCGATCGCATTCAAATTTTGTCATTGTAAGCCAGACTCAAACAACAACAAATTTGGATTTTAATAAAAACATGGCAATTCATAAAAACAAATGCAGAGTATGAAGAGGTAGTGAAAATGCATATCTTGTAAAACAAACTCACCTTGGATATAAAGGGTTAATCCCTAACTGCCTGAGCGTTCATTTTTTGGGCGATGTACATAATCATTGTACAATTTTTCATCCGTGGTGATGTTTTTCATTGGTTTTTTTTTTTTTTTTTGAAATTTTCAGGTTGTTACTTTCACGTAAATGAAGTCTGATTAGGAAAAAAAATTGAAAATGAATTTACTAGGTCCTTCCATTCCATATAAGCTTTCATTTCGATAAAAAAATAATTTAAGGTTTTGAGCTACTAAAATGCATATTGAATCCATTCTTTGAGGCTGACATACAAATGGAAGTTGTAGATGATGACTTTTCCATGACATCCATATGATTGGATTAAGTAATAGCGTAAAAAAATGTTTAATTTTGATTTTAAAATAGATTATTTTTTTAATTACATGAAAAATAAAAATATACTCATTATCTTATGAATTTTGGAATGATTGGCGAAAAATGAAAGTGCATAATGTACAACATTGAATCATCTTTCGTATAATGTGCAATATTTCAATCTATAAAACTATCTTTCGATTGCTTACAAAGAGATATCAAGACACTTCTATTGAACTATAATAAATTTCAAATGAACAACTTTAACGCTATTGAAGTCTAATGATTTCGACCAATCATAATGAATTACAAGAGGAGATTATTAAAATTGTAATTTTTAGTGAATTGCCCAAAAAAATCGAGTAAATTCATTTGAAAAATATGGAGGCAATTTATTTCAAAATCAACCTTACGGATGTCTTCTTATAAGGATGTCTTACATATGCTCTTTAGATTTGAAGCTAATTTTTTTTAAAGAAGCTTTATTTTATAATACATTTAGGTTTTGCCCAAACCCTCTAAGCGCTTCAGGGCTAATCCAACCAAAATAGTATCCGCATTGTGACACCAAAAACCTGATGAAGAAATATTCTTCCACATATTTTAATTGAATATTGTGACATGATCAACGCCTTGTGAGTCCTACAGCTTGTTTTCAATTCAAAAAATGGCAAAGCTAGTTTATGGTGAGTTGAAGAATAATCTAAAGCAAGACGTTGCATCGCCCTTGGGAGTGGAACTCGTGACCTTCCGAGTGCTAGAGGGGAGTTCCCACAACTTCCCCCAAGCCTATGGCTCTATTCATGAAGGGACCAAGAGACTATTCATGTGTAAGTCGTGTCAGAAATCACTTATATAAAATTGTTGACTCCACATAGTCCCTGTTCAAAGCCCTTCTTGTTTTTGGTTAATTCAAATGACCACATGCTTTTGTAACGTTAGTCTTGCAGGCAATAGTGACATAGCAGAAGAAATTTTTGTAGAGAAATTACTGCATCTAGGAAATACTGTAATTTGAAGAATAATAGAACACCAATAATATCACATTTTTGTATTTGATCCATAAAATCCTGAGGGGTATTGGACAAACATAGATGTTTTGTAATATGTGCCTTCCATAAGTTTGATGAAGTTTGGTTCAATAGAAAAAAAATGTAGGGCATTGTTTCTACAAATTATTAATCAATATAGTTAAAATTCAAAAACAAAATAATAATAATAATAATAATAATAATAATAATGAATTTAAAAGCATTAACCTTTGAAATTTTGTCCAAATTATAATTTTCACCTTTAGAGTTTAAAATTTAGCATGATTGGTTAAAGTTGATTTATTTATTGTAAACTTCAAAAAAGCTAAAGAAATGGAGGGAACATCAAATAGAAAATTTTATAACACTAAGACAATGTTGAAGTGATCCACGTTGAAATTTTCTCCCGAGTGGAGTTTAACTTGGATTGACATAATTCAAATTGTGTTGGAAAGTAGACTTAATGTAGTATTCTAGAACATTTTTTTATTTATTCATAAACATTTTTTTCCAGGCAGCCCGTTAGATTCAGGTAGCGACCATAAAATGATCGTTTGAGCGTTTAGGGGTTAACTGGTAAAATTTGCTAAAATCAAATTGTGGTTATAAAGTTTTCTTGTTCAAAATGAAATATTGCATTGGAACTTGGATTTTTGCTCAACATATACTTCTTGAAAATTGCAATTTAAAAAATTAAAAAAATAATAAAATCAGTGCATACAGAATGGTCAAAAGCCAATTTACAAGAGTTGAGCAAAAAAATTACGATTATAATTTGGAAATATTTGAGCTTGATACAACACAGACTCCATTCATTATTATAGTTCATGATGAAAGTATACATAACATTCTTTAGCAGCAGGATATTGCATTCCATATTCCTTGGTTGATTTTTACAGATACAATAACTTGAATCCTTGGAACTAGAGTGAAAGATAACACTTGTCAATTTTAGTAGGAGTCAAACAAGTAAAGGCCCGTTCCCACCTGGCCTTTGCAAAGAATGTGAATAAAAACTTAACACCTCCACAATTTTGGGAGGAATATCTTTTTTTTAGGAAAGGTGTCATCAATGAGGTTCGGAAAGGTGTCATCAATAGTAGCCGGATTACATAATGGCCTCCCAAGAGCCATATTAGTTAAGACCATTCTTAAGTGTTTAAAACTTGGGAATATTTCCAATTTTGGTGCTCCCTTAACAATTGCCTACTATCGCTCAAGTATTTTTTTGTCCTCCTAAATGTTAGCTAATACCCATTCTTTAAAGTTTGCCATGTGGACATCCATGTAGGATTGGTAATTATTAAAGAATGTAGGTGGGAACACACACTTTATTAAGGAGGTAAGACCGCCTTCTAAGACCACCTCTAAGGCCAGGTGGGAACATACCCTAAGACAAACTTAAGATGTGAAAATAAGGATCATCAGAGAGAATCTTGGAAACTTTAGTAGGGGTACAAAGTCTAGGGCTTAGCCCTTAAACGCCTAGGAGGCCAAAAACTGGCTTATGAATGTAACTCACTATATAATTCCAACCGTTACATGGACGATTTCATCCTTTTTTTTGGTGTGAAGGATGTTTGTTGGTCATGCCACCTCTTCAAGTTAAATTGAGATCATTCAGGTTATTTTTGGATTTTATATGGGGTCCCAATTACAAAAAGAGTCATAAAAATGGTTCACCTTGTAGTGTATTTTGGATTTTTATGTTTTTTTTACTTAAACTAAATTTAGGCCATGAAAATGAGTTCTATTGCATTTGAGCTCAACTGACAAAATGAAGCTTACCAAGTCTAGTTTCTACTCCACTTTGAATTTTTGGAAAAATCTAAAAAAATAAGTGTTTAATTGGAGTTACAAGTTCGACATGTATTACCATGGTATAGGAAACAAAATCTAAATTTAGATACACGGATGATTTTCATTTCTTGTAATGTTCTTCATTGTAATTTACACCTTTGGAAAAAAACTGAATTTTTTTAGTACATTTTGTAATTGATATGAATTTTCTTTACAATCACTTCAAAAAATCAAAGTAATTTCAAATTTTCACCAAAACTTGTGAAAATATCACGGTTTGTAGTAGACACATGGTTTCATCTACTAAAAATATAAAATTGAACGTTTATCTTATTTATAATGGCAAAATTGAGTGTGACAGGTACAGCTTGATTCCGTGGTCATGGGCCGGACGTGTAAGGGTTAAGAATAAATCCAAAAGTGAAGTGAGTGACGAAACCTTGTGTAGTAGGAAACGAATGATGTCGTCATCCACATGACAAAATCAGCTGAGAGCTCCTGTACGTATGTTGAGCCTAGGCTCTACTAGACTATGGTGTGGTCTACGAGAGACGGGTTCAACGCAGGTCATCATGGACCTCGGGACTACTGACTGTCTGGTTTCACCCTCGGACGTGCATGTGTGTTGACTTCAGTGACCCGGAATTTTATAACTTAATTATAGCAACAGCCACCACGGCATTGTCAAAATACCTTAACCTTTAGATCGTCAGTCAGTGGACAGAATTTCAACAAAGTTGATGAGTGCACATGCTCCATGTATCATACAAAGTGCCCATTTCTGCATTGCCTCCATACCTACCCCCCCCATTTCTGTGAGGGCTCAGTAAATTACAATTCCCCTTTGTACCATTTGAGAATAATATGAATTGGGGTGAGCGATGTCCTTACAGTGATGTCCTTACATTGCACTTTGTTATTTATGATGGCTGTCGGGCTTGGCATTTCTATGTTAAAAATATTCACATTAGGGTTTAACAAAGGTTTAAAAACACTATACAAGCAAACTCAGTATGATTCTTTATGGGCTAGTGTAAGGACGTATTCTTATTATTATTATTATTATTATTGTGAGCTTTGACCTAGCTATGTACGTCTTGTGGGCATAGGCCAGGAAAAACTGATACCATATTCTTGGAGACTGATCACAACCTGATGTCATGACTAGTTGTCACAAAAAGTATCACGTTTTCATCCATCGTGTGGATAGTCACGATTTCATCCAAGTCTTTCATCTTATCCAATATTTCATCATATATCATTTTCATCCATTCTCATTCATTTGCACATTTTGTTGACTATTTTCATCTACCAATATACAAAAAATTAAAAAATTAAAAAAATCAATTTCTTTTTATCATTCTTTGCAATAGGGTCCATGTTTCTTGATCATGTGTTTTTAGTTTTGTGTTGCATTGCAACACAGGTTTTTCTTTATTTTTTTTATATATATAGATATATATATATATTTTTTATATTTATATTTATATATTTATATATATGTGTGTGTGTGTGTATGTATATAAATTTGGGAGCGAGGTTGCATCATTCATTGACAGCATGTGCTGAAGAAATACTTCTGCACCCTAGAGCTCGTGACAGGGAATGAATGATGTACAGTCACCTATAGAAAGTAAGGTAACCCCAAAATCCTCCATTCTCTAATATACTATCAAACTCACTACAATGATTTGCCAATCACCAAAATTTTCCCATAACACAGCTTGTGTATGATGCAATTTTGTGCCAAATTTGGTGCAAGGAAGATGATCAGAAGTTGCGATAATATCAATTTTCCAACTTTTTTGTCTAATGTGAAAAAAAGTGCATATCAATTACGCAAAAGCTTCCAAGGATCCAAATTTTTTATAGAAAGTAGAAGTCACAGTAAGGAACAATATGGTGTTATAAAAAAGAATGGTGTTCCTAAGTATTTTTAAATTAAATGGTGACCACATGCAATTCAAATTAAAAAAATTAAGGCCAAATTTTAGTTTAATTATATAACAAAGTAATTAGCCTACTTTTGTCACTTTTTTTGTGAGACTGTATTTTCACAGTCAGGAACAATATAATGTCATAAAAACAGTGACAAAAATAGATCAATTACTTTATTATATAATTAAACTAAAATTTGGCCTTACATTTTTAATTTTTAATTGCATGCGGACACCATTTAATTTAAAAATACCTAGGAATACCATTCTTTTTTATAACACCATATTGTTCCTTACTGTGACTTCTACCTTTTACAAAAAATTTGGATCCTTGGAAGCTTTTGTGTAATTGATATGCATTTTTTTTCACATCAGGCATAAAAGTTGGTAAATTGACATTAATGCAACTTCCATTCATTTTCCTTGTACCAAATTTGGCGCAAAAGTGCTTCATAAACAAGGTGTATTGTGGGAGAATTTTGGCGATCGGCAAACCATTGTAGTGAGTTTGGGAAGCATTTTAGTGAATGGTGGATAGTGGGGTTACCTTACTTTCTATAGGTGATTGTACATAGGGGCAGGATTGCTCCCTTCCCCATGGCAGTCTTGGTAAACGTCAGGGATTTTATTTTGCTTTTTTGCTTTTTGGAGAAATGCTAAAGAGGCGACATTAAATAAAATGCCGTAGCTTAATATTATCATATTCATCTATATTTTGGATAGAACTATCTTTTCATCCACATATTTGGATGGCTTTCATTAAAAATTGGCGATCTCATCCGATTTATTTTCAAAAATTAGAATGATATGGCATCTTCATCCATTTTTCTTCAAAATTTTCCTTAAGACTTGGTGCACGCTTGTGCTTTTGGCATTTGAATGCCTCAAGAAAATCAATGGTAAACGTCCTACACTCCCGCACCCTATGTATGCATCCCTAACTCTAAATCCTTCCCCTTGCAAGAGGACAAAACCTGCCTCCTATTTTTTGCATGTTGGGCCCACCTTAAAAAATAGTCCTCTCTTCCAAGAATTTAAAATTCCCAATAGGATCACCCTAGACTAATTTCAGCCCGTAGGCCTCACATTTGCCATAAAAATGTCCCTAAGGTGCCCGAAATGGAGATTTCAGAAAATGGGGCCCATGAGTGAATAGTGCTTGCATTAACGTCAAGGGGTACATTTAGAGTCGGGAGTATGCATCCCCTCTTTGCAGTGTTGTGTATGGAATGCAATTTTGGACATAATTTAAGTTAGAGCATAATGTCAAATGTCATGTTGTCATAGCTAAAGACTGCAAAGTCAAAGCCAAAAATCAAAATACTAAGGTCATGTTTGCTAATTGGGCCATGTATGCTAGGTAAGCCAAGTATGCCAAGTAGGCAAAGTATGCCAAGTATGCGAAATATGTGAAGTAATGCATGTAAGGTATGTTCTAGTATTTTGGTCTTTATCTTTGACTATGTGGTCTTTGAAGTCCTATGTCTATGTGATCTTCTTCGTGCTTAGCTAATTTGCAATAGTAGAAATATTGCATGCATAGACTAGAGAAGCATGCTTAAAAAGTTCGCCAACTCCCACCATAACTAGTCTAGTTCGTCATATGGGCTCTTCTTGTTAGTCTTTTTCACTATGGTAGTCTATACATGCCGTGTTTTTACTAGTGTTGGCACACTTGGCACACTTGATTTACATAGCTTACGTGGCATATTTAGTCTGCTTGACATAACTAACCCTTACATCTTGATTTTTGACTTTGGCTTTATAATTTTTGGCTTCAACTATGTGGTCTTTGGCCATGGCAACCTCATCTTTAACCATGGAAACTTGGCATTTGACTTCATGGTATGTGTCATGTTTAAAATTGTATTCCATAGTTGGAGTCACACATAGGACAATGTAAAAACCGTTTCAACTAAAAAAACAATTGTAGTTTGTAAATAATTGAATTTTAAAGTTAACTACCCCTGAAATATTTAGTTTTTTAACCAATTTAAAATTCATCCTAAAACATTATAATGTACATGTTTCTTGTGCATTTCCGTATAAGCAAAATAATTTATAAAAAATAAATAAATCATGTTTATGTATAATAAAATGTAGGAAATGGTGACATGAATAGCATTTGAAGATTTTATAATGAAAATTAGAGTATGGGACTACATTGACCATTAAAAGCTATCTAGAAGTTGCAAGATAAGTTGAAATTAACTAAGGTGGTTGTTGTTTTTACATTGAATAGCTTTGTGATTAATATAATTGTGAATAATATTCAAAATTTTAGAAAATGAATTTAAAAATTCCATTTAAAAAAAATCACTAGTATGATTTAGCATATTGAACTTTTATATCACAAAATATTGAAAGATTCATATACAGCATTTAGAAATTGAGAGTTTTATGACAAATACAATCATAACAAAACAAATGAAATTTACATCAAGCAACCATTAGTTCTTTTTTTTCATGAGCAGATAAGGCTTGTACACACTAAAAACTCATTTATTTCACATGTAAACCCCTAAATGAGAGAGGGGTAAGGGCAAAACCTATACGTGTTATAAAATGTTACTTCTACAACTTCGATGAAGTTTGGTCCAAATGATAAAATGAGAAGCATGATGTTCAGTAATTATCCGTACAATCAAACTTTCAAAAAATGTTTCAGATATTCATTAATGAATTTATAAGCATTTACCATTTAATATTCACCAAAATTACAAATTTCATTTTTGGAATTTGAAATTTGGTATGATTGGTTAAAACTCGACATTTTATTCTAAAATAAAAAATGATTTTTTTTCAAAGGAGAGAACACCATTAGTTTCCCCAAATAGTAAATTTTATAACACTAGGACAATATTGAGGTCTCTGTCTTTGAAAAATTCTCCTCCGTGGAGTTTAACTCGGATTGACATGATTCAAATTGGGCTTAAAAGTAGACTTGATTTCCTATTTTTATTTTTATTTTTATTTTTTAAGTTTTTTTTATAAGATAATTTCTTTTCATCTTGGACAGCCCGTAAAAAGGGCAGCTACTATAAAATGGTTGTTCAATCACTTAGGGTTTAACCCCTAAAGGACCAGGGGGTGTTAAATTTAGCTCTTGTTTTCTTAACTAACTCTGGTAACAAGCTCAATTCTTCATTGATGTGGAATAGTTTTGACGATCGGCACTGTTGAAATTAAAGAAGACTTATGTAGCCTTTGTATGAAAAAAGAATCAACAAAATCGCACAATTTTTGAGAAAATGCCACCGTTGAGAAGATTGATGAAACTCGTTCGGGGTATTTAGTACATATGCTGAAATTGGATTGTTTAAAAGTGCTCCAAAATTTTGAAAATTTTACCATGCGTAGAAATTATCATTTTGTACTTGTGCAAAAAAATTCACCTAACTTGGAGGTGTGAGGAGGAAGATATGACGGTCTAAAGTGACACCCATATAGCCTCATTGTAGCTCAAAAAAATCACCAAAAATTGTACACTTCATGAATTTCTGATCAGGAAGTACCCACGGATTCATCTCTCAAAAAGATCTAGGGTCTCTTTGTTGCTCGCCCTACAATTCACGGCCCAACAACTCGGATTTCCTCACTATTTAGTTCCAGAAGCCGCGTGAGGGCTTTATGATCCTTTTGGGGTTAAGAATCCAAAAAACTCATGTTACATGTATTCATAATGCGATGTGTAAGACTCCTTCAAGTTTGAGTGTCAAGTTTCCGTTGCTCTTGGTCACTGATGAGGAGTTGCCCATTCTTTCTGTGCAATGAATTCCCGTTCATTTGCGTTAAAAATTTAAAAATAAAACTCCTTCGATCATAGTTGGGACATATTCTATGAATATATTTGAATGTGATATTTGAGAGTACCGGTATCATTAAAAACAAACTTAAATATACTATGATAGAGTATGAAGATATGCACCTCAAAATACTAGTAAAAACACTCGCGGGGGAGTACTGGAAACGTGCTCTCTTCGTTCACAGTGTGATGTTTGTAATCTGTTGTTGTGCAATGGAAATAAAGCATCCATTTGTTTCAAAAAAAAAAATACTAGTAAAAAAGAGGTATTGGGGCATCAATTTATAGTGCGCAATCGTGATGCCAAAAGCCCATTTGGTTATTAAGCCGATGCTCAAATGACCTATAGCATCATATTTTGGCACTATATCTTGGTACCCAAGTACTCAGGCACCGTATCTTGGTACACTGAAATCACCATATATTATGGGTGCGTGAATGGCATGGATACATTCATCCATTTTAACAAATTTTCATCCAATTTGGATGAATTTTACCACAGTATTTTGGAAAAATAACTATTAGTACAGCCTCTCGTAAATACGGTGGGCCACAGAATATGGTGATTTTGGTGTACTACTGTAGTGAACTCATTTTTATATTGCTCCATGAGACCATGAGCAATGAGTAAATTAGCTCAAATTAAAAGCTTGCCAAACCGAACTGAACAATTCTCATCTGTTGCAAAATAATGGTTTATTTTTGTTTTTTTTCCCTCCTTTTTGGATACTTTTAAATTAAATAACAAAAAGAGAATGGTGGGGTTAAAAAATTGCCTCATTTCCTGAGCAGATTCTAATCCCTTCAGTATGAAGACTTCATTTCAGTGACACCTGGCATGATTATGACATACGAAGGTTACTTGTAAAATCTGCCTCAAACTGAAAGATCACCCATTACGCCAAAAAAATTGAAATAAAATCTGTGAACATTGACACCTGTTCATATGATGAATAAGTGGATGATAACATGGGTATAGAAATTTGGTGAGATCCTTCCTTTTTTTTTCTTTTTTTTCCAGTTGGCTCAAAGGTGGCCGGCTGGTTTTATTCTTTTCTTTTTTGCTTTCTTTTCTTTGAAGGTGACTTTGTTATCATTCTATAATTGGCTTGTTCTAATGAAACACTGCCAACTGAGTGATGTTCCTCACTCTAAAAGTATATACAGTTCTGGTCGGTCAGTTTCGATATTTTTTTTTTGTGAAAAAGTGAGTGCCACACGTTCTCTTGAAATTGGTTTAGGGTGATGTGGACCTCTCAAGATCTGATGTGGAAATTCAGGCTGTCCAAATCTGACCCCTCATGTATGGTAACTTAGTGCACAACGTTGATTTTGACTCGTATCTACGTGTCGAGTTTGTATTGATGTGCTTGCTTTTGAAAATGGCCCTAACCATAAACCCTGTGGTTTTGCTTTGTTGAATATCGGCAACCTAAAAACATTGTCGCTATTCGCCGATATTTACTCCAATGGTAACGTTTGGTTTGCATTTCAAAGGTTGATGCAACAGCATGTCCTGTCTTTGGTGGGCAAATTAGCTGCACTAGGCCTGAGGGGCCAGGTTGCTTGGGGGTTCGCAAAGAACATCATACACAGTTTTATTTATTTTTTATTTTTTTAATTTTTTTAATTTTTTTAGAGCCAGTTTGCTTCAGAAATCCATTGAGTAAATCACCATATGGGAACATAATGAGAAAAATTTCACCTCATGTAGCCTCCAAGGCAATGACACACGTCAGTTGTAAGTGAGGCTGGGACTTTGTAAGGCACACGCAATGGATGAAAAGGCCAAGATGTTGGATGAAAAAGACAAGATGTTTGAAGGGTTTTGCAAAAGGCCAATATGTTGAATGAAAAAGATAGGATGTATGAAAAAACAAAGATTTGCTACCAGGTTTTGTAAATAAAAAAATAGAAAAATAAGGGGAATAAAATCACCTCATTCACTGGCATGCCAACTTTGCAGCCTAAAGTTAGATGACCCGAAAACCAAAAAAAACCCCTAGTCACGCATGAACCAACTAGTAAGGTATACATACCCATTACCATCCATTTAACAATGTATCGGAGGTGTTCATTTGCGTTCTAGAATGTACATTTTTGGTTCATGAACGTAGAACGGAATCGAGTGTTGGGTGGTAATGTGTATACCTACCTTATCACAACTGTCGTAGTTTGGGATTGCAACAGGATTCATGGATTGAAATTTAACCCCTAAGAGACCGATTGATCATTTTCTGGTTGCAGCCCAAACAGCCCATGGTTAGGACATGACATTTTTCGAGTTTTGATTTTTTGTTGAAATTCGGGGTAGAGATCATGTTGAAGTGTTGTTTGATGCATTTCATTTGCAATATTGAGGTTTATTAAGGAAATTTTTAAAGACAAACACCTCAACATTGTCCTAGTGTTATAAAACTTTTTATTTTGGGAAAGTAATGATGTTCTTTCATTTGAATTTTTTTCTTTTCTAATTTTAGAATAGAATGTCTAGTTTTAACCAATCATACCAAATTTCAAATTCTAAAAATAAAAATTGTAATTTTGGTGAATATTAAAAGGTAAATGCTTCTAAATTCATTAAATGAGTACCTAAAACTATTTTTGGAAGTTTGACCGTACAGGTAATTACTAAACATCATGCTTTTCATTTTCTCTTTTGGACCAAATTTCATCAAAGTTGTAGAAGTAACATTTTATAACACATCTAGGTTTTGCCCTTACCCCCTTTGTCATTTAGGGGTTAAATAAAAATTGGATAGCTCCAAAAGAGAATCCTTTCCAGTCAGGAATGACCTTAAACTACCAGATGATGGAGAAGGGTACCCTTAAGGTATTGTTGGGGTACCCAAGGGGTTGGCGATTTGATTACGGCCGTAAAATCATCATTCTACCAGATGGAAATTCTCTGGCTATGGGTTGTCAAAAGCAACTCGTCAACTTTGTCGAGGGTTGGAAAGAAAATTGTGTGCCCCCAAAATAAAATAAAAATGAGAATCCTTTCAAGCATTCTTTTGGTCACCAAAATAGGTACTCTGTTTGTAAAAAAATGACAGGATGAATAAAACATTTGGAGTGTCACAATGCTAGTATTAAGGTAGCTTGTCCCAATACCTCCCAGTGACCCAATTATGTTTAAATGTAAGCATGACAATGATTCTAGAGTTAGATTATAAAGCTACAATACATGCCTTATTGTTTGGCCACTTGAAAGTTAAGGCATGTACTCCCTCTTTGTATCCTCATTCTAGAATCAAATGAGTGCTCAATACTTGAGTAGAATTGGATTAGTGGGTGGTATTGGATAAGACTACCTTAGCGCGAGCTTCTGCAACAAGCTATGAAACAAAGATCAATGTCCTTGTATTCAATCTTAAAGGATGGTCGTAGAACCTTTGTGGTTTCAATTTGCATGTAGAAATTTTTTGTTTTGGTGAGTCTTGTGAGTGAGTGTGAGGTTTACAAGACGTTAACATGTATGAATGGCATCACATAGTTTGCTCTCACAAGTTCGTACTCTGACACACTCTTTTATGACATTGCATACTTTGTGTAAGTGTAAAGACTAAATAACCATTTTAGTGTATTATTTCATTGTGTTATTGTTCCTCATTAGATTTGATTGTGTTACAATATTGTATACAACATTCCTAGAGACTCTATTAGTATCACAATAAAGCCTAAAACAAGTTAATGTAGGCTATAGCATTTTAATTTTAATTTTATTAAACAAGTTTATGTAGGCTATAGCATTTTAAATGTATTTTTCACCTACAGTAATGTTTGTGTTGTAGTATTTTCATGAACTTGAAGTATAACAACATCCAAAAGGGGGTAGTGGTTAAACATCCCAAAGGTAGTGGTTAAGACCAATTTTTATTGTTAGCACCTAGAAAGCACTTGTTTCAGATAAGTAGGATCTCAGGGAGTGCACTATTCAATAAAGCCGTGTGTGCATCCCCCTTATTAAAACACCCTTGTGTACATTTTTTTGGACTAAAATCAAGCAATATATGTTCAAATCTCACAACCTCAAAATACATTTCCATATGTACATAGGGATTAAAAATGAGGCGTATAAGTCTAAGTCCCATATATATCAACTTTCTGCTCAATTGCAATATGTCTCTGTTAACGGTAAATTTGTAATTACCGGTAGCTTACCGATCTGGATTTTTTACTACTCCGGTAAAATTCCAAGTTACCACAGGAAGTAGATCTAAGGAAATACTTTTTTACGGATCTGACCTAACTGTCAGATCTGGTTGTACTAATGTATATAAGCAATGGAGCCAAACTCATTGGCACGACTCATTTTTCGAGATGTATGATTACTTTGTCTCAATCCTTTTCATTTTAGTACTTTGTTTACCGAGTAGTTCCTTCCGGATACTCTTGTTTGATGATTCCAGTTTTGATTACACTGTTTTGAGAGGTTACCGACCCAGTCCCGGTAGTATTTTTCCCTTAGCATTTCCAGATCCATTGGTTTCTGTCCTTGCTGCTAAGTTTTTATTCTTCCCGGTAGTGATTACTGAGCAGTCGTTCATAAAGAGTAGCTACCAGTCTCCCATACATACATTTTGTACATGCTTGTTCTAAATAATACCCCTCTTGTGCACGCACATGTATATTTATAGTACTTGAAGAGTGCACTCCCTGGGAGTAGGATAGGGCCGGTTGGCTGGTACAAACTTTTCTGCTTATGATAACTCACTAGCAACACTAAGTTATGTATATTAGAGCATTGCTCAAATAGACACATCAGGAATCGAACCTGGACCATCCGAGCAATGATCTGATATGGGTACTCCGAAAAGCCCTTTGAACTCTAAAATCAGCCTCTAAGGCAACTTTGAATAAATCCCTCTTTAAATCAAAATAGAAAATGAATCGACCGGATATGGTTTTGATTTCCTACACTCATGCAATACACAAAAAAAATTCACATAAAAATTGAAGAGGTTTAAAGATTTTAAAAGAGACTTTTTATACAAAAATCAGAATTTGTCCCAGCTACTTAAAGAAATCCAAACATTTGTTTAAATATCCAATGACGTCATTTTGGTACCAATTTTTGATATGAAGTACATTTAAATATGTGTTATTTAAAATGATTAATTTGAACGATTAAAAATATAATTTATTTTGTAATACAATGCCTGCAAATCCTAATTTTTGGCAATTTTTCAAGCAAAGCATAAATACATGAAAATTAGTTTATTCAATGAAAAATCTGGACTTGAATTAAAGTATTTCATATCATCTAGATGTGGATATTTTTTAATTAAAAATACTTAATATTATTTAACTGAAATGGACAAATTTGTCGAAATATCAAAATCTCAAAATTTCAAACATATAGTTGTTTTCCAAATTTTGACGAATTTTTCCATATCAATTGACTAAAATAATAAATAAAAATATCCACACCTAGATGACATGAAACACTTTAATTCAAGTTCAAATTTTCAATTGAATATATTAATTTTCAGGTATTTATGCTTTGCTCGAAAATTGCCACAAATTAGCATTTGCAAGCATTGTAGTACAAAATAAACAATAATTTTAATCGTTCAAATTAATCATTTCAAATAACACATATCTAGATGTACTTCATATCAAAAATTGGTACCAAAATGACGTCGTTGGATATTTTAAACAAATGTTTTGGATTTCTTTAAGCAGCTGGAACAAATTCTGATTTTTGTATATAAAGTCTCTTTTAAAATCTTTAAACCTCTTCAATTTTTACGTGATTTTTTTTTGTGTACTGCACGAGTGTAGGAAATCAAAACCACATCCAGTCGATTCATTTTTTATTTTGTTTTAAAGAGGGACTTATTCAAAGTTGCCATAGGGGTTGATTTTAGAGTTCAAAGGGCTTTTTGGGGTACCCATATCAGACCATTGCCCATCCAATTGTAATACAACGCCCTTCACCAACCAACCATGGAACACATGATTTGATGATCATCTCCCCAAACAAACTCCGAATTTTGTCCAACAAACCTGCAGGTTACCTTTGCTCGGATAATTATATTCGGTTACTAGTCACTAGAGTATCTATTCTCGATAGGGGAGGGTAGTTTTATTCCAATGGCCCTTTGTCCGGTAGGCATTGGGTCATGGTCATTATAAACAGACACTTTACTCACGCCAGCCTTGAAAGAGGACTGGAGTTTCTATCTATCTATGACAACACCTTTTGATAGATTCTTTGAAGTAGGTTCTCTTAAAATTTCAACGTTACAATTTCCATGGATTATAAGATTATATATGGAGAATATTTGCTAAAATTAACATTATATCGATTGCTGATTGTGGGAGGTCTTGATGGTTTAATCCTCAAAGGATTGATTTGCATTCAAGATAATGTATTTTTTTACTTTAAGTGATTAAGTAACACAATGCACATTAACCCCTAAACGTGCTGACACTTTAAACACAAGTAGATGCTAGCTTCAATAATAGATATTAGCATGGCTCAGATGTACATGAGGTGTACATGAAAGGTTCATTGTAAGCATAAACTCTATCCAACAAACTTGACATACTTGTAGTTAGAGGCCTCTCCAATAGTGTTAACTCCCCATCACAAGAGATTTATTATAATTGGTAGAGAATTTCATAGGCTTACAAAGATGACTTGGATGAAAGTCATCCGAGGTTGTATGAGAAAGTTGCAAGGCTTTGAATATGTTCGTGATCCAGTTTCTGAATGCTAGGACGTTTAGAGGTTAATCCATTATAAAATTTTGAAACAACACACACACAAATATATATATGTATGTATGTATGCATGCATGCATGTATGTATGTATGTATGCATGCATGATTTTAAGTACAGAGCGTTACAATACCATGTCACGAAATCATCCAAAACTTTCATCATGTTCCCAAATTGTTCTCCACAATTCTCATATGTTCCCCAAAGGTTTCCATCATGTTCTCTTTATGTTCCCAATAAGTTCCCGCGTTCTTAATGCAATTCTTGCACTTTCCTATGTTGTTGTTGCATCGCAAGAGGGTGTTTACTAGTGTGTGTGTGTATATATATTAATATGGATTTTGTAGTATTTGATTGGATGAATATGTTGGAAACATCTAATGTTACTTGGCCATTTTTTAATTTCTTTTAATCGTGAAAACGAAATATGAAATTAAAACAAAAGAACTTTCATGTTTCTTTTAATTTTCATGTGCAAAAATCTCAATAAATTTGGTACAGTTCTTATCGTCTATTTCAGTGTATACACAATGTGTGTAAGCAGAATAATGAAAAGAATTAGCCCTAAAGTTCCTTGCTCCATTTGATAAAGAAACATTTTAGGAACGTTGCTTTAATGCATTGAAAGACAAAATTAGAATGTTTTATTTTCACCTTAAATTATGGAATCCCAACTAGAAATCTATTAGAATTTGTTAAAAGTAATAATTCAATCTTTTTTTTGAATTTAAAAAAAAATACTAGTGGAGGTTTTCAAGGAAGGAATTAAGTTCTGTCTTTTATGTGAATATAGTATCTACTATTTTTGTATGAAGCAGACACCTTTCAAAACTATTTTGATATCTTCTCTAGCAATAAAGGGTCTCCCTTTGTTTAAATTTTTATAAAAAGTAATAAAATTAAAAAAAAAAACTATTTTGATATCAAAAAGCAAGCTTTTGGAAGGAAGAACAATTAGCATTCCTTTCAACGTACAGGAATAAAATGGCTATAGAGTATATAATTTATTAAAGGAAAATTCTACCAAATTTAAATATTATTGTTGTGTAGGCATAGACTTTGTTGTGTAGGCATAGACTTTAGAAAGATATATGCTGTATCCACAATAGTCTAGGGTGTTTTCAAAGCTACAAGATACATTTCTTCTAATAATATGTTACTAAAAATGAACATAATTACTTTTGGTAGAAAGTTTTAAAAATTAGGTAGCAAAATTACATTTCAAAAATAGGAATCATTTACTATGGCAACATGGATGCATGGGAACTATACACTAATTGTACAGGTGTCATACAAAGAATGTATGGTTTCCAAGCAAATGAATCAATACAGTTATATTACACTAGAAGTATTGGATTCAATATAGATATTATATTTGAACAAAATTTACAAATATATATATATATCGTATTGACAAAGTGATACGGTTCCTGTACAAGTTCAATACCGCAATCTATTGTTTCTATACTAAACGTATACGGGAATGACAAAGCCACAACATATCAAAAAGTACAATAATATTCCTAGCGTAGTACCGTAGCTGGCTTGCCAAAAAATAATTTAAAAAAAAAACGTAAAAGATCAGAAGTTATGAGGACCCAAAAACAAAAATAAAATAAACTATTTTAAGCTATATTGTGCTATTTCTAAGCTATTTAAGGTCATTTAGGGCCATTTTTAATCATTTTTTTGTTCAAAAACGAAAACCAAGAAATTCATTTTTTGAGGAATGAACCTTAATTTTTCAAAAAATATTAAATATTCATTCGTGGGGTATCGACCTAGCTATGGTACTACGGTATACACTTTCTATCAAGTACGCCACCACAAGAATTTTCCTGATGTTCTTACCATACTGTATTATGTGGATTGTAATCAATTATGATGAATATGATTTTATTATTTTATTATTTTTTCAGAAGGTGGTATGTGAGTACGGGGGTGAGTGCCAGGTACCTACAGACAATGCATATACTAATATCATAATACTAAGGACAGACTGCTCTTTTGTGATGCCTTATAACACAACATTGCAGTAGATCTAGAGGCTCCAATTTCATTGCAGCTGTGGACACGAAAGTCCACACGAAATTGACTTGGAAAGAGCTCGTATAACCTATATGCTCAGAGATTGGCAGCATTGTACAGTACACATATATTTCACGCGACAATGAGCTAAAAGTAGCTAAATACTAATGGCTAGTCGTACTGCTTCTTGTAAGTCACCGACGAGACCCTTCTTCATGGATCCAAATCATCATTGGAAAATGCTACGAATTGTGGGTTTGACTTGTAAAGCATGACAAGTCAAGACTATAATTTGGCTTTGGGAAAGCCAAAAAGAACTTTGTCTAGAGGGAGCCTCAGGGGTCACTTAGGAAATTTAGTAAGCATGGTGCGTTGAAATATAGGGTGTGTTTTATTCATTGGAGATAAATTTTCGACCTAATTAGATTTTTTAAATGTAATGTAGGATGCTTTAAATTCAAGTAAGGAATAATTCGAGAATCTACATAAATATGCTTATAATATTTTAGAATATACCTCAGATATTCCAATTATGTAGTAACCCATTTAATTACCCTGTTAACATACGTGTCCCTCTTCCTGAGGAGGAAGGCTTGGATTGTATTTGCATTCAGATAACTTAGTTACAAGACATAGAGAATATAGTAGTAGTTTGAACTCTAGTGGAAAGATGATCTTGAGGGCACCAAAATTTAAGATAAAGCATCCTATTTGTGCAATGTGATAATTTGCATCACTTTTGTAGTCACTATATATCAATATTTTACATGTAAATTTTAAGTATATATGTGCATTATTAATATAGAGTGGTACCACTAGTAAAGAAGTGGTCTTTGGGCGCTAAAGAATAGTTTTAGAGCGTGGTGCACAAGGCCCATATCGGCACCAATAAGGGTCTTGGGCACCATGCTCTGATGCTATTCTTTGGTGCCTAAAGACCACCCTCTCTACTAATGTACAAATAGGGTGGTTTATGAATTGTGGTAGAAAATGGTGGCTTGTGTTAGTTAGTGCCTAGGTTCATTTTGGTACTAACTCGATATAGCCAATGAGCTTTTGGCACATACTATGTTGTGTCACTGTCAAGTAGAATGTCTTGAAATGGATAACTTAAGCTTTCGAGCCTATGTGCGGTAGGAGTGGAAGGAAAATAGTATTTTTCCTTTGTAGGAAAATAGAAATCACGAAGAATGCAAATTTATCATTATTGTAAAAAAATGAAATTTCTACAAATTTCTAAAGTGAAAAGTTTGTCATCACCCAAAACGGATAACTATAGTGAATGGCGTATTTAGTATCCGCGGAGAATTGATGTCTTTTACCACAATTCATTCAAAGGTGAAGAGAAATAGTGTCCGTTGACACTACATAGGAGTTTGCCACTTGTCGTTCTCACTTTCATCAAGAGTGACATATTCTTTCCAAGTAATGAGAGTGACGTGAGGTGGCATGCCATATTTATTATGAAGTTGTAATATGTCATCGAAACACTACATCCAATTTTTTCTTACGAGGACACTATATCTCACTAAATATTGTCCATGTTTAGAAATAGTGTCTTGGGACACTAAATACGCCATTTAGTGTAAACAATTCCAAAACTATGAACATATGATTCCACAAATTGGCCCAAATTCTATATTTTTGACTGGTTGATACACAAGTGGCATTGAGTTTGGTTATTAATCATTATGGGTCAATATACGCATTGAGTTTTTTTTTTGAACGCAAATGAACGGATATCCATTGCATAGAAAGAAGAAATACACCTCCCTACGCATTGAGTTTGGTTGTTAACCATTATGGGTTAGTTACACCTTGGCTTTGGGTTTATTGACCCTAAACGTCCTCACCCCTCTCCAAATTAGGCAGTTTTGCAAAGATGCATTATAAAATGCAACTAAGAGGGATATTTTGGACTTGATGTATCAATAAAAGTTGTACATTATAAATTTTAGATTTTGTCCATATGGGTTAGATCTACGATTGCTATCACCAATATTTTGTATAAAATTTAAAACTTGAAATTAAAAATTATTTTGTAAGTCAATTACGAATAAGATGTTGACAATCTGTGGATGAAATTTGTTGTGATGGGTTGAAATGTAATACTCTAAGTGTAGTGATTTTTGGAGATTTTTTGGTTGTGTAAGTTTATGAGTTTATTGTTTCAAGAGCACATTTAGACTAAAATCTTCAAATGTTTTGGTGAATCACCGCAACATGAAATGAGGCATAAAATTTTCACGAATCATCCACTTTCTTATGGGATCACACATGTATGAAGCTAATTTCACATATAATCTACCATAAAAATTCCACGCTGCAAAAAGATCACCACAAATGAGAAATTATGTACATGGGTGTTTTCTGCCTGGTTGGGCAGTTAGGGGTTAACAATTTCAGGACATTCTACCTTAGCTTGGTGCCTTAAGATCACCTTTCTACTAGTGGAAGGTACTTGAGTCCTGATGTGTCTGTATTAATCATAGTGGTGCAACAAAACGGAAGAGCGAAAACAACCGACCAAACGTTCCAAGTTGGGCGAAACTAGCAGGAGTTAAGGGAGACAAGAGTTGCGTCCATGATCGCGTACTACGGGTACCATGGCAGTATAGAAACACAACGGCATTGAAGAGCTGGTTTACAAGCCGGGATGACCTCACTGTGTTCTCTTCCGTGGCTGTTGTGAGGTAGGCATGCTAGTGCCATGTCAGATTTTGGAAACATAAAAACATACTAGGCCCTGTCAGTCACGGTGATAAGAAAGTGGCGCCCCAAGCCGCAGACCAGCTGTGTCGGTTGCTGCAGTTCTACCCATGGGTCATAAATTTTACCTCTAGCATTGAAAAAAATGACAGGAAAAAAGGCACACTCACTCATAACATTCTTTAACTAGTACTTCAGTTTGCTTGTGTAGAGAATCAACATATTAACATGGAATTGATGATGCAGAACATGTAGAAAAAAAAAAATAAAAATAAAAATAAAAAAATAAAAAAATAAAAAAATAAAAAAAAAAATAAAAAATAAAATAAAAAAATAAAAAATAAAATATATATATATATATATATATATATATATATATATATATATATATATATATATATATATATATATATATATATATATATATATATATATATATATATATATATATATATATATATATATATATATATATATATATTTGTTGAGTTGCCAAGCCATCTTCAGTTAACCCTTTAACGTCCCAGTTCAACACTATTTTCAAAGATTCGTTATAAAATGTTTGATGAAAACCAAAAATGGAGTTGATGTACGAAGCAAATTTGTAAATGTCAATGTGAAGATCACATCTGTACGGTTGGATTTATCATATATTTCTTTAATATTTTTAAATTAATTTTGCAAGGTTTTCTCTAGAAAATCAATTAAAAATAATGAATTAACGGAATTTAAAAAATATATATTGTAATGAAACTGGAATAACATGCACTATGAGATGGTATGGTTTCCATTATTTGATTCTATTTATTTTGGAAAATCATCTTTAACCCCTAAAGGACCATGCTCATTCCTAAAATTTTATCACTTTCTCGTGATGCTTTCAGAAAGGCAATTGTATCTCTTGATTGGTATTCATGTAGAAAACTTCACCGTTGAAGTTCATAAAGGACTTAGTCATGAGACTGTACATTAATTTTCAGAACAATCTACCGTATATATTACATGATTATAAGGTTTGATCATAAGTTGATTTTTGAAAATTTTGAATAAAACCAACAGGTCATTCATTGCAAACTTTCTCATAAATTTAGAAACCATGATTAGCGTTTGAAAGTTTAGGAGCATACAAAGATGTACTATATCTAGGTGCCCACAAAAAATGGTGTTCTAAAACTAAATACAACAACAATGATTGATTCTCAAAGATTTATGTTTGGGTGAGGTGACTTGTTGGTGACTCGTTGAGCCGGTGTTTGTGATCGTTATTATTTTTTACATTGCAATTTTTTTTAAAGAATTCAAATATATATTTGGAATATTCCAAAATATTCCAAAATAATATAAAATATGTTGAAAAGATTCCAATTATTTTGAAAAGATTCCATTTTAAATATATTTAAATATTTTCCGTAATTATTATATAGTGTTAATGATGCAATAATGGCAAATATTTTACATATTGTATACTTTTTTTTTTAACTAATGTGACGTCCAAGTGTGAAAACGCCTTCCAAGTCATCAACCGCCCTATTTACTATGTCCCAAGTTCACCTACGTTGACGTTTTAGTTTTTTCCCAATGAATCAATCAACGTAATTGCAAATCTTGAAGTTTTTTTGTGTTCTTGAAACGAACATTTTCAATTCTCTAGTTAACATTGAGTCAAAATTATGAAATCCAAACAAATTATTCAAGTAATGAAATTATTCGTGGACACAATGTGTCCTCCTGGTCCTTTAGGGGTTAAGGTCTCAGATAGATAGAAACTCCGGTCCTCATTCGTAGGCCGGCGTGAATAAAGTGTCCATTCGTAATGTCAATGACTCAGTGCCCACCGGACAAAGGGCCATTGGAACAAAACTACGTACTCATCCCTCTCGGGAATGGACACTATAGTAACAATAACATAATAAAGTAACAAAGTACTAATGGTTGGGTACTTGTTTGAATATAAAGCATGTTTTGAGTTAAGTACAATCACCAAGTCATGAGTTCTTTGGTTGGTTGGTGAAGGGCGATGTATCACATTTATGTGGTCTGGCTCATTGGGTCCGTTTGAGCAATGTTGTAATACACTTGACTTGGTACTGCTGATGAGTTATCATGGCAGGAAATTTGTACCATCCAACCAGCCCTATCTTATCCCTGAGACAAGTGTATGTGCTGAGCTAGTGTTTGAAAAAAGTGGCTAGCAATGGTTTTCACCACTACCCTCTCCCCCTTTTTTCTTTATTTTTCACTATTTTATTGGTATTGGTTGACTGTTTTCTATTTGCCTTTTGTGTAAAAGGATTGATCCGGCATATTGTATAGCAATAGTGTTTATTGTTTTAAATGTGTGTTTTATGGAGGTTTCACAGATGTTGAATTTTGTTACGAGTTGTTTCATTGAGGGGACATGCGTAGTTCCTCTAGCTCCAGCTGTGATGACTATGAGTGGATTTACTTTCCATCCTTGTTGAATGATACTATTAATTAGTGGTTGGTATTTTAGGATTTTGTTACCAATTGTTTATGGTGAGAATCTGTCGTTGGTGTATGTGAATTCTATAAATTGTATTGTTAGGTTATCTTCGGGATTTAGTGGTGGTGTACTTTGGTATGGGAGGCCTTTAATGCATAGGATATCTGGTTTAAATCTGGCATTACAGTGGCATCTTTGTTGTCCGCAAGTGCATGGTAAAAGCCATGGAAGTACTGTGTTTTCTTGTGGATTATTGTTAAATGTGCCCGCATTCATGAGTGTAACATCTTGATTTATTCGAGGATAGTATTAGTTTTCTTATTTCCCAAACTGCTTTATTGTGTCTTTTAGTTCTTAAGGCGTGTATATGTATTTGATTTCTTGGATGCCTTTTAGTGCCAACATGAGAGAGTCATGAATAAAATCGATCTTGGATTGAAGTTCTTCATGCTTGGCATTATTGATTCTTCTATTTTCCTTCATTCTTGTCTCCATTTCTTCTCTCATCTTTTTGTTGCTTGTTTCCACTATGGTGATGACATCTTCTTTGGTGATGGGTGGTGTTGTGGTTATCAATGATGTCACCGTGTTCACTAAGGCGGTGTTGATGTCATTAAATCCCCATTCATCAATTTGCTCCTTTGTGGGTGGTTCCAATCCTTCCAAGCTTCTCCTATGAAGCAAGAAATCAACATAATGTCCACCAACAGTTAGAGTTTTGTTGAGAAATTTCCTATACACTATGGGATTTGCACATTGAACATTAGCACTACCATTGTGCTTTGTTCCAATTTCCTTGTGGTACCAAATAGAAGTAATGTTGTTTATGTCCATAATTTTGTTGATAGCATTGGTGGTGTCCTCAACCGATAGCAAGATTGGGAGGTGAGAGAGTGTCAAGGTGATAGCATCCTTTTTGGCTTTTGCCCTCGGGGGGTGCACTGTACTAAACATGTACAAGTATACGTGAGTGCACAGGAGGGGTATTGATTTGAACCTTGCCGTATTACGTATACATATGGTATACATATTATATCTTGTAATTACGTACATATATGGAGGGCCTCTAAAAAGTATATTGTAGTTGTACTTGTATGGTAGTGTTACTATACTACATAGCATAAGTTTACATATTGGATGAAACTAGGATGAACGATTTTTGTTAGCAACCTCAGTTATAGGGTAGTATGAACGTATCAAGGTAATATCGGGCAAAAAGGCAGTATTAGGGTTTTGAAATGATTCGTTGAACTCATTTTGCCTCCCATCTAGGTTTTTGTTTTCTCTTGTGGTCAGCCGCCACTGTCTCGCTTGCCTGAACGCTCGCTCGCTCGATCTCCTCCTTCCTCTCGGGCGCGCCCGATTGCTGGCTTGTCGACATGCTTTGCACCCTAGGTTGGCTTCGACTTTCTGTTTCTCGCCATCGGAGAGTCTCGCTGTCCAGGTATGGCGCTTATTTTTTTGAAACCTGAGTTTACAGGTTTTGTATAAATTCTC
Source organism: Pohlia nutans (assembly GCA_022496805.1). Classification (NCBI taxonomy): domain Eukaryota; kingdom Viridiplantae; phylum Streptophyta; class Bryopsida; order Bryales; family Mniaceae; genus Pohlia; species Pohlia nutans. The sequence goes on along the minus strand of CM040088.1, from coordinate 5,798,827 downwards.
GTTTGTATTGATGTGTCTGGAGTCTTTAATTGTTGAGGTATTTATGACAAGCAGCGAATCTGTAGTCTGAGATGCTGGCCTCGTTGCCGCACCAGAAAGTGAGTGGAGTGACTGAAACCCTTCAGTTGATTCTGAAAATGCAGGTCATAACTACATTGGGACCGAGCATCTGCTTCTTGGACTGCAACGAGAAGGTGAGGGTGTGGCCACGCGAGTTCTTGAGAATCTTGGAGCGGACCCCAGCAATATTCGCACACAGGTATGGAGACCTCATCTTTACAGATTTTGATCGGGAAATTATATTTCTTCGGCAGAGGCACGATGAATGCTTTTCCGAGTGTTAAAAGATGCCGACTGCCTAAACCCTAAGGGGTGAAGCTTGTTACGGAGAGTCTCTAAGAGAGAAATTTCTCTTCTTTGGGCTTTTCCTAATTAGTCTGAAATTGGTAGACTTGATTACTGTGATCAATGTAATTGAAATTGAATCCACATTATGATGTATACGTTTTTGAACTTTACATGCATATCTTAAAAGCTTCATGATTTATCTCCACGTGTATTATCAGGTTCGTCTTGCTGCGCCTCAGCTTCAACAGGTACTATAATCTGAAAACACTGCGGAAGTTGGATTGGAGTTCTTCTTGTGCTTTTTTCGAAGATCGCCATTTTGCTAGAGAAATTCTCGTGTGAGCTTCTGAGTAAGGGTTAGATGCTTTTGAAGTTCCTTTTTTGTGATCCTTATTCCAATCTTGTCTGTTTCTCCAATCATTTGGGGAGCAGTTCGATGTGGGGGTTATATGTATATTCTCGCTCTCAGTTTGCTTTGGTTATCATGCAGCCGCCCTATTATTTGCCTGTGCAGCAGCCTCAACCTCTTGTGTCTATACCTCCTCCTCAACCTCCGGCCCTTCTACTCACTTGTGAGTGGTCAGAGCACACTTCTCCTGAAGGCTACAAGTACTATTACAACGGCACAAGCGGAGAGAGCAAGGTATGCCACTTATACCGAGTACTGGTTATCCTTGGCTGAGTATGGCCGTATAGGTTCTGTGGATATCAACTATTTTTGGGTTTTGTGCATCATCTTTTTTAACTGTATGTTTCTAGCTGTCTGTTTCGAAGGAAAGTGTTGAAAGAGCTCATAGTAGATTATTCTTTTGTCAGATTTTCATATTCACAATTGTAAATTTTTTGTCATCTGATTAACCCTTAAACGACATATGCTGTCATGATACTACACCCAAAATCTCTTTTAAATTCCATTTTGAGCATGATTATGTTTTTAATTTACTTTGGCTCTATTCTAAAGAAGTATAGATCTCTCTAAGGTGTATGGTTTGGCATTTTAAAAACCCCATTTGGTGCAATGGAGTAAAAGTTATGAACAAGATTCTCCCAAAATATAACCAAGCCCGTGGGGCTTGCATTGTCGTTTAAGGGTTAACTTTTGTGAGACAAAAATTAATCTTGAATGCCAGTTGTTCTTCTAGTCGATAAGAGAGTTGATGTCACTGTTGATCTAGTGTACAATAGAGCAGCTCTTAGCATCAAAGAAAGTTTTTGTAACTGACCTTGTCGAGTTGTGACAGTGGGAGAAACCGGAGGAGAAAAAGTTTTCATCCAGGAGATGAAAAAGTTTTCAACGACTTTGCTGATGAAAGTTAGAATATTTTTTTATACATATTGTAGGGGTTGATTTTTGTTCAAAAGTATATTTGTATACTTATGCTAATGACTATATATGAATTGATGTTTTTTTGTGTATACATATTGTCACATGTATATTTATTGTTGCAATTGTATGTATATTACTTCATTTCACAAAAAAAAACTTGTATATAGGGGGTTTTTAGAGTATGTAGCGAACGCACGTGATTCTAGGTTTATAATGAAAGGTGCACCCCCCGAGCTTTTGCCTCGGGAGACATGCGATAAATAGTGGTGGTTTTCCTTTGGGGAGCAATGATTTCTTGCTTAGCGGGGATGTGGTGGATACAAATTTTATCCGTTTGTGAGGGGGTTGGTGCCATGATAAAGGCATGGCTCTCATGAGTGTCTTTTTGGATATCGGTGATTTCAAAATCTTGCTTTCTACGAAAGCTAGAGTCTAAAATCTCAAGGAAGAGGGCTGAAGCGGAAATATCCACTAGATTTTCACTTTTAATTTTTACTGAGAGGTTGTTGTTTCTTGCAACAGCATGAAAGCTTTTGCAAACTTTGCCAAGGTAGTTTCTAGAGATTTGTTCATTCTCTAGATCTTCTACATTGTCAAGTTTGAGGACAAAGGGACGTAGTCCTTTGAGCATGTTTATGCCATCAATTTCGGGTCTCAAGAGGTGTAGTTTAATGACCCCATTCCAAACCCCACTTTGGCCTCCTTTTTTGGTGCTGAAACAAAGCACCGCTATGGGGTCTATGAGGTCATTTCCAAGTGGGATGTCCATTTCTACAAGCCTTTGCATGACCAAGGATTTAATTTGGTCATGGAGGTGTGGGTAGCGTGTGTCAACTTCGAAGTGTATCTCCACATAAGAGTCAAAGGATAGTACCGTTTCTGGATTGGTTGGGATGTCAAATGGTATTTGTGTCAAGTTATAATGTTGACCCAATATGCTATCATCTCTAACCATGGGGTTAAGTAGTTGTGGTATGTGTGGATATGCCACAAGTGCTTCCTATGTCTCCGTGGCCTCTTTTTGTGACATCCCCCTAGTGACCATGTCTTCTATTGTTTCTCCTGTGAAAATGATTTCATCATGGCATTCTTTTGTTAGTTTTTCCATGTGGTGGAATCCCATCCAAAAGTTGGGATTTCTTTTGGCAAAGAGCGTGTTTTGAGACACGATTTGAGAGTCTAAAGACTCTTTTGTGGGTTGGTTGTTTGGTGTGTCAAACAGTGGCTCATCTGTGTCTTCATTGTTTACGTTTTGTCTTGTTGGGCTCCTCGTTCTGCCTCTTGAGCTTGCTCTCTGCTGGGTACCGCCTACCCTGCTTGGGCTTCGGTTTCGGTCTCTGCCGGTCCTTTGCGCACTTGGGTTCCTTCCTCGGCGTCGCTCCTTGTTTGCTCCGTCTTCGCCATGCTTCGGTTTACTGGCGCTCCTTGTCTTGATGTTCCATGTGCTTTCGTCCTCTTCGTTTCTTGCCTTGACGTCTTGTTCTTTGCTGCTGCTGGCTGCACAATGTTCCACTTCACTGGACGTTCGGCGCTCTTCTTCGCTCCTCGGCTCTGCGCTCTTCTTCGATCCTCGGCTCTGCGCTCTTCTTCGATGGTTGTCCAGTGTTCCGCTTCTTAGCTTCTTCTCTTGCTACTTTGGCCGCGAGGAGTTTTTTCAAGTGGGCGCTGTGTGAGTCAATCTCCATTGCGTTTGTCTCTTCTTCCCTGGTCCAGGCGGATTGTTTGTTCTCCATCTGCGCAATTTCCCTTTTGATTTGTTGTGGGGTAGTCGCGCTCTTGTTTTGGTCGTTGTTGGTGTCTCGCAATTCGGTTCTCAAGCTGCAGCGTATACGATCAGTGTGGCACTTCGTACGAGCAGGGCACATACTACTGGCAAGGTATGTGTCGCGGACACGGCACACAGCAGGCAGGGCACGCAGGTAGGCATGTACATCATGCAGGCAGGGCACGCAAGGCACGTAGCGCAAGTAGAGTACTCAAGGCGCTTAGCACAGATAGGGTACGCAGGGTAGACTGGGTACGTTAACTTACCGCAGTTTGGCGCCGGGCACACACAGCGAGGGTAGAGCAAGCGTACCGAAACACAACGTGGGCAGGTTACGCGCCGCAGCAAAGCTCCCTCGTTGCACTTCCAGCTCTCTCGGCAGTGAGACAAGTGGTGTTGAGGTGTTTTCAGGGCGTTCCAATTAGCCCTGCCGATTAGGATTTTTGTGGTGTTTTGCTCGTTACAAGCTGCTCCAACTCCAGGCTGCCCAATGTCCTCCGGCTTCTTGCTGCTCACAGACTTCTTGCTGTCTATAGGCTTCTTGACGAGAATTTGGTTGCCACCACAGGTGTGAAGTGCTACTATCTTCCTGACAGATTTAATACGCTTAGTGTGGCAGCTGGTCTTGTTGCTTACAACTTCTTGCTCAATGGTGTTATGGCGCCTCACATGTTTTTGTTGATTGATTGTTGTGGTGGCTTGCAGGTTCTGTTGCTGATGTTTGCAAGGTGCAGTTGTCCGTGAGACACAGGTGCAGTTGTTGGTGCTAGATCTGCAGACAATGGTGTTGAAACAACAAGAAATCGTTTTGCTAGTGAAGGAGGGGTTAATCTTGAGTTTGTACTCATTACCTATATCAGCATTAGAACATTTCGTTTTAGCAGTGGGCGGATTAATGTGGTTGCGGATCTGATGCACGAAGTAAATGGAATGATCTAAAGAATGCAAGATCTCGATCATGTGCAACAAAGAATGGAGGTGCGAGTAGGGTGAGAAATACTTACCTGTGTTGTGGATGCTGCACGCGTAAGGCCTCGTGTGTGAGGCAGTCGTTTAAGGTCTCACTTTTTGAACTAAGAATGAAACTTGACATAAACCACTTGTGTTGTTTTTCCAAAAATCATAATAACCTATTTTGAAGATCCAAACGGTGCAAAGGATAGTCAACTTGCACAAGAACCATGAGAAATTTTGGTGGATGAAAATTGTCCAATTTGGATGGAATTCAAACAGTTTGAATTTGTTCAGCGTCCACTATGGGGACGCTGGCGCCTCAAAGGGCTTTGATTCTCCATAAGATTACAATTTATGCAACGATTCAAGCATGCAATGCCGATTCCCAAGGGAGAACGTAGAGTGGGGCTGCTAAAGAATGTTATGCAACCTTTTTTTTAGTTGGAGAAATAATTAGCCAGAAAGCAAAATTAGATTTAAAAGGAGCTAAATTTGGAACAAAAAAATCATTCCTTTATCGTCAAAATATTCATCCATATTGACATATTTCAATCATTTATTTGATCAAATTCTCATTCAATCAGTATGATAAGTTCATTTGAAATCTGCATGAAAGTTCTACAATGTTTGTTTCACTAATGCCACTTGTTCAAAAAGTGAAAAAATTGCAAAAATAAGTTCTTGGGTACATCGGAAAAAAAACCGAGCTCTCTAAATTAGTGCTATCAACGTGGGGTTTTGTGGATCCCTATCAAAAACTTACCTCCTATTTTGAACTTGTGTAAGTCTCTAAAATTCGATGTGGTGACCCCTGAAAGTAAATTCAGGTCATAGGCTCCAATCTTGAATTCAAGATTTTAAAAAATAACGCATAGGACTTCTAAAATGGATCTTTTCTATACTCCCTCTAAAAAACATTCGTAGAAGCAGTATAGAGAGATTCGAGAGGAACTTCAATTTTGATTTGAATTCCTAAAGTTCTTTGATATTTTTAGTCGCAAATTCTTTTCATTTATTTTTATCATACTACAATCCTAAAATCTTCATTTAAAAAAAATTCGTAATAGATTCAACTATAACATTTTTTTTTGGTTAGCTATGTCTTTCTAAAAGATCATAATGCTCAACTTCTGATGACCACAAGAAATTTTTAATTCAATTAAAGCTTTTGTACCGAGGAGGCAATTCTAATCCAATGTGGCATTGGACATGGTGGGTGGAATATGTTGTAAAGTCTTGAAGGTCATATTTGATCCCATGAGATTGTAATCTTCATATTAAATAAATGTTAAAAGGAATTAGTGATGGTATGTAAATTGTAAAACTCTTTAATCAATTTCACCACAATCATTGCAGAATAGCCATTTTGATGGCAATTAAATCCTAAAGGACCACTATCATTATGAGAAAAATTGAGAGTTCGAGTGAGTTTCTATATTTTCAAAAATATAAATTGAGAGTTTGAGTGTGTAATTTTTTAAAACATTTTTTGATGATAGGAGAACTGGTGAGTTTTGTGGGTATATAATTTCTTAGTCAATGCTCAAGAACAAAAGTTATGCTAACATGAGCACAAAATACTTGATTTTACTTGGCTAAAAAAAACATAATAACTTTCAAACAAAACTATAAAGGATCATTTTTTACATAATTTTGGAGTGGAAAAGTATTATTGGAGTGATAAAGTATTATTTTGGAGTGGAAAAGTTCTATGACTAAGTTTCAATAATATAAAATCCAAAAGTCGAGGAAAAAGATGTTGAAAATTTTGAAATATATGTATTTAGTGGAAGGAGATAATTTATGAAAGATGAAACTCAATCACAAATAACTTTGCCAAAGAATTATGAAATGCTATTTCCAATGAAAAGAATTATTTTTAAGCAATGTATACTTTATGACATTTTTAAATTAAAAATAAATAAAACCAAATTAAAAAATGAGATTTATATGTTATTTATATTAGGACATGATTTTGTTGCTTGCAATATAAAAACCCTCATGTTTTTCATGTCTTTGATTAGAATAGAATGAACCAAAATATTTGGCATAGATATAGATCTTTTAAAAGAGACCCCCAAAACATACATACATACATATAATATATATATATATATATATATATATATATATATATATATATATATATATATATATATACATATATATACATATATGTATGTATGTATGTATGTATTATATATATATATATATACACACACAGAGTAAATTTTTAGTCCAATAAGGTGATATTTTTAAATTAGAAGTGGTACCCATCGATGTTTCCTACCTAATTGCAATATCAAATATTAAAATTCATCATCCATATTTTAAAATCAATCAATATGTAAAATAATATTGATACTCCTTTGTCATGTGGGCATCAAATCAAGGGTGGGTCGAATAGACACTCTATTCACGCCAACCTTGAAAAGGACCAAAGTTCTTCTTCGTCTTCTTCTTAAATTAATTTACATGTTGATTGATTTTCAAAGTATTGAGTGTAATGTGAAAAAGAGTTGGTATTCTTTGTGATGCAAAATAAAACATTCATTCTTATGCAATCAAACCATATTTGACTTTAAAAAAACAAAAAAATATTCTGGTGAGTTTAACATGTAAATTAATACTCCATTTGAAATTACATGTTGAAGCCACAATTTAAAGATGCATAATTACAATGTCAAATAAGAACACACTCACGACGCTGCATTTGTAAAATATGAAGATCATATATGCCCACATTAAAAACGTCCTTTCAATCTCATTTATTTTTATTTTGTAATGTGTTTATGTTTTGACCTCCTTTTAATGAATGCATTTGACAATTCAATGGAATAATTCTACAACACTTCTCTAAGTAAACCCTTATGAATTCAATTTTTTTTAATCAATTGAGGAATTAGAACTACAAAAGAAGAGATATAGACGTCAAAACTTGAAATTTGTTCATTTGTCTTTCATAATTGTATGGAAACAAATAAAAAATAAACATACTTGTAAACAAATCACAACTTTGAAAACAAAAAGATGAACTCAATTTTGGACCTCTTCTAAAGTACTACTGGCTATTTTTTTTAATCGGTTTTGTGATATGAAGAGAAGGATCAAGGTTAAATAAAGGGTGAAACTCAAATCATACTCAACTATATGCACACATTGAATTTCATTTTTCTATTCCGTTAGATTTTCTTTATTTAGCCATTTAAAGTCACAAATCTCATAAGATAAGCTTCTAGTAACTTCGAGAGGTATAAATAGAATATTTTACAAATAGTCTAATGGAATAGGTTACATTATGTTGCTAATTATTTATAAATAAAAGAACCACACAGAAGAGCAACAAACTTCAAACCTCTATATTTTCTAGTATAAAACTCCAACCTTTAATCTAAATGTTCAAAATTTGAGTTGGTAGGAATGGAATTAATTTAAAATGATAGGCTAACTTCATTGAAATATCAAATACATTCATTTTAAGGAGGAAAATGTAAAAACATTTGATGAAATCATAAACCGTGCCTTAAAAATTTAAGAAAATCTTTATTGTGTATGGAAATTTTACAAAAATAAATCATGAATCAAACTTATAATCTATTGTATAATATAAACCGTGCACACAAGCTTGTAAGGATGATTATGTTGCTAGGACTGCCAACTTAGTGCTTTTAGAACACAAGATTGCACATGTAGACTTGTCTATAGTGAATACCATACTCGGCCGTTAGGATCGGCATCTCAAAGTACCAAATAATTAATTTTCTTGAAAAATTCCTATTCAACAAATGCCAAATTATTGAATATTCTTCAAGATTCTTTGTTCACTCTACAAAATAGATTTCTTTTTGAAAAAACCATTTCCTGAAGACTACGGTGCATACTTCTACACGAGAAAGAAACTTTTGAAATGTACATAGAAAAGAGAGCTGCCATGTGGATGATGGCAATGAATGAGGCTCTTGGATGTGGTCACCTCTGTTCCATATAAATAGTAAAAGAAGAGACACCTGCCCTGCTCTTGTTGATAAAGATTGTATTGGAAACAACTGATTGCCTAGTCATTGCTGACTGTAGCCGATTCTTATATATTGTGGTATTTGTGACCAAAGATATTTGCTTTCTCGTTTTTATTTTTTTCATCTTTTTATGCCATCGCATTCATTCTTTTGCACCTCCTCTGTCCTCCATGTGTATGTGAGCAAATTTTTGTCCTCTTAGATTGTACAAGAATTCCACATGTATGCATTGTATAGCAGTGAACTTCATAACTTTCATTGTATTCATTGTATTCATTGTATAGCAGGAATCACAAAGAAGTTTCTCTAACTGCAGTTGGTCTAAGCAAAGAGGGCTGGAGATTTGGACTATTTTATTAGTAATTTCTCTAGGTGTTGCTACAGGTGTAAAGGGTGTGGTCCACCAAGGGCTAAAGAACGTTATATTTGTTTTGACCCTTTTTCATCAAAAAATAGTGCCAAACTGCCATTTATAGGGCCCAGGGGGTGCATTGTACTAAACATGTACAAGTACACGTGAGGAAACTGAAGGGGTATTAATTTGCACATTGTTGTATTACGTATACATACAATAAACATAATTACAGCTAAAAATATTGATGTATACTTACATTAACCCCTAAATGACAGAGGGGGTAAGGGCAAAACCTAAATGTGTTATAAAATGTTACTTCTGCAACTGTGATGAAGTTTGGTCCAAAAGAGAAAATGAGAAGCATGACGTTTAGTAATTATCCATATGGTCAAACTTTCAAAAAATGTTTTAGATACTCATTTAATGAATTTAGAAGCATTTATTGTTGAATATTCACAAAAAATACAAATTTTAGTTTTAGAATTTGAAATTTGGTATGATTGATTAAAACTAGAAATTATATTTTAAAATGGTCGATGGCAAATTTTTCAAAGGAGAGAAAATGGTCGATTAGTCACATATATACATGAAAAAAATTCAGAATATTTAACTGTACAAGGGGTATTTTAACCCCTAATTGAAAGATCGACCGTTTTCTGGTCGTAGCCCAAATAGTAATGATTGCCCATGGTCAGGAAATGACATTTTTTGAGTTTTGATTTTTTGTCAAAATTGGGGGTAGAGATCATGTTCTACTCTTGTTTGTTGCATTTCATTTGCAATATTGATGTTTACCGAGGAATTTTCAAAAGACAAAGACCTCAATATTGTCTTAGTGTTATAAAACTTACTATTTTGGAAAAGTGATGATGTTCTCTCCTTTGGAAAATTTGCCTTTTAACCCCTAAATGCCTAGAACCCTCTCCAAATTCGGCAGTTTTGCAAAGATCCATTATAAAATGCAACCTAGAGGGATATTTTGAACTTGATATATGAATAAACGTTTTACATTATGAATTTTAGATTCTATCCATACAGTTAGATCTATGATTGCTATTACCAATAATTTTGTATAAAATTTGAAACGTGAAATTCAAAAATTATTTTGTAATTCAATTACGAATAAGATATTGACAATCTACGGATGAATTTTTTTTGTGATTGGTTGAAATGTAATACTCTAAGTGTAGTGAATTTTGGAGATTTTTTGGTTGCTTAATTTTATGAGTAGACTTTTTTTAGAGCACTTTTACATTGAAATCTTTGAAATTTTGGGTGAATCACTACATGAAATGAGGCATAAAATTTTCACAAATCATCCCCTTTCTAATCGGATCACATATGCATGAAGCTAACTTCCCATAGAATCTACAGTAAAAATTCCACACTGCAAAAAGTGCATGACGGATGAGAAATTATGGATGAAATCTCTACATCGTCCAAAAAATGGACGCTCAGGCAGTTAGGGGTTATGTATTTAGAATAGAATGTCTAGTTTTAACTACTCACACCAAATTTCAAATTCTAAAAATAAAATTTGTAATTTTGTTGAATATTAAATGGTAAATGCTTTTAAATTCATTAAATGAGTATCTAATCTTTTTTTTGGAAGTTTGACCGTACGGATAATTATTAAACATCATGCTTCTGATTTTATCTTTTGGACCAAACGAGGGACCAAACTTCATCAAAGTTGCAGAAGTAACGTTTTATTACACATTTAGGTTTTGCCCTTACCCCTCTGTCATTTAGAGGTTAAACATAAATTTACGGCATAATAGATTTGTATACAAAGGTTTTTTGACATATAACTCCTCATATACAAGAGGTTTTTAGAGGGGGTCATACATGCACGTGATTCCCAAACATTATGTAGAATGCACCCCGGGTTCTAGGACTATGAGCCAATATAAATATAAATATAAATATATTATTATATATATATATATAAATATATTTGTGTGTATACATTTACGTATACAAACAAACATACATACATACATACATACATACATACATACATACATACATATATATATATATATATATATATATATATATATATATATGTATGGGTATATTCTCTCAATGATGGGATTTTGCACTAAAATGCTATGAGAATAGAGTAGGGAATATTTTTAAAACTTTGACTACCATACCGTAGATTGTGAGGTTATAATGTTTGAAACGAAGGATTTTTTTTAACTGCTAAAATTCTTTGAGATAAAAAAAAATGCTTTTTCAACTTCTGGGCCGGCTGTGGAAATGACACCCAAAAAAAAAAGAGTTGTGAGACCGGAAACGTGAGAATTTTTTCATGATGTAATTTATTTTTACTTTGATTTTAATCCCTAAAAGATGGAGCAATTTTTTCTTGTTTTTGAGCATCATTTTCTCCCATTCTATTCTATATCTTGTGTTTTTTAATTTTTTTATTATTATTATTATTATTATTATTATTATTATTAATTTTTTTTTCTCTTGATAGCTTATACCAATTTGAACATTACAAAATATATTAAAGAAATTTTGACCAATTTAACATTTTGTCCATGTCTCTAAAGATGGTCAAAAAGGTCAAAAAAGATCATCATTTCATCTTCACTTTAAATGCTATAAACTTTCAATCTATTTGATCAAATTCTATGAAAATTTTACCATGCATGCTTTTGGTAGTCTAAAGAAAGATCCTATGGTTGAAGATGCAAAAAATTGTTTCTAAGGTTTATTGAAAGCCCTGACCGAATTGCTCATTCTCCCCCAAAAACACCTCTTTCTCTCTATTACTTCCACTTTCAAAGTCAGAATCATAAAAATAATTGAATCCTCATTTTTGTATCGGCATACCAAATTCAATTAGGATAAAAATTGACACCGTGGGAACCTACCCAAAAATTGAAATGTCCTAGTTAAGACATATTGTCCTTTAGGGGTTAAAAAAGTTCTGTTAATTTTTTCATTCAGAAAGTTGCTTTTTGGCTTTTGTAAAATGTAATGAGCCTATAAGTTGGGCCTCGCGATTGGATTAAAAAATGTGACAAGCATCTTGGTTGGACCAGAAAATAACAAGCTTTCTTTAGTTTTATACCATATTTTTGTGATTTTTTACCTTTCTAAAATCTTAGCTTTTTCCTCAGGCTTAGGAGTGAAAAAATCTACACATTTACTAAAGAGAATTAATTTTTGGTGAAAATGGACATTTCTATGAATTTTTGAATTTCACTAGTGCAACTAGTGTTGATGTAGTGCACTCGCAATTGCAAGGCCTATTTAAAAGAAAGTGCGCCTAATTTTATTTTAGGAATTGAATCACACGAGGTAATCTTTGTGAATGAAAAAAATCCTGAATACTCAAACATGCATAAATTTTGGTGAATCTTCTAATCCATTGGGTACAGTAAAAAACATGCACAAACTTTTATTTATTTTTAGCTGAATTCATTCATTGTATCCTAGATGATCTTGGATGAATTTTTTTATATATCACTAATGACAAGATAAATTTTTGATCTTGTACCGTACTACCTTGGCTAGTTCGGCAATTGTTTGCCTAATAATTGTTTTATTTTTGGTTGAGAAGTTCGGCAAAGCAAATTTTTCATAGATTTCTTCAGATTTTTCACAATTTCTTAGAAATTGTTGAAATACAATATGTGAAAATTTTGACAATTTTGACAATTAATTTAATTTGTGCCGAACCAGCCCATGTACAGTACTACGGAAGTTAGATGTCACTCTTTTCCAATTTTTTTCCTTTCAAAAAACTTAAGACCAGAGTACTGGTTTTATTGTGTTTTTGAGAAAGGAATTTTAGGGATTAATGCGAACATAAAAAACATGTGTCTAATTTTAGAATGTGTTTTATTTCTATATTTAAAAACTAAAAGAAATACTCCAACTATTTGAGAATGGATTTGTTTTCGATAATTGAGCTACACAAGCTACATTTATCTTAAGTAATAATGAGTTTGGATTCATTTTCTGTGAAATATATAATCATTTGAACCGAATTAGTAAATTCTTCTAATTTTGATGCGGTCTGTGTGAGATTTACATGTGATGCTAGTTTTTGAAAATTGTGTTCTACCCTCTTTCAACAATGACATATAGTCTTCATTCTATAATACCCTTTTGTTTTACCCTTGTTTACTTCAACTTTGTCCCATTTCTAAAAGGGTTTTATTTTCTACCGTTTGGCCTACAAGTAAATACAATCAATTAGATTCTATAGTAGTTGTAAGAATTCACCTTTCTCTATAGTTTTCTATTGTAAATGACAATTAATTAATAAATACTTATAGGCTTATGTCTACTATGGAGAGTATGCACATACTATAGCACTACCCTTTAGAAAATATGCTATCACTCTTCCAATCACTATTTCTTTCTCAAAAAAATAAAATAAATCAAAAGCTCTTGTGAAAAATAAATAACTGTTGACATCGTTGAAAGAGGGTAGAACAAAAGGGTACGATCGAATGAAGATTGTATGGCATTTTTTCATCAATCTTGCAATTTATGGTATACACATGGTAATCCATCATGAGTTAGAAAAGATGATCCAACTCAAGATTCCCTTGGGATGCTCTTTGGAACAAGGTACTCCCAACCACTATTCTAGTATGCTATGGCTTTATTGACACAAAATTTAAATTTTTTGTGAGATTATAACCATCAAACATAGATGTTGGTTTTTTTCATTGCAATCTGAAGGGGTAGTTCTTACATTCAAGAATTCATAAAATTCACCAAATTGGCCATTGATAAATAGATAGAACTCCGAACCTCCTCCAAGGTTGGCGTGAATAAAGTGTGTTTGTAATGACAATGACCAAGTGTCCACCGAACAAAGGGCCATTGTTACAAAACCACTCTCCCCTTACGAGGATAGACGCTTTAGTGACCAATAACCAATAAAAAAGTAACCATAGAGAGGTGATTGGGTATATGCCGGGTATAAATTGAATTTTGGTGTGATGTAAAATTTTCAAGCCATGAATTTTGCAGTTGGTTGGTGAAGGATGATGAATCACAATTATGTGGTCCGGGTTCAATTATCTTTGGGTCCATTTGAGCAGTAATGTGATATACATGACTTGGTGCTGCTAGTGAGTTATCATAGTCAGGAAAGTTGTAACAACCAACCGACCATATCCCATCTTCATGAAACAAGTGTTTACACCAAGCTAACTAAAAAAATGAAAAAAAGAAATAATTAGTGATCTTCATCATACCCCCCCCCCCCCCCCCTCCCTCTTTTTTCCTTATTTTTTTAAATTTAAATTTTTTAAGTCCATCTCATTTAAAAATTTATTGGTAGTGATTGCTTATTTTCTATTTGTCTTTTATGAAGCAAGATTGACCTAGCATGGTGTATGGCAATGGTGTTTGTTGTTTGAACGTGTGTTTAATGTTTTGAATGTGTGTTTAATGGGGGTTTCGGATAGCTTGAATTTTGTTTTGAGGTGTTTCATTGAAAGGGCGTGTGTTGTTCCTCTTGCTCCGGCCGTGATGACTATGAAAGGGTCTACTTTCCAACCTTGTTGAATGATGCTATTAATTAGTGGTTGGTATTTTTGGATTTTGTTGTCTATTATTTCTTGTGAGAAACTATCGTTAGTGTATGTGAATTCAATATATTGTCTTGTGAGGTTGTTTTCTAGGTTTAATGGTGGGACGCTTTGGTATGGAAGTCCTTTGATACATAGTATATTTGGTTTAAATTTGGCATTGTAATGACATCTTTGTCGTCCACATGTACATGGTAGGAGAGGGGAGTACTGTATTTTCTTGTGGATTGTTATTAAATGTGCCTGCATTCATGAGAATATAGCATCTTGATTTTTGTGTTGATGACATTAGTTTTCTTAATTCCCGTACTGCCTTGTTATGTCTTTTGATTTTAAGGGCATGTATATGGTGTTGGTTACATTTTAGGAGTGAATGGAGCCATGTATATACTTTAAACGAGTTGCATATGAGACATGTGATTGATAGAAATCTTTCTATGCCAAAGAATAATTGTTTCCTAACAATTTAAGAGGCTTGTTTATTGTGGGTTTTTTATAGTAGGGTTGGACCAAAATTCATTGGATAGTTTGTTGTCTATGTCAGGGTTCATTGTCTATTTGCTAATGTTGGGAAATTGTTGTGCCATTCGTTCTAAATTGTTTTCACGGTCGTATTTGGTGATGTATGTTTCTAGACATTTGACAGGGCCTTTTGTTAGGTCGTTTTCTTGGTTCATGCCATGAGTATTTTTGGAAGTAGTATGGTGTAGTATGTGCAAATTCATATGGTTTAGTAGCAAATCTGTATTTTTTTAGTGTCATCTTTTGCAAGTTTATCTGCTTGTTCGTTTCTATTAATGTTGGCATGTGCTTTGACTTTATATAACGTGGTAGATTGTGTTCGAACTTTTAGCATTTCTGCCATGGATGTTAATATAATTTTATCAACATGGTTGTTGTGTAAGGTTAGGTGCTTTAGTTGTGTGTTGAGTACATATAGACAATTTAGGCAGTCTGTAAATATGTGTGCGGGTTCATTTGAGTATTTGGTAGTAATTAGATTGAGTGTTTTATGTATGGTCATTAGTTTGGCTCTAAAGCTGGTTTGTAGGCCAGATAGTCTTTTTGATATTTGTACTTCTGCTTTTGTTGGGTTGTATATTCCATAACCTGCATTTTCCTTTCTCCAGTGGCCGTCGTCATCTTGTTCATGTGGTTTGAAAGATCCATCCGTATAGTAGCTATATTGTAGTAGAAATTTTAGTATAGTTTTTATTTTATAATTTGGTAGTGGTGGTGTGTTCGCGTTTGCTGGATTGATATGGAGTGGATATATAAGTTTTTTCCATTTAGTGTTTTTATTTATTGGTGTATTTGGAGGCGTGGGTGGAGCAGTCTGTACGCGGTATTGTGGTATTTGCAGGTTTTCTATATTATTTTGATTGTGTCCATTTAGTTGGGTGAACCGATGTTGTGGCTACAATTGTGGATGCAGAAAATGTGTATTGCGTATAGTTCTATTTGTGGTTTGTTTAGTTCTAGGGGATGGTTGGTTCTTTGTATGTGATTGTATCTGCAACAAAGTGTGCAATATTGTGTGTGTCTGGGAATGGTCCATTGTATGGGGAGAAATTTTTGTACCAATTAATGTCTGATACTGTTAATATAGTGGCGGTGTTTGAATCATTTTTTGCTAGTAGACGTGTTCAATATATTGGCACTTGTTGTGCCATCTCTTCATTATGTGGGTGGGTGTATTTGATTCCTTTCCATTTGTGTTGGAAAGCTATGCCGAGTGATTCGACTATTTTATCTCTAGCGAATGGGGAGTAGAATTGTGAGATTTGTGTGGAACATATTACTGGTGAGGAAAAACATGAGTGGGAGATGTTAAGTGTTGTTGTGAGGGAGTCAATAATGCTAGTTGGTAGAGTGTGTTGTGATGCTTTTAGTGGGTCTTTATTAGAGATTTTATATTTATATCTTTGGTATAACCATACTACTTTGGTTTCAAATGGTTGTATGGGTGGTACTAGGTCGTGTGTGTTGTATATAGATTTGTTGTAGTGTTGCTATAGCTATTTTAGTCTGGTGGTTGGAATGGTGATGAGGTGTCTACCAGTATCTTTATAGATGTTTGTTAGTTCGTTTTGTGTTTTGTATAGTATTTTTATTAGTGATTATGTCTCATTCCAGGTTGCATTTTGTTATGGAGACTTCAGTGAATGGGATAATTGTGGGTGGTGGTATGAATCTTGTGTCTCTGATTTGTCCAAGGATAAAGTGTGCATTTATAATTTTTTGTAGAATTGTGTTGGTGTTCTGTGTAGTATTCTTTTAGTAGGTTGATGTTATGTTCGATTACGGTTGGTTGGTTTAATGGAAAGAGTTCATGTTGTGGCATCTATTTGTTATAAGTTATATTGTTTTTGAGTGTCCATTGGCATAGATATGTGTCATATGTTCTTGTGATTTTGTATTGTCTTTTGTTTCATTTTATTTGTAATCTAGTATAATGCGTACGGGAAATCTTAGTGGGTTATTTTTTATGTTTGGGGGTGGGTTTGGTTGTTGTGGTTGTTGTGGTAATGATGGGTGTAATGGGGTTTCTAATACCCTCGTTGTTAGTTTGTGGTTGTCTGGTATGTATCCTGTTTTGAATGTTTGGGTTTGAGGGTGTCTATGACATGGAGTGGGCAATCGGGTGTACAACTTGGGTAGCAAAAAAGTTGTTCTGCTATGTTTAATGCGCTTCTTTCTAATTTAGTTGGGGTTTTGTAATAAATTTCGAAGTCTTTTGATGTCATTAAATTTGTGCCGTTAGAGAGGATAATGGGTTTTATTTTATATATGTTGTGTATTAGGAGTTTTTGTAGTAATTTAAAGTATAGTTTGGGATTTAAATGTGGTAGTTCAACTATGGCTGTGATCTCCATTCTAGTTCTAGTTCCGACATATGGAGTTGAAAGTTTTCTTCTGTATTTTTGAGGTGAACTCCCCCATCCATTTTCATAAAAAGTAATGTTCGTGTAGTAGGTGATGTGATGCAATCATGGTAATTGATTCTTGGTATGTCCTCTGCTCCTCCATGTTTGGAGAGTATATGTTGTATGAGTCCTTTGTAAATTATACCTAATCTTCTGGTGTCATTGAGTGCATTTCTAAGTTGTTCACCAATACATTTAAGATAGACGTTTTTAAGTGAGAAGGCTTTTAGTCCAAGTAAATCATGTGGGAGTTGCGTTATTACATTTGTTGTGCATTTTGGTAGTCCACATTGTTTTCTGGATTTCAATAATCTTTTTATCTAGTTATTTGATGGTTGGTAAAGAATATGGTACTGCATAAAAGTTGTAGGCTATGCCAGCTCTAATGACGGTATCTACCATGCTGATTTTTTGTTTGATAATGGTTAGACAATTTGTTAGTTGTTTGCATTGGTCTACTACTTTGATTGTGGTGATGTGCGTTTGTAGTTTCCATTTTAGTAAAGGCACTAATTGTATACCTAGATATATACATGGTTCATTTTGGTGTAGTACGGGTAGTGGTTGATATCTGTAGCTGATGTTCTGATGTTCTGGGCTAGTATATCAGATTTGAATATATCAAATTTGAATATATCGGGTTTCATTTTTTATTTGTTAAGGCATCCGGTGATAGCGCATTTTGGTACCTCTAGGTCCAGTCCAACCCATTCACAATATTTTCTAGTTTTTTTGATTGTATTTATAGCGATTGAAGATTGTTTGCAAGAGCTCCTAAATCGTCTACGTATACTGTCGAGCTAATTGTTATTTTTGATGTTCCGAATGTATAACCATTTTTCCCTCTTTGTAGCCATCGTAGTAGTGGTTTTAGAAAAATTAAAATTATAGATGGGCTAAGTGTGTCTCCTTGTATGGGCGCCTCTTTGTATTGGTGTTAGTTTTGTTTCTCCGAAGTGTTCTCCAATGAATATCGTATTAGAGTGTGAGTAAATATTTCACACTATTATTAGTGCGTCTTCTGGATAACCAAGGTCTTTTATTATGGCTAGAAGTCTTGTATGGTCAAGAGAACCAAACGAATTTTTGAAATTGATATATAGTAGGTATATGTGTTGGTTTTTTAGTCTTGCGTCTTCTGGTGCTGCTATAAGGATTTGAAGTTGTTTAGAAGTCTTTCATTCTGCTATGAATCTTTCTTGGTTATCGTGTAAGATTTGGTGTTTTTCACCATACGTTAATAGTATGGATGTTAGTGTACTAGTGAAAAATTTGTATATTGTGTTTGCAAGTACAATCAGTCTGTGATTTGCGAGGTGATTTGGCAATTGCAAGGGGTCTTTTTTTTTGTACATGAGTATAGTTAGGCTTATTTTCCATGAAATTGGAATTTTTTTTTGTTTGTAGCATTGGGTAAGAAATAGAAAGAGTAGTTTGTGAAAGCTCTTAAGCATGTTATTAGGATCACATTGGAAATTTATCGGGGTCAGGTGTTTTGTTGTTAGCTAGGTGTTTCAAGTATTGAAGGTAATAGAAGATTGCACAAAGTACATACACAAACACAAGGAATGCGTAGAAAGAGATGATTTTTACTCAAGAGCTTCCCTCCTTAAGAGGTGTGTATGACAACCCATATGGGATAGCCCACTACTAGAGGCCTCTAAGATCAACCCATACCCTCATCCCTCTCCCACACATCATTTATTTCTACCCAAACACCTTTGGCTTCTAGCAACACTACCCTACATCATCAACTTCAACATCAAACACGTATCATGTGTTTTTCTATCAAAATATTCATGTTGTGGGGTTTGTGGATTTCCTCTTTTATTTATAACAAATCCATCTAGGTCGTGCCATGGATATTTTCGGACGCCACATGTGTAGTGTGTTGGATGTTTAGGTTGGTAGTAGCATGTCAACTAGTATTGTTGGTCTTTTACTGATTGATTGTTGAATGTGGATTTTGTTTGCTATGTCTTTGGGGCTAGTTAGTATATTATTGCTTCTATCCAAAATGCAATCTAAAGGAGGTGTTTCTTGGTTTTTGAATACTTTTTTTATTAACTTTCTTTGAGCTTCTTTTGTATAATTGCCTGTACTTTGATATGGCATTTTTTACACAATCTTGGGTATGTTTTGTAGTGATTTTGCAAGCTTCTATGTTTGCGGTTTTAGCTAGGGCTGCTAGGATTTTGATCCATTCTTTTCTGTTGGATTCTTGGATTGGAGGTGGTGGGATGTTAGCATGAGTGTGATTTTGTAGTTCTTCTAGTATTGAATGAATATGCCAGTTTGTTGAGTTTTTTATGGTGTATATTGCTTTTGTGATTAGATGTATGTGGGGTGGTAATTTTTCCATTTTTTTTTTGGAGTTTTCGTAGTAGAAAGCCTCCTTATTGTTTTGTACGATTTGTTAGTAGTGGGAGAGGTGGTGCACTACAAGTGTCTTGGATTTTGTTTGATATTTTTTGAATGAGATGTTCTAAGTTTAAACAAGATGTTTGCCATTGGTTTTGTTTTCAATGTTTAGTCATTAAAGTCGTGGTAAGCTCATTAATTTAGAATGCATTTTCTTTAAAGAATTCTATTTTGAATTTTTCAATGTTGTTAGGTGGGATACTAGGGTCCAAGATTCTTGGTGGTTTATCAATTGTAGGTAGTGTAAGACGTGCTATTAACATATTTGGTGGTACGTGTAATGTTACTCGTGAGTGGTTTGAGTTTAAGCTATGATCGTTGTTTGTGGTTGATGTGTATAGGAAATTGTTAGGTGTTTTGATGTAGTATCCATCAATTAGGCTAGTTTGGTTGTAGTTTTGGCCTCCTTGTGTGGAGAATGGGCTATTTGTATGAATGTAGGTGAGTTGGAGATTGTTTGTAAATGTTCTCTATTCTATGACTTCTGCTTGTGGCGGTTTTGTGTTGAATTCATTTTTTCTATCGATTGACGCTATATCTCTATTAAGTATTAAAGTCTTTACATAATATGTATGTGTGGTTTGGATGTGTTACAATTTGTTGTGTTATATACAACGTTTGTCTTCACTATGTGAGGGTATGTACATGTGCATTATTAGTCATGGTTGTAGTGGTTGGTTGTATGTTTTTATTATTTGATGGTAGGGTGAAATTTCTGCTGGAGTGGGGATTTTCGTGACATTTCCTGAATACGCATATTTTTAGTTTATGAGAGTTAAGAGACCGCCCCTTGCAGGGGTATATGGTATTCTTTGTTGCATGCATTTTGTTAGTGCTTGTGTTATTGAATATTAGTTTGTATTGTGGGAATCGATTTTGTATAAATTTTGTAGAATTGGTTGCACTTAAATTTAATTCTTTGTATTGTGATAATAGTGGGGATGTTTGGTGTGTTTGAAACTAGTTGTTGAAAGTTAGGTAAGGCTGTGTTTAGCGATGATGCATTCCAAATAAAGATGTGTGTGTTGAGACTTGTGGTTTGGATTTCTTGAGTTCTCAGTGGAGGAACATTGAGGAGTGGGGGGATGTGCGTATTCATTTAGTGGTTCAATGCATTTTAGTGCTTCATTGAGTAGGTTTTCTAGTAGGAATGGAGATTTATTTATCATAGTGTGTAAATTTAGTGGGTCATTTGTAGTTTTGATAAAGTTGTAAAGTTCTTTGTAAATGGTATTGAGAGCATGGGTGATATTTTGGTTTGTTTGACTGAATTGTGCACATGGGTGTTGGGAATTTTTGTGTTTTTCAAGTTGGTTTTGTAATAAAGCCATTTGGTCTAATAATATTTATTTTCCAGTCTGAGTTTGATATTTGTATTAGCAAGTGGTTTAATGTTTTTAGTGTTGGGTTAATTGTGGTGATGATTGCAAATAATATCCTTGGCGGTGGGTGGCATAGGTTTTGATAAATGTATCTTGATAAATGTGGGAAGTTTTGATAATTGTGTCTTGGTAATTTGGGTGTGTTGTGTTTGTGAGGGATGAGAATATTTTTGCTAGATGTTGGTATTGTGGTTGTAGTATGATTGGGCATGGTATGACATATATTTTACATCTTCTATTGTGCATAGATGGGTTGGTTTCAATATCTCCAATATTTTTACTTTGAGGAGGAGGAGGTTTTTTTTTTTTTTTTTGGTAATAAAAAAAGGAAATTGGGTTTAAATGTGATTGGTGTTGATTTTATGTAGTCTTTAATTGCTCTAGTATGCTTTGAGTGTTTTTTTGGTTTTGTATATGTATTTTCGATTTCTTTTGCATATGTTTTTGGTGGGGTAAATTGCCCATTGACTTCTATAATTTGGAATTGAATTGAATAACTACGTTAGATTTCATTTATTTATCTACAAATGAACTTTTCAAAAACACGATAAACTTTGATGTGATTTATGAATGTTTCAATGCCATCTTACAATAAAGTTCAATACATCACATTACCAATATGCACAATGTACATTAAAAATATCATAAATTATGAATTGAATTTTTTTCCAATATTTTATAATCATTCTCTATGATACATATATGTATATTTATTACAACACTATACAAAGCGGATGCAACAAGAACCTCGTTTGCAACCTATAGGTTGCTCACGATGGTCAATGAAGTCCCGTGTCCTTTATTCCATAATTTTTTTAAAAGAGCTACTCAAATCGATATTTGTTTTTCATTTGTTTTGTATTTTATTTATATTTTAACATGCAATATCATTTTCTTACGATTTGAATGTTTTTTTTTACATAGTGTGTATGAACATGTTAAAAAATGTTGACATAGCGGTGGCTTGAAAAAATTCCATTAGATTTTTTTGTGATTGATTTATAAAAGGGGGGATTAACTTTGAAATCCATTTATTTACAAACAATAATTAATTTTGGAATGATTTATTTTCAAATTGTGTAATATGTCGCATACTACGACTTTTGCAATTACAATTTTGGATTCTATACACACATGATTTTGGTAGGACTTTCTCGCTAGAATTGATTTCAAAAGTGGGATCAATTTAGATCTCCTCTAAACATTTTAGGAACCATAACTATTTTTGAGAAAATAAAAAATGCATGACATTTTTGGAAAATTGAGATACTATAATTAAAAGTCAATTGTGTAAATACAAAGTATGTTTGGTGAAGCTCATCTTTCCATTGGAAATTAAAATCTAATGATAGACGTTGTAGTAGATGTTGTATATTGTAAAGCATGCTCAGGTGTGAGTTTTGCTCACATCCACAAGATTGTCGCCTATATAAACTTTTCCTAACAAAGCTTTGTGTACAATTTATATCAAATCAAGGATAGACATCAAACTAGACTTGATACTCTTTTCACACAATTTTTGCTCATTTTTGCAGTTGTTTTTATTTTATACAGAATTACAAAGTTGTAGAACCTTGTTCTTATACAACTTACATGTTAGTTTTATGCATCAATTAAAGGTTCCAAAACTTTGTACAACAATAAACAATGTGCATTTAGTCTTGAAAAATGCGATCATATAAATGAGTTTTAAATTTTAAAATTTCAATAGCATCCATGAATAATTAGAAACACACCATAGTTTGTTTGTTGTATACATCTATAAATTGATGTATTTGTTGTATTTTGGATCATATACATACATACATACATACATACATACACACACACACATATATATATATATATATATATATATATATATATATATATATATATATATATATATATATATATATATATATATATATATATATATATATATATATATATTCCCGGTGTTTGATTTATGATTAGTTTAGGGTCATTGCACATTCCTCTTATCATTTCCTAAATATGTATAATTTTATCTCAATTGGAAATTGCATTAGCTAGAAGAGTCATTATAGGGTTTTTTTTTAGCAAACTCGTTGAGGTGGCATATGAAAATTGAAAAGTAATGGTCATGTAGTGGAAACAATTTGCTAAAACCAACTGTGTTGTGATTTCCCCTATCAGAGATAAACATGAAAATTTGTGTAGGAGACAAACAAGGAATTTTGCATCATTTTCTTTAACTCTATTTTTTAGAATTTTATGTTGTTGAATTATAAGTGCTTAGGCGACCATATTTAGGTCGCACAAAAATAGAAAAGCTTGTAAAACATGTTAAAGATGTCTGAATTGAGTGTTTCAAAAGCCTAGCCTCTTTAGAATCAAGTTGGCTATAAGGATATGTATTTGGATTAGTGAAAAGAGTTTTAATTAATTTTATAAGCAATAAAGAAAGCTAGTGGTGAAGGTGTCTGAAGTAGTCTACAAAACTGTCAAATTTGTAAATGTTTGAAAAAATGCACAATAATGCATCAATTTTGCAAAGACCTACAAAGGATAATTATAGATTTTGAATTATAATTCAATTCTATCAAAATTTATTTCACAAATTCATCAAAAACAATTAGATATATAATTTATACCCAAGCATCTATAAGCCATAAACTTCCAAAATTCATTAAAAATGAAAAATTAATAATTATTTTTAAAATTTCATTATGATTGGCTAAAATTATAATTGTATTGATATTATTAAATATTTATTAGAATTAATCTTATTTAAAGTGTTTATTTTATCAAGTTCTGCCTACAATTATTTAAATTGGTGTTTTTGCAAAATAAATGATCCTAAATTTTGACAACTTATGACCATGTTAGGAAAATTATACTTTTATTCAATCACTATTAAATTCAAGAATAAATTTATTGATTGGTATTTTTATGAATATTCAAAGTTAATAAAAAAAATCGATTTAAAAATAATTCTATGGTATTTTAGTGATATTCAACTATATAGATAGGATCTATAGGTTCTACATCACATCTTTCATATTCTATAGAACTTCTAAAAATTTCTAAGATCTTAGTTCAAAACGAATCAAAACTGCTCTTCAAAAAACCAACTCATAAAATTAAGCAACCAAAACATCTCCAAAAATTACTACACTTATAGTATTACATTTCAACCTATCACAACAAATTTCATCTACAGATTGTCAGTATCTTATTTACAAAAGAATTTTGAATTTTAAGTTTCAAATTTTATACAAAATATTGGTGATTGCAATCATAAATTTAACTGTATGGATAGAATTTAAAATTCATAACGTACAATTTACCTTAAGTTCAAAATATCCCTCTGAGTTGCATTTTATAATGCATCTTTGCAATTCTCCAAATCTGAAGAGGGTTGTTGGCATTTAGGGGTTAATGTCAACATTTTGAATCTTTTGTTGTTAGCTTCTTTGAATCTTCTTTGTCTCCTTTCTATCTCTAAACTTCTAAATTTCTATGTACAGTACCCACCAACAAGTTTACGTTCACAGCAGTCATTCTGCAGAAGCAAGGCACATATCTCCAATTTCAAATTGCCACCATTTGCTGAAAAATGATCCAAATCACAAACCGCAAAGTGTGTTGGAGAGATAATGAAATCTACTTTACTAATATATTAGGCATTTACAAAAAAACTTATAGATTTATATGTAAATATAGCATTTTTTGACAAACTATCTACCATCTAGTGCTACAACCATTAGCTTTGATTACAACCTTCATACGGTGAGGCATGCTAGCAAGGAAAACTTCAATCATCTCTAAAAACACCTCTTCCCATGCCCTTTGAATGGTGTTGACTAATTCTTCTTTGTTTTTGCGGTAGCTCTTCCTTTTGGATAGTATCTTTCAAACTCTTCTTTTTTGACAAACCATCTACCATTTGAATTGAGAATTGGAGCATCAACACTTACAAATTTGAGTGAATTCTTTTCTTCCCGTTGATGTTATGCCCACCAAAATCCTAAAGAAGCAATGAATCCTTCCAATTCTACTATTTGTGCACAGTTGCAAGCTCAAGAAACAAAACCACTAGAATTGCAACTACTCACCAAAAACACTCACACAATGTATCCACAAGCTACCACATTGCCTGAACGAAGTATTTTTTTTGTTGATAAGTTGTTGGAGATCCATATATGAAGCTCAAACTCACAAAAATCTGAAGTGTGTTGGCTCAAGAAGAATGGATGTTGTCTGTCGGTGTAGAAGCTACAAACACAACTTTGGAGTACAATTAATGCAATTTGATTTTTCTTAAACACATGGCTCAAATTTGCATACTAATGACACCTAGAATGTAGTTCACTTGTTTCTAAACAAACATGTGGCAGTTTCGTAAAGTTTGGAGTTGTAAATTGGGAGATACGATTTTTCAAAGTTGCACTTTTTTTTCACTGGCACTTGGAGTTCGAAAATTTGAACGTAAACTTGTTGGTGGGTACTGTACAATAATCCTATTAAACTGTATTACATAGACTCTGGAATGATGGTTCTAACACTATGACGAGAATGTTACGTATTAGGCTAAAAGAAAACCTACTTCTTACTGTTTTAAGAAAAATCGACCGATTCATTTACTGTTACGAGTGAATGTAATTACCCTCTCAGGTTCGTCATTAGGACTTTTGAATTGATTTTTTCATGACATAAATCTAATAAATTCCATTGCAAGAATCCCCCGACTCTAAATTTCCCCTTCGACGTTAATGCAAATGGACAAAAATTGCCCCCTATTTTGTGCATGTAGGGGCCCACCTTAAAAAATAACCCCCTCTTCCAAGGGTTTAAATTCCCGAGGGAGTCCTCTTAAACTAAATTGGGGCCGTAGGTCCCAAATTTGAAAAAATAATTCCAAAAAAAGACCCTAGGGTGCCCAAACTGGAAATTTCAAAAAAAGAATCCCATGGGTGAATAGTGTTTGCATTAACGTTGAGGGGGGGGGGGGGGGATTTAGAGTCGGGGCAAGAATCCACTCTACTACGCCGGTTACCAACATAACTATCCAACTAATAAGAGCATCAATCTTTTAGAGACTAAAATTTGGTCATTCTAGGTGAAAAAAATCTAAACAACTTTTACTTTGTTTAGAATATGCTTTTGACGAAATGGGGACAAGGTGTAGTAAAAATTTGGAATCATATTGGTATCATTGTGCACAAAATGATATCTTTCTAATGAGATGGATAATTTTCTAGGAGAATTAATAATTGTAGATTTAAGAATCTTATAAATGACGTCCCTCATTCACTGGTACATATCCCTAGCTTGAACGCAGTGAATATATTTTTTTCCCGTTTGTAGAGCATCACACACTCTAGAATGTTGTCAGGCAACAAAAAAATGGATAGCATCATATATATTTATTCTTATTGCTTACTCCTCTATCCCATAATAAGTTTTTTGTACCATGAAAAGAGAAGACTTTAATCCGATGTTGCAGTCCAATGATGTCGACACTAAGCACAACGATATAGGCCCTGAGCACAATGGTGTGGACTTTGAGCACAATAGTGTAGACTTTGAGTTAGTATGAGTAGTAGTTTGAGCAAACAAGAAGCTTATTAGATAATTTTGCAAAGTTCCTAGCTCACCTACTTAGACTTGCACTGCCCATCTTGTATAAATTAAATACTCGCAAAGTCTTTGACACAAGCTCATGAGAGAAGATGCTGGGTGTGCCGGGTTAGGATTTGAAGCCCATGAGGCTCCTTGGGGCCAAGAGGTGCAAGATTCAAACTTTGGGGGTGGTATTATTCCGGACATGTGGTTTAATTTTGATTAGGCTTTGGCGACTTTCCTGATGGCGCGCCTTGACATGGGACCAAACCTAGCCACCCAAGTTTGTTTTCCAAAAATAAAACTAAACTGATTTTATTTTTGACAGCTGACACTACTACTCGTATCTTCTTTTTTTTTCTTTTTTTTTTAATTTTAAATAATTTTTGACACAAACAAAGGGAACCCTTTATTGCGAGGAAAAACAGAATACAAACCCACCCCACCGTGACCGGCGAGGCCGGTGACACCTAGGACTGACCATCTCTCGTTTCTTGGATTCACGCTAGAATGTTGTAGACACACAGTATGGGAATCCAAATTTTTAATGACTTTACGGATATCTCTATTATGTGACAAATTGACATGAGGGAAACAAGACTGGAGCTTATTGTGAGACAGAGGAGTATTAGAGTAAGACCTAGGCTGACCAATTGACAAAACACACTGTAATAATAACATAGTCCAAGTTGAAAGACAATCGAATCGGGGACCAAGGTCCAAGCCAGTTGAAGCTCCCAACCAATGGGGGATGGCGGGGACCAAGGTCCAAGCCAGTTGAAGCTCTCGCAACCAATGGTGGGCCCCAGCCCAAGTGTGAATAAGGCCACTGATCCGCCGCAAGTAAAGAATATTTGAACGAAGCCCGATTCCCACGGTCCGACCAGTTCCGAAATACGAGGGGACCTTGTCCGAGTCGGCATGCGATCGTTCACACCGCAATATCAGGCCATGCATGCAGCCCGCGGGAGAATTTTCCGGGGTGCCCGCAAGGACACCCTGGCACTCCCACCGCCAAGTGGCAGTCCCGATGGGGATCCGACGGCCGCGGACGGCGGCCAGAGTTGACCGGAGGCGGCAGCGTTGGACGGCGAGCTGCCGCTGCCGCCTGCGGTTGCCGCTTGCGCACGACAGATCGACAGACTTACAAAGCCCCAGTCTCCGCTGAGTCTCCTTGCAGTCCACTATCTTCAACGCACGCTGGCTTCAAGCTCTGAACCAACGCCCAAGCGCGCACACACACACACGCGCCCTTCCCTCTGGCGACACTTACACAGCTAGCTAGCTATTGCCCTTCCTTGCGTAGCCCCCCACTCCAAAATCCTACCCCTTACTTATTCCTTCCTTCCTTCTTTCCCGCTGCAGCCAGGATCGGCGCTAGCTTATTTTGTCGATACATACATATACATCTGTGTTGAAATCTGTGTGTCAGGTGAGTGAGTGTGGAGCATCCTCGAGCCTCGGACATTGATGGCGCCGTTTGCCTTTAATTTTCCCGTGTGAAAATTCCGAGACAATTCGGAGGAAATTATTCTGACGACACTAGGAGCTTTGTCTCCTCTGTGAGCCTGGGCGTTCTCTCTGTTGTTGTACACATATATACATATGTGCTTCAGAGTTTTGCAGAACTTGTGAAACCATAACCGGATCCGGTATCAAATTTGTGAATTAGCAGGGATCATTCAACGTACGTGTTCATACCCGGAAAATTGGGCGAAGAAACGGCTGTAGCTACGGAAGTGGCTGGGTTGTGGTATCTAGACAATTGAGCAACGTTTTCACCGATGAACTTTGCTGACGGCCACGGTGTGGAATTACACTTGTTGTCGAGGGTTTCAGCCTGGAATAGAACGCAGAGGAAATAGATTGCCGCGTACATATACACACACATATCTAGTGGACGGTTTTTTTGTTTGGTTTGCCGCAGATCAGGGGAAAAGTGATTGTAGACGTGCCTAGAATTTGCGTTCATTTGTGAGAATAGGGGCCCCGGGTGGTGGTTCCAAAGTGTGCTTAACTGACAGCTAGCATGGGGAGAGCTCCGTGTTGTGACAAAATGGGTCTGAAGAAAGGTCCCTGGACGCCGGACGAAGACCAGAAGCTGGTGGCGTACATTCAGCGTTACGGCCATGGCAGTTGGCGCGCCCTGCCTAAGCACGCCGGTACGTACATACGTCCACCTTGCACACGGAATTAAATAATTTTTTTCTTAAGACATTCAGACATCTACAATACTAGTTACCAATAGAGTCTACCCTCGAAAGGGGGGATCAAGGGTATCACGAGCGAACTTGGTCCTGGTGGCCAAGTTGATATTACTTCCCCAAACACTGGCCAGAGTTTCTCTCTCTACTAGTTACTGTAGACCGTGGCATAGATGCTCCCAGAATTTCAGGAGCATGTTTTCTGATTTTCCGGTGACGAAGATCCAAGAATTGCATAGGGTACTACGTGTGCTAGCTGGGTAGAGGAGGCACCTGGTGGATGTTCTATGGAAAGAATGTACCAGGGGCGTACATTTGCGGGGTTGGTGTCGTCACCTGCTGAAGCAGCAGCACTCGTTGGTTCGCCTTTGATTGCTTTTTGAATATTAAAAGTGGTTCTTTCTATGTGGTTAATTGATTTAATTGATTGGTGGTGCCTGTGCACAGGTCTGTTGCGTTGCGGCAAGAGCTGCCGCTTGCGGTGGACGAATTACCTGCGCCCGGACATCAAGCGCGGGCGATTCTCGTTCGAGGAGGAGCAAGTGATCCTGCACCTGCACGGCATCCTGGGCAACCGGTGGTCCGCCATTGCTGCACATCTCCCCGGCCGCACGGACAACGAGATCAAAAACTACTGGAACACGCACTTGAAGAAACGGCTGCTGCAGATGGGCATCGACCCCGTCACGCACAAGGCGCGCGCGGCGCTGCAGCTGGAGAATCTCGACCTCAAGCCCATCGTGTGCTCCACCCTCACTCACATGTCGCAATGGGACCGCGTGCGCATGGAAACCGAGGCACGTCTCGCCATCAACGCCGCATCGAATCCCCACGACGACTGGTCCAAGTCTTCCAGCCAAGCTCCGACTGTATCCAAGCCCCCGGGGGGAATAGATTTCCAGACGTTGCTTCAAGACTGGGATGAGTCGCTCCATGGCCAAGCCGCCTTAGATCTGACAGTGCATCCATCGACACCCGAGAGCCAGATGAGTGATTACACGACGGGTTCGGATTCTTCCTCGCTGCGGAACTTCCAAGGATTTCCGACCTTGCCGTTCCCTGCTGCAACCCCAGCGAGCAAACTGTTCCCCGGGGAAATTCCCAAACCCCCGGGGATCAGTCCGGAACAGTACCAGTCGCCGACGTCGACGTTGTCTAGCCCGTTCGGCACCACGCCGTGTGACTTTCTCACCACTGGCACTGAGGAGGTTTTGAATATTCAAAACCTCCCCAGTCCAGGCTCGTTCTGGTCGCAAGGCTCGGGACTTCCGGAGCTTCTGATGCCCGAGCTGCAGCCTGAACCGGTACCGGCCTTGCCGAAGGTTTCACCACCTACAGCCGGCTGGGCATCTCAGTATGGCTATGAGAGTAAGGATTACTGGACCACCATGCTCAACCTCGTTGGCCCTCAGCCTCTGTCTGCACCGCAATAACACAAACCCTGTCAGAGCAGTTCCATCATGTGTTTCTGCACATGATTCCAGGCTGTTCTTTTTTGTTTTTGCAGAGAGACACTGAGGTATCGACAGTTCGACATCGCAATCATCTTCGAGCGAGCTCGAGATGCACTTGCAATTCTTTCAGTACAGTCCATGATTTTGAGGTTGCAGAAGAAGAGACGGGTGCGGCCCAGTTACAGATGCAAATGATGCTTCTATTGGTGTTTTTTTGGACCTCAGGAGCGTCGTGTTT
Source organism: Pohlia nutans (assembly GCA_022496805.1). Taxonomy (NCBI): domain Eukaryota; kingdom Viridiplantae; phylum Streptophyta; class Bryopsida; order Bryales; family Mniaceae; genus Pohlia; species Pohlia nutans. The sequence continues at coordinate 5,768,280 of CM040088.1, read as the reverse complement.
CACATCAAAGAAGATAGAGTTCACCGAAGATGAGTTTGTAATGCTATTGTAACGGGTTACGTAGATCATACATGTGCATATGTCAACTTAATTGCAAATTGTAGAGGATAGGGCTAGAGTTGAATCTGAACTTCGCCAGAGAGATTATACCCTTCGCTTAAGGGAGTTCATGAGTGTAGATCTAACGGCGTGTTCATGATACGAAGGAATGATCGTAGATAGCTAGATTCTTTGGAAAGAGGAAGCGAAGTTTAGAATTAAAGGATCTCCAATTCACACTTAGACACAAATATACTCTGTACATACAGCCACAGTTAATATATTCACATCATGAGCCTGCCCCAACCTGGGTAGTTTGACTTGAAGTGCCTTGTACCAATATATGGACTCTATAACCACTATGATAGTTGTACTGTAACAGACATAATGTGAGTTGAGACTGAGTGTGTGTTGAATTTGGAGTTCCCAGCTAAAATTCCGGTACCAGTAGAGGCTAGGATAAATTGTGCTTGTAGTACCTCCATCTGTTGTACTGCATAGATCGATGACTAGTCTTAGAAGAAGAAACGTAACAGAACGTCCTCTGTTTGCAGAATTCCAAACGTCTTGGTCTTCTTGTGGATAGAAATCAATAGCTCTGATCAATCATTTGCACTCATGTCCACGTACTGGGATTCAAGTTGGCATATATGCTAGTTTCGTTCTATGAATGACTGAATTATGGATCATCCTTTCCCAGTGGGAGGCTAGCTCCCATCATTTGGACTTGGTTTTAAAAGGTTCAAAAGTTTTTGAGATCTAGAAGTTAGAAGATAATAGCCACTTTTGGCTTTGTACTAGATCTTTAACTCCTAAACGCCTGAAATAAAATTTTGGCCATCAAGATGTCATTTTTTGGATTTGAGCTTAACTAACTAAATGTAGCTTACAAAGTCTGGTTTCCACTACATTTGAAAAATTTGAAAAATTCTTAAAATTGAATGATTTATAGCAATTACAAGATCAGGGTGTGTTACCATGACTCCTCCATGGTGTTCCATGATTTTAGGTTTTTTCACTGTATTTCAAAATAGTTTTTGAGCACAATAAACAACCTAATGTTTTTCACTGCAATGTACACATTTTGTAATTTTTCATATATATTTTTTAATTGATATGAATTTTCTTTATTTTTATCACTTCAAAAAATCAGAATAATTTAAGTTTTGTATTAATAATTTTGAAAAATTATAGATTATAGTTGACATTTGGTCTTGTGTAGGAAAAATATGAAACTTATTTTTAATTCAATGATAGTGGTGAAATATAGCCTACAATCTAAAGTTTTTCACCACAATGATAGGGTCAGGCATTTAGGGGTAAAGTTCTTAACCAATGTTTAATACCAAAAACATTGGTTGATACTTAATAATTTTGTTAAGGTTAAAGATAAAACAAGCCCTTCATCTTTTAACTTTCATTTTAGAAACTTTTGAACTTATCTTTTGAGGCTTTTTACCCTTGGATTTTGGAATTTTATCCAAGTCCTAAACTGTACTTAAACCAATGTTTTTGTATCCAAGTCCTCAAGGGTGTTCTTTTCATCAACAAGGAAAAAAGTGACCTAAATGAAGTCCAGTAGGGTGTTCCTTTCATCTACAAGGAAAAAATGGTAGGTGTTTTACTTTTACTCACCAGTGAGTCAAGTTGTGTCAAATTTGGCTAGAAAAAAGGGTCCTGTTGTTTACTATCTAGGGGTAAAAAGTGCAAGAGACACTCATGGTTGCTCTCACATTCACTTGTGAGTACAAATGGCCCTTGAATTCTAGGCACTCATGCTCCCCAAGTCTACAGGAAAAAGGTCATTTTAGCGCACTCAGTACCATGGCATCAAAACACCAAAAGAGTTATCTGAGTGCCCAGCCCTGTTCATGAGAGGAGCCCTTCCGTTCGGTGCATTCAGACAGCTTGTTCTATAATTCATACGAGCAATAGCGACTGCAAGTTAAAATTCTTGGCGTCATTACATCATTGTAAACTATGAGGCGATTACATGTAACTATATAATTACCAGCACACTCAGAACTCTTTTATATCACGGTCCCTTTGACAACCAACATACATGAGTCAGTCAGAACATGGCATGTGAAAAGTGTCCTTGGAATCAATTGCAAGTATCTGCAATGAGTGTGATAATATGACATATCAAATATATTCACCTACTTTCACCCATTTTGTCAACGGTGACATGTTGTTGCCATCTTCACAGGAAACGTACGGCGAAGGCTTCCATCAAACTCCGAAGGCAGGCAGAGGTTTAGTGTACTGTAACTCTTCTTGAAGTTAGACTAGGGCATGCATGAGCCAAAAGTACCATGTTGACAGTGAACCATTAACATCTTTACATGCAGAGACTGTTGTGGTTTGGCCCCTCTTTGGAGCAGGAGCAGCCAGGTGCTCACGGAGGCATTAATTTTGTTGACATCGTGAGCCCTGAATGTTGATGTTTTTACAGCAACAGAGCCTCACAATTATCAAAATTTCTGTGCATAAATGAGTCTTCCTGTGTGTTTTTTACAAGTTAGGTTAGATTTGCTGGTGTAGTGGCAATCCCTATCACCGTCATTTTTTGCACTTGGCAATCCAAATCAGTACTTGAAATTAACCGTGGAAGCCAAGTCTCACTCTGTGCATGTCTGTTTGTTCTGAAAATTGATAGCATCAGGTATCCTCTTGGCTTGGAGCATGACTGTCTTTTTGGAGCTCTGTGTGTGAGAGAAGGTTCCATGGTTGATTCTGGTCTCTTTTTCAGGATCATTCCGCAGAATCACATGTTCCTGGTTTTACCTCTTTTTCACACAGCCTTTTGGAAAATTCGCCAATATTATATTGACTTTTATGGAGACTCAACATCAATCATGTCATTGGCATGTTAACATTGCTTCTCCAAGCAGGATGACAGACTGTACAGTACATGGCTGATTTTTAATCAGAGTCAATTTAGAAATTCAAACTATGCTGACAAGTACTGTTTTGTTTTTCTTCTATGCAATGCAGTGTTTAGAGATCTGACAATTTTCACACACACACAATGGAGGTGTGTTCAGACGCGGGTATTGGTCAAAGGATCTTTGAATGTAAGGATTCAATGAGATACCTATAGCCTGTAAGGATTGATGGTTGGGTAATGACAAAGGTAGCTTGAATCTTGATCCCTCCTACATTTCAGCTACCTTTGCCATAAGGTAAGGTATTTGAAATTTAATAGAAGTTTAGATTTAAGATACCCTTAGTGATACCCGGGCCATCAATGGGTTGAACGAAAATTAGCTCTGCTCGACTTCTCTATGTGACAATTAAAAATTTGTGAGTTACTAAGTCTTAGAATGTAGGCTACCTTTGCCATTATGTCCAGGCCATTACCCAAACCAGTACATGTAGCCTTGCCATTACCTGGGCATTTGGCAAATATGGTGTTGCCCAGGTAATGGCAAGGCTATGTACCAATCGGGTAATGACCAGTGGGTGGTCTGGTATGACATCTTTCTACAGTGAAACCTTGGATAGTGGTTCATTCTAAATATCCGTTTGAGGTCCACCACTTCTCGATCATAATGACTCTGATTGATTCATTTCACTGAGAACCGTGTAATAGCAGACCAACACTGGTAATGACCAGGTAATGGCAAGGGTGGCCTGAGTAACAACCCAGTTAATGACAAAGTTATGTAATGACCGGGTAATACCAATACCGGGTGGCATGAGTAACGGCCCTGATAATGGCAAGGCTATGTAATGACCTGAGTACTAAGACGTTTAGATAATGGCAAGATCTACATTGCCCACCTAATGGCAAGACTTTGTGTCAGAATTAAAATTTTGTGAGCTAACAGGTCTTAGAGTATGAGCAATCTCTCTACTGTCAATCAAGGTGTTGAAACTTGAAACCTGAAACTTTTTGGCATACATAGAAATGTAAATGAGTGAAGCAATTGAAATAGGTGGAAAGGGGAAAAAATGAAGAGAAGAAGCTCAGGTACACTGAAAAATGGTTTGCTTGACTGCGCGCTGATTATTCTGACAAATAGGGGAAAAAATGTTACTGGTTGGCATGGGGCGGTGTCTAAGTTTCTACACATTAGTTGCATCGATCATTACTGCGGTGGCTATCACCTTTGTTGCATGACGGACCGACCTTTTTAGTTGTGGCTTACTATACGGAATAGTGAAGGTGGAGTTTGCATAAGCCATGGAACGGCGCTATCTCCACCGTCAACACACTTGCGTGCATGTTTGAATGAATGAGTGGGCATGGACCAACTAATTATTATGGGATTGAGACCTATTTTGCCCTTGGGCACGTGGACGGCAACCCTCCATCTTAATGGCAACATGATATATGCATCATCAAGTAAGGATGGGAAGCTTTTTTAACGTGGAGCATATGTATGTCAATGAATGTGAGTCTCTCTTGTGTACACTCCAAATTCGTTTCAAGGGGTTCATTGAAGTGAATTTTGTTAGCAAGTGGGACCCCAAAGTCATACTGTTGTGGAATGAGTGGGGATGTATTCAACTGGCAGGTCAGGCGACCATTTTCACATGGCGCATTGTTACATTGAGTTTTCTAGATACAGCCCACCCTCCATAATATGACACTCCATAATATATATGATGAGTTTTCTAGATACAGTCCACCCTCCATTATATGACACTCCATAATATATATGATGAGTTTTCTAGATACATTCCACCCTCCATAATATGACACTCTATAATAGGATGAGTTTTCTAAACCCAGTCCACCCTCCATAATATGACACTCTATAATAGGATGAGTTTTCTAAACCCAGTCCACCCTCCATAATATGACACTCTATAATAGGATGAGTTTTCTAAATCCAGTCCACCCTCCATAATATGACAATATTATTGTTTAAAAGCAATACACATGTAACAAGTCATATCTCTAACTAATCCATACTTGAATGCCACCTTGAAGGTAGGGCTTGCCAAGTTACGTCTCATAATAGAGAGGGACAAATGTATCACACCACTGTCTTTAAAAGTGCACACACCGATTTTATACTTATAAAAAACCAAAAAACAAAAATTGTATGATAAGGAGGTTGATGATCATTGATCCCATTGTATTCACAACATAAGGTAAACCATCCTAGTCGTCGGGATTGGCAAAACTAGTTATAAAAGAGAAGCCTAAATCTTTAGAAAATCATTTTTTTAATAAAAATTTCTCTCAAATTGTATGGTGAAAAAGAGAATCTTGAAAAATATTCACATAATTTGACATTGGTTGTAAAGCAATTTTTCAAAAACAAATTGTTTGGCATGTGATGCCGACCCTGCCAACCAAGTATGGTAATTGGGTTAGTGTTTTTTTCCTTATCATTCTGATGTATCAATGTCTTACATTTAACATTTTGATATGTACGTTGCTGATTAATGGCACAAATAGGGTGACTTCCAAATTGTGACACAAATAGGATGGCTTACCTAAACCCTTTGACGCGCCAGTGTCCATATTCTGGACACTGGATGATTTCTGACGCGTCCCTTCATCACATACTGTGATGTTTTTCATCCATCCAAAATTCTCTTGATTTTTGTGCTAGTTGACTACCATTCGTACAGTATGGATCTTCAAAATAAGATAATGTGAATTTTTGAAAAATAACAAAAGTGGTTTATGTCAAGTTTCATTCTTGGTTCAAAAAGTGAGACCTTAAACATGATTTTATATAATAAGTAGAATCAAATAATGGAAACCATACCATCTTGTAGTGCATGTTATTCCAATTTCATTAAAATATTTTTTGATTTTTTTGTGTTAATTTTGGATTTTAAATTGAATTTCAAGAGAAAACCTTGCAAAATTAATTAAAAAATATTTATAAAAAATATGATGAATCCAACCGTATAGATGTTATCTTCACATTGACATTTACAACTTTGCTTTGTACATCAACTCCCTTTTTATTTTTCATCATACATTTTATAACGAATCTTTGAAAACAATGTTGAATCGGGACATTAGAGGGTTAAACTTCAAAAATTGCATGATAAGAGAGTTGGTGATTATCAACCCCATAGAATTTATAACCCAAAACCATAATCATAATTTTGTGCTATGTGCACTTTTACATTGCATATGATGCACTTTTAACGAAAACAATGTTATATATACATATTTCTCACGATGTATTTAATGTCTCTTGAGCAGTAGGTTTCGTTACCAAGTGGAGCTGCAAATTCATAATCAGCCGCTGTTGTGGAATGTACTCGTCTTCAACAAGGCTTGTAAAGGCAACTCACAGCAGTGTGCATCTTTCAAGGTACATGATTGGATGCATGTTGAGAGCATGTACTGCACTGACATCTCTATATTCCATTCCTTAGAGCATCTCCACCAGCAACTCTGAATTGCACTCTGATGGCCAGGGTTTTTCTTTTTGGTTTTGGGTCATCTAACTTTAGGCTACGAAGCTTGCATGCAAGTGAATGAGGTGGCTTTTTGATCCCTTATTTTTTATATTTTTATTCGAAAAAATTGGAGACAGCTCTCAAAATCTTCATACATCCTATCTTTTTCATCCAAAATGTTGGCCTTTCGCGAAACCCCTCATACATCATGTCTTTTTTCATCCAACATCTTGGCCTTTTCATCCATTGCGAGTGGCTCACCAAGTCCCAACATGGCTTGTAACCACTGCCTTGGTGGCTACATAAGGTGGCATTTTTCTCATTATGTTCCCACAAGGTGATTCTCCTAGTGGATTTTTGTAGCAAACTAGCTATAAAAGGCCAAATAAAAAAACCTTGCTGATGGGCCATTCACACCGGACCCCTGCCTCACATGCATTTGAGTTCTACAAATGCAAGAGGCTACCGTACATAACATTCTTCAGCCTGTCTTTTGGACACCCTTGGGAATTGTCAGAGAATCCGAATCAAAATCACAAGAATCGGAATCTTGTGAGGAGAAATGTTGCTTTGATCAATTGAAGTCACGTAGGATGGCTTGCTTTCTTAACAATTTCTTAGCAGTGAAGCCACTCAGTGTAATACACGAATCATGAAGCTCTCGATATTAAATTTTTAAGTTCTGACTCCTCCTTTGACAAGTACAAGACAAAAAGGGTGAGTACTAGCATTGGCTAAAGAATGTTATGTAGCTTCTTAGCAGCTTGGGCAGCTTTCTATCTAATATTCAATTCAAGTGCAAAAAATAGTTAGACAACACTTAAAATAATATATTAAAATTGGGCAAAAAACGAATAAAAATATAATATTTGAATCACATGTCTCTATAAATATATATATATATATAAAGGTAAACTAGGTAAAAAAATTCCCAGAAATTTAGGCATCCTATTAATTATTCATTTTTTGACCAAACTGCTAGGAAGCTATAGCAACTTCCACAAACAATAAACAATTTGCAATGCTTGTCAGAGTTTCAATTGTCTTTTCTGTAGTTTAGCAAATGCAAGTGTTTTCCTTTGACGCAAACCAATAGTGGCATCAAAGATGTGTTGTTGTACCAACTTGCATGCGACAGAGTAAAAAATCAATGAATTTTACAAAAGCAACATCGTACAAGGACGAAAAACGACATTGTAAACCGAGGCAAATGAAATCACTACATGTTTCTACTACACTCTTTTGGTGTGAATGGGCCACAAAAGTGTTCAAAATTACAAGGCATACCATGTAGTTCCCCACCAACACTTTAAAAGTACTAAGTAAGCCACTCAAGTCACCATATATGGATTATACAATCATAATGTGCAATTAACAAAAGAAGATACACTAGCTTGAGCTGTTTTGAGGGCCTTGAATTGGATTACACAATTATTCAATGTCTTCCTCTAAATAAATTGTTGCAACCAACCCATGGGCAATGGATTGATATGGGTATCCCAAAAGGACTCTCTGGACTTTAGAAAAATGTGCTTTTGGAACTCGGGGAAGTCACTTAGTGTAAATTTTGTGTACATATGAGCGTACAAAGGGTATTTAATGGGGGGCTATGAAATAATTGGAACATTATACTATTTATAGTATATTTAGAGTATATTCCACATATATTCTAAGAATATTCCTTAAAATTCCCAAATTGGTTTTAAAATGCCCTATATTACTTCTATAAATTTATAATTTTTATCTCAAATGAATAAAAGACACCCTATATTTTTTCTCTCATAGTTATCTAAATTCTTGACAATGACTTCCCTAGGTTTTGGAAATGAAATATAATTGGAAAATTACAAAAATTACATGGTGTAATAAAGGGCATGTTGGTACACAACAATCATGTGTTATATAGGTCAAATTCAAAAAGTGAATTTTTCCTAATTTAACATATTTAACACCTCGTCACATTATGAGTAGTGAAATTACTATGTATTTAAGGTTTTCTATAAATAAAAAATTGTCATGCACTTTATTAAGTTTGTATTTAAGTATATCATATGGTTTTAGGACGAAGATGTTATGAAATCATAGTTCTTTTAAATTGTGTAAAAATATGTGATTTCTGGAGGTTTTCATAAATAGGAAAATACAGTAATACATCAAATTAAGAGTTAAAATTAAACATAGATATGACTCAAACATTGGTTTAGCTAAATTTCATGTTTAGGAACTATTTCGCTATACATTGGTATTCCGAATTGTTCTTTTTGCCTCAAATGTGGACGTGGGATAGTATTCGTTTTGAAGAACAAAGGATGAAAAGAAATACCAAAATTGTTCGATTTTTCTTGCTCAATAGTACTTTAGATGGAGTATTACAACTTTCTCATGAATTTGTCATTAAATTTGGCATGTAAATTGGAAAAATGTAATTTCTAGCACACACTAAATGAGTTGTAAAATGAAAGTGCTTTGGTTGGACAGTCCCCATATCAGACCATTGTCCCCATGCACATCCATTTTTTTAGAGCCAGAGAGCTATCCAGAGTGCCGGTGGAGATACTCTTATCTTTGCTTTTGCAGATTTGATTTTAGTCAATTAATTAGTAAGCGTAGGAGAGGTGTATGTAGCAGGTGCAGAGCATTTTGAGCAAACATATACTAGAGGGAAGGAGCCCTAGGCGCATTGCTTTTATTTTGAAGGTAGTTATGCTCTCAACTCTTTATACGTGGTAAATTTTAGGGAGGATCTAGCTGAATTTTTCCAAAAAAAGATGCATTGGATGGGAGGGGAGGAGGGAGGGGTTGAGTTGGAGGTGTATCTGAAGGGATGGGTGTAAAGTGAGGAATTTATTGGGTTTAGACCGAAGGGGAGGAGGCACTAGTAAAAATGCGGGTCATGTAGAACAGAGAAGCGTGCCCAAAAAGACTCACAACTAGCCTAGTTTGCCATGTAGGGTCTTCTCATGGTTTTTTTCATTAGTCTATTTGGTCAATATTTCTACTAGTAAGGGCTTGCTGATTGACAAAAGCTACATTTAGAATGTAAGAAAGTTTGACTAGGTTGCTATTCGAAAAGAAAGCTTATTTCACCTACTAGTTCCTAATTTTAAATGAAAATAGTTCCAACTAAGAAACTGTGGGGCTATCTTCTACTTTCTAGTCCAATTTACTATTCTTCAAGATTGTTGAAATTGCATTTTTTATAGCACTTTAAAGCTCAAAACCCTAAAATTCCAATAAACAATAAAAATTTATATCAAATTCCTTTTTATGTAAGCTCAAGAAGCATACTACCTACCCTTTATTTTTCATCACTATTATTTACATTTTCCTTAAAAATTTCATAATTTTACTATGATTTTTTACAAGAAAATATAATGTATTTTAAAATGTGATAAATTGTTGAGGTTTGATCCAATAACTGTTGTGTAGACGCTTAAGGATTAAACCCTAAATGCTGCCCAAACCAAAATCTGGCTTATGAACGTAACTCACTATTCAATTCCAATAGCTACATCAAAAATTTTAATCCAATTTATTTTGTGAAGAATTTTTGTTAGTCATGCCCCCTCCTTAAATTAAAATTCATATCATTCAAGCTATTTTTGGATTTAATATGGGGTTCCAACTACAAGAAGAGTTGTAAAATCGGTTCACTGTGTAGTGTATTTTGGATTTTTCTGTTTTTTCTATTTAAATTAAATTTAGGGCATGAAAATGAGTTCTATTGCATTTAAGCTTCGCTTACAAAATGAAGCTTACCAAATCTAGTTTCTACTCCACTTTGAATTTTTGAAAACCTTTGAAATTGAGTGTTTAATTGGAGTTACAAGCTCAGCATGTATAACCATGGTGTAGGGAAAATATCTAAATTTAGATATACGGATGATATTCATTTCATGTAATGTTCTTCATTGTACTTTACACCTTTCCTAAAAAATTAGAATTTTTGTGTGCAATTTGTACTTGATATGAAATTTCATTCAAATCACTTCAAAAAATTATAGTAATTTCAGAATTTCACCAAAAGTTTTGAAATTTTCATGACTTGTAGTAGACACAAGGCTTCATCTACTAAAAATATAAAATTAAAATTTCATCTTATTTATAGTGGCAAAATTGAGTGTGACAGATAAAGCATGATTCCATGGTCATAGGCCCAGACATTTAGGAGTTAAAGGCATTCTACCTTACGATTCAAATGGTGACCATAGGATAAAAGAGAAAACTCAAAACAAAGGGATAAGTGAAATAGTTTTCAGCATATTAAAAGTTGCTTTACATGACAGACCAAAGCTAAAGCCAATTTATAAAAAAATAGTGGCTCATGTCAAGAAGGGAGGGAGCTCCAACATGGCCCGAGGGAAGTGAATTTGGTTTCCATTTTGGTCCAACCCAATTCTCTTCCTTGGAGCCATGTCAGATTTGTTTTTAGTGCATTAGAATATAATTTCAACCCATTAGAAAATGAATTTCAGGGAATGGCCCATTAGGAGAAAGGTCAAAGGTGGGGTCTCCAAAAGGCCTTTGGTTTTCTCACGTGCAGTGAAATTTCAGTGGTGCTCGCACGTTTTCCCCGCTGACACCAATGGTGCCACGACGCTGCTAGCAGTGCAGTTCCGTGGGTCAAACCAATCGACGCTGCCAGCACTGCGGCTTCCGACACTGTCAATGGGCAACGACCTTCACCAATGGGAGGGGTGTTTGGGCAGCTTGTTCACCTAACCCGGGCTGCCTTAGAGGGCCTTTTAGAGACCCCACATTTCCCCTAATGCTAACTCCATCATGCAAAGGCCTTGGGGTTGATTTTGTGGAATAAACCAATCATATACAAGAATTCATGCATGTCATAGCTCCGAACTGGCCTTGGCCCATCATGTAAAGCAGCCCTAAGATTTCTCTCATCTTCATACATATCCCAATTCAGAGTGTGAAGTTATAATTAATTAATAAGTGTGACTACCTATTATTTATTTATTTATTTTATTTGAATTAAACGAACCATTTTCTTGAACTCACTTGGTTTAGGGTACTTTTGTATAGTGTTCCCCATAGGGGGAATGCACAAAACACTTGTGCTATTTTGGTATCACACGTTCCGCATACAACGTGTCTTATATCAAAACTTTTGAAGTAATGAGGGGAAGGAGCTAAAATTAAGAAAGAAGGTGGATGTTATTCTTTTAATTATATTTATATTTTATGAAATTTTTATTTCCTATATAAAATAAGAAGTGAAATGAGACAAGTTGGGACTTCATATGAACCAATATGTCTCAGCAGTAGTAGAAAGGTGGTCTTAGGGCACCAAGGAATACTCTAAAAGAATGTTGCTCAAGGCCAACATTGGCAATATTCCTTGGTGCTCAATGACCAACTTTCTGCTAATGCAATTTTGAGCTCTTGATCAATTACATTTCAAGAATTAAATGGGACTTGGGACTTGAAAATTCAGGTGAACTCGCTTGAAATCTGAAAACTTGTTCTTAGTTTTTGAGCGTAATATGCATTCCTGAGGCTGAAATCTGTTCACATTCCACACTCAGACACTTGCTTTTACAATAATTATGAAGCTCACCTACAAGTAGATGAAGCATGTGAATGAGCAATCATGCAAGTGGACACAATTCTACAAGGTGTTTCCAGAAAGCCCAGAATTGGTGATTCTGAAACCTGAGATGAACCTAAACCCTAAACTAGTGTAACATGAAGGCACTGAATAGAGCCACCTGTGAGTTCATGTAAATGATCAAGTGGTGCTAATATGCAAGGAATTATTTTTATTTTTATTTTTCCAATTTTAATATCTTTAAGTTGAACGGGTATACATAGGGGCTCACAACACACAAACCACCCTTGCATTCAGGTACTCGGCCACATATAGTGCCAATAGTGGCATTGCCGTTGGGATACTGTCGCAACAATGTTCATCCATATTCGGGTACATTCACAAGGAAACTGTCACCAGTGATTAATTAACGGATTGTTAAGCAATAATCTTATCATATGAATTGATAATGCAATATAAATTAGTAACTACATATAATATATGTCATTATACAATATACTAAAGTTTGACAATGTTTGGGAAGTTATTGGTACTCCAAAACGACTAAAATATGGTCGTAACCAGTCGTTAATAACGACTAAAATGTGCTAAAATGTTCAAAATATGTTGCAAAATGTCCTCAAATTTTTCTAATATCTACATAAATTGAAGATATTATTTTCTAAGCACTCATCAAGAGTCGTTATAACTAGGCGGGGTTGGCTCGTTTTATTGTGAATGCACCCATTCTCTCCTTTTGGCATCTGCAAAGAAGTTAAGAATCAGTAACACATGCATAAACAAGTACCTTTTTCAGCGGGGGTCCTTATCCATGTAGCTCAAATTTGCTGACATGGACCTTCTGGTGCAACAGAAAATGTCACCAAATCCTCTCACTGTGCTAGCTCTTAGAAACTATCCACAAATCCTTTTGTTGTTAACTCCGCGCATATAGTCCCTTGGGCTCCATGTATACGACCACCAGATCATCCATCTCATGTACTAAAATATGATGATACAGGTACCTGAATACATTGCATACTTCAGTACAAAGGAGTACATCAATTGGCAGCAAACATAAATGCATAAATACATGGTCGCAATAGAGCTTCATGTCGTGTACAGCTTATAACCACATGCCAAAAATTATTATCAATGGTACAGGGATCCAGGGAGATCATTGCATGCCCTGCATCCCTGCATGTATTTACAACTGAGCATGATAGATTCGACCTCCGAAATCGGTTCCGAGTAATTGCAGTCCTTTGTCATCCGTTCACAGAACTTACATGGTCCTGTGCTCCTTGACACGAAGACGCAAACTCAGCTTCATCAAAATCAAGTGGAATAATAGATTCTAGCCCACTTTCGGCATCCGCATCCACAAGTCCGGAATCAGGTAACTTCAAGGCTTCCATCATAGCCATCTGTTGGGGTTCCCAAAAGGTATCTGCAGCTGGAGCTGAACAAGAGTTCTGGTGCAGTCTAATTAGATCAAAACAATCCGAAGTACCAGAATTAGTGCTGCCACAGGGGCTGTGCACATCACAGTCCAAAATGCTTGTAGGCGAGAAGGACCGTCCCTCCTCTGCCATGGACACGGTAGAACACGCAGCTTCTAACACCGTGTCTGGTCTCAACACAGCGACGGAATTAAAGGGAGAGAACAGAGGCTCCAGCTTTACAGGGCCGTTTAGCGTGTCTTCCACTTTGGTTTTCCAGGAGCTCATGAAGAAGGCCGCGAGCGTGAGGTCCCATTGCGTCATGTGAGTGAGCCTGGCTGGCGGTGACGTGAGAATCTGCAGTTGCACTGGTTTTGGGTCCATCAACCGTTTCTTCAGATGCGTGTTCCAGTAATTCTTGATCTCGTTGTCTGTTCGCCGAGGCAAACGGCTCGCTATGGCTGACCACCTGCATGGTGATCATCAGACGTACAGAGATCTTAGAAATGGACTCGTTCATTCACTCTGATTCCGAAACGTTGCAGCATTAACTAGTAAACCATGGTGTCGATTTTCACCACATATGTAAAGAAAGCAGTGGAAGCGAGCACAATTGGCTATTGAACGGGACTGTCGATCAGTGGCTCTGCTGAGTAATCTTGGTCACAACGGGAAAAGATTTCGGGCCTGTTGTCTTTTCCCCACGCGATGAGGTTTCTAGCTAGTCGTGCAATTAATGCAGACGGTGTGAAGATATATAGACTTGAATATTCGTACCTGTTGCCGAGAATGGCGTGAAGGTGGAAAATGGCTTGCTCTTCTTCGTGGGAGAATCGGCCTCGCTTGATGTCAGGCCGCAGATAGTTTGTCCACCTCAACCTGCAGCTCTTACCGCACCTCGCAAGTCCTAGTAGCCACAACAATCCATAACTGATGATCAATCAGTAATTAAGCTGATCAATATATTTCTCAAACCGGTAATGCCATAACAACCGAGATGAAAGTCCATCCAGAATTAACCCCTAAGCGTCTTAAAACGCCCAATATGGCCATCTGCATCACTGAAATTTGCAACGGTGGCGTTTTTTCATATTTTACCTCGGTTTTCTGATTGCAATACGTTCTTTAAAGCTCTTGTTCTACACTGTCTACAAGATCAACAGTGTGGATTGTGTCAAACTGAAATCACTTTCACACAACGAAATGATTTGCAGCAGTGGGTCCAATTTTCCTACACTAGTACAGAAAATACACAGTGGACGCTTAGGGGTTAAGGCCGGTAACAGACCTACCGCAAGGCCACTACCATAATATATCAGAAACTGCACAATGTGGCACTCAAGCATGAATTTCGAGTGGAGTGTTAATTTACTAACCAGCTTTGGCAGGAAGTGCACGCCAGCTTCCATGACCGTGTTGTTGAATGTAGGTTACCAGCTTCCGATCCTCATCGGGAGTCCAGGGTCCCTTCTTCACAGTATTCGCCTGCTTGTCACAGCATGGAGCTCTTCCCATGATGGTGAACGCACACAGTCCCCACACTAGACAGTGCACTTTCTTTACAAGGTGAAGCTTCAATCGAGTATTAACTGTCAATGACATGCCTGCCGTCCTGGGATTATATGTGCTCAATCTCTTCTACTATATATTTGGTGCCAAAATGATGAGAAAAGAAACCGTTAACATGAAGTTCGGTCAACGATTGATCCCTCGAAGCTAGGAAACTACTAACAAAGCTTCAGCGAGCGAGGTTCTAATTTCAACACCGACGAAGAAGATGTAGAACTGTATGCAAAGGATTGAGAGTTGGTTTTGCGTAGTGTAGAAGAATCGGTATGCAGTGGCTGGCGGCCAGAGTGAGGAGAAGACTTTGTGTATAATTATTATGCAACATGTACTGTAATTAAGGGAACGGCCAGTGGCAGTCTTTATAGCGATCCGCGTCCCCATCCGTCAAGGTCCACGCAAGTCAACATGGACTACGGCTCTTAATTTTATAATTGTTTTTTTGAATTAAGTTTTGTTTTTCGTTTATTTGAGTTGTTAAAATTTCTAATTCTTAAGTTTTTGGGTTTGACACAAATGATGAAAGAAAGAAAAAAGCCTTTCATTGCTACGGCGCTGAAGTTACGGCGATCCCACAGAGGTCGTCACTCACCTGATTCTGCACACCGTCAGTGTCCTTACTTGGGCAGGCCTCACTGACATCCCATGGGAAACTGTCGGTTGCTCACACTCAGGGGCGGTTTACACTACGGACCAAGAGCCGTGACCAAGGAAAATGGATTAATTCCATGGTGACACTTCATGGTCACACTTCCATGGTCACACTTTAAAAAAATGTAATTTTAATGCCCTTGGGCCTCTCACTAAGTGTAAACCGAACTTGGACCGGGACTTATAAAAATAATGAAACGGCATTTCAAGCCCATGGTCTCCTCGTTCGGCAATGAGAGAATCCTTTTGGCCTCTCTCACCACAAAATCCGGGGACCCTTGAACATTGTCCACTAGGCCTATTTCTAGGCCTTTTTAGGACCTCAACTCTGTTGGTCACTTTTCTTTTTTCCTTGTAATGTAAACCCAAGTCATCCTGGGACGAGTTGATGGAGCCAATCACAGATTTTAAAGCTGCATGAGACGAGTTTTTGGTCCGTAGTGTAAACCACCCCTTGAAGTCTGGGAGAAACCAACACAAGAAGATTTGGGAGCGTTAGCTCTCGGGGCTAATGGGCCAATGGGGCTAATCCCCTGATAATGGGGTTTATTCTTCAAAATTTAACTGGGGCTAATGTACTTTAGTCGGGGCAAGCGGACCATTTTTTGGGGCTAATGTCTTCATAAAAAAAGTCTTAACCCCTAAAAGACCATAGGTCCCCCACGCGGCTTCTAGAACTAGAAAGTGAGGAAATTCGGGTTTTTGGGCTTTGAATTGTAGGATGAGCGACAAAGAGACCCAGGCTCTTTTTGAGAGCCAAATCTGTAGATACTTCTTGATCGGAAATTCATCAAGTGAGCGATTTTTGGTGATTTTTTTGAGTTACACGGTGGGTATCTAGGCGTCACTTCAGTCCCTCATATCTTCCTCCTCACACCTCCAAATTACTTGAAATTTTTTGCACATGTTTAAAATGATGATTTCTACTCACAGTAAAAATTTCAGAATTTTTGGAGCACTTTTGAACAAACCGATTTCAGCATGTGTACAAAATACCCTAAACAAGTTCCATCAATCTTCTCAACGGTGGCATTTTCTCAAAAATTGTGCGATTTTGTTGATCTTTTTTTCATTAAAAAGCTACATAAGTCTTCTTTAATTTCAACAGTGCCGATCGTCAAAATTACCCCACACCTATGAGGAATTGAGCTTGCTACAAGAGCTAGTCAAGAAAACAATAGCTAAGTTCAACACCCCCTTGGTCCTTTAGGGGTTAAGTTAAGAAACCCAGTGCTATGTGGGCTAAAAGGGGGTTAGCGCATGAGGTGTTAGTCCTGGCTAAGTGCTTCAAATCTTCTAATGCAAACTTTAATTAAAAAAACCTCATATTAGTGAGTTTCATGCTTTATATAATTCCATCTTTGGTCACAGGAGGAATTAGGAAAGACTCCAATACCCTAGAAATCAAGGAGCTTGAAATGGAATGTACTTACATTTGGATTTGCAACTAGTGTAATGAGATCGAGTCCTATGTCCAATTCAAATAATTGTCTACCTTCGGTGGCATTTCAATTTGTGGCATTGAAGACAATCGTTTCTGAGGTTGTCAAGCATTTAACGTAAGACACTCTATTTCTAACAAGATTTGAAAATCACCCTATTTCTGCCACTATGTACTAGTAGTGTACATATCAATTTTTAATGTAAGACTAATACATAGTGATTGCAAATAGTCCCATCATGGCACTAATAGGGTGATTTACCTTAGTGACATAAGTGACCTACAATTGTCCATATAAACATTTGAGCATATATAGTCTCCATTATCAAATTGTCTTAGTGCTTGTTGGATATTGTTGAGAGTTGGAAAAGGATTCTAGATTCTCTTAGCATTATATATTATTAATACTACATATTTTATTAATAATTGATCATGAGATCTCGGGGAGGTGACTATCAGAATTTTAGAAAACCACGTGAGATAAAAAATAGGGTCAATTTAATTTGTTTAGAGTAAAATTTATAATTTAGTTAGATCTACCATAACATTGGAAATATGTCCCCTACATGATTATATGTAAAATAGGGTGGTAGATAATTCTTCCATTTTAGTAATCAATAGAAAAAAAATAGGGTTATAGACATAGGATCCCTCTAAAAGTGTGTTGTAGGATCAGTAGAATAATTATGGGTTTGACTACTTGGATGAAGAAGTGTGTAGTTTTTGTCCAAATTTGAATCAAGCGCGTTAGTATGGAGGGAAATGTCGTGGGATTTTTTGGAGGAAGGAATGTGTCGGTGCTCCTCCACAGCCGTTGGGTTTTGCAACGGCGTTGAACATGTGGGACCTCGCTGGATGCATGTAGAACCTGACAGCCTCTAGCGTCACCCTCAACCACTTCTTGCGATGGGTTTTGGTTTTGTCACAACTTCAGTCCTCGATCGTCAAACTCACGTTTTTTCTGAGCATTTTCTAGGGTTTCTTTCATGCAAATTGATGTTGTAGAGTGGCCACTTCCTTTGCAATGTTTTCCGCGTGTATTTGGTTTAGGGTTTAGCTTTCATGGTTTGTCTGTTTTTTGTTAGTTTTGTGATTAGGATTTTGCTCAAGTTTTGGTAGAACAATTTCAAGGTAAGGCTTGCTTAGGGTTTGAGTAAGCATAGATGGTTAGGTGAAGCGTGGAGTTCGGTTTGCAATGCTATAGTATTTCGTCCACTATTTGGTATTTGTACGATTTATAAAAAAATATTGTGTCAAAAATTAGCCTCTCTAAACAATTACAAATAAATATAGGGTGCTAAAAAATACGCCAAAGTAGCTTTTTATCTACAAATAGGGAGGGAAAAATATTGAGAGGTGCATAAATATCCCCCTATTAAATACCCCATTTATCGCACGTAGTTACGAAACGTAAGGGGGTGTGATTGCCCCGAGCATGAGATTTAATATTTGATAGTCTATTTTGATGACCCCCTCTAATTGCCCCTATATACGAGGGGCTATATGTCTTAAAAACCTTTGTATATAGATCCATTTCATCCTAAATATATGTTTAATGTAAGTATACGTCATACAACAATATTCAAATTAATACCCCTTTTATGCACTCACGTGTACTTGTATGTGTTTTGTACAATGCACCCCTCCCCCCCCCCCCCCCCCCGGTCCAGTTTACCATGCTTTCTCCCTGCCGCCGCATCAACAATATATGGTCGATTGAAATTTTCATGTAACTACTCTGCCCGGCCCCTTTAAGTTTTTGAGGGAGTTTTTTTTCCCTAGTTCGAAAATTTTGTTTACTTCATAAAATCTTGTTTCAATTCATTGAATAAGAAAAGGTTTGTCTTAAAACACATTTTGAGTGTCTTTACCCTTCAATGTCTATTTTGGGCAGCTATGAAAATTTACGATAAAAAATATATAAAATTCATTTTTAAAGTTGTCATACAAATGAAAGTTGTAGAGGATGAAACTTGGATGGCATCCATGTAGTTTTATCAAGTGTCTATGTTAAAATGTACATAAATTCTATTTTTGAAGATTTTATCTATATAATTACATTAAAAATACTAAATAATTCATTATTTTATGAATTTAGGAGTGATTGGTCAAGAGAGTATAATCAACAACGCTGAATTAAAATAATACAATTATTTTCTATTACCGCGTTTCTTAATCACTTTTAGAACAATCTCAAGACACCTCTACAAAACCATAATAGCACTCAAGTGAAAAAATTCATCACGTTTGAAACATTATGATTTTAGCCAATCACAATGAATTTCAAGTTCAAAGTATCAAAAAAATTATTTTGGTGAAATTCAATGAACAAACATGTAAATTCAATTGAAAAATATTCATTTATATTTTTTCAAACTTGAACATATATATGTATTTTAATCAACATGCCTTACAATTGTTCTTTAAAGTTGAAACTTCAAAAAGTTTCAGAAGCCACATCTTATAATACATCTAAGTTATATCCAAAAGCCTAGGACACTTAGGGGTTAATATGCAACTGCACTCTAAGGGTCCTCAAATGTTTTGTAGCACAGGAATTGTTGAAATTTTGAAAATAAATAAATTCCATTCAACTAATTTAAGACCCTCAAATACTATATAGAACACTACATAGGAACATAGATTATATGAGTGTTTCAAAATAAATAAAAAACACCGACTCAACCAATCACCACCAAGTCACTTCACTCAAACATAAATCTTTTGGAATCAATTAGTCATTGTTGTTGTGTTTAGTTTTAGACCACTATTATTTGTGAGCACCTAGATACAATACATCTTTGTATGCCCGGGAAATTTCAAACGCTAATCATGGTTCTAGAATTCATGATCAAACTTTATAATGATGTAATCTATAGGGTAGATTGTCTTGAAAATCGATTTACAATTTTACGTCTAAGTCCTCTTTGAACTTCAACAGTGAAGTTTTCTACGTGCACACCAATTAAGAGATACAAATATGTCCTTGGAAGCATTATAAAAAGTGATAAAATTTTAGGGATGAACATGGTCCTCTAGGGATTAAGCCATAATCTATTTTTAAAAGTTGGAAAATTTTCCTTTTATATTCTTTTTCCTAAAAGGGACTAGGCTTCGTTTTGGAAAATTAAATTTATTGAATTTCTTAGTTTTGGATCAAGGCTTGCCGTCAAAACTAACTTGTTTCATTCTTGTGCTTTAACTTGTGCTAACTTCTTTTACCAATGATTATATACATGAGATATGGATAAATTTCACTAAGGTTGTTGAAGTATGTGCCCGAAGGGATGTGCATGAGTTGAATCAATGGGGCTCAATTGTGCATAGTAGACTAACTTATTTTGAGATTTGTTCATCCAAGAAAAGTTGCACAATTGAGTAATCAAGTTTGGCCTCTAAAAAGAATTTTGTGATTTGAAGTCAATTTTCTTCAATTATGTACATTTATGTGAAACAAGTTTACCTGGTTAGTAAGAGTGAGTTGACAAGAAGTGAGAGGAGTTGTACATATCCCACATGCATTGTGGCACTAGTGTACTGCATTTTGTATAAACCACAGGGCTTTTTCCTTTATACAACACATATTTTTAAATGTGATTAATTTCCATATATCCTTGATATATCACCTAGTTATTGCCGAATTATAATATTTGATTGAAAAAAGAACTGAATTTTTAATAATTTATTAGTTATGCCAAATCTACTTTTCCACTTTAATTAAATATTTGGCATAGATGTACTGACCGTGCCCTCCACCTATGGTATTGTTCAAATTTGTGTGTTTCAAGAATGACATCAACACATAGTTGCATACAATCTATTGGCATTGAATTGGCTTCTTTTTCAAATTAGAGTATTAGTCCCACCATTGCAGTTACACCAATTGAAATCAAAATAAGGGATCAAATTCTTTTTTGAACTTCAAGAGTTGCTAAAATGTGTTTGGTTCTTCGTTATATACTTGTATATGCTCGGGGCGATCACACACCCTTACGTTTTGTAACCACGTGCAATAATAGGGTATTTAATAGGGGATATTTATGCACCTTTCAATATTTTTCCCTCCCTATTTGTAGATAAAAAGCTACTTTGACGTATTTTTTAGCACCCTATATTTATTTGTAATTGTTTAGAGAGGCTAATTTTTCGCACAATATTTTTTTTATAAATTGTACAAGTACCAAATAGTGGACGGAATACTATAGCATTGCGAAACCGAACTCCACGCTTCACCTAACCATCTATGCTTACTCAAACCCTAAGCAAGCCTTACCCTGAAATCGCTCTACCAAAACTTGAGCGAAATCCTAATCACAAAACCAACAAAGAAGAGACGAACCATGAAAGCTAAACCCTAAACCAAATACACGCGGAAAACATTGCAAAGGAAGTGGCCACTCTGCAGCATCAATATGCATGAAAGAAACCCTAGAAAATGCTCAAAAAAAGTGTGAGCTTGACGATCGAGGACTGAGGTTGTGACAAAACCAAAACCGATCACAGGAAGCGGTTGAAGGTGATAGTGGAGGCTGTCAAGTTCTAAGCATCCAGCAAGGTCCCACATGTTCAACGCCGTTGCAAAACCCAACAGCCGTGGAGGAGCGCCAGCACATTCTTTCCCTCTAAAAAATCTCACAACATTTCCTCCATACTAACGCGCTTGATTCAAATTTGGATAGAAACTACACACTTCTTCATCCAAGTAGTCAAACCCATAATTATTCTACTAATCCTACTACACACTTTTAGAGGGATCCTATGTCTATGACCCTATTTGGCTATTTTTTTCCTATTGATTACTAAAATGGAGGAATTATCCACCACCCTATTTTACATATAATCATGTAAGGGACATATTTCCAATGCTATGGTAGATCTAACAAAATTATAAATTTTACCCTAAACAAATTTAATTGACCCTATTTTTTATCTCACGTGGTTTTCTAAAATTCCAATAGTTACCTCCCCAAGTGTATATGCAACATATATTTTTTATGGAATTAAACCACTTGGTGGTTGGATTTGTCAATTATAGAATGAAATTATACAAGAACTAATGAATATTTATCAAAGCTCAATATTAGTCTCAAAATACTTGGGTGGTTTTTCCTCTGTCTCAAGTACTAATAAAAGAAAATATTTAGGTTCTTAAAGTGTTTTTCTATCAAAGAGTGTTAGGTATAAATATATATAAATGTAAAATTAAACTCCTTCAATCAAAGACTACAAGAGTTTCTTGGAACAAAATAAATCATAACACATTATAATGCATTGTAAAGCATCATATGTCATTAAATAAAAGTTACAAGAAAGATAGTTGCATACCTTGGGTTGTTTTCCGTTGGTTTCTTTTTATTTTTCAAAAATTAAACATTTGAAGTATGACTTCAATTCCTTTGGATGCATATGTTCAAAATGGGAGGAAGAAAAGAAAAGAAACAAGAAACACCATTAATAGCACTACAACTATCTCTATTGAATTATATTATTGTGATTGTTTAAAAAAAAATAGAAAGAAAAATAATCATAAATTTCATATTTTAAAAAATTATAAGATTTTATAATTTTTATACTTCCCAATGTAACTATATTGTGTAAAGAAAAAAATAACCCTTTTCCTTTTGAAACGAGCAGAAATCAAAAATTCATTCAATCAAGTCCCTACAAAAAAATTTACACGATAGTGACGAGAACAACAAGAAACTCTAAGTTTTCATTTTAATGAATGGACTATATACTAAGATCCCCGATTTACAATTATAACTACAATTGGAAGTTGATGTTCCGTGTCTTGAATGAAAGTACATCAAATAAAGTTTAAATAATTATTGGTGCTAATGTTTCAAATAATGAATAGACTATGGTGCAAACCACATGATTGTCAACTAGAGAATTTTTTTCAATTCATTGGTTTTTTGTTCTACTTTGAGCAACACACATGAAGTGGGATGAACCGAAGGTAGAATGAGCCACATGAGCTTTGAAGACTTAGTACAACACGCAATTCGCTATTTATGCACTTGGCCAAGTGCGTTCATTTCATGAGCAAATCTTGCTTAAACTTTTTTGTGTGGAAAGTTCTATAAAAAAGAACAATTTTGTCGTTTTACAATTACTTTCATTATAAACAAACAATTATTTAATTTATTTTTTATTCTTATCTTTATCTTTTCTTTTATCTTATCTTTATCTTGTTTTATTTATCTTATTTCTTTCTTGTCTTCAATTTCTTTTCCTTGTTGTCTTCCTTGTTGTCTTCTTTCTTGTCTTCTTCTTTTTCTTCTATATTTTTTCATTCCTCTTGTGGCAGTCGCAAACCCTTCGCCCGCACCAAGGAGAAAAAACCAAAAAACCAAAAAAAACAAAAAAACTTATTTATTTATTTATTTGGATTTCGTCTTCTTTTTTTGTTTAGTGCTCATGAACCCTGAAAATAGAAATTTAAAATAAAAATAAAAATTTAGAGTTCAGCCGCCAGCGGCTGAACCCTAAACGGCGGAGGATGCAAAAAAAAAAAAAAAAAAAAAAAAAAAAAAAAAAAAAAAAAAAAAAAAAAAAAAAAAAAAGTTGTTGTTTTTTTTTTTTTTTTTTTTTAAAAAATTTATTTTTAGTCTGCTATGGGCTAGTGGGTGCGTGGCCGTGCACCCACTCCCTCATTTCTCCTCTCTTCCTGTCCCTCTCCCTCTTCCCTCTTCTTTTGTCTCCTCATATATATAGGGGAGAGGGGAGAGGGAGAGAGGGAGAGAGAAGAGGGGAGAGAGAAGAGGGAGAGAGGGAGAGGAAGAGAGGAGAAAATGAGGGAGTGGGTGCACGGCCGCGCACCCACTAGCCCACAGCAGACTAAAAATTATAAATAAAAAAAATAAAAATAAAAATAAAAATAAAAATAACTTTTTTATTTTTTTAAATTTCTATTTTCAGGGTTCATGAGCCCTAAACAAAAAAGAAGACGAAATCCAAAAATAAAATAATGAAAATAATTGTAGAACGACAAAAATGGTCGTTTTTTAGAAAAAAATTTAAACAATTTTTTTAATGCTTCCGGGGGGCAAGTGCATGATTATATGGCCAAGTGCGTAAATAGCGAATTGCGTGTTTTACTTGGATTTATGTTTGGAAGTTTTACATGACAAAAGCAGTGATGACAAGGCATAGAAGAAACAAGAAACAAATAGTAACTCCTAGTGTTCAATACATTCATAACTTTTATGTCATGCCTTTGACAAACAATGTGCACAACATGTGGAGATTCTCCAATCACATCATGCATACACAACATCCAATATTCCATGCAGATACCATAATGTGACACAAGAAAGCGTGACAGAAAAAAGCGGTTCAAAATGTAAACAAATGCAAAAAAAATTAGAATTTGTTTATGTCAATTCATGCATAGTTTGACAACACATCAACACCTATCATGATATTCCTAGACACAATCAAAATTGTCCCTACATGTATGTCGTGTGATTTTGGCCTATGGTACTATGAGAGACTTGATGGTATGATATGATCCATTCATTTTCGGAAAAGTCCCCCTTTGTCTGGAGTGCAACACGCAGACCAAGAACCCATGGCTAATACATCAAAATATTGTCAATCCAGTACACAACAAGTTAATATATGTTAAATATTGCTAGAGCTGCGAAGGTGATCATCCCTTTTACATTAGAAATTTAGAATCATCCTGCATTGCATGTTTTGAACCACTAAAAAAACAAATCGAAAGTAAAAGAAACAAATATTGCAAGTGAAAGTTGCCGTGAATGAGATTTGTGTGACCAACGAGAACTGCAAGTTGTGGCTTGAAAAATACCCCAAACTTTGAATCTTTGACATCTTGGAAAGAGAAAGCAAAACATTTAACTAACTTTCTCAAAGAACAATAAAACATCGACTCATTGACAACTAGTTCAAGACACCCTCCAAAAGTTCGTACGAAAAGGGTCAAAAAATTTAACCTTGAAATTCTTTAAAAAGATTGGCATGGTGGTGCCCCTTAATTGTACGGAGACGTTAGGTTGTAACTTATATTAATAGTCAACCAATATAATCTTCCCACCTTCGCACCCACCGCAAGGATCTGATTGGTGTCAAAATTGAATTTCCACGTTAGAGGTCCACGCTACCCTAAACCAATCACAAGATGACACGTAGCACTTTCTTTTGAACGACAATCAATTAATTTATGTTGAAACTAACCATAGGGTAGAGTTCGAATAAAAATATAAACTATTCTCCTGTAATTTAAATTCTCATGAACTCTTTTGGCTCTAACTTATGACTAGCAATCGGTTCCAAGTGAGGTTTGACAAGTATCCTACATCGTGCTCATTCTTGACATAAATTTATTTATTTATTTATCATAAGTGCCACATGTCATCTTGTGATTGGTTTAAGATTTGAGAAGTGAACTTTTTTACAAAAAATAATACATATTGGCTCCCGAGGTTGCGACCCTGTTATGGTACTACGGTGGTCAGTTGATCATGCGACTAATGTGAAGCCAATCATGTACTGTCTGCTGAGAAGGGAGTCGGTCCTTCAAGGGGCCATGCTTGTGATGTGTCCAGCCTGTGCTCAAAATGCTCAATTTTTTCCATACTTACTAGTTTCATTCAGTCAAGGATGGTCTCTTTGTAGGAGGGTGAAACTTGCGCATCAAATTTATAGCGACAAAGTTAGCCATCTGTACTACATCATGCCTGGTCAGCCACAAGGGTCTTTATACCATACGTGGAGGGCAGGTAATATTTGAAAAAATGAATGCCAAATTTTTTGGGAGATTACTTTTCTATGGTGGAAAATGAATCTTGAATAATATTTGTGAATATTGTATATGCCAAAATTTATTTTATCAAAGAAATCAAAGATTTGGCATAATGCACGGTGATCTTGCCAGCATAGACATTGGGACAATCTTAAACGATTACATATTGACTTTAAGAATATACACAACATTGACATTTTAAGAATGTACATATAGACCATCGATACTATAGATGACGTGTGAAGCAATTTTATTTAAATCATTTTGAGAATGAGTTGTTCGCTTAGTCCTTTGGGAAATGATGATTAACCTCAAAAAAACAATAAGTTTTTGTAGAGCTTTTTGAGAATTTAAGTAGGATGCTACAAAGTCAACTCTAAATGTATATTTTCAAAGTATTTATTGAGGCTTGTATGAGTTTTGTGAAAATACAATGTTTTTTGCATTTGGTAGTGAACTCAAATGTCTTGGGGCTTGAAACTCTAAGGGAGTTTTGGCAAGGTGCTAATAGAGGGGGTGAGTTGTCAATCAAGCTTTGAAAAAGAAACTCGCCTTCACTTTGATCGTTAATATCTTTTGCCGGGATCTTTTGCCTTCACTTCGACGGTTAATATACTAAGATTCATTAAGACATATGGGCTGATAATTTTCCAAACATTTTCATAGTAGTCCAACATTTAAAGTAAATTTAAAATTAAAAACAAAACTTGGTCAACGTACTAGAAATGACAACTTTGGAGCAATTTTTAGTCTAGTAGGTCAAATTCTAGTGTAATATCATGAGATGAATGTTTTTGGAGGATTTTTTTTTTGGTGATCAATTTAGGAGAACAAAGCTCTATATTCACTATGGAGATTGTGATTCTTTCAAAATTTGAGTTCTTAAAAAGAGTTTGAAGTCTTGCAAGTGTAGCGAGAAGTGTAGTCGCCGTTTTTTGAACATCCTCTTAATGCAAGATGATATTGGGTATATTAAACACCTCAATTATTTATCAAATTTGGCAGACATGTAACTAACATGATCATTAATGAAATGTTCAAAAACTTCAAAGTTGTATAGTCCCAATTTTAATTTGCATAGTCAAAATCTAATGACCTTGTTAAGCAAGTTGCAACCAAAGTTTCTACTTCACCTTGATCACTATAAACATAGAATCCATAAAGGCAGATGGACTGAATTTTTTTTCAACAAATTCTCAGAGTAGCCTAGCTAGTTCATATAATTTCGTACATTTGAATTAAAAAAGAACATGCCAAGTTAAATTGAAAACTTAACAATTTGTACGAATTAGGGCTAATTTCCCTATTATGAAAAACCTGTGCTGAGTTAGGTGCAGCCTGAATTTTGGAACATCAATGTTCACTATAGCTGTAGGATTGCAAGGAAATGCACAGGGTTGACTTCTCAGTCTTATCTTTTATTTTTAATAAAAAATAGATGATTTATTCCACAGCAATAGTCAAACAAAACATTCTTGAGCTGCCTTAAGCTCTGTTCGCACCTGGCCTTAGGGAGAGGTAAGAGCGCCGGTGTTACTCCATTATCCTGTGGCGTGTTCAGACCATCGCAAGTTAGGGAATGCCGAACCTAGGTGGCAGGTGATGTGGCAAGGAGATAAGACCGGTTTTTGCAGAAAAGCAGCAGTTAACTTTGAGTGATTTTCGGCACTAGGAGGGAGCTTTTATGTAATTGTCATTCTTCCATTTCCGTAGATTCCACAAATGTAGGTGCGGTGGTATGTAACGTGGCTTGCCATGGCACATTATGCCTGGTCCGCATCTTTGTTGGCAACAACCACTTCGGTATCCTTTTCTTTGTTCTCCTCTGTCTTCCCTTTTTTCCGATGCGCCATTCCCATCAACGACTATGGAGGGCTTCAGCTATAAGTTCTATCTTCATTTCAAACACAATTTGGCCAAAAATTCAGCTGCCATGGCTGAAGAGAAGTTGCAACACAATCTCCATTCAAGGCGTAGGGTTTATGGTCGCCATTGAGGCTCTCCAGCGCAAGACCAAATGGAAATAAACGAAAGCAAAATAACAAATGCCTGCTTACCTTCACGTTCCGATGGCTCGCCTGGTCTCCTTTACCGCCACCGCGCCCGCAAGCACGTCCAATGCAACAATGTAGCTTTGTCCACTCACGCTCCGCTTGTCGGTCTGTGCGTTCGCCCTTCACACGCACCCTAGGCGACTTCCGTTGCAGCAGGTGGCTTGTCAGTGGGACGATGGCGTTGGGAATGCAAGGGCTTCTGCTGCCATCAACAAGGTGACGACTGAGGTATGAGTTTCTGAGGCCAAAGTGGGACCTGGGGGAGCGTATGGAAAATGGGTTGGGGCAGAGTGGGAAGAGTATACATGGGCAGGGTATGGGAAATGGGAAGAGTACACATGCAAGGTATGGGAAATGGGAAGAGTATACATACAAAGTATGGGAAATGGAAATGAAGTGTGGAGATTCAGGATTCATCAAGTCTCCCTTCATAAAGCCTTTCATTATAAACCTCTCTTCCTCAATTATTCATCAAGCCTCTCTTCATGAAGCCCCTAAACCCTACCCTAGCTTATAAAAGGGTTGGTGGCAAGTAAATTGCATTTACATGTCATTGTCAATGTTTATTTAGGGTGTTAGGGTTCATGGATTTGCAAGTAAATGTGATTTTTTGATGGGGTGCACAATAACATGTCATAAAATAAAATTGAAGGTATGGATGACTCGTCAGCATGATTAATAAGATTGCTTGTTGGGGTCATTATGGCGAGGGATTTTTGATTGGACTGGCCAAATTATTGAACTATCAAAATCCATGTAATTTAGTAGCCATTTTAGATGAATTCTACAAATACGAGGAATTCCTTTTTTACCTTGAATTATATGAACTCCAAGTATTCTTAGAAGTGATATCCCGAAAACAGATCAAATATCGAAATGGAAATGGAGTGAGACCATGAAAAAATTTCTAAAAAAATAAAAGATAAGAATAACAAATAATAAAATAAAGAATTCTTTGAAAAGAAGGAAGGGGAGAGAGAAAGAGAAAAATAAGTAATGAAGGGGAGAAGTTTAGAGAAGAGGACAAAAGCGAGAGGAACAGGAGTGAGACCATGCCTTTTGTACCATACAATTTCCCAGGTGTGATTTTTAACATTAGTATATAACATTCACTATTTAAAATACTATTTAGTATGCTTATTAAGATAATAATATTAAAAAAAGAGATACCGAGAGAAAGCAAAATAACAAATAGAGGGTAGGAGATTAGGAAAGGGAAATAAAAGTGAGACGAACAGGATGGAGACTCTAAAACTTATGGAACAAAAATCTAACCATGTATCCATGAAAGTACTAGCCTACACAATCAGTTACAAATTGAGAAGGAATATGAAAATTGGGGATGTAGTACATGTCATAATATAATGTCAAGCTGTACAAATAGAAAAAATATATTGAAGTTAGAACAGTATTGGTCAACCATATTCCGTATATCCGAAATGGGAAATTTAAATGTATTTGCCTTATTCGTTGTCAGCATCTTGAATGTCCACTTCGCTGGCAACATCCTGGATGTCCACAATGTTGGCAGCATCCCTTAGTTCCTCATCGTCGCCCTCATTTCCAACTATGTCCCCATTGCAATTCCATTCCGGTTCTTCCTCCACGAAGCCATCCCCCCCCACCTCGAACGGAGTCTCCATTTACCCACGCTTTGCCAACACACTTTCATCTTGACCACCAGTTCTCTAACGCGCTGGCAGCACTTGATTGATGCCACCGCTCGCGTCTTCTGCATACAGCTGCGTATCTTGCATCATCGATTGGGGTATGGACAACTCTTAAACACTCCAATTTCTTGTTGTATCGATGTTGTATATTTCGGTACCAATGCTGGAATTGTTGCAAAATGACACTGATGCGCGCTCTGCCACCACCATGAGCTGTATGTGCTTGATTTGTTGCCTTCGCTTGATGGTGAGATTTCTCCAAACCCTGGCAACTCCAGACATAGAAGCTACCATATTGCTCAACAAACCAATTTGAGTGCCTCACAAGTACGTGCTGCCATCAAGAAGAAGAAAGTTAAAACCTGTTGCCCTGATGAAGAGTGTACCGTAAAGTCAAAGACAGAATTCTGACACTTTAAGGATTAATGAAAATACCATGTAATGGGAAACATGCTCCTCCCCAAAGGCTTTTAAATATGCCCTTCCCCAATTTTCTATCTTTTGTTTGAACTGCATTTGTTATTCTGCTGTCAACACCAATCCTGTAAAATATGGTAGGACCTCCTCAAATGTTTGCCACATAGCTGCCTTGGCAATGTGGTCCGCACCACTGCCAATATTATTATTCTCGGCTTGACAAACATCTTTCCAAGCCTTATCGTTGCCAGACCAAATGCTCGGTTTGAAAAGTCTGGTGGCAACAACACCACTGAGAGATGGTTTTTGTGGCACGTTTCCAGTGTTACCACTGAGCTTGGGATCCCTCTTAATCTCCACGTTCCCACCATGAGCCCCGATGGCTGACAACGACTTCTCCATCTGCTCGATTGCAGTAGCCCTAAGGTTTTGGTCCTTTATGTTCCAAACCTACATGATATGCATGTGTACAATCTTCTCCGTTAATCGAACATGGGCAGGCAATGTACAAATGTGTACTTTCGACAAAGGAATTGGCAAAATGGACCTCCACCTTGCAGATGCATTCATGTCACAAGGTTCCTCTGCTACAGTGCTGGCAAACAGTCCTTCCACCCAGTTTGGTTTACCACGGCCTCTGATGGCAGCATTTGCCTGACTTGTTGTCTCTACTGTAGGCTTAATCCTCTTTTGCTCGCAATATATGCAGTTCATTGCACAAGCAGGCCCAGTTTGAAGTCCATACATACACTTAATCGTCTTCATATCCGCTGCGAGGTGTCATTCCACATGAAATTCACCAACTCGAGGGACTTGCAGTTTTTGGCCATTTGATTGTGATGTAATCACAATTGGGAACTTCGATCTTGCAAATACCCAAGAGAGAACATCGTAGGATCCCTTCTCCACTTGGAAGGTAGCAACTTGCCAAATTTCTTGCTCCGATTGGACTGAGAAGTACTTCTCATAATCCTTCTGAATGTCTGCGTCCAATGCCCTGTTCATCAATGTGATACTAACACGCTCAAATTTTTTTCCATTTACAATCTCTGCCTCGTCCGGTTTCATGACAAAGATCAAAGGTGCCCTTCTCAACTCTGCGCAAATAGTTAAAGTGGGTGTGAGGGCACATTGTAACAACAAACTAATTTCTTTGTTGTACACAAGCACTGTGGATGCTGACACCAAACGCACAAACAGTAAGCCACATACATGAAGGAAGAACCATACCTATTTCCGTGATGCCATAGAAGATCACCATGCTTTCTTGAACAACCTCAAGATCAGTGAATAAAGAATTATTGTCAGTCAAGACTACATCTTTTCGTATCTCATCGGATTTCTTGGTTTTCTTGGACGTTGTTGGCAGCGTCATTCGACCTTGAACGTGGTAGTATTCGCCAACAAACTGTGGCAAATTGGCATTCAACTCCTTCCGAAGCAATTTCACATGATAGGGGTTGGGTAAAATGCTGGCTTTTATATCTTTGTTCACAAGTTCAATTGGACCCCTCAAGGCTTTGTAAATAGCACCGTATCCCCGATGGGACACCCCTGCCTGGTCGCAAGCAACAAGAATTTTATCCGGTCCTACTCTCTCCCCAATTGATTGGAGAATGTTGTTGGCAATCTTGGTCTCAACATGTCTCATAGCAGGGTGGGTTGCGAGGGCAAGACCTTCATGCCTTGATAGTATCCTGGCTAGAGCTACAGCGGTTCTGGTTTGGGACTCTTTATCCCCATGAAGTCGCTTTCGTCCACGCTGGACCCGGTTGCGGTCATTGACAGTTTCAATGACATGTGGTTGCAACACTGTTCTCATGAGCTTCACTCTGCGTTTTGCACCACCTGTACCAGGATTCAACTCAATAATCCCTCTAAGTGTTCGAGCCCTACGTCGAATTCCTATAGGCGTCTCTTTTTCAAAACTGGCTTTCTGCTGGAGGCGCTCAAATTCTTGTTGCCAACGGTGCACCTCGGACTCCAGATGCTGCACCTTCATGTTATAAGTTCTCTCTTTGTTGCCCATCTCATCACGGACAGTCTGCAATTCAGCCCGCAATTCCATGCATGTCTTCTCTAAGTCACTGTAACGCGTTGCGATGAACCGCACTTCTCGGTCAAGCCTTGAGGTGTTGGCTGCATTTTCGTCTCTCACCACAGTCACTTCTTCTTGCAGCTGCCTCCATCGGATTTCCAGCTCTAACCATATAGGACTTCCTTGAGAATGGAGCATCAATATGTATGTATATCCATACAGGCCCAGCTCTCCATGGCATATGAATTGAAGGCATTCCTTAAGAGTTTTGAATGGAGGTGGCTTCCCCGTTACTAGATCAACAGGGTAAATGTTGCCATCGGTCCACAAGTCAATGTTTGTATCTCATGCTGACCTTCGTGCTGGAAACGTTGATGTACACGGTTGCTCAGATCGCAAACAACCTCGCCTAACATTAGTAGAAAACATGGTCGAAAAGAACCGCAGCCAAAATCGGCTGCGGTTCTTTTGACCACCCTGATCTGCAGTCGCTAAACGAATGCAGATTTGTTTTTTTAGATTTGCGACTGCAATATTGATCATTTAGAGGCGTGTAATATACCGTTGGAAAGGTATTTTCAAGACCTTTCCAACGGTATATTACACGCCCTGAAATTCCTAAAATTGCAGTCGTAAATCAAAAAAGAAAAATCTGCAGTCGCTAAGCGACTGCACATCAGGGTGGTCAAAAGAACTGCAGCCGATTTTGGCTGCGGTTCTTTTCGACCATGTTTTCTACTAGTGTAATCAGTGGTGCATAGCGTGCATCAAGCGAAATTTGGGGAATGTACGGAGTACTGAGTGCAAGCCTTGCTGCCATCGAGAATCCAAAAATCCAAAGAACCGCAAGAATCTCTCAATGCTACTCAGCGGTCCACAACTATGTAGACAGACCTTGTTATGCTCACCCAAACAATCAAAACTCAGGAGCTGTCAACAAATAGTATCCCACTATGTGTCTCGAAAATGACAATGATGTACTTGGGGACAACAAAAGTGGGCACCTTAAAACAGAACGGGAAAGGAATTCTTCGGCTTCTCCTTAGTCGCTAACTGGGCAGGCATCGATCTGTCTCGTATCCAAAGCAAATTTCAACTCCTTTTCATGGAAGCAAAACCTAGTCCTCTTTGGTGGAAGCAAAATCGGAATTCCATATTTCCTCACCTGGTACGTTGGAACACGCCTAAATCTATCATAGCTGCAATTGATTTACAGTCTGCTTCGTGTCCATCCAGGTAGGCGTTGTAAGAACTCCCTTGTTCAATCCCAAGTGCCCGAATTTGCATTGTTGCTGTGCTAAACCTTGGGCGGTGGATTTGCTCTACCGAGGTGACCGTTGTGCCAGCAAACTCCGATGAAAGTAAATTCAAAATTCCCATTTTCCATCGAGCTAGCCATGAAGCTAGCTGTTTGGGCAACATGACCTTAAAGCCAATTATATGAATTTGCATCCTCGCTGGGCTGAACCACCTGCGTCGACTTTGCCCGGACCTCCCTGACCGTTGTGCCAACGGGCTTCTATGGAAGCAAAATGAAAATTCCAGTTCTCACCCTCAACCTCGGACACGTACTACTCGGATCTTTGCACGAATTCACTTTGAGGGTGCTAGCCGTTGGGACAACATGACAATGGACTCAAAAAAACCATTGCGTTTCCTAGCTGTGGAATCGCGTAGGCGTCGGCCTTGCTCCAATGACCTTACCGTTGTGCCAGCAAACTCCCTTCCTGAGATCCATTCTTAGTTGGTCACAAGATTCTAATCTTCCACTCAGCAACAAACTCTGCCAAGATCATTCAGTGCTGGTGCAGAGTAGTAAATACAAAGAGAGGGTCGTTCGCCAAACACCATCGACACGTCGGAGCCAACAAGGAAACCGACTGTCCACGCAACTCCCTTCCGACACTGTCAGTTCAAGCTCTCAACTCTGTGGGCAGCGACGAGGACTCATAGTTCCACCATCGGAAGGGTGTTTGGGCAGACCAGTCACCTAACGCAGGTTGCCTTATAAGGCCTTTTGGGGACCCCACATTTCCCCTAATGATATCCTTTAAGGGTTAAAAATCAAGGGCAAATGGCTTACTCACTTCATTCCCAGCTTCATCCAACCTTGGAAAAAAACAAAGGATTGAAACTTTTTTTAAGGTCCAAATAAATAAATAAATTATATCACTACAAAGTTCTTTCATTTCTCCATCTTCAAAAGTTTCAAATTAACATCATAGATGCGTACCCAAAATCTCAATAATCCAAAAGGATAATGGTTTTCAGGCATAAAAAGATCCAAATGTAGTTGTGCATAGCATGGATTTCACAAACAAATCTGAAACTCTTAGACAAACAACTTTCCATATATTATTTTAAAATTACATTTTTTGCGACTTGAATGAAACTTGGATGAAACCTTTCTGTATTGCTGCAAACGTCAATAAGATTAATTGCGATTGGTTAGCCTTAGCAATAATCCAGTTACCCTTAATCCCCGAACGTCCAACCGTCTAGAAAGTGAACGATGTACAAAATCTAACATAGTTTCTCATTCGTCATTGACTTTTTGCAGTGTGGGTTTTTTACCATATATTTTATGGGAAGTTGGTTTCATGCATGTGTGATCTGATTAGAAAGGGGATGATTTGTGAAATTTCTATGCCACATTTCATGTTGTAGTGATTCATTCAAAATTTCAAAGATTTTAGTGTAAAAGTGCTCTTCAAAAAATCAACTCATTAAATTAAGCAACCAAAAAATCAACTCATTAAATTAAACAACCAAAAAAATCTTCCAAAATCACTACACTTAGAGTATTACATTTCAACCAATCACAATAAATTTCATGTACAAATTGTTGATATCTTATTTGTAATCAAATTACAAAAGAATTTTGAATTTTACGTTTAAAATTTCATACAAAATATTGGCGACAACAATCATAGATCTAACCATATGGGTAAAATCGAAAATTCATAATGTACAACTTTTATTCATATATCAAGTTCAAAATGTCCTTCTTAGTTACATTTTATAAGACATCTTTGAAATTCTCCAAATTTGTAGAGGAATGAGGATGTTTAGGGATTAAGCGATAGTTCTAATCACTTGTACAATAAATATTTACTAGTGTGGCTCTATGTTGTTGGCTCAATGTTCCCTATCATTTAGCCATGGTTTTTTTTCTTCTTTTTTAAAAATTATTTTAAAGAATGATTTATTCAAAATTTAATTCAATTTATGATGACGAAATTTGATTAAAAATCCATAACTTTCACATTGTAGGTTTAAAAGTCACGAAACAACTTCGGTGCACCTTTTCTTGTCGAGAGCTTTTAGATGATACTAAGAACATTGTTGGTGGCCTCACCGACCGAGAGATCTCAACGTAATATACAAAACAAAAACAAACAAATAAACAAACAAACAAACAAACAAACCACTAGTAAATTCTTTCAGATGGAAGTTTGTCTTTTTAAATATGAGTGTAGAACACAATAACTTCATTCTAAACCAACTAGTGTGTTCTACGCTCATATGCAAGTCACAACTAGACTGCGATGTGATACTATGTTCAACATTGGTATATGGATATACTTCTATCTAGGGTTTAGTGAGAAAGGGATTTAAAAAGGTAAACTTCCATCCGGAGTTTAGTGAGATACTCATTATTTGTCAAGCCTTTCGAGGCACATATCAGTTCACAATTCAAAATCAAAGGACTAAAATTCACGTTGAAATTATCCTCATGACAAGGGCTTTAGTGTACCTTGATATCAAGAATGCATTGAGAATGCTCTTATTAACTCATGAGATTCTTACTTCCTCATGAATGAGATAATTCCTACTTTCTAATGTTTTATATGACCATGAAATAGTGTATCATGTACACAATAAAGAATTTAGCTAAAAGAATCATGTTTGTCTCTTAAGTAAAAACATCACTAGGAGGTAACGGGGTGCGAGTTTGTGAGGGGAGACTCTTTGATTGTTTCTTTCTACATGCGAGTTTGTGAGGGGAGACTCTTTGATCATGTTGTAATCGGGTGAAAGCACGAAAAAAGTGTACCACCTCTAACTATTATGACCATTCAACAATGCAGGGTTCAAAAATACATTATAAATTTGAATTTCGTAAAAAATTAAATAACAATAAAATAAAACACCTATTGTTTTATACAATCTTCCAAAAAAATTTGAGAAAATTATCTTCAATAAATAGTTATAAATTTTTTATTGACTTAGAAGTGGCCAAAATTGAAAAAGTAGTTACGTACAATCAACAAAGTTGATATAAAACAAGCAAAATGTATATCAAAACATATTTTTTTCTACTTTCTTTTTGGACAAGGACCTCAATTCTATCATTATCTCAAAGGTCATAAAAATTATATTTATGTTAAGTGTATTTAAGGCCATCAATTTTGCAACCGAGATTGAATTTAGGCATTCATTTTCAAACACTACTTTTTGTAAACTTTTTTGAAGATTTTGTTCTGAAAATTTGGGTTCAAGTACCTATAAGAACTCTAGAGGGCTTCATGAAATTAAAACCAAAATACAATATATTTTGATATAAATTTATGGCCTTTGACCAAAACAATTATGATTTTAGTATAGCAGACTAACTTTTTGGTACAGTTTTTCGTGCTTTCACCCAATCCATACCCACAACTGCAAAAGTCTCACCAAATCTGTTTCTTTCTACATGCGAAATGAAATTGCAAGGGAACTGAAAAAACTTGGTGAATTTTTGCTAGAATCTCACCTGATTTTGGGAGTAGCTACTTTTACACTAGAAAAACAGTGGACAAAAAAATCAACAAAATCGTCAGTTTTTTCTCAAGAAATATTAGAATTGCAACTATTTGGATTAAATTTCTTTATAGTAGAGAAATTTATGGATGAACATACATACATACATACATACATACATACATATGTATAATATATATTTGTAAATGTAATATCAAATATAATATCACTTTTCCCCTCCTCACGCTTACTTACATGGGCAACTTCTCAAACCCGTGGAAGTTGGCTCTACTGAGACAGTCCTTCAAGGAAATAAGGGCCACATCCTAGTTCAGAAAGCTTGTTGCAAAAATTTATTGCAAAAGCTTGTTGCAAAGGGGAGCAAGGTTGCTCCCACTTGCAAAAGCTTGTTGCAAAGGGGAGCAAGGTTGCTCCCACTCTCTCTAGCCTGCCGCCCCTCATTTAGATCCGGACTGATGTCATTTCCTTCTCTTTGAACTCAATGAATTGGATCCACTCTTTCAAGTCAAAAGAAACTTGTTGCAAAGCTCGTCCAAAAGCTGGCTGGAGCAAAACCTCCCCGCTCTCTGACAAGGTTCCCCTGGTATACGGGATTTCAAATTGGCCGGACAGCCCGGCTGACACAAATAGAAGGCGCGTTTGTCTGTTTTGGCGCAACTCACGCACAGCAGCCTCACCGTGTTCAGCATGGCCATCACGGCGGTGCTGCGAAAGTTGTGAGGCTCTACTGGTTACTTCTGGTTGCGGCCGATCTCGGCCACTCCTTTCTGTTTCTCACTTTTTTGCAATTGAAATCCTCAATTTGTGTTAAAAAATAAAAAATAAAATAAAATAAAATAAAATAAAAGTTGTGAGGCTCTGGGGTCAACCACCCTCCCGCACATTCTAAGCACTGTTCCATTCGCCTCTATCGGGCCCCGTCTCTAAATCCTCGGTGGTCTTGAATGCGGGGCACTATTCATCCACCCCTCTTTTTTCTGAAATATCCATTTTGGGCGCCTTCGGTGCTTTTTTTGGAATTTTTTTTGGTAATTTGGGGCCGTAGGCCTCAAATTACCCTAGGGGGACCTACTTGGGAATAAAAAACCATTGGAGGAAGAGGTTGTTTTTTAAGGTGGGGCCTGAACCGGACAAAAATAGGGGGCATTTTTGTCCCCATTCATTCAAGACCACCGGGGGATTTAGAGAAATCCTCTATCGGGAACATGCCGCATTGGCGCTCTCCGAAAATAGGACCCATTTGGCCATTTCCATTTCTGCTCAGGTAGATTTTTAAAGTAAGTTACTCTGAACTTTATGATGATCATACTCATTGGTGATTCTCGCACTGAACAACAGTAATACTATTCTATAGCTAGTATTCTCATACTCTTCTCTGTAATCTCTGACACTCTTCCGACTGTAAGTTCCATTTTCCTGTGTTGCAGTATGGACAAACTGGGCGCTGTGACTACTGATGTTCTACTAGCTTCTTGTACGTGTGCTCTACTGCCTGACGATCTTTAATGCTGCATGTTTTGCAAGCCAGCATTTGACACTATAGTACACATGGATGGGGCATTCAACTGGACAATCGTAACTTTACAGTTGCAAATGAATTTGAACTCCGCTGCTAAGTTATCGATGTTGTGAAGTTGTAGCTGAAGGGAGCCGCTTGATCATAAAATACTCTGCCAGCGTAGAATTGGACTCAAACTCATTGATGGAGCTGGAGCCGGAGTGCAAATGTTCCGCTGGGTTGTGCTCTTCCCATTCTCGTCGGCCTTGGATGCAATGAATGGAAACCAAGATCCCAGCATTGCGAGAGCTCTACATGGTGAGTCTCTTTGCGGAGTTGAGTTCTTGTCGATCACTAGTCTGAGTCATAGAGTCTACCTCCGAGAGGAGGCACCAAAGATACACCTCACTAACCATGGATAGACAAACTACCCTAACAGACCAGTGCTATGATATGTATACTCTTGTCGATATTTTTGAGCAATGCTGCTTTTGAGCGGTTTATATAGCAGGATTTTTTTGTGTGTGTAGCAAATGTTATTATTTTCTGTTCGTAAAAATGCTTTAGGTTAAGATTGTTGACATAGCCGAAAGGAATTCTGGGTCACGAGCTAGGCTGTGGATGATTAGACATAAACTGATACCTCTGTCAACCGTGACTTTCTCTTTGTCTGTTTGATGGATTCCATTTTGTTGGAATGGCGAGTCTGTACGTGCTGCTGATATGGCCAGATTAGAATGCAATGAGGCTAATCACTCATTGCCTTCAGGAATGGCCGGATCATTCAGAAACCCTAATTTCCGTCGCCTTACCAGATTTAGTTGAGGAGCCATTTTCGGGCTCTTCGTCTCTTCAACTTTAATAAGGTTCTTAATCAATGTTTATGTTCCAAAAATATTTATGGGTTAAGAACTTTGTTTAGGTTGAGAGGGCCTTTACACTCACTGATAATCGTAAGTGAGCCTATGATTTTTTACCCTAAACTAGGTTGTCTTCAAGACCACTGACCAATCAATGAGTATAAATGCCCCTTGAAAGCCGGGGATGTCCCCACCAAAGTAAGTTGAGGATTTGGTTAAGTCCCAAAAGCTTCTAAGATGAAGCCTACATAAGGTTCTTTAGCAGTTAGTGGAGTCCACCCTTTTCAAGAGTAGCATTGTAGAAGCTTTAACATTAAATACAATGTCTCACCACCCAATCTTTAATTAAAGATGACGTGAACTTGCCATGATTTGGGTATTCGCTACAGTGATTTGGAAATAATGGCCATGATTCAGGTGTCTGCTATAGTGATTTGGGAATAGTGGTAAGGTGTTCCAAAGAGGGGCTAAAGAACCTTATGTAGACAATAGGAGCCACTTTGGGCTTGTGCATGTTCAATGTGTTGTGTCAACCACCTACTATGTATGTATGTATGTATGTATGAGGTGTCACGTGACATGGCATCGAGTGCCAAGCCACGCCGA
Organism: Pohlia nutans; assembly: GCA_022496805.1. Taxonomy (NCBI): domain Eukaryota; kingdom Viridiplantae; phylum Streptophyta; class Bryopsida; order Bryales; family Mniaceae; genus Pohlia; species Pohlia nutans. The sequence goes on along the minus strand of CM040088.1, from coordinate 5,728,538 downwards.
ATGAATGTATTTTGTAGAATATGTTAGTTTATGTAGTTTACAAAATGGTTTTTGGATACATGTTTCTATTCTAGGATACATACAAAGATTTTGAGAGTGTATGTTATGCATTCTTGTTTGTTTTTTGATTACAAACTTGGTGATGGTTTATGGTACTCGATTTGTTCTGTATGGCGATCTTTATTTACACGAGTTGTTGAGGGCACACATCTTAGACATGGAGAAGGATTTTTCTGATGCTTTGTGTGTGGTTTCTTCATCACTAGGTATATATGAACAAGATGGATAAAAGAACCTGAGAAAGGTACTTAATTGGGATTGTATCATAGTGCGTGGTGAACAAATGAGCGGCTTCGACATGGACTTCGACACTGTTGGGAAGGACTTTTGGACTATGAACAGGAGAAAGCTTGTGGCAATATTAGCCATTTCCCTGCCTTTAGTCATCACAAGCTTGTACATGTACATCACTCCTGATGCCTCCACAGAGGCTATGGTGTTTTTTCAGGGACGGCCGTTTTCAAGTTTTTTACCTCTCACGGTATGCTATCTAACCCATACAGGATGAATGACATAGCTTTCTTTATTAAAAATTCTGGGCTAGTTTGTGCATAAGGTTCTTTAGCCCTTGTAAGCTGTACCTAGGAATAAGAATCGTTGCACGAGAATTGTTGTAGGAAATTCTAGAATATTGAACATGTCACGTAATTCTTTAGTTAAAGAATGATGGTGGAGAGTTGGAAGTCCACAGCAGCCCCACCTCAAAAATCACATGTTTTGAATGTTTTATCTTTCATGCAGTGAGCTATAGAGGAGGAAACTCAACATATTACAGAATTAATGAAGACTCCCGCAAATGAAGACCCTCGCCTCAATTGAGGTTTCAAGGTGCCCCACTACCAAAAAAAAAGGTGTTGTTTTTGGCACTCTTTCCGACATTGCTTTTTGACACCGTGTTGAAAAGAGTGTGAATAACAACACCTTTTTTTTTTTGGCAATGCTCAAGATTAAATATCCTCATAAAGTCACAAACCTAAAAAGGGTTTAATAAATTTTTTACTGAAAAGAGTCTCCTAGAGTCTCACATTGATCTTTGGTTTTTATAAATACACTAAGATCATCGATTCTTTGGATAGGATTTTGTTGCCTTCAATACGCAATATGGTGCTAGGTTGTCCTCTATACTACTACTGTCCCAAAAATAAAAAGTAGGTAGTTCAAAACATTCAGCTGTGAGCATCAATGGCTCGATGAGCTTGAGAGTTTACCTCCAATAGGAGGCACCTCACTATACATGCTCTTTGTGCATGGATAGACTAACCACCTTCAATAGGCTCGTTATTCACGATGGTCTTCATAACGTTCTTAAGCAAGTCACTGTCGTAACTGTGGCATTTGAAGAATCTGTGCCTTGGAATCACAAGCATCTTGGAGGATCTACAATAACTTTAGTTGGGCCAAGCAACGAGGGTCGGAGAGTTGAATTATTTTATGAGTACTTTAGAGTATAGCGGCACTGTAGAGAAAGGGTGTGGTCCAGCAAGGGCTGAAGAATGTTATGTTCAGGCCAGTGTTATGATTATTATGATGAGCATTGACTGTCTCTGCAGGGAGGCTCAAATACCTCGACATTCAACAGCAATGCAAATGGAAATAATACTGAGGTGGAAGCAAATTTTGAATATATCGGAAACACCACAGACAGCCTTGGCATACAGCCTGTAGAAGAAAGGATAGAACCCACTGCAGGAGAGGATGAAAAGCTGGACCCAATTAGTGAGGCTCCCACACCTGCAAACGAAACAAGCCCTGCTTTGGAACTGACAGACTCGAACTCAACCTCCCCAAACGTAAATGCCTCTACTGATGCGTCAAAGCAGACGATTCCAGATGATGCTCATCAACAGACTGAGCCAAGCATCATATCCATGGAGGGTCCGAAGTTCTCTAATGTCACAAATGTACAAAGCAAAGGTGGGTCAAGATAATACAATATTATTCAAAATGTTCAAGGTAAAAATGTGTTTGCTAACACGAGTCCATGCTCATTGTGTTCTTACACGTTTATTTGCTTCATATGCAAATAAACATGTAGTTTAGGGTTTAGGGTTTAAGGTTACGAACCCGTCAATGTGTTGAAATTCATGAATGGCCCACATGGAGTCCATTTTTTTAAGAGGTGGCAACTAAGTATTGGATATGGAAAGCATGGTTATCTCATGCCCGGGGGTGCACTGTTCTAAACATGTACAAGTATACGTGAGTGCACAAAAGGGGTATTAATTTGAACATTGTCGTATGACGTATAGATACAATAAATATATTTAAAGTTGAAAATATTGACGTATACTTACATTAAACATATATTTAGGACAGAATAAATTTGTATACAAAGGTTTTTAATATATTTAGGACGGAATAAATTTGTATACAAAGGTTTTTAGACATATAACCTCTTGTATACAAGGGGTTTTTAGAGGGGTCATGAATGCACGTGATTCTCAAACATAATGTAGAGTGGGATCTCATAATCTTGTCCTTCTTTAACATTATGGATCCGACCATTCATGTTATGTTTGATAATGTGAAAGTATAACCTCGTTAAGAAAATGACATCCATTGCCACTGTTGAATTTGAAAAATGTTATTTTTTTTATATGTGTTTGAGGCCAGCTTATATGAGTTTTGGGAAATTGCAGGGGTGTGCGACTTGTTGAAAGGTAGTTGGGTGGCGGACAAACAGCAACCGCCATATACCAATGCTACATGCTATCATATTCAAGGAGACCAGAATTGCATGAGTAATGGACGACCAGATACGGGGTATTTGTATTGGAAGTGGCAACCAGAGCAATGTGACCTACCTAGAATTGACCCCCAAGCCTTCTTAACCACCATGCGCAACCGCCACATGGCTTTTGTGGGCGATTCCATCGTCCGCAATCAATTTCAGTCCCTCCTTTGCCTTCTGTCACAGGTATTCATTGTCCGTACTATTGCTCATATCCAGCTTGTTTTAGGGTTAAGGTTTAAGGTTTGAGGTTTGGGGTTTAAGGTTTAGGGTTTGTTCAGGAGAGGAAACTCTACAAGTATCACTAATGGCAGTCCATAACTTGAACTGTGACAAGGTTTTCTGTGATATTAGATCGTTCCAAGAATTTTTAGACAACGGTTTAAGGGTTTAGGGTTTAGGGTTACAAAATCTTCCGTAGGGTTCATGAGGAAGTCTCTTTATGCTACATTGATCATATGAAGCGGTATCATGATCATTGGGATCATAGAGAGACCTCTCCATAAATCATAGGAGGATTTCTCTTCATGATGTTGTCTAAAAGTTCTTGAAGCAATTGACTTTACTGAAAGCCTTGTTTAGTTTAGTGTTTGGATTAGTATGGCATCTTTTTATAGTAAAACCTTGGACAATAGTTCATTCTGAATACCTATTTGAAGTCCACCACTTCTTATAATGGCTCTTTCACTCAGAATTGTGTTATATCATTGTCTCATATGAAGCTTCCTCAAAATAGAAGAATTAATTAGTCCAATGGTGTGGATCCAAAAGGAGTAGTAGTTTGGGCAAACAAGAAGCTTATTATGGGACAAATAGTTTGACTAATCAGGAAGCTTATGATGGGACACAGGGAGTACAACATTGGTTTAGGTTTTAAACAAGAATTGTATCTTGTGACACCAAAAAATGTGTCTCTTTGTTTTGCAGTTTTTCCTTTACATTTGTTTTTTCTCTTTTCAATGTTTGCGTGTGTCAGAGCGAGCGGGCGGAGAACACATATACATCACCAGGTGATAAAGAAAAGGTCTTCGTCTTCCCTTCACATAACTTCACCATGGCAGTCTACTGGTCTCCGTACCTGGTGCATGTGGAAGACAAGCAAATTACACGGCCCAACAATGCAACAGAAACTGTGGTAGACGTCCACCCGGGCGTCCACCTCGATAAACTCGACAAAGCCTTGGTTGCGCGCTTGCCTGGCGTCGACATTCTACAAATCTCTACAGGTTTCTAGCCCTTTTTGACCAACCTAGTTGAAATGTGTACCATTTAAACCGGTTCCTTCTTACATAATTGGTCACGAGGGAAAAGAATTGAGTCACAAGGAACCATGTAAGTCACAAATGACCAGTTTAAAATGACAACATTCCTACATGCAATAGTCTAATATTTTCTTCTTGGCTACTTTGAGAACAACATGGTTTCCTCAAAGATGCATGTTTCAGTGATTTTTTCTTCTTAAAATTACAACCTATTATAGCCATTCTAGATTCATCAATGAATTTGTAACAACTTATTATGTTTGGTTAAAAGTTTGGCTCATTTTAAAACAATTTTAAAACAAAAGCTCATGAAAATTTCTTTGGTACTGTACATGCATAGCAAGTTTGTACAAAGATAACACTAGTAGAAATCTTGTCTAATGTAATAGGTCTTTAATGACTAAATGTCCATAACAACACGTCCACTTGTTATGGACATTAAGACGTGTTGCATTAGACAAAATTTCTACTAGTGTAATTATTTTTTAGTTTGACAAAAAATTTGGTATCACATAAGCATTGGTTGTGACCCACAAACAGTCCAAGTGACACCAAAACAATTTAATTATTTGCCACAGCTTGTATGAACCTGCTATGTGGGTACGGGAAAAAATTGACCGTGGTCTCTTGTGCTTACGGCTGTTGGATGTCCAGGACAATGGTGGTTCAAGTTTGCGTATTACGTGCAAAATGGTGAAACCATCGGTTGTCACACGTATCCTGGAATGCCAGAGTGCAGGGATTTAGGGTATGCTGACCCGTACCGCACGGCCTTGCATAATGTGTTGCGGGGAATTTTCTCCATCCCTGGGTACACGGGCACCACCATTTTGCGCTCTTTTGCTCCTGACCACTTTGAGGGCGGATCTTGGAGCACCAATGGCCAATGTGTGCGCACTGAGCCTGGCGGTGTGCCCATGTCCGACGTGAGCAAGACCATGTATGATGTCCAAATCCAAGTGTTTCACAATGTCACAGGTAAAGAACCTTTTTCTTCCTCATAATCAGGGCTTTTTTGGGGTTTTCGGAGAAGTGCTAAAGTGGCGACAAAAAATAAAAGAGTAGCTAAATATTTTCATATTCATCTATATTTTGGATTGAACTATCTTTTCATCCACATTTTTGGATGACTTTCATTAACCACTGATGATTTCATCTATATTTTTTTTCAAAAATTGTAACAATTTGGCGTCTTCATCCATTATTTCTTCAAATTTTTCCTTAAGGCTTGGTGCACACCAATTATTTTTGGTGCTTTTTGTTATTTAAATGCCCAAAAAAAATCACTGCTAATAATTAGCTTGGAGTGTGTTTCCATACATACAATTCTAGTGATAGAAATCGGTCCCCATGCTGAATTTGATGATGCATTTTAAACTATGATTAATTTTGCGGTGTGTGGTTAACTTGACAGGTGCTTTGGGTGCGTCTGAGAAACAGCGATTAAGGCTGTTGGATATCACAAACCTTGCGCAAGAGCGACCGGATGGCCACCCAGATGCATATAGGAACCCACATCCGTACGCGGACAAGAATGCCAAACGTATTCAGAAGGATTGTCTACACTGGTGCCTTCCCGGACCCATTGATACATGGAATGCACTCCTTGTGGAGTCCTTGCGTGCGTGATGGAGTGTACCACTAAACAAATTTATTTGATAATTTATTTTTAACCCCACCAACAGCACGACAGTCTGAATTCCACTTCTATGCCCCTAGAAAATTAATTTGAACTCTAGGGGTGATCTGCAGAAATACATGAGAAGCTGGATGGTAATTAAGACCTTCCATGTTCTTCTATTATAGAATGGAATTCTCATAGTTCCTCGAGGGGGATGGCATTCAACCTTGTTGGCACATTAGTGGTCTTAGGTTTAGCTTGATTAGCTTGTCTACCGGTCTCGCCAGACATGGCAGGGTGGGTTTGTATGTTCCTCTTTCTCTTTGTGCAGTAAAGGATTCCCTTTATTTGTGTCAAAAAAAAAAGTTGAGGGAGAAACAAAGGACTGAGTCCTTATTCAAAGATTTTGATTGCAGTTTTAGTGCTGCAAATGAAGTGTTCGATCGTATACTAATTGCCATGACAAAACACCAACAAATGTCAGTTGACAAACAAGGTGTACTAATGGTAATAGTAACGCTCGCCTAAGAGACCATAGTGAATGGAGAGTCTATTGGGGGTAGTTCGACTATTTATGCCTCAAGGACATGGGTAGTGAGGTATACTCTTGGTGCCCCCTCTCAGAAGTAGACTTTATAGTTGGGATGAATATTTGATATTGTAACCAACAGACGGTGAAAAGTAGCCATTATTGGGTTTTGTAAGGTGTATAAAGTAGAAGGAAAAAAAAAAAAAAAAAAAATCTTTTTTTGAAGAAAAAATAGAAGAAAAAAAAAAAGACAAGAAGAAATACAAGAAGGAAGACAAGAGGAAGACAAGAAAAAAGACAAGAAAGAAAACAAGATAAAAGAAAAGACAAAGAAAAGATAAAGATAAGGATAAATAAATAAATAAAAGAATTGTTTGTTTACAATGTAAGTGATTGTAGAAAAACAAAAATCGATGTTTTTTAGAGAAACTTTTAGCCAATTTGTTTTAAGCCAAATATGCTCATGAAATGAGCGCACTTAGCCAAGTGCATAAATAGCGAATTACGTGTTAAGGTATTTTAAAAACAAAGGCAATGACAAATCTGATTAGTTTTGGTTTTGAAAAGATAAACAGTGAAATTTTCTTCTTAATTTTTTCTCAAACTAGAACATATATATTTATACACTCTATCTTTTTGTATTCACTGCCAAGCTAATCTTTGCACTATTGATACATTTATTGCAAATTTTAAAAAACTTGCTATTGAGACCAATATTTTAACATCTTGTATTTCAAATATTTTTTCAACTCAAGAAATTTTAAATTAAAAAAACATAATCTTTGGAGCATCACTCTTTCACCACCAAATATACAACCTATTGCATTTCAAATACCTCTTCTTCATTCTTATCAAATTGCTTCTAAACTAAAATATCTAGTTACAACATGAAATCATGAATGACTCCTTTAAACCTTTGAAACATCAACTTAGCTTCAGTCAATGAAATAAACAAATAACTAGTTATGGTATCTATAATCCAAAACATAAAATAGAAATAGTATCCAAACTCCCAAATTTACAAAATATACTTTTGGCATAGTTAACACATTATTAGAATTTTTACAAGCCAACTACCTTAACCCTTAACCCTTAAAGGTCCAGAGAGCCCTTTCCGACCAGTATTATACAACAATATTCTATTGTATTTGACATGGTTCCACACCTCCTATGGGTTTAAGATCAAAAGTGAAGTTAAAATTTACATTGACATGATTTTAATGAGCTATTGGGGTCTCAATTTGGAACTCTCTATTTACAACAAATGTCAAATATACGCCAACGTATCTACTATCCCCATCAGCCCTCTAAGGGTTAATAAACATGTTTATACATTCAATAACTTCCATTATATTATTTATGTACAAATCAAACATCCCATTACCCACCATTAACATTCAAGTAAGTCACTTTTTACTTCTAGAATAAGCATGTTCAAAGAAAGAATGTATCATATTACCCTATATAAAGTTTGTATTCATGTCAATATTCATGGTAATGGATTTGGAGATAGACTAACTAAATTTGATAGCTTTAAAACGCATCGCCTTCTCCAACTTGAATCAATGAATATGCACATTGTAACTATTTTATGTTCACAACTTAGAAATGTGATTCTCCCAAGTACATTTCCTAAAATCAGCTTGTCTTTATGCCCTTTAGAGTAAAAACACCTAAAACCATTCTACATCCAATCTTCAGGTGTAGGATTATTTTCAAATTGTCCCCATTAACCCCTAACTGCCTAACCAATCGTTTTTTGACTGATGTACAGTACATAATTGAATTCCGTTTTCTCATCCGTCATGCACTTTTTGCAAGTAAAAACATACTATTAAATTCTATGGCAAGATAGCTTCATGCATATGTGATTAGATTAGAAAGGACATGATTTGTGAAAATTTTATGCTTCATTTCATGCCACTGTTTTCCACCAAAAATCTCTAAGATCTTAGTTCAAAACTAATCAAAAGTGCTCTTGAAAAATTCAACTCATAAAATTAAGCAACCAAAAAATCTCCAAAAATCACTACACTTAGAATATTACATTTCAACCCATCACAACAAATTTCATCCACAAATTGTCAATATCTTAGGTGTAATCGAATTACAAAAGAATTTTGAATTTTACGTTTCAAATTTTATACAAAAATATTGATGATTGCAATCATAAATTTATACGTATGAATAGAATCTAAAATTCATAATGTAGAACTTTTATTCATACATCAAGTTCAAAATATCCCTCTAAACAATACAAACAAGGTGTAAAAGTAAATCTAAGGTAAATACTAAGGCAAAGACTACGCGACTAGCCGCTTGTTTTTAAACCAACAAAGACAATATTCTTCACTTATTCCATTGATATAAAATTTGGACCCATCTGAATTATATTTTTCACTTGAATTTGTCATTTTAAAACCACGAATCTTTGGTCCTTCCGGTGTTGAACTGACGATTTTAGGGTTTCTACCTTGAAGGGTTTTCCATCATCGTCTCTCGCATTGCAAGCAACTTTGGCATTGACCAAGATCTGTTGCGCTTGCTCTGTTTCCGGGCGCCTTCATCACGATGCAACATGGAATTCCTGCTCACATCGCCGAAAGTGCCCGCTGCGTATGTCTCTCGCTTGCTTCTAGAATTTAGGGTTTATGGTATTTGCACATTGCTATCAAACAGTACAAATCGAAGCTTAGATCCTCTGTATTTTCTTTGGGTTCTTGTGTGTTCGATTATTGAGTCTTGTGCTTTTTGCAGTTGTTTCGAGAATGCATGCGACGGGCAGATTACGTAGGAAATCAGGTGCGACAGTACTTTCCCTGCGCTACTGTTTCGTTCTGAAGCTTCTGCATCTTGGTTTAGGTTTCCATGGTAAATAAGCTATGGATGCATCCAGAGAACTATTGTTTACATTGCTAGGGTTTAGGGTTTGAAAATGTTGTTTTAATTAAACCGGAACAAAAGGTGGGTATAAAAGGTCATGGTTGCACTCACAATTTCAAAATGAGATTTTGTGCTCAATTCTCAATGAAATGATATCTTGTTGGAAAGCTACTAAGAATGTGTTGCTATTGAGTCTCCTAACTTGAATTATTGATATTACAACAAGCAATTAAAGGTGCACGGCAAATATGACAACAAACTACAGAGGGAACAAAGAGTTCGTTTTTTAGATTTCTTACTCATTTTTTGGAGCTTATGAACAATGTGCTTCTAACAAGACATTACCATGTTCTCATTCTCAGTATAATTCAGATTAGGGTTTTCTGGCTAGGGTTTCAGCAAGGATATTATACCTACTATTCTGGTTTAAGCAAGCCCTGAAGAAATTCATATCCTTGTAGGCGCATTGAATCTTCTTCACAGCTTTATTTGTTCCTTCTCGGGTCCCTGGTAGTTTGAAGGTGTGCTTATTGATAAATTCCTCGTATGTGGATATTCTTGTGGGCAGAATGGAAATAAAGAGGTGCTGAAATCTCTCGTGCGGGAACAGTTCAGAAGAAACATGCACGAGACTGATCCTCAAAAAATTGAAGAACATAAACAAGCGTAAGCTCAAATTTACACCTCAAGTGCCTGTTTCTTCCACCTCAAATCTGCCATCTTCACTGACTATTCACTCCAAAGCCATTTAGTACCAAGGTATACTATTGTTAAATAGTGTTCTTCATTTACTCCATGGCATGACAACTAAAGGAACGGTATAGCAGTAGCCTGAACTTTGGCACGTACATTGATAGAGAGGCTATTTATTATATGATTGGAAACAGTTTATTGAAAGTTGAAGTGCATATATACTTTGATTGATTTCTGGCAGGGCGGCACGAGCGTTGTTCAATCACATGTACTACGAAGCAGCCCGCATGGCTACAGAACAAGAAGAGGATGCATTAATCAAGGAGTCTCTGCTAGGCTTGCCCAAACCGGCTCTTGGAATGACTTTGCAGGACGAGGACAACAAAGCCTCCAGATGAAGGAAGGAGGCCCAAGCAAGTGCTATGTCAAGGATTATATTTGAGGAATGGCCGATGATTATGTTTCTTTCATTAGTTGTAGCAATCGGATCAACCAGTACTACTTCTGGGCACTGGTACTACTGTTAAGACCTCTTTAATATGACACATCTTGGGGAAACTGCCCCTTCTGTTTCAGTCCTCTCACTTGTACATTTCAATTAGTGTTTGTTTCCAATTATGACTTTGTCCAGGAATTGTAATAAGTGAGAGGTGATCATACCAATGGGGGCGACACACAGAGAGAGACAGAGAGAGAGAGAGAGAGAGAGAGAGAGAGAGAGAGAGAGAGAGAGAGAGAGAGAGAGAGAGATGAGAGAGAGAGAGAGAGAGAGAGAGAGAGAGAGAGAGAGAGAGAGAGAGAGAGAGAGAGAGAGAGAGAGAGAGAGAGAGAGAGAGAGAGAGAGAGAGAGAGAGAGAGAGAGAGAGAGAGAGAGAGAGAGAGAGAGGAGAGAGAGAGAGAGAGAGAGAGAGAGAGAGAGAGAGAGAGAGAGAGAGAGAGAGTACTTGATTGTGCAGGACACAACAGAGGTGACATGAGGTTCCACCTACCCTTGGTCACGGAGACCTTGAAGCTGAGCTGGCGCTAAGTCCATTTCCTAAGCACCACGGGTTTCCAACTATTCAGCGTTGGACATGGCCAGTCTCATGCAAGTGCATGCCTCTATTGCTTATCAACTGGAATTCGTTTCTCAAAGACATAAAATGATGACACTGGTTCACCTTCGCACCTGCTTCCAGACATGTGTTAGTCTCCCTCTGAGGTAACAAATCTCTCAACCGTCTTCTTCGTATTTTTGTGGCGCAATCAGTTTGGTACTGATGTTGGAAAACTTGAAAAAATAGGGGTTATCGTACCCTGATTATGCGTTCACTAGTGTGAGGATTATCTCTTCCTAGGAGTAGCAAAAACCAATGGTTGTCGTGATTATCTCCACTACCTTGCCTGTGGAGTAAATTGCAGAATCATTGCAGCTGCAGTTTCATAATCTATGACATTTGCAAGTGAGACAATCCTGAGCAACGATCGATTGCTTTTAGAAAAAGGATTGTTTTATCATGTGTCCGAGGTTTGGAGCAACACACCTAGAGAAATGTTTCTAGTTTGAAAGGGAGGCATGGACTGAATGTAAATATCCCAACAGGCAGCACACAACTCATGCAGCAGCTACCCAAAAGAGTGGTGGAGGCGGTGCGAAGTTGCAGGCAGGCTCCACCAGACAGCAGCCTCAGCAGTCTAAACAGCAACGTTGACGAAGGTGCTGCTGCTTCTGGAAGGAGCAAGCGCTGTGGATATGAGCTGAAGCAGGTGCGTAGAGTTTTTGAACTCTACCAGTGATCATCCTTCATTTTTATATTTGCATAGCTCCTTTGATTATTACCAGTGTTCTACTGGTATTACACGGTTCTCAGTGAAATGAATGAAATAGAGTCATTGTGAGAAGAAGTGAACCTCAAACGGGTATTTAGAATGAACCACTGTCCTAAGTTTCACTGTAGAAAGATGCCATGCCAGTCCAACACTGTTTATTAGACTTTTTCTTGAAAATTTAACCTGTAGCTTCAAAAATCGATTAGTTTTTTTTTTTTTTTTTTTTTTTTCATTTTCATTTTCATCAATTTAGAATACACTGTCGATTCTCTGCAGGTGCGGAGGTGCCTGCTCTGGTTCCTGGAGGCTTGTGTGCTTCTCCTGTTCTGTGTGGGTTTGGCGGTACTGGTGGAGTTTGTGATTGTTCACCCACGGCCACCGGAATGCGAGGTTGTCAGTTTGACCTTGACTCAATTCTCCACGTCCAATTTCAGCAGCCTCAATCACCCCGGGAGCAACTCATCATACTCCAACAACAGTAGTAAGGAGACTCAGCATGAAGCTCCCATTCAGTTGCTCACAGCAGTCATTGTGATTGTGATTCGTGCCAGCAACGAGATCGAGCGAATTGGCACCTTCTACGACCATGTGCATGTAAGTGGCTTGATCGTACATACTTTTCTTCACCCTTCTACAGCACTGTAGAAAGAATATTCTGTCTATAGTAATCTAAAAAAAAAGGTTCATCATAATCTCAAAAATCAAGTTAACTTCTGCTTTTATTCAACAAAATGTCATTTTTACAAGTGCATGTAATATGAAATTGCCTCCTTTTGCTCAAGGGTGTTTAATCTCATTATTCCTAATATTACTCATAGTTGATTATTTTGAGCAATTAGAGGAACATAGAGTTTCATTGTTAGTTCCTATTACTGTTCCTAATTGGTTTTGGTGCGCAGTCATGGGGACATAGGTGCACAATCCTTGGTGCATGAGCAGTCATAGGGACATCCACCCTATATACCCTTTGGATGGACTGAACATGTTTTGTGCTAATCTGAGCCAACTTGAGGGTTACACAAATAAACTGTTGGCTAATTCTATTTAAGGAGCTCTTGGGGACAATTAGCTAGAAGGAAAAGTGTCAAATGAGTCAAATTTGTAGAGAAATCTACATATTTTGTTGTATTGTGCTTTAATCTGCATAATTATCTAGGAATTGGCTATTAGCTGTTGGAATGGTTAGCAAAATTCACATAAAAAAGCATCATTGTTTGGATCCAGTTGTTTTAATAGAAGGTGAGTTTGTCCATGGCTAAGCCACTGAAATGTTTTCTTGGACTGGTTGTTAACATAACATTATTAAGTACTTGGGCTGGGGTTTCTTTTGGAAGCCTATCACCTTGCCATGACAGAACTACGTCTTTGGGCTCACTACCATGTCCCTCCTCACCTGCTTAATCTTAAGAGCTGAAGATCTGACAATGGTGTAGAATATTATGCATGTGGTGTTTATACTTACGGGTCAGTGGCTAGCATATAGAATAGCGGACCTCAGTAAGTCATAAATCCTACAGAGCAAAGTGAGTAGGGTTTGTGATAAGGCCAGAACAATTGCTAGGTCGTGTAGGCTGTTCTGCGTAGGATTGAATCAGAAAATGTCCCCTAGGGGTTGTTCACATTAACCTTTGGTTTTTACACCCAAGTCTACTCTTCTACATGTCTACCGGCAAGGTTGTCGTGTCTGACGCTTTTTTCCCAAACTTGACGTTGTATTAAATGTCCGACGTTGACAGTCTAATTAGACAAGTGTCAAATATGCCAGACAACTTGGATAAAATATTCCAGAATATTTGGTGTCTGTTCTAAGAATATGCTTGTCTGACAGACGGGGGGTTTACTAGACCCCTTCGACGTTTGTGTTCGACATTTTATGTAGTAGTCGAGTAATTCGACACTTTATCTAGGAGTCGAGTAATTTGACATTTTGTCTAGTAGACGAGTAATTCGACACTTTGTCTAGTAGTCGAGTACGACAACCCTGGGGTTAATTTCTGACTTGCTTAAGAATGTTGTGTAGGTGAGGGTGCTGTACAACGGAGATGTGGTGGGAGAAGATTTGGTGGGGCCGTTTTTCCAAGCGCGGAAGATCTCCAACTTGCTGCAGACGCAGGTGGAAGCGCACCGGATGCCGATGCGCAAGGCCACGGGAAAACAGCTGTTGATGGACATGAATGACCATGTGGTGGATTTGCAGGTCCGGGTGCACGTGCTCACTCGTGTGTCCCTTCTCAAATACTTCACTCACCACTTCCGTGTGCATGTTTGGTGTGACATCACCGTCACCTTACAAGGAGCTTCAGGTACTGGATTGAATTCTTCCTCTACTCTTGTCTCCAAACAGTGCCGACGCCAAGACTGAGTATGCCTTCCTTGCACCTCCATTCAGGTAGAGCGTGCTAAAATTGTCCTTTTCAGTGCTGAATGATCCGGTTATTGTACACCTTGTCAATTTTCAGTAAAACTTTCTTGGAATATAAATGGAAGCCACATCTGATGCACTTTGATTCATATTTTTTGGACTCTTGTGGAATTAGTTCTGAATTTCTAATTGCATACTACTCTAAATGCATCTCCACCTTGAAATGTTCACCTGTATGTGGTATGTCAAGGATGTATGGAAGTTAATTACAATTCATGAAAGTAGTTTTAGAGGGTGTAAAAGCTTTGTGCTTTACACAAAATGTAGTGCCAACAATGCATGTGGGATATGTACAATACAACTCTCACTTTCTGTCATCTCACTCTTAGTCACAGGTTAAACTTGCTTTACATAAATGTGCATAACTCAAGCATAAAATCTTCAAACCACAAATTTTTTTTGGAGGTGATAGATTTTACTTGATTGTTCAACTTTTTCTTAGTTGAGAAAAACACAAAATAAGTTAGTCTACTATGCACAATTGAGTCTCGAAATCTTGATCAAAACACATTTTCTTATCATTCAACTCTTGCACATCCTTCACAACTTTACTGAATTTTGTCCATATCTCATATATAAAAACTTCAAATCACAAAATTCTTTATAGAGGTGGAAGATGACTTGACCTTCTTGGTTGAACACTTTTCAAAATAAGATTAATTGCTATATTCTAAGGTGAACCAAAATCTTCTGAATTTGATTACAAAACCAACTCTTTCTTCCCCTACAACTAAGACTTGTTTATTCAAAAACGAATTAAGAAATATGAAGATTGGTAATTTCTATACTTACAAAAATTTCAAAAGCAAACTTTATGAAATTCAGCTAAAACCACATAATTTCCAAAAAATTGGCTTCTAATTTTTGAATGATTAGTGCCGGACTTGCTATTTACCTATGATAGTCAATTTTCTAAAATGAATCTTTAATCATAAAGCATGAAGATGAGTTTTTAATGTTCAGGATTGTTAATCCTTTAGTGCCCTGGGTGGTTCTATAGAAACCATAGTTTTGTGGGTGATATATATTTTTAACTTTCTTTGTTGAAATTAGGGATACTATTAATAGTATTAAACCATATAAATGTAAGCATATCTTAATGAAACAAGTGTCGGTTAAATCTTGGTAAGATCGGACAGTTGGATTGGAAGATTATAGTATGTCTTTGAATATTATAATGCACACTCATAAATGAGATTTTGGAGGGGGGGTGTGTGACTTCAAAGTTAAAGAGGATTTGGGTTAAATTTTCAAAAATGACAATGAAGATGTTCAACAATGACCTATGTCAACACTTCTCCATTACAATCTTTTATGACAAGAACAGACTCACACATAATTATTGGGAATTTTACAAGTGAGAGTGACTTATCCATTTATGGTTTAGGACAATAATTTATACGTTAAAATAAGAAAGGAGTTGGTACATTGATCAAGATCGGAATACATACACAAATGTAACATGAACAAGAGAACACAATCCAAAAATAAAATACAAGATAACAAACTTCCGAACACAAAAAATATTGCATAGTACTATGTATTTGTAATTATTTGTTGTATTTTGAGATATTTGCAATATTTTGATGTTTTATACATAAGTATTTGAATATCTAAGAAAGTCAAATTTCAAATTTTCTTTTTGCATCATTTGCAGAATCAAAAGTTACACATGTGAGCTTCAAACACTGGAATGAGATGATTCACAAATTTTACAGCATTTCATTTTCTGGTGATTTAGTAACCACTTATTGATTACCTTCGCACTAAAGTGTTAAGTCATTAAAAACGTGAGTGCACCACATGGTAAGTTTTGTCAAATGATGAGAATCTCCAACAATGGAAGTGGCTAATCTGAATCCCGCGTAGTAGTTCAGTCCCATCAAACTCATAAGGTAAGTGCTTTGGAAGGCGTAAAGCATGAAATTCCAAAGCATGTTTATTCGTAACAAATTTTTGAAGGTATTAAGGACATAATCATACTTGATTTTACACTATTCCATTTTGCATAAGGTTCTTTAACCCTTGTAAGGGTTCACTCTTTTGCTCTCCTTGCATGAAAGGTAAAATATTTAAAACACGTGATTCTTGAGGCAGGGCTATTGTGGACTTCCAACTCTCCACCATCATTCTTTAACTAAAGAAATATGTGGTATGTCCAATAATTTGTCACTCTAGAATATGAAGGGTTAACTCTTTGACGCGCCTATGTCCATATAATGAACGACGAATAGATTGCAACCTTTCTCTTGACTACATCCAATACAATTTTTCATCCATCCAAATTTCTCTTGGTTCTTGTACTAGTTGTCTATCATTTGTACGGTATGGATCTTCAAAATAAGATATTGTGATTTTTTTTAAATAATAGAATTGGTTTATGTCAAGTTTCATTTTTAATTCAAGAAGTGAGACCTTAAACATAATTTAAAAAAATAAGTAGAATCAAATAATGGAAATCATACCTCTCGTAGTGCATGTTATTCCAAATTTATTACAATTATTTTTAATTATTTTTGTTAATTTGGTATTATTAATTGAATTTCAAAAGAAAAGCTTGAAAATTTAATTACAATTTATCAATAAAAAAATATGATAAATTCACTCGGGGAAGTCACTTAGTGTAAATTTTGGGTACATATGAGCGAACAAAGGGTATTTAATGGGGGGCTATAAAATAATTGGAATATTCTACTATTTATAGTATATTTAGGGTATATTCCACATATATTCTATGAATATTCCTAAAATATTTCCAAATTGGTTTTAAAACACCCTATATTACTTCTATAAATTTATAATTTTTATCTCAAATGAATAAAGGACACCCTATATTTGTTCTCTCATAGTTATTTAAATTCTTGACAGTGACTTCCCTAGGTAAATTCAACTGTACAGATGTCATTACATTGACATTTACAACTTAGCTTTGTACATCAACTCCATTTTTGGTATTCATGAAACATTTTACAACACATCTTCGAAATCAATATTGAATTGGGACATTAAAAGGTTAATTTGTCATTCATCATCAAATAAAACATACTTTGAGATTATATCAAAATGTGTATGCTTTAGTGAAAACCAAACATGGCTACCTAAGAACCGTTGGTTTATGACTATACCAATGAACTACTACACTCTTTCCACCCTTTTATTTAATTAAATTGCCTTATTGAACATATGACAGTTAAATTTCAATATCTACCAAATCAATGCTCAAATTATCTCATTTGTCATTACGATTCATTATGTAAATTAGTATGAAATGTTGAGAAAATAGCGTCAAACAACCTAAACCGCCTTGAGAGTACCAATTTATGCTCTAGCCCCTAAACGCCGCCAAGACCAAAAATTGGCTTATGAAGGAAGTTGACTGTTCAATTCCAACTGCTACGTGGATGATTTCCATCCAATTCTTTATGTGAAGGACTTTGCTTGGTCATGCCACCCCTTCAAGTTAAATTCATATCATTCAAGCTATTTTTAGATTTTACATGGGGTCCCAACTACAAAAAGAGTCGTAAAAACAGTTCACCGTGTAGTGTATTTTGAATTTTTTTGCTTGTTCTACTTAAACTAAATTTAGGTCATGAAAATGAGTTCAATTGCATTTGAGCTTAACTAACAAAATGAGCTTGCCAAGTCTAGTTTCTACTCCACTTTGAACTTTTGGAAAAATTTGAAAATTGAGTGTTTTATTGTAGTTACAAGTTCGGTAGGTATCACCAAGGTGTAGCAACAATTTCTAAATTTAGACACACGGATGATTTTCATCAACTAAACTTTTCTTCATTGTAATTTACACCTTATGTAAAAAAATTGGAATTTTCTAGTACATTTTGTAATTGATATAGATTTTCTTTACAATCACTTTATAAAACCATAGTAATTTCCAAATTTCACCAAAATTTATGAAAAATTCATGATTTGTAGTAGACATGTGACTTCTTCTACTAAAAATATAAAATTGAATTCTTGTATTATTTTTAGTAGAAAAATTGAGTGTGACAGATAAAGCATGATTCCATGGTCATAGGCCCAACCTTTAGGGGCTAGAGTAAGTATTTCGGTTTACAGAAACCTAAAAGCAAAGACCCCGAAAAGACTTTCCCATGAAGAGCAGAATGAATGCTTCTTAGATGCAAAGACCTAGAAAAGACTTCATAACAAAGACGGAAAACATTTACAAGCCACAGACAACTCAAGTGAAAGCCACGAAAGCAAGAGCGCTAATTGGAGGCCTCCATTGCACGTTTGCGTGTTTATCTATATAGCTATACATGGGGTTCGGTTTTACCAGTTCACCCCTCTGCCACTCTTCACTTTTAATGTTACAGCCGTTCAGATGGGATAAACCTCGTTGTCATTCCTACAGGAGAAGTCCTCATCTCTTGTAATGACCTACTTCTTGTAACTCTTTATAAACGCCTTAGTTATTTCCACGGACAGAAGAGCATTCTTCATGGCGAAGTCTTCATACTCTTTGGAAAAGACCACGTCCTCATAGCTCTCCAGGATCACTTGTATGGCTGTCTCCTTTAATGAAGTAGCATGAGTAAGAGTTGCCAACTCCAGAACCTCCAAAACATTAGTTGGAGACACCGTAGGAGAGATGAAAGCTTCACACACCTTGCTTAACACTGGAATGTCGTACTTGTCTGCAGCTATCAACAGAGCATGACCATGCTCCGCCATAGCGTCAGCAGGGATTTCAGCACAATACAGGAACTCAAGAAGGTACCGAAGTTGATCATAGCTTAACTCATGTATGTGAATAGCTCCCGAATGCGGCTCCTTCATTTCATCCGACTCAAACATCGCTCTAAATACAGGTGACTTGGTTGCCTACAGTCAGCAACCAACAAACTACACATGTAAGTGTTGCAAAGACAAGGGGTTTTTCGAGGCAAGAATGTTGTACGGTACAATTACACAAAATTCGCACAAGAGCATTGCCTTCACAGTGATAACAACACTAAATATGATACATGTGATCAGCATTGGCTTTCCGCACAAAAAGAAGGAATGTCAGAGCTGGAACTTTCGGAGAATGAAGACCTATTCTCTTATTAATGTGGAGAAGCTACGACGCTGAATTCTCAAAAGAATGCATACTTTCTACCTTGGGATCACGAAGTTTGTATCCTCCAAACGATAGTAATGAGAACGTGGCTGCCCTAATGAAGAGGAGAATGCATCAAAGCCTCGTGGAAACTGAGAGATAAAAGCATCAAATACCTGAGACAGAAAATAGACATACTCATGCAGAAGAGCCCAGAGACTAGCAGAGGCAGAGGAAACTAACCATGACAACGCGGTGAGCATGTATAGAGAGACCATCATTCGTGACCAATTCGACATCAGTATGCATCCCCGTTTGGAAAGCTTCTACAAGTGACTCAAGAAACTCGAGCTTCTCGCTCACATTTTCTTCCATCTGCACTAGCTGCTTAACTTGATTAAATGCAAAATTCAGCCCGTGAGAACCTCGTAGCCTCGCTTTCTCCCCATCTTCTCCATCATCACGCCACTCTTGCTCCAACTTCCGGCAGAGGTCAATGATATCCTTTGCACCTTGGAAGCAACTCGCACACACTGTATTCCGTGGAGGACGATACGAGTTGCCCACGGGGGAGCACAAGCAGCAATCCATTGCTCACCCCCAATTCTGTTTATTACTTGCTTCACGCTCTGCTACAGCAGAACATGCAATTTCAAGATCTCGAACTTTCTCAAGACCATAACAGTGTCATGTCATGAACCCCGACCTTAAAAAAAGATTACCGAAAAGCACAACGGCAGTCTCTTCAGCTACAGTTTGCACAACTGTTGATTAAGGTGGTAATGCTTTCAAGCTAGTCGTTGAACTGAATGCATTATCACCTAAATAGAGACCACTCCCCGACCAAATAATGACCAATCCTGCAAAGACCTGCAGCTCTTCAGTCAATACTTGCAATCAGCTCAAACGCTTGACCTCCTCAACAGATCAAGAAACCACTACAAACATAAGTTAACATAATTCATATAATCATGAATCGTTCTTTTAACTAAAAATCACGGTTCACAAGTCCAATGGTCTGGCTCCACCTTTCAACAACAGAATCCAATTCGCGACACGAATGTAGGCTCAATCACACTCGAAAAACTCAACAGCGGCTCCTCTTCATTTATCGAAACATGCAATACATCTCCATCGCCATATCTTCCCTCTCTAAATTAGCTGCTCTCTCTACACCACGAATCCTCCTTTGTTTCACTCTCTCTAAAACGCACCAAAATCCGACACGCAAACTACACATTTTGCAAAGACCTGCATCTATTCAGTCAATCTCCTCTGACAGTGTACTTACAATCAGCTCAAACGGTTAATCTACTTAACACATCAAGAAATCACTATAACATACGTTGACATCGTTCTTTTAGATGAAGATCACAGTCCAATACCTCAATCATCCGTCTCCACTTCTGAGCAACAGAATCCGAATGTAGGCGCAATCAACTCAACAGCGATCTCTCTTCAGTTTTCAAAACATGCAGTACACCTCCGCCACCATAGCTACAAGTGCACTAAATATTTTCAGCTGCCAGAAGGCGCAATTCACCACCATTTCTCCGTCCGTGAGCTCTCCGACACGGCGGCACTCCGAGCGGCCCGTCGTCTTCGATCCTGCACCGCATTGGACGCTGCGACATTCCAGAGAAAGCTCAAAAATCAGGCCGCCCGCACCGACAACTCGGTTTCGCAGAAGAGACAGCGAGCTGCAGCGCAATTGTTGCAAAAGTCGGAGCAAGCTCAAGCTCAGCCCCCCGCCATAGCCAGGCGGGGTTGGTCAGGGTTAGAGCTTGGTCTGATGAACTGTCCGGACCAAGATTCTCGTCAAAGGCCAACCTCGTTTGGACCGCGTCAACAGCTGTCCGCCGGAACCGGTCATGGGTTCGATTCCCTCTGTTTTCTTGAATACCGAACTCTTCCATTTCTGGCAGAAACGCTACTTTCAGCATCAGAAGTATGTTTGTGTCGGTCTCAGTGCTTTTTTTTTGTTGCTAATTTTAGCCAAATTGCTACTCCCTCAAGTGCACTTTTGGCGTGTTTTAACCCCTAATTGCTGGAGCGTTCATTTTTGGAACGATGTACAGAATCATTGTACCATTTTTCATCCGCGGTGATGTTTTTCATCCATTTTCTTTTAACATGATTTTTTCAGGTTGTTACCTTCATGTAAGTGAAATCCGATTAAGAAAAAAAATTGAAATTGAATTTACTAGGTCCATTCATTCCATCAGAGCTTTCATTTCAGCATAAAGTAATTTAAGGTTTTGAGCTATAAAATGCACTCTAAATTTATTCTTTGAGGCTGACATACAAATGAAAGTTGTAGATGACGACTTTTCTATGACATCCATACGGTTGGATTAAGTAATAGTGTCAAAATATATTTAAATTTGATTTTAAAAGAGATTGATGTTTTAATTATATGAAAAATATAAAAATACTCATTATCTTATGATTTTTGGAATGATTGGCCAAAAGTGCATTATGTTCAACATTGGATCATCTTTTGCATAATGTGCAATATTTCAACCTATAAAATTATCTTTTGATTGCTTATATAGAGATCTCAAGACACTTCTATCGAACCATTATAAATTCCAAATAAACAACTTCATCACTATTGAAGCATAATGAATTCCAAGATGAGAGTATTAAAATTGTAATTTTAATGAATTTTCAAAGTTTTTGTGTAAATTCATTTGATGAATATCCAAACATTGTATTTCAAATTCAACCGTACAAATATCTTCTAATAAGGATGCCTTACATGTGTTCTTTAGACTTGAAGCTCATAAAAGTTTTTAAAAAAGCCTCATTTTATAATACATTTAGGATTGCCCAAACCCCATAGGCACCTAGGGGTTAACTTAACGCTTCTATTGCCAAAAAAAGTGGTCTCAATACTCAAAAAATGGATTATCTTCAATAGTAATATGTAGTTTTTGTGTTACTCTCATTGTCCGTCCCGCTTAAAGTGGATAGTGCTCACATTTGAAGTGTAAAACTTAGGACAAAAACCATGAAAAAAACAATGCCAAAAAAGTGGACTCTTGTTTTGAAACAGAGGGAGTACATAAAATTTGGGTTGGCTAATTGATACAAAGGATTTTTTAAAAAGAAGAAGGAATAAGAGCTAAATTTCCTACATGGAGTCAAGATGTGTAGCCTCTTTACACCTAGGTATCACCGAGCTATTGCCTAAGTAGTACCTAGGTAACACATGTGTATTACTCTGATATTACTTACATACTAATATGAAAAGAGCATCCAAAGAGTCTAGATTGCTCTTCAAGCCATGGAAAAATGTTAAATTGTCTCCTGATAAAATTTAAAAAATCATTGGTCAGTTTAGACTTGTTTTGTTTGAGAATAGGACGATGGTTTATTTTTATGATTAAACTTTTGTTCCATTTTAAACCAGTGTTACAAAACCATTGTCTACAAACTCCATCGCTTGATTGATATTCCCTCTGTCCAGAAATAATTTTCCTAGCCTTTGGCATGTTTTAATTTAACGCTTTTTTGTCAAAGTGCTCTATCTTTAACTCCTAAATGATAGGAGGGGTAAGGGCAAAACCTAGATGTGCTATAAAATGTTACTTCTGCAACTTCAATGAAGTTTGGTTCAAACGAGAAAATAAAAAGCACGATGTTTAGTAATTATCCATACAGTCAAAATTTCAAAAAAATGATTTAGATACTAATATAATGAATTTAGAAGAATTTTCCATTCAATAGTCACCAAAATTACAAATTTTATTTTTAGAATTTGAAATTTGGTATAATTGGGTTAAAACTGGACATTTTATTCTAGAATTTAAAAATGCAATTTTTTCAAAAGAGGGAACATCATCAGTTTCTCCAAATAGTAAATTTTATCACACTAGGACAACATTGAGGTCTTTATCTTTGAAAAATTCTCCTCAGTGGAGTTAAACTCGGATTGACATAATTCAAATTGGATTGGAAAGTAGACTTGATTTTCTTTCTTTCTTTTTTTCTTTTTTAATAAATAAAAAAATTCATCTTGGGTAGCCCGTAATAAAAGGATAGCAACCATAAAATGGTCATTTGGTCACTTAGGAGTTAATAGTAGTATGTAGTTCTTGTGTCAGTCTCATTGTCCACCCCGTTTGAAGTGGACAAGGCTCACGTTTGAAGTATAAAACATAGGACAAATATTGCAAAAAGAAAATGTTAAAAATTAAGACAATTGTTTCTGGACAAAGGGAGTAGAAAGATTAAACTACCGTAGAAGAAAGATATACTATTGTAGTAGAAAGGTGGTGCTTGGGCACCAAGGCGTATTGCCAAAGTTTTTTTGCACAAGGTCACTATTGACACTGGATTAGTGACATTGATCCTAGATTAGTGGCCTAGATTAGTGAGGCACCTTTCTACAAGTGATATGTTTAGCCAAAGACCACATGTAACTTTGAGCTCATTTCTTGTCGTTGTAGTTTATAAAAACACATCCGTTTCAGATTGGTTGCTTCATGGCTTGTGTGACCCTAGCATAAGAGTAAATGCATTGTAACTCAATATACTACATACACCACTACGGCCACCTTGAAAGTTGCAAAATTTTACAGCCTCTTTAACCCTTTAGTGTCTAGGATACTGTAGCTGTGTGCACTAGATTTCAATATTTTTTTCCACCGTGATTGATACTATTAGAAATAGAATGGATTAAATCAGAAAGTAACCATACAATTGTATTTTCAATTGGAGTAGAGACAATTTGCCAAAACTAGAGAATCGTCCAATGGTGGAATTGCAAAATTATAGTATGTCTTGAACCGTATGATGCACACTCAAAAATGAGATTTTGGAGGATGTGTGACTTCAACGTTAAACATAATTTGGGTTAAATTTTCAAAAATGAAAGTGACGCGTTCAACAATGACCTATATCAACACCTCTTTGTTGCAATCTTTCATATCAAGAACGGACTTACACATAAATATTGTGAATTTTACAAGTGAGAGTAACTTATCCATATACAGTTTAGGACAAAAACCTATACGTTAAAAATTGAAAGGAGTTGGTACATTGATGAAGATTGGAATACATACAATATTGGAACTTGAACAAGAGAACACAATCCCAAAAAAAAAAACAAAAAAAAAACGAGATAACAAACTTCAAAACACAAAAAATTGAGCATAGTACATGTGTTGTATTTGTAAGTGTTTGTTGTATTTTGAGGTATTTCCAATATTTTGGTATTTTGTACATAGGTGTTTTAATAGTTGCACAACTCCAAATTGAAATTTTCTTTTTCTAGAAGATGTGTATTATAAATCTCCAACCCTGAACTTCACAATTCAAAATCCAATTCTTCACGGATTTTCTGTTATTTGCATTTTTGACACTCTAGTGACCATAATGTGGTCAGGTGGGCACTAAAGGGTTAATCCTTTGGAGCCTAGATTGTTTTTGAAGAGAAGCTATACAATTTGGTTCTACACTTAATTGATCATCTTCTACTTAATATATGATAAAGATCCAACAATATTGCACGACTTAGATTATAATGAATATTTGGAGTTGTATGCATGTTTGAATCTCAAAATTGCAATGCATTCAAAATGAATATAGTAGACATGCCAATGACCGCACAGTTCCAATCATAATAGACATATCAATGACCGCACAATTTCACTGCACAATTCCAATAGAAATGTAAGGTATCGCCTAATCACCGCACGCCATGTGGTGAAGGGCTCCAAGTAATTTTCCATTAAAAATCATACCCAATGAGTTTAACGTGCAATAAAAGTTATTGTACAAAACATTTCTGAGTGTGATTTTTTCAAGGTGAATTCCAACTTAACATACCCAATCTTTCAAAATTTGAGACAGAGTGACTTTCTACATTGTTGTGGGGAAGAAATTAACCCCTAAACGACAGAGCGTCCAGAAAGTGAACGACTAACAGATTCAAATCCTTCTCACGTTCTCATCAATGCTTGGATAAAAGTCATCCAATTTTTTGGAGATTCTTCACCAAGTTGTTGTCCTATCTAATCATTGGATTTAGTCATACTTGAGTACATATTTTTCTAAAATTACAAATGTAGAAGTATGTCGAGTTGTTGACTAAGCCAAAATTGCATTGACTGTAGTTCAAAAGTGGCCTTGCAAAAATGAGGTCATAGATTTAAGAAACACAAAAATTTCAAAGAATCGCCACGTTTAAGAGTATCTCATTTCAAATTCATTCCAACAAATTTTACTCAAAGAATATTAAAATTTTGTTTGTAATCAAATTTAGAAGGAATTTTTAATTTTAACTTTCAAATTTTATAATTAAATATTGGTGATAGTATTAGTGAATCAAACCATACGGATGGAATCTAAAATTCAAAATCTAGAACTTTCATTTGTATATGAATTCCAAAATATTCTTCTAAATAGTACTTTATGATGCTTTTTCTCAAATTGTCAATTCCAAGGACACCCTGGTACATTTAGGGGTTAACCCCTAAACGTAACAGCGTCCAGAAACTAGACGACTAACAGATTCAAACTCTTCTCACGTTCTCATTAATGCTTGGATGAAAGTCATCCAATTTTTTGGAGATTCTTCACCAAGTTGTTGTCCTATCTAACAATTGGATTTAGTCATACTTGATTACATATTTTTCTAAAATTACAAATGTAGAAGTATGTCAATTCGTTGAGCAAGCCAAAATTGCATTGACTGTAGTTCTAAAGTAGCCTTGCAAAAATGAGGTCATAGATTTAAGAAACACAAAAATTTCAAAGAATCACCACGTTTAAGAGTATCTCATTTCAAATTCATTCCAACAAATTTTACTCAAAAAATATTGAAATTTTGTTTGTAATCGAATTTAGAAGGATTTTTTAATTTTAACTTTCAAATTTTATAATTAAATATTGGTGATAGTATTAGTGAATCGAACCGTATGGATGGAATCTAAAATTCAAAATCTAGAAGTTTCATTTGTATATCAATTCCAAAATATTCTTCTAAATAGTACTTTATGATGATTTTTCTCAAATTGTCAATTCCAAGGACACCCTGGTACGTTTAGGGGTTAACCCCTAACTGCCTAAGCGTCCATTTTTTGGACGATGTACAGATTTCATCCATAATTTCTCATCCATCATGCACTTATAGTAGTGTGGAATTTTTACTGTAGATTCTATGGGAAGTTAGCTTCATGCATATGTGATCCGATTAGAAAGGGGATGATTTGTGAAATTTTTATGCCTCATTTCATGTTGTAGTGATTCACCCAAAATTTTGAAGATTTCAGTGTAAAAGTGCTCTAAAAAAAGTCAATTCATAAAATTAAGCAACCAAAAAATCTCCAAAAATCACTACACTTAGAGTATTACATTTCAACCAATCACAAAGAATTTCATCCGTAAATTGTCAATATCTTATTCGTAATTGAATTACAAAATAATTTTGAATTTCACGTTTCAAATTTTATACAAAATTATTGGTAATAGCAATCATAGATCTAACTGTACGGATAGAATCTAAAATTCATAACGTACAACTTTTATTCATATATCAAGTTCAAAATATCCCTCTAGGTTGCTTTTTATAATGCATCTTTGCAAAACTGCCAAATTTGGAGAAGGCTCTAGGCATTTAGGGGTTAAGTAGTGCAGTGAGCATCACGAGCCAGAAGAGGAATTACAACGTGGAGATGATAATTATCACCTCCCATCACTTGCAGTTGAGGATGTCCGCCTTTTGGAACTGGATCAAATGAGCATCTTTTAATGTGATCCAGTTTTCACCTTCTACAATAGGTCGTACCACTGGTTCTCCCTTCAAGAGCCATGCCTAGAACTTTAGTTCTCCCATTTTCGTAGGTCCCCATGGTAATTCACTTGTTGGAAGTTGACACTGCCCATGCTCATAGTCCATGCTCATAGTCCATGCTCAGGTAATGTGCCAACTATGGAAAAGGGGGACTTCATGAACTGCTCTATTATGTTATGTACTCAAGCTTGTGAAAATGTACATTTATATGGTGAGTGCATGTAAGGCAAAAATACCATAAACCGAGACACCCCCAAGAACCGTGTCATAGATTGCCATTGAAAGTGTGTTGTAGACTGACCCTAAACCATTTTTTGGAAGATTAGTGTCAACCAATTGGTTTCTTCATTTAGAAATGTTGTTGGAATGGTCATTGTTAGAAAGGTTGGCTAGTTAGTGTAGGCTATTTGCACATGGAATTTACTATACTACAGTTGAAGGATCGAGAGGATTAGCTTGGGCCTAAAATCTTGCACTAAGAGGGGCTAAAGTGAAAAAAGGGTAATGTGAAAGAAAAAGGTTGATGAAGAAAAAAAATTGGCCCGCTTCTTACGCTATTATTTGGGAGGCTAATTACCACAATCCCTAGTACCATACCTGGAGACAAGGTCGGCAGCTAATGCCTAGTATTTAACTTTTTTTGCCGGAATGATGCAAATATTCTCTAAGGTTTTGTGAATCTTCTTTTAGATTTTTCACAATAGAAAATAGTAAGAACTTTTTTGGAAAAACAATTTCTTAAAAACTTGGGCTTCTCTTTTTATAATTATATTTTTCCAACCTTGCCTTCCGAGTATGGAATTACGGGAGGAAAAAAGGTAATTAAGTATTGCTATGGATATGAAAAAAATTATATTATAGTTCCAATTGTGTTGCACTCTTCACCCCTTAAGTGCCCAATCAACCAATCATACTTGATTTTTTTGTCAAAGGTCCAAAAATTCAAGTGTTTTAGCTTTTGTTGGAGTTGGTGTTTTCATTACATGTCTAACTCCTAAACGTCCTCACCCCTCTCCAAATTTAGCAGTTTTGCAAAGATGCATTATAAAATGCAACTAAGACAAATATTTTGAACTTGATGTATGAATAAAAGTTTTACATTATGAATTTTAGATTCTATCCATACGGCTAGATCTGCAATCGCTATCACCAATATTTTATATAAAATTCGAAACTTGATATTCAAAATGATTTTGTAATTCAATTACAAATAAGATAATTTGTGGATGAAATTTGTTGTGATGGGTTGAAATATAATGCTCTAAGTGTAGTGATTTTTGGAGATTTTTTTGTTGCTTAATTTTATGAGTTGATTTTTTCAAGAGCATATTTAGACTAAAATCTTAGAAATTTTTGGTAAATCACTACAACATGAAACGAGGCAGAAAATTTTCACAAATCATCCTCTTTCTAATTGGATCACACATGCATAAAACTAACTTCCCATAAAATCTACCATAAAAATTTCTCGCTGCAAAAAGATCACCACAAATGAGAAAACGGGAAGTGATTATATACATCATGCGTTTTCTGCCTGGTTGGACAGTTGGGGGTTAAGTTAAGTTATGAAACATCTTTTGATTATTGGAACTGGAGAATAGATTTCATTTGAAGATTTTACAGTGTCAAGAAATATAAAATTTGAGAATCCAAAATACAAAGGGCTTTCTAAGCATGCTTCAATCGTGCATTCCTTTTAATTTCTTCACTTTCATGTTTTTATTACTTGTAAACATAATTTTTATCCCCCTTAAATATAATTTTAGATATTAAATTTGACAAAAATATATTTATTTTGAATTTTTATCTTTATTTACATGATAAAATTTGTAAATAATTAAAATATCTTCCAATCATGTGGAAATATTTGTCACACCTCCATAATGTTGATGACTATCTATAAAAAATTATAAATCATACAATGTGATATTTCAAGTATGCAGATTTTAGTGCTTTGACTTTCACAAAACATGTAAGGACCTTTAGAGATTAAACATTACTAAAGTTTTTGAATCTTGATCTTTTTATTGTAAAATCATAGTTTACCAACCTATTGAGTTTTATTCAATTTCTTTACAAGTGAATAATGCTTCAAGCTTCGGACAAGTATGTTTCAAACTTGGGAGTTGCATCCACACTCTGTGGCATAACATTCAATAGCTACTGCTACATCTACCTTGCCCCCAAATAGAATGAGAGGCATATTCCTCATCATCATCCATGGCCCATCAGTAGCTACCCATTTTTCCAGATAGGTGAAAACTTTGCTAATTGACATATGTGCATGGTAGCAACAAGGAGGGAGGTAGAGAATCCACGTGTTGTACATTCATCCCTTTCATGCATAAAGACCCCAACTTGTGGATGGATGGAAAGGCACACTACACATTGGCTACTAAATGTTATAAGAGTGGTTATTGCCTCCATGGTTGTTGCCCAATTAGTTTCATCCATTTACTTGAATGCTTGACCGGTCTAATAAATCCTACTTTGGACCTTTGATTTTCAATAGTTTACTGTACTCGACTGTCAAGGTGGGCAAAAAATAATTATAAGAAGAGAAGTCCAAAACTTTAGGAAATCATTTTTTCAAAAAAAATCTATTTTGTATGGTGAAAAAAGAATCTTGAAAAATATTCAGATAGTTTGACATTTGTTTTGGCCAAAAAATTAATTATTTAACATTAGATGCCGACTCAGACGGCCAGGTGCAATACCCTTTGCGCGAATAACTTAACCCTTAACCCCTAAAGGACCAGGTAGATGCATTGTGTCCAAGAATAATTTCATTACTTTAATAACTTATATGAATTCCATAATTTTGACTCAATGTTAACAAGAGAATTGTAAATATTTGTTATGAGAACACAAAAATCCTTCAAGATTTGCAATTACGTTGATCGATCCACCGAGAAAAAACTAAAATGTCAACGCATGTGAACTTGGAACATGGTAGTTAGGGAGGTTGATGAACTAGAGGATGTTTTCACACTAGGGCGTCACATTTGTCAAAAAAAAAGTGTACAATATGTAAAACATTTGCCATTACTATATATTAATACTCCTGTTAATACTATATGACAATTACGGAAAATATTTAAATATATTTAAAATATAATCTTTTTTGAAATATTTGGAATATTTTTTACATATTTTATAATATTTTGGAATATTCCCAAAAATTGAAATCTTTGAGAATCAATGATTGTTATTGTATTTAGTTTTAGAACACCATTTTTGTATGCTTCTGAAATTTCAGACGCTAATCATGGTTTTAGAATTTATGAGAATGTTTGCCCAAAAATTTCAAAAAACAACTTATGATCAAACCTTATAATCATGTAATATACACGGTAGATTGTTTTTAAAATTGATATATAGTCTCATAACTAAGTCCTCTTTGAGCTTCAACGGTGAAGTTTTCTACATGAACACCAATTAAGGGATACAACTGCCTTCTTGAAAGCATCACGAGAAAATGATGAAATTTTAAGGATGAGCATGGTCCTTTAGGGGTTAAAGGACACCAAGACCCTAACAGGGCTTTGGCTCCTAAATTGAAGTTGAAAATGACATTTTTGACAAATATACAAAAAAGTAACACCAGGTTCCAAAATTGTTCAAGTCATTCATTGGAGTTGTTCATTTGCAAAAAATAATCAATACAAAGTGAGAGATACACATCAAATACATTTGTGTATTTAAAATCAACAAAACTTTGACCATATATAAATCCATGAGATTTTGTTCAATCATGTTATTTTTTTCAAAGTGTGTTACATAAATATTTATATTTTTTTGGCTTCATAGTTCTTTAATTTTAATTTGATCTTGTTAGTCAAAATCTAAAGAAAAAAAAAAAAAAGTCCAAAAAACACTTTTTTGATGACCTACTTTGTAATAATGAAAAAAATTTGATAATGTGGTCAATGGGATAAGAAATCACATCTTTGGCTTCATTTTAGTGTTGACTGTAATGTGTTAAATACAATTTCACAAAAAAAAAACACGTAAGTAAAGAAGTCAAAATGTTGCTAAAAAATGATTATATATATATATATATATATATATATATATATATATATATATATATATATATATATATATAATTTTAATTTTAATTTTTCAAAGAAACACTATGTTCTTTAAGATGGTATAGCCTACAATTTCAACTCCATCACCATTCTTCTCATTGGCCGCTTGCTGTGTGGGTAAGTTATTTTCATCCAAGACGCATTCCTTATGCAACAGGAACTTTATTTGGGTTCTCTTAGACTTCAAAGAGACTTCACATGAACTTTTGATAAGGTAGACCACCAGTAGAAACACCGCTTGTGTAGACTAACGAAGTATGCCCAAAAAAATCCACAACTAGTCAAGTTCGGCACGTATAGTCTTCTCGTGGGTCTTTTCGCTAGTTCATGCAAGCGGTGTTTGTACTTGTGGACATATGTTATTCTAACTCAGACCCAATTCCACACTCTATGGAACCACCCTTATTTCACCTTGCTTCAAATCTTTTTCCATCACATTGTAAATAAAATGTGAAGGTTAGTTGAGTTGTGGAAATTGTTGACAACTAAGGCACTTTCAAGCTCTCAATGAGATGGTAATACACTTGTTTAGTGGTGGTTGAACATTTCATACATTATTACCGTAGTACCATAGCAGGGTTACCACCTTGCAAACAAATATTTAATATTTTTTTAAATAAGGTTCGTTCCTCAAAAAATGAATTTCTTGATTTTTGTTTCTGAGAAAAAAATGACTTAAAATGGCCCAAAATAGCTTGGAAATAGAAAATATGCTAAAAATAATTTATTCTATTTTTGTTCTTATGTCCTCATAATTTCCGGTTTTTTAGATTTTTTTAAATTTTTTTTTTTGGTGAACCTACTATAGTACTGCGGTACATGAGATTCACAATTTGAATTGAATTTTACATTTATGAGGGAAGTACTTCAAGGAAGTTGGTTATGGAATATATTCTATTTTGGGTGGTTCAAAAATATTCATACATGGGCCACAGGGCACACAATGTTTGATTATAGATTTTTTTTGGGATGCTCATAGCTCGCTTCCCTGTAAACGGTTTTGTATTTTCATGGCATACCACTTTAACAATTTATAAAAATTACAATTTTTGTTAAAAGAATATGATTTCACTTGGGAATATCTCCATTCAAATTCCCGGGAGTGCACTTAACCCCTAAACGTACCAGGTGTCCCTGGAATTGACAATTTGAGAAAAATCTTCATAAAGTACTATTTAGAAGAATATTTTGGAATTGATATACAAATGAAAGTTCTAGATTTTGAATTTTAGATTCCATCTGTACGGTTCGATTTACTCATGCTATCACCAATATTTAATTATAAAATTTGAAAGGTAAAATTAAAATTTCCTTCTAAATTCGATTACAAACAAAATTTTAATATTTTTGAGTAAAATTTGTTGGAATGAATTTGAAATGAGATACTCTTAAACGTGGTGATTCTTTGAAATTTTTGTGTTTCTTAAATCTATGACCTCATTTTTGCAAGGCCACTTTTGAACTACAGTCAATGCCATTTTGGCTTGGTCAACAACTCGACATACTTCTGCATTTGTAATTTTAGAAAAATTTGTAATCAAGTATGACTAAATCCAACGATTAGATAGGACGACAACTTGGTGAAGTATCTCCAAAAATTTAGATGACTTTCATCCAAGCATTGATGAGAACGTAGAGAAGGTTTGAATCTGTTAGTCGTCCAGTTTCTGGACGCTGTGACGTTTAGGGGTTAACCCTTTAACGCGCCAATGTCCACTTATGTAGACAACGCATAGATTGAAACTGCTAGATTCTCATCCAAATTGGACAGTTTTCATCCACCAAAATTTCTCTAGGTTCTTGAGCAAGTTGACTATCCTTTGTAAAGTTTGGATCTTCAAAATAGTTTATTATGATTTGTAGAAAAACAACAGAATTGGTTTATGTCAAGTTTCATTCTTAGTTCAAAAAGTAGGACCTTAAATATGATTTTCCAAAATAAGTAGAATCAAATAATGGAAACCATACCATCTCGTAGTCCATGTTATTCCAATTTCATTAACATATTTTTAAATTTTTTTGTGCTACTTTGGGATTTTAAATTGAATTTCAAGAGAAAATCTTGCAAAATTAATTTAAAAATATTAAATAAAAAATAGACTTAATCCAACCGTACATATGTAATCTTCACATTGACATTTACAACTTTGCTTTGATCATCAACCCCATTTTTGGTTTTCATCAAACATTTTACAACGCTTCTTTGAAAACAGTGTTGAATTGGGACGTTAAAGGGTTAAAGTGAAGATTAGGAATACACATGAGTGTGTTTTAATAGCATATCCCCTACAATACTTGGCCTTAAAATATTTTTAAATTAAGATTTTATAGGTGCTAAATCATTACGTATAAATCTATCATTTAGTATAAATTTCAGAACCAATTTTTTTTTAAATCTTATAAAAAAAATGATAGAAGTTTGAACTAAAATGTGTTGTTTTTTGCTTCAAGAAATCAATTGAAAAATATTTACAATTGATTATTTTTTGAAATTTATACTTGTCAACAAGAACTTTAGATTGTGTTTAACAACTTCATATTTTTTTTTATAGAAAATTGAGGTGATTTTTTAGTATATACATAGGGGGTCAAAAGTACGCACTCACGTGATTCCTAGTCTTAACTTTAAGTGCACTCCCCGGGCTCAAATTTACCAATGCATGAAAATATTTTGAGGTAGTGGAAAACCCTCTCCAAGGTGTTTCAAATGCTAATTTTCTTGAGGGTGTCATTGAAAACCTTGAGTCTCACCCGCAATTTCAATTTATGTGTCTTGGGACATTACCAACTTTGAAGAGCCATAATTTTTGACTCACAACTATGATTTGTGACTCAAAAGTTATGATTATGCGTTCTTTGAACCTATGGGTGCGTGCTATCACAAGGTTTTCAACTATGTATGGCCCGCCCCCATCTCGACATTACCAACTTTGAAGAGCTACAACTTTTAACTCACAACTATGATTCGGGTGATTGCAAGCTACGGTTTACCAAATGGAGAGTGCAGCTTGTGCAGCTAAAGGCCGTGCAGCTCATGCACTAGCGTTGTAATGCGCACCTCTCAACTTTCAATTAGATCAAAAATTTCACCATCCCAAATAGGGTTTATGCTAATACTTTCACTTTAGCAATTGTTAAGTTAATTTCAAGACTTTGTGCTTTATTCCACAACCTTTTTTGTTTTTTACCGAGTAGGGGTAATTAGAGCCTTTTTTACATAACATCCATAGCTAGGTTTTATGAAAAATGCATTTTATATCCCACCTCTGAAATTGCATCATTATTTCAATTTCAAAAAAAAAATTCAAAAAAAAAAGTTTTAACTGCACGAAAATCTTAAAAAACAAAAACATTATGAAACAATTAATTAAAAAATAAGTAAGCGTGATACCAAAAAATAATAAAATATGGTAGCTTTGTACATACTTGTGTTATGTTCCTATAAATTTGTGAAGTTCAAATTTGACCCCCTTCTAGCATTTCCCATAAAATAGGTGCACTTTTGACAAGCGACACGCTACCAAATCCAAGTAGAAATACTTAATTTGGATAGAACCCTATATTCGTATAGTTGGGACTATTCCGTATACTTGGGACAAAATTGGATGCATGTATTACAGGTTTTTGGCTCCAAAATTGGATGCATGTATTACATTCTACACTATATGGGTCTAGCATATATGTTTTTTTATGATTAATACAACCTCTGAATTGTTTTTTAGTTCTGTGCAGCTTGTTCACAGAGATGTGCTGGTTCCGCTGTACTAGAACAGGCATTTCAAGAGAATAGCACAACTTCTTCCATTCAACCAGGATTTGCATTGACGGGGTGCAATTTCGACGGTTAAATATACGATTCCGATTTTTTTTTAATTTGCAGTGCATCTTCGAAATATAAAACGCTTGGAACACTGATGACACTGTACCCATGATTGTGCATATTATTAAACTGTGACGAGCGGTTAGTAATTTGTAATTAGTGTTATCGTCATGGATTTACAACCATATGCAGTAGGATTGTGTTGGGTGGGGCAAAATGGGCAACACTTCTCTGTCACGAATGACGTGATATTCAGAAGTTCTCTAGGTCATTTCAAAACTCATCACTAACTATTGTTGCAACATGTTAAGCCCTAAATGCCTAGAGCCCTCTCCAAATTTGGCAGTTTTGCAAAGATGTATTATAAAATGCAACGTAGAGGGATATTTTGAACTTCATATATGAATAAAAGTTGTACATTATGAATTTAAGATTCTATCCATACGGTTAGATCTATGATTGCTATTACCAATAATTTTATATAAAATTTGAAACGTGAACTTCAAAATTATTTTATAATTGAATTACAAATAAGATATTGACAATCTACGGATGATATTTTTTGTGATTGGTTGAAATGTACTACTGTAAGTGTAGTGATTTTTGGAGATTTTTTGGTTGCTTAAATTTATGAGTTGACTTTTTGTAGAGCGATTTGACACTGAAATCTTCTAAATTTTGGGTGGTTGAGTACAACATGAAATGAGGCATAAAAATTCCGCACTGCAAAAAGTGCATGACGGATGAGAAATTTTTGATGAAATCTGTACATCGTCCCAAAAATGGACGCTTAGGCAGTTCGGGCTTAAACCCATCATGTATTGAACACACCGTACTGGACAACAATTGAAAGATTTCATCCATTCTACAAAAGTACGTGCATTTCATTCAATACCATTCCTCTTGCATGCAGTCAATGTCCGTCACAGTATATGCGTACACATACATGTTTTCTGGCAAACTGATTTACCATATGCCAAAGAATACGCGCACTACATTGATATAGACATGTGTGCACTGTATAATCTTTGATATTGACATGTATGCAATGTGGTCGATGCGGTAATGTAGCCTAATGGTGCAATCTTTTGTGCTTACACTAGTAGAAAACATGGTCGAAAAGTACCGTAGTCGTTTTCCTATTGCGGTACTTTTGACCACCTTTTTTCGCAATTCGATTTTTCCCTATTGGCTCTCGATTTTGAGTGACAGTCGCTCGATTTTCCAACTGCGTTGCTCTAAAGTGATGTGTGAGTTTAGGGTGTGCCATGATTGTAAAACAAAACCGCAGCAACAATCGGCTGTGGTTCTTTTCAGCACGCGACCTCATCTGTTGTCGCATCTCGACTGCAGATTTTGTTTTTGAATTGCGACTGCAATTTTAGGAATATTGGCGCGTGCGACATACCGTTGGAAAGGTCTTGAAAAGACCTTTCCAATGCTTTGTCACACGCACTAAAATGATGAAAACTGCAGTCGCAATTCCACAAAGAAAATCTGCAGTTGAGACGCAACTACAGTTTTTGTTTGTAGAATTGCGACTGCAATTTTAGGAATTTTAGGGCGTGTGACATACCATTGGAAAGGTCTTGAAAAGACCTTTCCAACCGTATGTCACACGCACTAAAATAATGAAAGTTGCAGTCGCAATTCTACAAACAAAAACTGGGTCGAGACGCAAACTGGGTCGAGACGCAACTACAGGTTATGTTTGTGGAATTGCGACTGCAGATTTTGGGAATTTTGAGGCGTGTGACAGTCAGATGGAAAGGTTTTTTCAAGACCTTTTCAACGGTATGTTGCACGCCTCAAAATGATGAAAATTGCAGTCGCAATTCTACAAACAGAAAACTGGGTCGTCGCGACTGCAGTTTCTGTTTGTGCAATTGCGACTCCAATTTTAGGAACTTTGAGGCGTGTGACATACCGTTGGAAAGACCTTTCCAACGATATGTCACACGCACTAAAATGATGAAAATTGCTCTGTCAATTGAATGTCAATTGAATGTCACTTGAATTTGAGTGAAAATTTGAGTGTCAATTCAATTTGAGTGTTAATTGAGTGTCAATTGGACTGTCAATTGGACTGTCAATTGGACTGTCAATTGCAGTGTCAATTGAATGTCAATTGAATTTGAGTGAAAATTTGTGTGTCAATTCAATTTCAGTGTCAATTGGAGTGTCAATTGGAGTGTCAATTGGAGTGTCAATTGGATTGTCAATTGGACTGTCAATTGGACTGTCAATTGGACTGTCAATTGAATTAGAGTGAAAATTTGTGTGTCAATTCAATTTGAGTGTCAATTGGACTGTCAATTGCAGTGTCAATTGCAATGTCAATTGAATTTGAGTGGAAATTTGCGTGTCAATTCGATTTGAGTGTCAATTGGAGTGTCAATTGGAGTGTCAATTGGACTGTCAATTGAATTTGAGTGAAAATTTGTGTGTCAATTCAATTTGAGTTTCAATTGGAGTGTCAATTGGAGTGTCAATTGGAATGTCAAATGGAGTGTCAATTGGACTGTCAATTAGAGTGTCAATTGGAGTGTCAATTGGAGTGTCAATTGGAGTGTCAATTTGAGTGTCAATTGAATTTGAGTGAACATTTGAGTGTCAATTCAATTTGAGTGTCAATTGGAGTGTCAATTGGAGTGTCAATTGGACTGTCATTTGGAGTGTCAACTGGATTGTCAATTGGACTGTCAATTGAATTTGGGTGTCAAATTTGAGTGTCAATTGAATTTGAGTGACAATCAAATTCAAGTGAGTCAAAATTGAGTGTCACTTGAATTTGAGTGACAATCAAATTCGAGTGTCACTCAAGTTTGAATCTCACTTGAATTCGAGTGACAATCAAATCCAAGTGACACTCAAATTCCAGTGCGAGGCTCAACTTTGAGTGTCACTTGAATTTGATTGTTACTCAAATTCAAGTGAGGGTGAAATTCGAGTGACGCTCAAATTCAAGTGTCACTCAAAGTTGCGAGACATTCAAACTTGATTATCTCTCAAATTCAACTAACAATTCCATTGACACTCATTTTGTACTACCATGCGGTTTACATTCAAGCTTAGGATACGTGTGATTTAAATTGAAGATGCCAACATGTTACAATTGAAGTATTCAATCAACTTCCAGAAAGTCATACTTCTTAGCAATACAATGGGTACAAGATTTGTATGGTCTAGCAACATTACACTTTGGCGACACTTTCTATGCTCAAGTCCAACACTTACATGTCTCCAATTGTCTAGGTTCTATTTTCAGGTACTCACACTTCTATGCAAGCAGTAGGGCAGCGCTGAATTTCACATTCATAAAAAGTGCTGTACTTCAAGATGAACGCAGGAAATTTCTTCCCGCTCAGCAAAAAGTAAATCGGGAGAACCATTAGGCCTAAGTGGGGTAGAGGCTTGCTCTACCAGAGCATCCACACGCTGAATATGATCCGGTCCAATATGTGTCGCCTCAAAATATATAGCTGCCTGGTGACATTCCACATTGGTCAATTCAGTAACACCTTCAAAGATATGTTATTCAAGACACGTTTAGAGATAGATACAACTTACTACCCAGGTCATCATTCTAAGTCTACAGGTTCCTAAGGTTTCCACTCCAAAGCGCAACCCATCAGGTTGGGAAAACCAAACATATTTCAAATCAAACTGTTCGTCCCTTAGCTCTGCATGAAAGAATTGCTCTGAAATTTATTCATAAAATCAAGCAACTCTTTATTTAACCAACTATAGTTATTACGGACGGTTGAGACCGCTACCGAAGTAGTGACATGTGAATGTTGAAGGAGGCTTCCATCAAAATGGTATCTCACTACAAGACATAAATCAACCCACAAGCCCAAAATCATGCAACCAAGGGGCTCTATTAAAACGCCAGCCTTCATAGAAAGACAAATCACAATGATAAAATGACGTTGATAAATTGAGATGAATAAAAGAAATATTTCAAAGTAAAACTGTTCAATCCCCAAGATAACAACCCCATACCTCCCACATAACTTTTGAGGTTGGCAAATGATCCAAAGCTGTCGTAAAAACTTCCCGTGCCTTTTCCTCGCTTTTCAAAACTTGCAAGGAAGGGCCCTTAACTGAATAATTGTGAAAGAAACCCTGACCAGTCTCCCCAATAGACCAACATTCTCGCAATTAAAGCAAAATTCTGCAATTTGCAACTGACCTGATCTAGAAAGCGGGAATACTGAATATAAACTACTGCTAGAGCTCGTGAATCCTCCTTCAGCTTTTCAGACTGAAGCGCAGCATCAAAGACAAAACACGCAGCTTCTGCATTTCCCTGTGCAAATTCACATCAATTAGCCACTGCAAGACACAAATATCAGCTAATTCAAGAAATCAATCATAGGCTGAAGGCCAATGAGGCACAACAAATACTACTTGTGATCGCTGCACGGCCTCTCAATCAATATTGTTTTATATTGTTTCTCCCGTACAGAGAATGACAATTGTTTAATACCCGAGGGTGCTCAAAATTGGCTCGTTTGACAAAGACTTCGAAGAGCCCTGGGACCAACTCGTTTCTCAAGGTTTCGTAAGCAACCCGAGCACCATCCACATCACCATGCTGCTCTCTGAACCTTGCTGTAAAAAGATGAATGTCGGGCCACCGCTGTTTACAAACAAAAGCCCATTGAGGCTAATATGAGAGAAGTCGGCTAATATGAGAAGTTAACTCAAAAGGTATATAAATCAACAACAAGGACGTTTAACATTTCTTTCCACGTACCAAAAAAAATCATCAAACGCAGGTGCAGAAAGAAGGCAAACACAAAGTCCCAAACCTTTACAAAAATGCCTGTCGCTCGCTGTAGGCCATTCAAAGCCAACTCCACTTTTCCTTCAGTATCCATGCGCTGAACAAAACGGATCCAATAATCGGGATAATTTGCACATGCAATGAGGCACTGTTCTTACAGTTTTACAGTCTGCAAAATACACTTACATCGTTTCAGCAAATAGAAGCATTGCTATCAACCTCCAAGTAAACACCCAAAAAAAAAACAGAACATCAAAACATACGATTTCAAAACCAAGCTATCTTGTCGCTCATTACATCCAAAACCCTTCACCTTTTTGAAACCTCCTTCCTTTTCAATAAAATCCAGATACCGATGCCAATTTGCAAGTTGTGCCTCGTCTAATGGTTTGACATGCAAATAGGGCCTGCGTATAGCTATCTCAAAATCTCTGATCTTTGAGTCCCACTCCTTCGCAGCCTTGTAATAGTTTTCTCTAATTGCCAGATACTCTTCTAATTCCTTGCTATCACCAGACTCCACTTCTTTGTTAGAAGTAGCTATCCCATCAACGGCTTCAGATGGTGTAGAAACGTCAGCATCAGAGAGAGGAACATCTTCTTTGGACTCAGCTGGTTTTGCTTCAGCTGCAGCTGCAGTCTCCTCAGCTGTCCTCAAATCTGACAAAGGTCGGCTATGGGCAATCTGCTTGAAACTGTTACCACATTTTGACAACAAGATCTAGCAATGAGATAACTCAACACAAAAAATTAGCTAACCAGCACTTATAATATCAAAGTTATCA
This sequence comes from Pohlia nutans, assembly GCA_022496805.1. Classification (NCBI taxonomy): domain Eukaryota; kingdom Viridiplantae; phylum Streptophyta; class Bryopsida; order Bryales; family Mniaceae; genus Pohlia; species Pohlia nutans. The sequence continues at coordinate 5,688,171 of CM040088.1, read as the reverse complement.
TTGTTATATTTCGAACGTGTTGTAATTAAATAAGGAATACACAAACTTATTTCTAGATACACAATGGAGGTTAGACAGAATCCGCAAGCCTTGCTAGCAACAATAGACATCAAAAGCGTCCGAAATTTTAATCGTGAAAATTGTACAATCGTAAGCCTCAGCGAGCAATATTTTCGGCTCCCAGGATTGTCAAATAAATGATAGAAAAACTTCTATTCATTGTAAACCATCATGGCAACCGTATGACTCACGACGAGGAATAAACAAATCAGACTTTTGCCTCGAGCAATTTAAATAACTGATGTGATGTCTTACATGTTGCTGAAATGCCGTGTTACTTCTGAACATGAATGTGTCAGGGTCCTACTGATTAAATAGTTGAGGTCTATCGGGACCGTCATACCTGGTATGATATCGATCAAGATGCTGGAGGGGAATCTGAAGAATGCGAGTGTAGATCTGTGCAAGGCGACTCCACTCCAGTTGTGAGTACTCAAATTCGATAAACTTGTCCCACAAGAGGTGCGAAAGATAATCAGTTCCCACAAAAGACACTCCTTGCTCTAGTATCCTGCCAGCCACAACAACAACAAAGCATGAAAAGACCTAAATATAGAAACCCCGACCACTAAATTTACTTTGCCTTATCTTTGACTCCATAAGAGCAGGATAAGGGCAGAGTTGTAAGGAATAACTTTCATTGTAACTTGCTTTTCAGACTTCCAAATAGAAGCTCAGATGCTCTGCATTTACCTTCCTGCCAAACCACACTATGTCCGACCATGTAGCGGCGATCAGGGTGCCTCTTTTTGCCCTCAAACTGGACCCGTAATCTTCCACAGCAGCATTTAGACGTAAAATTCAGTATAGCACGCACACATCGCACGGTACCTCAACTAGTGTTAAGTTGAGATGCATAAATATGAATTGACATGAAGCTCACAAGCACTTGCCTTATGTCTATGTGATGATACCGAAAAGAAGAATGGAGTGACAAAAACCAAACCACACTGCTTCTTAGAACCTAATATATTTGATTTTATAACAAAATCCTACGGTTTCAGTTACAAGATCCTACGAAGTGGAAACTGAGGGCTCCGCCAACATCAGACCATCTCTTTGCCGAGACAACAAATTTAAGTGCAGGATGAAAAGCTGCAGCAAGACCAGACACAGGTCAGAAAGATACACACATCAATTATTCATGTACTAATAGATGAAATCGACAAGAAATCCAAATCAAGGATGGCCTTCGTCTCTCCTCCAGACAAAAATTAATACACCTAGACTCGAGTAAAAATAAGAAATTCCAACACACCTTCTCGTCATCTCGGGATTGTCAAGTTTCTCCATCGCATACGCGCTGTAGTGCATCCAGATGTCCACGGAGTACGTCACAGCTTTTGCAGCACGCTCGTAGACGTCCACTATCTTCTCAGGAGATCCCAGCTTTGCCTCATGGTCAGAGTACTTCTTCCAGTAACCATAACAGAGCGGAAATTCTCCAAGAAACGCATCGTAGGCTTTTTCGATCTTAGCAATATTTTCCTTCAAAGAACAGAACAACAATGTACAAGCAGAAACTTAGATAGCTGCAAAAGGGAAAATTTTATTGTTAAATGCAAGATCGAACAAACGAGGACCGAGCTGTTGTAAGCTGCCGGGTTACCACTATGTTTTAAACTAGATGTATCAAATGACAAAGAAACCAAGACATAGTCATTACTCCTGAGAAAAATATAATGTTTCTGTACTGTTGAGTCGAGTCCATGCGTTTTCTCCACTTCCAAAACCGAAAGGTCACTGATGGAGAAGGTAAATACCTCATTGAGAGGTGATTTTTCTTCAGAATAATTCTATGAAGAGAGGCAAGAACTGCGGGTTAAACGTAGCGACATACAGCTGAATATGAATATGCGATTTCCATCAAGAACAGGTGCAGTGAGGACAAACAAATCATCAAGGGACTCACCGACTTCTCTGTTTCTTAGATAAGCTCAGTCCATGAATTGAAGTCTGCTGCATTATCCTTCACCAATGCCCATAGACGTTCCTCTTCGCTAGTTGGAGCTGTACTTAAGAGAGCGACAGAAAGCAGAGATTCAGTGCCAATCTGTAGTCGGTCTCCTTTCACGGATCACAATGACGTGATAATGGTAGATTTTTCCCACAACACATTTACTGTTAATATTTGTATAGTATGTACTATTATATGTATGTAGAGGCTGATGAGGAAACAAAAATACAACGTTCTTCTCATAAAGATTCTGCAAGCTAAATAATGATATGGCAGTTACGGAGTTAGTATCCTCGGTAACCAAATCCTAATTTCTTGTTACCTTCCATAGTCATGATTGCAAATGTCGTTCAAGCAAATTCCGATACTTCAACATAATGTTGATTAGCATGGATATTTTAGTGCTTGCAATGACCTTAACCACTTCACTCATAAAGGCGTGTAATTTGATGCTAGTCCTAAATTTGCAGACGCAATTAATTCGTTCAATACAATCTCCCTCGCATCCTTGACTAAGCGAAGATCCTACGTAATTATCTACAAGAAAGTATACATCCATACCAATCACCTCTTCAACAATCAAGTCTTCAACAATCACTTCTTCAACAGATGGCTGCACTTGACCATCCGAATGAGGTGCAGCATTACCATTGCCATACCCGACGCCCTCATGCAACACAGCAGCCACCTCTTTCACTATCTCCGAGACAGGAGCAGCTTCCGTCATCGCCACATCCCCTTGTGCTGGTGAAGCCACTGGCATGGCTGAATTATTAGCTACTGTTACTCTTTGCCATGTTTACCTACTACTTTAAGCACAAACTTTGTTGTGCGTACAACATTATTGAACGCAATACTAGTCGTAAGTACACTACCTGCTGTGGATGAAAATGACAGTTGCAACTCACTTCTATTTGTTCTACAGAAACCATAACTATCTGAACAAAAGATAGTCCACATGTGTGTTGCTCGCAAAAACCCACGTGCGGCTCCTTTTCACCTGTTTAATATCATGAAAACAACCCACGGGATGCTCCTTTTGGCCTTCTAGGTCCTCTCTGGATCAATCAAAGCCAAATGATCTGCATGTAGTTCAAAGTGACCTGCACATGCAAAGGCCGAGCTTCAATCCCTAGGGCATACAGACTGTTGTTTTTGTAATTGTTACATAGACTCAGAAATGATGGATGAAGAAAAGGAGGAGACCATAGTATTGGGCCCGCCAACGAGACAAACTTTAACTCCTACAGAACACAGGATTCATGGTTTTAGTATTTCACATTCAATTGGTCAGATTGTAAGACGTATAATTTAGAGAGGACCAACATTTATATCATAGGAACTAGCTAGTGAAGAACATTACATGTCTTGGTCGAAATTGAAAGAAATTCGAGTGACAGGATGTCTCTACTCTGATTGGCAATTAAAAAAACACGAGGCCCAATTTAGGGTGCTTCGTCATTTTGGAATTGATGGGAAAGCGTTCACTGAAGGATACCTGTCAAGCCTAACAACAACGATGCCTAGAATATGTATACACCGGTCCGTCCCTACACCGGGCTTCCCATCCATTCACATGCTGGCACGAGGTCCAAATCGAACCAAAGTTGCCAACACCTACAAGTAATAATGACATTATTATTCTAATTTGGTGACTACAACTCCAATTTCCACTTTATACATTACAGTAACATTTTTTTTGGATCACAATCTTAATTTTTTGCCATGATATGTGGAAATCAAAGTCATTTACTGTCTAAGTTGTTATATTTTTCTTCATCTCCATAGTACCACCGTAATAAGAACCATAAGGACAAGGATATTAAAACCGGTAACAAATTTCGCTCTTGAAAACAAAGGGATCCCTCCATAGCTCTACAGTGCACTTTTCTATCCAGTGCAAGTGATTTCTCTGTAGTACTTCAGAATTATATACAAAAAATTAAAAAAATAGCACGGAAATGTTTATATTCCTAATAAGGCAAACCTTAATATTGGATGGACGCATTCAGTCATAATCCAGATAGTTTACATGCTTACCCTAAAAAATGAACACCCGATGACTTTCCTTGGATAAGTGCACGCACGCATTTCTGGAGTTTCTCAGCACGCCGGCAGAACGATCCTCGGGGACCCAATTCTGCTTCCAATCTGCTCAATTTCAAGGATCGGTTAAATTGTACTATAACAACTAAATCCTGCAACCTTCAAAGACTAGCATTTTCAACATAAGGTACAGATCGACCCAAGGCATGAATTTTCGTGAAGATGATCATTACTGGAACCCAGATTATCTCAAAAATCCTATGCTGCAATTGTCGGTAGTTGAAAACAGAGTTGCCTACGACCAAAAAAGCTTGTAGATGCACAAAGAGGACCTAGAACTTCATTACAATCAATTGCATGAACGAAAATATATCCAACAAATCCAACCTGTCTTGAGTTACAGTATCAAGATCTTGCAGGAGAGCTACTGCTGCAACTGATGATAAACCCACTTCTCACATAAGCCAAGCTTTTGTCTAAGAGATGATGCTGCCAAACCTGAGCATGATGTTACCGATAGAGTTAGCTTTCTAAGAACTTTTACACACAATGAAGGTGGTTACAAAACATCGCAGTCCAAAGCCAAAGCTAATATGGAATGCACTGGACAACAAGTACATAATCAAAATGATAGCTATAGAACAGCATTTGGCCAAATAATCGAAGAGGCACTCTGAATACTGACCATAATAGTACTATACTTCAGTTTACAATTTGTATATGAATTTTACTATTTTATTTTTATATTGCATAAAATAAGTACATTTTTATTATTATCACTTTCTAGATTGTACTTACTTTTTATTTTTTTAATATTTTATCGATTTTTTGGTTTATGTTTTTGACTTTTATTTAATTTTGGTTGCTCTAAAAATAATTACATTTAATTTTAGTTTTTAATTGACTACTATGTTTTTATTTACATTTAGTTATTTATTTATGTTTATTTATATTCTTAGTTTCCTTTGTGACCTTTGTTTAATTTTGGTTGTTCTAAAAATCATTGTATTTAATTTTAGATTTTAATTGACTATTATGTCTTTGTTGTAGTTTTTAATTGGCTACTATATTATTATTTAATTTTTTATTATTTATATTATTTTAATTTTTTAGTTTTCATTTTTACTTTTATTTAATTTTGGTTGTTCCAAAAACAATCATATTTAATTTTAGTTTTTAATCAATTGCTTTATTTTCATTTACAATTTGTATGTGACTTTTACTATTTTTTTTTATGTTTATTAAAATATATACATTTCTATTATTACTACTTTGTGGATTTAGCTATATATATATTTTGTATTTATTTTATATTTTATATTTATTATATTTTATATCTATTTGCAAGTCATTTTCTTTTCATTTTTTTCCATAAGAAATTTTTACATTGCTATAAAGATCGTTATATTAAGAAAATGTTTATGTTTCCTATCAATGTATCTGCAATATATTTCTATAAGATGTATATATATTAATAATTATTCTATGGATATTATATTATCTCAAGTTACATCTTCTTATAATATTTGCAATATACTTGATTCATTCCAAGCAATTCCATTGCTAAGTTATTCCTATTCATTCCAATTCATTCCTTCGATATTCACAGTAATGGCAATAATCGGTGTACGAAGAAACCATGAACACATGTTTCTTCATTCTTTGAGTAAATTCATCCACGGAACTGAGTGATGATGACAGAAACGCCACCGTCAGGAAGGTGGGGCTTGGGTTGTTTCCACTTCAGCAAGATGCCAGAGGAGAATCCCTACGAGTTGGTGCGGTTGAAGAGAATTCTGAACGGGTGGTTCGGCTCCTTTATGGATCTGACAATGCAGCCCATGCATTGACAGTGCTTGCAATTTATTTAGCTGCACTGTTCAAATACACAGGAATCTGAACGTGCCAGTCGCATTGGATATTTGTGGTGTTACAGAAGCGCCGCCTAGTTGCGCCATTAAGGTAGTCAATGGACCCACGATCGACAGGATTGATCAAGGAACATTATTGATTTAAGCATGGATCGACGAGCCTCTGATCAGACAGGTAGCAAGGGTAGTCAGATGTTGTACAGGCATCGTATGTTGTATTGTAAAGTTACCGGATTGTCTACGTAATTCTACAGTTTTCGGAGTATCTAGCTAGTGCTTGGTTTTGTTTCAGGTGCCTTCAACCCTGTGCAGGACTTGAGAGTTCTCCTGGTTTTTGAGTTCCAAGTTCCAAGTTCAGACTCTAAATCACGTTGTCAGGCCAATGCAAAGAAGCTTTGTCATGGAAACCAAGTACGATGCATCGAACATGGACGACGTCGACATAGTGAGAAGTACACAGTTCGTGGAGGATCCCGTGGCTGGGGTAAGTGCCGCTAACGTCGTTGTCCTTGGCAATGCAACAGAAATCCATGCAGATGCAGTAGAAATGTTTTAGAAGGTGAAGACAAGGATTTGGAAAATAACTCAATCTTTGTGTGTGTGTGCACAGGGCTTCAGACGTGAACATCGTCTGCACCAGCCCAGGTTCGAGCAAACACAGGTACCTTTGTCAACCCTCATGCTTAAAAGAGGCTGAATTAGGCTAAATTAGGGTGTTGAAATCTGGCAACATAATGCCATGTATATGCAGACACAATGTACAGCTGGGAACTAAGAATGTGACTGAGATGGTGTGTGCAGATGGCCGGAATGCCATTCGGGTCGAGCTACAGTCAACCAACTATGACGAGTGATTGGCAAAATTCCACACAAGCCTTTGGCAGTGCCGGTCCTCGCAACCCAAACATGTACAATCCATGTATTGGCACATCTAGCACAGCACATCCCAACTTCCGGAGCCATTTGCTGTACCCATCACCGCCAACGGGATTCCGTTTTCAAGGGCCAGATCCTAATCACACAGGATTTCACGGAATGCAGAACATGAGCTCGCAACACGGATACACGGGGGGGGGGCAAGATTACTACTTGTCTCAACAATTCCATGGCTCCGAGTTCGAGAAAGCGATACCGCATCCTGTAAGAGCCCAAATGCCTGCAGGAGACATTGATCGACCTACCATGCATGGAGACCTCGTTGCAACACCACAATGCAAGATAAGAGGTGAGAATTGTGTCATAGATGGAAGAGGACGTTTGGAGGCTACGTTCCCTAACGAGGAGGCTGAAAACGAAATTCTGCCAGAGGCATCACCGGAGCGAGGACGAAATGGTCCAGTTCGTGGGACGAGGACATTTTCAGGACAGGCGTCCATGTGCAACTACCCCGACGCCATGGCAGATCGAGGACCGGCAAACCAATTTCACAGCAGCACCATGTTACAAAGTGACAACTCCAGTAAGTCACCCCCTTCTGACATGTCACAAAGAAAGTTACTGCGAGTAGAACAGCGTTCCTATTTAAAAGAAGTCAAGAGTGCCATTGCGGAAGGTAGAGTACCACAAGTTCATCTTGAGCAAAATGACAGTGGTGAAATTGTGAAATTCAAATCACAGTTCCTAAACGCTGTGAAATTGGCCGCCCTGGCAATTGTTCCTAATGCTTTCATACATTTCAAATATCCTTCAACAATGCAGGAGATCATGGTAGAGGTTACAAGGCAATTTGTATTAGAAAAGCCTCTTCCAGAAGGCATGATAGAGGGCTTTCTACAGAGTCTGTACAAGAGAAATAGAGCATTGTATCGTAAGCACTGGTCACGATATGGGGACCAGAATAAGCCTGACGATTGTGCACCGGCGGCGTGGCTGGAATTGGTAGAGTATTGGAACTCAAGGGAGGGGAGCAAGGAGAGCAAAAGGAACAAGCGAAATTCTTTGGCAAGAAAAGGAGCTGCGGTATGTTCATTCAAATACTCCAAAGTAGTAAGCTTTGAATGCTCGTATCATGGAATGCGTACATAATACAGAGTTGAATTAAGAGAAGCGTTCATGAGCTCCTTCGAATATTTTTTGGGCTAAAAAATGCATTGATCATTGAGAAAATAAACTGTATTTGAGAAAGGTAGTAGGGTCCGAACGAAAGTTGCAACATGTTTTGGACTGTACGTAGGAGATGCACTCGAATGCAGCAACTGGGAAGATAGCCAAGCAAAACCGTGAGGACGGAATGCACTGGAGTATAGGTCGTGATGAGACATTGGCGCCGACAAATGTAAGGACAAATCCTCCCTAAACCATGTTTATGTGATGGATAACTAATGCTATGCATGTCAAAATACTGAATTGGTAGACTGAGTATCCTTGTGAATGGTGACGGGTATCCAAATCGTAATGTATGTAGCCAATTTAGGATGCCTCCTTGTATTACCTGAATAGCCACACTCGCTTCGCTATACATCGTACACAAGTGTATCACAAAGAAAGTTGGACTTATTCTCAGGATCCATACCCTAAACCATGATCTGTTTGAAACACATTGCATCCATGAACATGTTTAAATTTTGCTCATCGCCACGCCAAGTTCCTCATACATTGTAATGGCGACATATATGAAATTTAGAATTTCCACTTTTGTTGGGACACGGATGTATTCTGAAGTTTGAGCTACACATGTATGCACGGTGATGTACAATGCAGAAATGTTGACGGGAATTCACTCTGACACTGAAATTTCCTTTTTACAGGCCAGAATCTCTCAGTCCGAACCAGAAGACGGCCCGCTCAATACTAAAGAATTCACAACTCCAACGGATAATGACACAGAGGGATCTTCGAAGCGGTTACCCATGCACGACATCAGCAACAAGCTTCACGCCATGGTGGACGAATTTGTTTTCAATTTGTCCTCTAAGTGCGACTCTTTAGCGACCAAGGTAACTGACAAGAATCATGAGTTTGGCGAAGTGAATGTGGGACTCACAACAGCCATGGCGCAAAGATCAATTAACCGCACCCCAAGCGATATCTTGCAAGGATTGAAGAAACCTAGGGACATCCAGTCTACATTTTGCACAGAAACAGATGGATTATTGCAAAGTGGACAGAGACGACAAAGTTTGGATGCTTGTTCGATGAGAACATCAAATGGAGGTGAATGTATGGCCATATTCCCTTATTGCCCACAGATTGATGGTTATGATCAACCCAAGCATAACTTTCAATGTGAATCCTGAAAAATGTACGAAGTAGTTGTCCAGAACAAGTTAGTTACAAAAATTGCAGGAAAAAGGTACCGAAAGTTTGTAATCAACAAAAAATAACGCATATGATCACAAATGAATATGGTGCAGGTCTACACGATTTGAAGGGCAAGAGTGCCTGGGCTGACATGAGCCACACGACTGCAAGGGACCCTGCGAACACCCCATGGAAGAGAGCATCACAAAGGTGGATGCAACCTTCATTTTAAAAAAACTCTCTTTTTTTCTGTCAATTTGTAGTGCCGAGCCTCTATGTGACTTATGAAGCGTAATATGGGGTGGTTGGATGAAATTAAACCTTTAAGCCGATGAAGAGTAATTAATATTCATGAGATATAATACAAATGTGATGTTCAATACAATATCTACAGAATACAATGCGGTATGGATTGAATTTTCATCATGTGTTCTTGGCTCCTCTTTGTGCAAATGGGCACTGTCAAATATTTGGCATCTGAAGGTAAGGCCGCCACACCAGGACTGAAGACCAATTGTAGACATCCCGGCCATTATGGTCACCATTTGACGGAAAACATTAGTTCAACATATGAACAATCAGTTGTAATATGTATTGAACAAAGAGTGTGTTTTACTGAAATTCTAAATTTCCATTGCATACTCGTTCTGTTGATGATCAAATAGGTATACTGCACCGTATGATTTCCCATCACGAGATTTTCATGGGCATGTTGGTGGCAGAAACAAGGTAGTAGTGAAGGGCCTGCCTGTGCCCGTTGAGGTATTATCTTTTGACCATTCTTCTGATGAATGCCTTCCTCGAATTCGGAAGCATGGAAAGGAAATGATGGGCCAGGCGAGTACAGTCAAGTCGAAATCAGAAAATTCTGGAGCTAGGGCTGGAGCTCAACTGTTCCAAAGCGAGTCGTGGAATCCTGAAAGTCCCCATCCCCCGGACTATACGGATGATGAAGAAAAGACAAGCATTGGGGTGGACCACACGACCGCTGTGGAAGCATTACAGAAGTTGAGGTGGCCAGAGAACCATGGAAATCTGTACGAAGAGGACGCACCAGGAATCGGCATTCCAAACTCACCGATTGAACAAAAGGTGGAGAAACCTGGGATTCTGGAAAGCACGAAGCAATCGGAGGATAGCTCCACAGAAGAATGCGATGGGACCGAAGAAGAAGATTGTGGAAGCCACGGCGGTGGAAGCGACGAAGAGGAGTTGCCAGTGTTACCAAAGGTTCCTGTGAAACGGAAGCTAATGAGTGAAGCATGTGGCTCCGCATCGAAAAATCAAAAAGGCTCGAGGAACGGCGCAAGTGTATCTACGAAGAAGTAGAGAACACCACTGATTGACGCAGCTGTCATAACGCAGCTCGAATTTGGCCCGCGACCTATGAACTCTGTGAGTACTACCCTTACTAATCACTGTTAAATTAAGTATGGATCCAAATTGCCAAGACCATGGTGTAAACATTTGGTTCTGTAATGTTGGAATGGGGCAATTCAATGCTGTGGCATTCGAACCAGTGATTGACTTGATCATCAGTGACAAGGAATAACGGAATGGACAGAGACATCAATGAAAACAAAGAGACCCAGTCATAGCAGCGATACAAATTGTAAGGATGTCTATCTCTGTTATGCGTTTTCTTATTTCATTGATGTGACTTTGTGTAGAATCCGATAAGACCGCGGGTGAAAATATGGGTTCTTCACCCCAATTACGAAGGGAAAGTTGTAGCGGAAGCATACGCAGGAGTTAACTATAAGTCACGGTGTCAAAATGATGAGAACAGATTGTGCAAAAAGGGGCAGCAGTTGATCACTGTAATAAGAGTATTTTACAAAGATACGCCAGTCATGTTCAAGAAGGATGTGAGGTTTCCGAAGCACATCAGCTGTTTGGACCAAGCAGAAGGTCTTCCAAACTGCCCTGTCCTATGGGGGGTTTGTTACCTCATTCAAATTCCCCGCATGGAGGAAATCACTCGCATGATGGGCAATTATACTTCATCTCTGTGTGGAAGAGCAACATCGAATCCCCCGGACGTGGGGTCCAGTGGAAGGGTACCGAAATCAGTCTCTACGAGGAGTGATTCAGTGTACCATGCGAAAGGACGTCCGACCTTACCGGCCAAAAAAAAAACCGCAAGCAACGAAGGGAAATGGCAAGAAGTTGGGGTGAAAAAAACAACACCGAGAGGCGTTGTTGTAAGAGCTGGTATGGACTCCTATGACTTTATGCATGCCCTTTGTTGATGTAGATGCTTGTGCAACTCATATTTGTGGGTTTGACCACCAGTACGTGAGAAAAATTCTAATATGACAATAAGATTCAGTAGTTGACTTCGATTAATTATACTCGAATTTGGACTCGTTAATTTATTAATGAAACAAACTAAGTATTGCATTACTGTGACCGTAGTGTGTTGGAATCCACCCTAAACCCCTAACTAGTGACGCTCGAATTGAATTGGATATGGGCTGGGTTAACACTTTGCCAGAAGTTGTACATGAAGGAACCATAAACCAGAATCAACTAGCTCTGGGCATGTTTGGTGCCGTGTATTGCTGGAGTCATGGGTACATTTCCGTGACCCTCACAACCAAATCGTCATAGACATGGCCAGTGCTGGCTCTGGAACGTTCCAAATAAGCCTGGACGAAGTACAACTGGACCGGAGCTTTCAAGGCAAGCACTAGCAACCACGAGGACAAAGTGTTGTCGTTCATGTGAGCGGTTAGGATGCACCAATTTGTTGTGTTATCGATCTCATCGAATAAGAGTCTGCATGAGTGTTCTTCACTATTTTTGGAGGTGCAGACAATCGAGCTCTGTAGTGATAAGTTTTCATCTTTGAGGTTATGCCTGAATTACCGTATAAGAGGACTGATATTTTGAACTCGTCTTATGATTGTAGACCGGCTTATATGTATCCCAAACGTACCCATCGTTGTAAATTTCAGTTATAAATGCACGGTATGCTTCCAAATAGTAAACTGGCATTGTCGGTGTGTGAAGTGATCGATGAGTGCTTGAGCAAATTATGTTGATTCCAGCCATGCGGTTGTCTGCACAGTCCAACTCCCTGTCATTGTTAAATGTTTGATATTGACTGGAATGTTGTTGTCATGAATGAATCAGAAACGCAACAGTGAGAGACCTTCAGCTTATATCTTCTGCTTATTTTTTTTTTCCATGCTAAATACTGATGCAGTGGACATTTTGGTAAAAGAAACCATTGTTCCCGCAGCCATGGCAAAATTATCAGTAATAGCAATTATAGATCTAACCGTATGGATTGAATCTAAAATTCATAATGTACACTTTTTATTCATATATCAAGTTTAAAATATCCTTCTAGGTTGCATCTTGTAATGCATCAGTCTTTGCAAAACTGCCGAATTCGGAGAGTGTAAACTTCGTCTCTTGATTATTGTTACTCATTTTTGGACGAAGAAATTAACTTTTGGATCAATTTGGTGTTTATCTGAATAACTTCTTGATTCAGGTGATGTTTATCTGCAACCATTGCCCACTCGTGGTTCACCATAAGGAAGGTATTGTGAAACTTGCAGCCAACTAATATGCCAGGAAAATTCCTTACATAATTTTTTTTATCATAGGCTGTTATTTATTCGGTGCATCTCATCCTCTTCCCATTTTCCACTGGCCTGTCTTCTTCCCTGCTCATGATTCTTTAAATGTGAAAACATTATCTCCACGTTGTCCTTCATTCTCACAACTCATTTGATGTGTTTCTGATACGTTTTCTTTTGCAAGAAGGGCTTGCAATGGTGGCTATATCATCAAATTCTATTGCGACACATCGAGAGGTAGGTGCCTGTAGATTGTAAATGGACTAGAGGCTCCATTTTCAAAAGAGTACGTAATGTTGTGAAATACTTTGTATCTTGATTGGCAATTTGTAAGCAAAATGTTTGCTGATAACGTAATGCAAGACATCATTAGAAATTAAAAATTGGTCAACTAGAATTTCAAGATTTCAAATTATTCATTTAAAAAGTATTTTTTGTCGACAGCTGTGCGTAGCAACGCGTAGCCCTAGATTTTTTTTTCCCAAATTTTGTTATTATGTATACCATTGTCAGAACATGTCTATTAGTACCAAATTATACGGTCACTTCTTGTATTTCTTTGTAGAATTATCAAGATCCTCAATTTGAAAGTTATAGTGGACATAGAAGAGTTTTTGAAGCAAAAGCCTGGCATAAATTCATTCTTGTCCAAGTTACGTGCCAAACCTCCAAGGCTTGAGTTCTCTAGGATGCTATGGGCGCCGTTGGATGTCATTTCTGTTCTCGCCCGTGAAGGAGAGTATCTTCAGCTAAATTTGATGATCATATGCAAGGCCCTGATGCGGAACAAAGCAAAGGCTCAAGCAGAGTGTGTAGACTTGGTGAGTTTATGAAAATTGTTTCAATGCATCATACTAAGAATTTTTTTATTTTTCTGGTTTATTTTTTTCAAGCATTTTAAACATTTCAACTTCATTGGGAAATCAATTTAGAGAGATCACTTTAGGTATAAGAGTCAAAATTCCTTGTTGAAATCATTCTAAGTGGAAGGTTGTAGACCACTATAAACCCTAAAGGACCAAGAAGCCTATAGACTTCCTAAGTAGACTTCCTTCTGTTCAAAATTTATTTGTTTGGGATTTGAATCTTATGGTGAGCAGGGCCACCTAAAGCTAGAAAATAACTAACTGGCAATTTTGTAAAACACTGCTTGGATCTGCTTTTATTGAATTGCTTGAATTCTGAAGTTTATTAGTCAGTCATGACAATCCAGACATCCCCAATTGGAGAAATACACTAGAACCTAGCAAGCAGGGGTTTTTTTTCTCTAATTAAAAAGTATATTTTCTAACCGTAGTTTGGAGCCTTGGCATGTATGATCGAGGTGAACGGGAGAATGTCTGATGTTTTGGACTTGTGGATACTATTGAGTGATTTAGGGTTTGCGTTGATTTGCTTGTGATTTGCAAGTCGAGCTTGGAAGGGGTGGTGGAGGTATTGGAAATAAAAATTTCAATGGAGGTGGTGATGGAGGTGATGACAATGGCGACGATGACGATGGTGACAAGGGACTATTTGGAAGGCATGTGGTAGTTCCCAAGGTGTATGTTTTGTCTTGATATTAATCAATCTGAATTCATTATTATCGCTCTCCTCGATATCACATTCCAGTATTTACAAAGAACATTTGCTTTTGTGTACACATGTAGTTGGCCATTTTCCAAATGTCAAGTTCTAGACTCATGAATGTACGTTGGTTACCACAAAGGCTATATAAAGAGTATTTGGATTTGGAAGATTTTATAATGAATTTCATTGTTAGATACATCCATTATATTTTGGTGGTGGTGGTAATGATACATACACAGATGTTTGAACGAAAGTATGTCGAAGCTATCCCTCATGAGTGGTTCAAGACCATCAGCAACTTGCTTGCAGGTATTCAATCGGCAAGCTATTGAATTGGCGAGTTGAGAGTGGCTTGCAGATTAGCATCAGTATCAAGCTGACAATTTTTGCGTTTTATTGAAATAGGGTTTCATCAACTCGGCCCAAATGACGAGGTATTGGTCAGTGAATGCAAGACTGACTATTACAAGGATGCTCTCTCGGTGAGGGTTTGGAATTTTTTGGTGAGCACGACCACCTTAAGCTGGTAAAAAATTGTGGAAGGTATTTAGCTTATGCTGTTGGTATAAGGTTTTAGTATCTTGTACCTTTTTATTTGTTGATTTTGGCCATGCTAGGATCTGTGTGTGTGTGAAGCTCATTTTCATCTCATTTCTTTTATAGGGTAGGAGAAGGCAAAAGTTATGGCGGTGGGAAGTAGGCCAGCCGGGTTGTTCGTTGCTCTAGTGTTGGCTGAAACGGGAGGTAGAGTGACGCCTGTGGAGAGGGAGCAACCTGTGGAAGGTCAGGGCAATGGAAGGTCGCGGTAAAGACAGTGGCGCTCTCATGTTTCACCGCTTGTTGAATGCGGAGAGCAATCTATGCTATGGAGAGGTTGGTGGTCATCAACATGGACTCTCAAGTTTGAGTGTTGATACGGTTTTTGTAGAACAGATAGAACTATAGAAGTGAGTTACAACTATGTCATTTTCATCCACGGCAGGTAGTGTGCGTACATACATAGTACTAGGCATTCAAGAATGGTGTGCACAACAAAGTTTGCACAACAAAGTAGTAGGTAGACATGGCAAAGAATGACACCAGCTTATAAGCAAGTGTTGGATGTGGTCATGACATGTAAGTGTTGGACTTGAGCATAGAAAGTGTCGCCAAAGTGTAATGTTGCTAGACCATACAAATCTTGTACCCATTGTATTGCTAAGAAGTATGACTTTCTGGAAGTTGATTGAATACTTCAATTGTAACATGTTGGCATCTTCAATTTATATCACACGTACCCTAAGCTTGAATGTAAACCGCATGGTAGTGCAAAATGAGTGTCAATGGAATTGTTAGTTGAATTTGAGAGACAGTCAAGTTTGAATGTCTCTCAAATTTGAGTGACACTTGAATTTGAGTGTCACTGGAATTTGAGCGTCACTCGAATTTCAATCTCACTCGAATTTGAGTGACAATCAAATTCAAGTGACACTCAAATTTGAGTGTCACTTGGATTTGATTGTCACTCGAATTCAAGTGAAATTCAAACTTGAGTGACACTCGAATTTGATTGTCACTCAAATTTGAGTGACACTCAAATTTGACTCACTTGAATTTGATTGTCACTCAAATTCAATTGACACTCAAATTGACATTTGATTGACACTCAATTGACATTCAATTTCATTTGAAACTCAAATTTGACAGTCCAATTCCAATTGACAGTCCAATTGATAGTCCAATATATTGACAGTCCAATTGACACTCCAATATATTGACAGTCCAATTGACACTCCAATTGACAATAAAATTCAATTGACACTCCAATTGACACTCAAATTCAAGTGACACTCAAATTTGACTCACTTGAATTTGATTGTCACTCAAATTCAATTGACACTCTTATTGACATTCAATTGACACTCAAATTCAATTGACACTCAAATTTGACACTCAAATTGACACTCAAATTCAATTGACACTCAAATTGACATTTAATTGACACTCAATTGACATTCAATTTCATTTGAAACTCAAATTTGACAGTCCAATTCCAATTGACACTCCAATTGACAGTCCAATTGACAGTCCAATTGACAATCAAATTCAATTGACACTCCAATTAACACTCAAATTCAATTGACACTCCAATTGACACTCAAATTCAATTGACACTCCAAGTGACACTCAAATTCAATTGACATTCAATTGACACTCAAATTCAATTGAGTTTCAAACTCGAGTGACACTCAAATTTGAGATTCACTTAAATTCAAGTAAGCCAAATTCAAGTGACTCTTGAAATTGATTGTTACTCAAATTCAAATGACACTCAAATTGTAGTAACACTCGAATTTTGATTTTTTGAATTTGCTACTAAAATTTTAGGAATTTCAGGGCGTGTTATATACCGTTCAAAAGGTCTTTTTAAGACCTTGCCGACGGTATGTAACACGCCGTTCGATGATGAAAGTTGCAGTCGTAAATCAAATATCAAAATCTGCAGTTGCCAAGCAACTGCAGATTTTGTTTTTAGTATTGCGACTGCAATTTCAATCATTTAGGGGCGCGTGATATACCGTTGGAAAGGTCTTAAAAAGACCTTTCCAACGGTATATCACACACCCAAAAATGATGAAAATTGCAGTTGTAAATCAAAAAACAAAGTTTGCAGTTGCCAAGCGAGTGCAGATCAGGGTGCGTGCTGAAAATCCATGTGAGTGCAGATCAGGGTGCGTGCGATTGTGGCTGTGGTTTTTTCGACAATGTTGTCAACCAGTATAGCCACAGAATTGAACAAAAACACATATATTTACGCATATATAAATTCATACATAAGTTTAGAGCTACGCAGTTGGAAAATCGAACAACTGTCACTCAAAATCGGGTGCCAATAGGGAAAAAACGAATCGCGTATACGCATACTAACAGCGATGCACGCTGTGCAATACTAGTTTCATTAACTACATGTAATCAAAGCAACTTGGATGCATGCAGAGAATGATAACAATTGAACGAAGATACACACGCAAAAAAATACCCTGTTGACAGTCAACGGAAAGTTCAATTGTCACTCAAATTTGAGAAAAAAACGAATTGCGAAAAAAGGTGGTCAAAAGTACCGCAATAGGAAAACGACTACGGTACTTTTCGACCATGTTTTCTACTAGTGTTAGCTGATTGGAATGTACTGTTCCCTGCTATTCTTTGTTATCCAACAGTTTCAATCAACTGTAACTCAAATTTGGTACTGCTCATTCAGTTCTAATTCTATGCATGACGGAATTGATGACTTCATAGCATGCACCCATTGATTCTCATATGTTTCCAACGGTCATATGACATACTGGTGAAGTACAACAGTGCATTTTTACGCGGCATGTCGTATGCACTACGTTGTCCATGCAGTACAAAGTTCACTACCAAAATGACAAGGAAATATTTTGTAATGTCCATCCTTGAAACCGCAGGAAGTACCAAATCTGTATATGGTTGAATGTCCATAAACCAGCAACTCAATCAATGTTGCCTGTTTCTGGCCGTGCTTAACCCCTAAACGTCCAGGCATCCAGTTTCTAGACGTTTGTTGGTCAAACCCAATTTTGATCTTGAAGATGACTTTTGTTGCTAATACACCCAAGTAAGAAAATGAAGTTTATAAAGTCTAGTTTGTACTCCACTTTTCAAATCTTAAAAATTCCAATTATTGAGTATTTTATTGCTTGTGCAAGCTTTGTAGCTCAAGGTTTGAATTACACTACATAGGATGTTCACCTTTCAAATTTCAAAATTTAAATAAAAAATTTCTATGGAAAACATATCATGTGATTCTCCATTGTAATTTGTACCTGCTCCCCAAAAAATATTAATTTTTTAAAGCTTTTTTGTAATATAAATTATTTTCTGAAGTATGTGACTTAAAAATTAGTTAAAAAGGCCGTATTAAATCAAAATAATCTGATAATTTCAAGACTGATAGGAAACATTCAATTCCATGCATGAAAAATATTACAAAATATATTTTGATAAATCTTGAAGGCTAAATTGTGTAGTTTGACTTTCCTACAAAGGAGTGGTACGTTTAAGGGTTCATTGGGAATAAAATGTTGACCGCACACAACATATGTTTTCATGACGATTGCAAGAACTTGCTACATGTAATTCACGTTTCTGAATTGTATGCATAATTCCAAAGTGGAAAGTAACCTCTACCATTACATCACATATCTTTTTCCTAAGTGTAGACTGTGTTCTTCCTACATTCCACTCATGAGCTACTGCCATAGTGACCAAGCAGCCCAAGTATTTGTTTGCCAAGCTTGGCATGCCATTGCTCTAGTGGAATACTGAAATTGGTGGCCCAAAGAGAGTTGTACATGTCATAATTGGAGGAGGTGGTGCTCTTACGACATCCTACTTTACCGCAAGTACATTCCATCATGCTACATGGCCTGACATCCATGTTCAGCCATGATGAACTTCCTTTGAACAGTTCATATTACATCCAGCATGCTAGCCATGGAATTTCCTCATAGCTTTTCTAAGGCCCTGCACATTTGCATATTCTCATATGAATATCCTGTGATGTTCAGGCTCCATCGTAAAGGAACCTATTATCAGAACTTGTGGACAGCGGCCGTTATTTGTTTTTCGAAATCATACCTATCAGTTTCAATTCATATAGTTCTTCTGATATAAGTATGAATGTATAGCCTAAATAACGCGATAGTTTTTGTAATTGTGAACTTGAAGGCGTATTGTGAGCCACTAAAATGACTGTACACTTCAATATACAACTCTTGCAAACTTTCCCAGTACATTCATACCATTTTTGGATTTCATGAGTCTGAATGTGCTCGAAATTCCTAAGTGCAGAAATATCACGTTCTCCGTACTAGACTATTAGATACACCACAGTGCAGTATATCAGGAGGTTTGGGTAATCCTGCACGCATCCGGTATGCAACTTCTTAGTGATTCCTGCAACAGGAATCACTTGTACACTTTATTCTGAAAGTACCCAAATACAACATCCTCAGGATATTGTCCTGAGAATGACCTACAGCACTCCTACCTCATTTACCTATTCATCGTTCACTGTATGCTACTGAGTGATCGAAACATATAAGTTGTTGGAAATGAATACATGTACTGCACTATATCATCCCATAGGTCATGATCATACACATGAACACTATGAGCAATTTTGATGTGCATGTATGTCACTGTTATACTACAATTATTCATAGCTTGCTTATTATAATACATTCAGATGGGTCGTGTACGTGAAAAATTCATGTACGGAGTGTCTATTGTACTGTTCTATGCATACCTTCCGCCAATGATATAATTGTCTGTGCTAGTCTCGACTTTCACTCAGACAAAGCATCAAATATGCAGACTTCATTGCATACGTCTCTTCATGCTGCCATCATGATGAAGACTCCGTGTCAGAAATGTACCTATTCAGCTTCCGCCGACTATGCCGTTTCTGAACTTCCGATGTTTGCATTACACGCTGCATGTATAATATCCACAAGACAGCTTTGGCACGTCAAGAGACAGGGGACATGATACTCAACTGATACCCGTATTATCCATGGACCAAAAGTACAGACATGTGCAAGTGAAGGCAAACTCAAACCCCCCATTCCCTTAATGATAGAGTCCCACACAATCTCTTAAAGTGTAAGCCTTGCACATGCAGTCACAAATACATATAGTCTTGTGTTTTATCAATCACAACCGGAACTAGACGTTGCTGTGCTCCCCAAAATCACTTCCATATCGCCGTAGTCATTCGTTTGTTGTTTGATACTAACCGCTATTTATTGGCTATAGGTCTGTCATACAGTAATGCCCATGAAAAATGCACCATGTGTACAAAAATTTCAAAAAGCTAATTACAACTCGTTTCGTGAAGAGCTTAATCTACAGGTCTTCACCCTCTTGGGATCTATGTCCGTATGTTCTTCATGTAGACGCGCCCTATTCACTTCCCCTGTAGATAGACCCCGCCCTTTCCTTTAATTCGGTCACTCAATCCAACAACACTATTGACACTCCTATTGAGAAGAGTGCGTTCAACAAATAATAGTACATGGGGCTTTGTTATGGTAAACTCACCTTCACAGTAGTATCGCTGGTGATTGCTGCATGCCTCTCCACCAATTCAGATTCCTGCACATCCCAAACATATAAGTTCATACTCCAACATAGCACTGCCAACTTCCTGCTCGCAAGACATGGGCACATCATGGTACGGTTTCTGACATACCTGAGTCGATGGTATGCACTCTTCGAGGGCTGCAGCTGCATCTGCCACAGACCCTGACAACTCTGGGGCAGATGCAATTGATGTAGTGGCCTGCTGGGTAACGGGAGCGTTTGGTGATGACGGGCACTGACCACTACTCAGCAGCTCCGCTAATCCAGCATTGCGAAGAGTCTCGTGCGCTTGCTCACGTAGTTTCCTCTCCTTCTCCAACTCACGTTGCAGCAATAGATTCTGCATTTCAAGGTCCCTGCTCTTGTGTACATTGGCCTTGTTCACCGACAACTTCTTCTTGCCAATGGACTGTAGCTGAATTCTAATCTGAGTCTTACTAGACACCTTTGGTTCACTCCCTTCAACCCCTCCACCACGTCTTCAGTTCCCAAGGAGATATCGGAGTCATCGTTGGATGGATTATTCTGCACTACCTCCTTCCACATGCGGTCCTCCTCATCGCTGTCAATGGTAATAGGGTTATCAATATTAGAAGGGACACGAAGTGCTACCTCGTCTTTCATCTTCAAAAGTGGAGGGATTGCTGGGAGCCGTGGACGATCCGGTGTGACATCCATAGTGGCATCACCCATGGGTTCGTCTTCAACGCGGGGAGGGTTTGCCTCAACTGCTGTTTCCATGTCCACACCTTCTTCATGGTCCTTGACGGGTACAGGGGATTCTTCCATTGCACATGGCGATTGATCAGGACTGGCACTGTGTTCCCCAGCCGCCGCCTCCTCATTACCAGTTGCCACTGTCACATTCATGGAAAGACAATGGACTGTCAGATTCATGGAAAGACAATGGCATGGACAGACCTGGTAGTGGGGAAATGCCACCAGCCGACTCCTCTGTCGCGTCAGTCATGTGACTATACCCTGCAGCAATGGCAGATTCTGGGGTGACAGTCATCACCCCTGCTGTGGGACATTGCAATGCTTCTGGTGATTCCTCTACCGTGCAAGCCAGTGGGAAATGGCGCAGTGGAGACATGTCCACATCTAAGCTAGGACTACCAGTATGCACAGTATTATGAGGAGGCGACAGTGCCACGGGAGCCTGTGAGTCAACCATTAACTCGTCAGCAACCTCGCCTAAGTCAGGTCGCTCTTGGAATAACCTAGACGCTGGAGAATCCTGATGCACCTGACCGCCATGGGTACGGAGTGAGTTTCGCTGCTGGTTCTCTGCCGATTCCCGTAGCACTTCTGCTACTCGGGGACTACTGTCCTTGACGTCCTCCTCTTCGTCTGCAGTGTCCCCGTCCACTTCCCCGTCTCCCGAGCCGCCGTTAGACTCGCCCTCTTCGTACCCGTCGTCGTCGTCACTGTCGGAGCTGTTCTCTGACAATTCGTCCGCCTCTCTCACATCAGCAGTTGTGTCATTCTTCAGCTTCGACCGAATCTCCCTACCCGGGACATCAGTATCCTCTGCACATTCACCCGCCTCCTGCTGGAATGGTATCCAACACTCTTTTTCACCAATCGTGTCATCAATTTGAACATCGGTGTGGAATACGTGTTCAAAGCCGATGAGCTGGTAGCCCAGACGGTGGCTAATGACGTATAGATCCAAACAGTCGTCCGATAGAACCACCGCAAGAGGTCGAAACTGTTTCATCTGCAGTGCAATGCGTTTCCATTAGACATCCATGTTCCAAATGCAGGACTTTCCACATACAAAAGCCAGTATCGAAAGCCGCTATGAATACCACTTACCACCGCTGCAATAAGGCACTTCCGCCCCGTCGTGATACACAAGACATTGTCGATCATAGGGCCGCCCCTTCTCGGGAGTTGTGTAAAGAAGTCGAGGTACACTTCCGTGCGGAGCTCGTGCTCCAGCACCCCAAACTCCTTTACCTGTTCGACTCTCTTAGTGCGCTCCTCGCTTCGCACTTGCTCCTTCCACTTGAGGGGTGTGGCCTTGGGCTTCGTGAAAACGTACATTGTCACACCATTGCCCTTCTTCAATGTGGTTTGGGAGAAGAAGTGACTCTCTCGGGCTGCGGGAACATATCTGGACTCCACTACGGACCAGTCCTTCAGATGCGCTGCCATGGCTGCTCGAGCTTCATTCTGCTTGTTGGAGTGTACGATTACTAGCCAGTACGATGGAGACGTCAAGTAGTTGTGCGGCTCCACAAATGGCTGCAGCGCAACCAAATAACTTCTCCCAAGCGTCGGGTCCATGTCAAAATCTTCTCGCGCTATAAAGGGATCGAGGGATCTGAAGTCCAAGACGCCACCTGCAAACCACAATGTTCTAGCATTTACAGGAATCCAGTTTGCTGGATCCAAGCCTTCACTTGTGCCAACCTTGTACTCAAAACGCGTCTTTGACCACTTGGACAGAACACCCTTTGCGTTGACAACGGCAAACACTGATTGCAGGTCCAATCGCCGTCCATGATCCTTGTTCACAACTCGATTGAGCTCCGCCAAAAATGCTTCGGGGGGGTCCTCCTGTTTCCGTCTTGGCCTGTCACTGACCTTCATGACCTTTGTCAAATACTGCTTGGATGCCCTGAAGATTAACTTGTCCATGAGTGCTGAGTTAAACCCCGTCCACTGTTTGAACAACCTCCACTCGCTGACGTTCAGATTGTCGTCAACCCAAATCCGCTCTGCGCATTGACGATGCAGGAATCGCACCACCGCATTCTTGGCCTTCTTCCTGTCCGTCCATTCTTTGAGACTCAACAGGAACTTGTTCTTCGGACGGTTCTGCCCTAAGTACACCTTTGGGCACGTTGACATGTTGGGGTCCAGCTCTCCATCCTCCGTCAGGCCTTCCGTGATTTTACTCACTAACTCAGCAAGACTGCCCTTACCAAGTCCTCGGAGACACTTGAAGGTATAGGCAACGGTGTATTTCCGCACCCATACCTCTGTGTCATCCTTCCACTTTGACCCCGTGTCCGGGTTCACCAGATCTCCACTCTCGTACCACTGGAAGGCTTGCATGATGGCCTTGTAGAGATCATCGTCAGCACAGATGACGCGGAACTCGCCAGGGTATTCCTTGATAGACTTGTAGATGTTCTTGAAGGCCATGGCGTTTAGAGTTTCTACTGCCTTCGCTTGAAACTCCTGCAATCCATCCCCCAAGTGCACAATTGCCCAGTGAATCAGTGCTCTAGGTTTCAGAAATGAAAGCATATTCACGCAGTGAGAGTGAAGGACACATATGACACCAACATTCACTAACACATTAAGACAGCATTCACTAACACATAATACAGCATAAGACACATTCACTAACACAAAAGACAGCATAAGACAGCATGCACTAACACAACACATAGGACAACATTCACTAACATAAGATAGCATTCACTAACACATAACACATAACACATAACACAACACATAACAGCATTCACTAACATAAGACAGCATTCACTAACATTCACTAACATTCACTAACATTCATAGGACAGCATTCATAAGACAGCATAAGACAACATTCACTAACACATAAGACACATAAGACAGTATGCACTAACACAACACATAAGACAGCATTCACTAACAGAAGACAGCATTCACTAACACATAACACATAAGATTCACTAACACAAGAACATTCACTAACATATAACACACTAACATTCACTAACATAAGACAACATTCACTAACATTCACTAACAGAAGACAACATTCACTAACACATAACACACTAACATTCACTAACATAAGACAGCATTCACTATCATTCACTAACAGAAGACAGCATTCACTAACACAATAAAATACACAATAAGACAGCATTCACTAACACAAGAAGACAGCATTCATTGACACATAACACATAGCACACTAACATTCACTAACACACTAACATTCACTAACACACTAACATTTACTAACAGCATTCACTAACACAATAAAACAGCATTCACTAACACAAGAAGACAGCATTCATTGACACAATAAGACACAATAAGTCATACCTTGTAGACCAGTCTGTTAGTCAAGTCTGGTCTGTCGTACTCCAACCATAAGTCCCTGGCGTATTGAATGTGCAGTAGGTATTCAGGTGAGTCCCACCTGAACTGATTTGTGTTATTGGTGCGACGGGATAGCTCTGACAGTAACATCTTGTCCGATGTATAGACAAAATCGCACTCCCATTCACTGTATGCATCCTTCTGAGATTTAGAGACTTCGGGACTGTCGATGAGTCTTTTGGCCGCTGCCCACAAGTGTTGACCATTGATTATGTAGAAGTTCTGGTCCTTCACCTCGTCGTATGAAGTTGGCTCTTCCTTGGACGTTGGCATGAGCGTCAATCTCTGTTTGTTTGGATGCAGCTGCGTCAAGAACACTTGCAGTAAAGTCTCTACGAGGCTCTCGTGGAACGGCCTATACTTCATGTCCTTTGGTGCCAATTGCATTCTGTCGACGTGAACCTTCTTTGTAAAGTGCTGGCCCCATATGTACATTGGTGCACTGCGCGTTTTGAAGTCTTCTAGCTCGGCTTGGCACTTACCCACATCGATTTCCTGCCCGTCGCCAACTGCCTTTGGGTGACGGAGCGGTCGTTTCCTACTTCGCTTCATCGACTGTGCGACTGCTGCCGCGTTCTCCGTGTGGCACTCTGCCCGGAACTTGGACTCCACCGCTGCCATTGCTTCTGTCGTTAAGTTAGGCCCGCTCGTCACAGTCACCGTCTGCTCTCTCCGCTTCACATTGGTATGCTTTCGGCGCTTCGCCGGCTGCAGGGCGACCTCTTGAACATCATCGTCACTACTGTAATTGCTCCTGCCAGTGGGCGATGGCCTGATGGCTGTCATCACCGCTTCCTCAACAGCCTTGCCCTTCCCTGTTCGCTACGCTTCACGGTCCGCGTCAACTCCCGCAGTGGCCGTGCCGGCGTCGCCCGCCGCGCTCTCTGCAAGCTTCTCCTTCCCTTTCGGTGCCCGGTCACGGCTTGGTGCAGGTAGAGCTATGACTGTGGTGGGTGAATTACGTTTTCGCGCCTGCGTTGGAGGTTTGTCAGACACCCGCTGTCCAGCACTGGTGTTCACCGCCCGCAGGGCACTGACCAAGGACGTCAATGCTCTGCTGAGTTTCACGTAATCCGCGTTCATATTTGCGATAGAGCTTGGTGGCAGAATTGGCGTCTTCCTAAATTCCTTCAATGCCGCGTCGTTCTGCGCTATGTTCTTTGTCAAATTCTCCGTCTCGAAATCATCCTCGCCTTCCGTGAAGTACAGGTTCGCCACGCTACCGGATGCATTCTCGACCCACAGTATGATGTAAGGCGCACAATATTTCACTGCCGTGACTGCCAAGGACGACAGTACGTACCACACTGGTTCCTCAGCTCCGGCTTGGGCAGTATTTACAGCTACCCGGAGTGCAAACCCACTATCCCGAGGTAGCTTCTGCAGTTCTAAACTCCAAGTGCGAGGTGTGGGAAACGTACGTTTTACCCAGTACTTCTTTCCCACGTTTACAGTTCCAAGGATATT
The DNA here is from genome assembly GCA_022496805.1 of Pohlia nutans. Lineage (NCBI taxonomy): Eukaryota > Viridiplantae > Streptophyta > Bryopsida > Bryales > Mniaceae > Pohlia > Pohlia nutans. The sequence continues at coordinate 5,662,105 of CM040088.1, read as the reverse complement.
CACATTGTGAATGAGGTCAAATACTCTTTTCAGACCTCCTGTATAGGGGATGTCCGGCACCTTCTCCGTTACTCCTTTTCCCATCCTGTTCGACCCTGCAAGACATTTATGCACTACTGTGAATGATGTACAACTGCATGTACTGAACCAATGTGCATGATACTAGTACTCGCATGACACGACACATATATCTTGCCTTTTGTCTGTGCAGGTGGACTCCAGTCGTTTCTACCAACACTCATTTTACTCACATGTCTGCTTCCGCAGTGGGCAATTGCCCAATAGGTACTATCAGTCTGCAAATTTTGCACCACCAGATATCTTCCTCAGTAATTATATGTATTCTGTCTACTAAGGTCATGACGCACTGGGCCACTGGGTGTATGCTACATCTGAACATTCGCATGACAGTCATGGGAATTGCCCACATTCTAGACGCCGTCCTCGCCACATTGTGGCCATGGCACTGGGCGATTGCCCACTGCCTACTCCCATGTCTCCCCTGTTCTGCACTGCTCACGTCTTCTGCAGTACATGGCTGCGATGCTCATTTCTGGGACATTGAGCTCTTGCAATGCTGGACAGTTCCTGGCGTTACAACACGCACTGTCTAATTCACTGGGCAGATGGCTAGAAGATGGACGGCATGGTATTCATGCTGTGCACTGTGACGCCCAGTTGTGGCCCAATTCTAGGGTCTGTGTCTATCAGACACACATATGCGGAATTTCTTTTCTGCATTGCCCTGACTGAGAGCCATGAATTTCACTGCCCGTTCTCATCGACAGGAAAGTGACTGCCCGATTTTCTACAACAGCACTCGCTAATCCACTCGCTAATCCAGTAGCTAATCCACTCGCTAATCCAGTAGCTAATCCACTAAGCCATTGTCCACCGGCTTCAGTATTTCTAGACAGTGGCATACGGTACTGCTAAGCCACTAAGCACTGTATTTAATAGCTGTCTACGGTCTTGGGGTATATTTAATTTTTATATCGCAGTTCGTATATGCAAAGGAAATACGACACATCGTAAAAGAAAATCACTCCTATCACAAGGAATGGCAATATTCGAATGTATTGGACTTCCCAGTGTATTGGGACTGTTTCAAATCGAAAGTTGCCAGACATCCCTTCCGCAATTTCCCAGTGGATCTATGTCACTTGTACATAGAAGTACGTGGAATACGGTGGAATGCCCGAACGACTGGACTGTTCCCATTGTCGCACACTACAACATCTCAATACAACAAACAATTTCCGACTATGCAGTGCGGAACGGCTATTCCTACTGCGTCCAAACTGTGCTGTCCATGGAGCCTACAAGCATGAACACGACTGGAGCTTCTATGCCCGAAACGAACGAAGTATACCTGATTTCAAACAAGCACACTCCCTGAACCCAATGTAACTTGGCACGCTTCGCTCCCACATGACCACAAAGTCGGCTACACGAATACGTACCTGGGGTTTGCGATTTCTCTGCAATGCCGCACTCGTCACTGCAGTATTCTTCGTTGTGGCGTCTTCCCCGAATGCCGCACTCCTCCCTGCCACTCGACGCCGGGGCCGTCTTCCGCGAATGTCCCGTGCAGTCCCCTCCACAACCCGCGCGCAATACGACGATCACTACGAAGACTGCAACACGTAAACCTACAGTGCTATAGGAAGAGCGCCGGCAAGAGCAACAGAAGGGGACGACCTACACATATGTACACAGCATGATCGCATGCCGAGACGCAGGAGCGGCGGCCGACACAATGCAAACACAAGCCTGACGAGCAGGAGTACAACTTCCAGGATTACTAAAAGCAAGAGCAAGCCCACAAGCTTCCAAAAACTCTGCAACAACATTGGGAGCTCGCACACACAAGACTCAGGCGCGCGACAGAATGAGGTGCGAGACAACAGCCAGGGTTTTCCGGAGGTTCGGTCGCCGGAGGTTCGGTCGCCGGAGGTCCGGCCTACTGCCAGCACGTTCGGCGCAGGTTCGTTGCGGGTCGGCGGAGGGTCGTGCAGGGGTACCGCCACGTCTGGGCGGCAGGTTCGGCCGCAGGGTCGGGCCCGACCTTGATGCAGCTTCGGGCGCCTGCTTCGGGATGCACGGTCGGGCCGCCACATTTACTGTCATGCACTCATTACGCGAACTCCTCATTTCAAACACCATGTCCACTTCTCATTCTTTGAAATCTACACATCGTATAGAGTGACGACACATCTGTACAGCACTTGTAGACATCACAAAATCCCAATACGTTGTACATTCACAATAAACGCAATAGTTGTGTAATTGGGAATGTCCACCATATTCGGACTCCGTAAAATAAAAACGTGGTATACATGTCGTGCAACATTTTCCACTACATCCATACCATTTGTAGATGTCCGAACTTACAGAAATATTTTGGTAATAACACGAATATGCGAATTATACTGAAACTGGCCAATAAATTCTATACTAGAATAAAAAGAGATTCAACGTTGCCATGTACGCTCTATTATTCACGAGTCTTTATATTATGTAGTTCTTATAGGAAGCAATATTTGCAGTCTTCAAACTCATTGAAAACTAGTTTAGCCGTCTTTCTTGACGGCTAAAATAGTTTCCTTTGAGTTTAGAGACCACCAAGCTCCTACGCACCTAACAATGATAGACCACCAAGCTTTTCCATACTTTTTAACTATTTAGGGTGAGCAAAGAAGAGTACATTAAAGCAAAATTCACGGTATCTTATTCAAACACAAGGTGACTTTAAGGATAACTCTATTGCGTATTGTGACCTTATGCCTTCCGGGCAATAATAGCTTGGTCCTTCGCCGTGTACGCCCGTTCTCTGTGATTCTAATATGTATACGTGGAAAAGTAAGGAAATTAAATTTATTAACCCCTCAATTTTGTAGCGACCATATTCTGGTCGTTCCACTTTTTGGGCAGCCTCCCGGGTCCTCATATTTTTAAAAATTTCAATGAAAATTTCATTCTAGCTTCCATAAACTACACTCTACATGTCGCACTTCTGTTCATGTCAGTCCGATAAGTATTGCAAAAGTTATAAGCATTTTAAGTTTCTGAAGCAAGATCGGGCAGCCAGAATTTTTTTATGTTTTACTCTTTTTCAACATTTCTATTTTGATTCATGATTGGTTGATCTTTATCTACAACTGAAGCTTTACATGTACCCATTTTGAGCAATGGGATAAAAGTTATGAGGACATCAGTTTTTTGGGCATTGTGGACAAAACAAACTTTGAAGCTCATTTCGAAACTCCATTTTCAATATGTTTTACTGAAATAAAAGGCAGTACGTGACGATTTCCAAGTACATTATTCTCACCGTTAAAATTGACATGTTACAATTCCATGTCAAACTTATTACCGACTTTCTTTTTCTTTTCACTGTGTACCCACTTCTAGTCATTGTTTTATGAAAAAATTAATATGAGCTTTGTTCTTACAACATGTTATATTTGAAGACTTAACTCAATTGTTAACATGGCCTTGCCATTCATGGAATGTCTAACCCATTCAAAAAAAAGATATTAATTTCTAAAGTTCAAATGTGTCACCGGATTGAATCCCATAAAATCTTCTTTTGCAACTTTGATCCTTCTAATCTAAGAATGTAATGGGCAGTGTGCTCTCAAATTCTGTGCTCACATGAAAATTCAAGTTGGGTATTAGATCTTACGGTTAAATGATTAAAAAAATAAAAAACATATGATTTCTTCAACAACTTCCAAATGCTGCGTTTTTCATGGTGTTCTGTGAGAATACAGTCCTGGTCCTTCAGGGGTTAAGGTACACATTTTAAATGTACGACAATGGTGTAAAGAATAAATGTAAATTGGCGTACACGAATGATTTGCATTTCTTGTAATGGTCTTCATTGTGAATTCCCGCAGTGCTTCAAACAATGGACTATTTCACTACAATTTAAAAAAATATATAGACGGCACGTGCTGTTTAATCCGTAAACGCCCAAACGACCACTTTGTGGTCAGTGCCCACACATTGCGGGCTGCATGTATATATATATATATATATATATATATATATATATATATATATATATATATATATATATATATATATATATATATATATATATTTATTTATTTATTTATATATTTTTATTTATTTATATATATGTATGTATGTATGTATATGTGTATGTGTATATATGTATATATATACATATATACATATATATATAGACATACAAAACCACATTCAGTGTACTGTCCACCGCATTGTGAAATATGACAATCTAAGTTCCACAGCAAAGGGTATACTTTTTCAAAGCCAATGACCTCAACATTGTCGTAGTGAAAAAAAAATTGGTATTTAGAGAACGCAATCATGTTCCCTTCATAATTTATATTGCTTCTGTGAAGTGTACAATACATGAACCAATTGTAACCAATCATGCCTAATTTTGAAACTATAAAATCCAAAATTAGAGTTCATACAAAGTTGCAGAGGTTGATGCTTTTGAATTCTTCAAACCACAATGTACACTGAGTATGGGAAGGTTGAGCGTACCCATTATTTGTAGAGATGATGCCCTACATTTTGTTCACTGAACCAAACTTCATCAAACATATGGAAGGCACATAATACAACACATATATGTTTTCTACTGATTCTTGTGCTAGTTGCCTACCATATGTATGCTGCAATACCTTTAGAGTTGTCGACTAACAACTTGCTTACATACCCTATAAGCGTTGGGAATCCAGAAGTGGAACCTATGGTCACGAATATAATGTTTTGAAAACCACCTCCGAACTGAGGTCAGCACTAGAATTTCTATGAAATGTACGAAATTGTAGTAAAAAAATTTTGGCGGCATCACAATGAAATGGCTATGACATGAATTTTGCAACTATGTTGGAAATTGAATTTAAGAAAATATGGACACCCAGCATTTGTACATGTTGTTGTCATCAATATTTTAAAATTCATCACCATCATGTGTTTAACGTCGAATTATTATATAAGATGATGAAAAGTGAATGAAAAATTGCAGTACAAGCTCGGGGGGTGCACTATACTAAACCTGTACAAGTATACGTGAGTGCACAGAAGGGGTATTAATTTGAACAGTGCCGTATTACGTATACATACAATAAACATATTCAAAGCTGAAAATATTGACGTATATTTACATTAAACATATATTTAGGATGGAATATACCTGTATACAAAGGTTTTTAGACATACAACCCCTCGTATACAAAGGGGTTTTTAGAGGGGGTCATGAACGCACGTGGTTCTCAAACATAATGTAGAGTGCACCCCCCGGGAGTACAAGCAATTCCGTATAAGATAATAACTTTTGAAGTCATAAGATGATAATTCTGTAACTCATAAGATAATAATTATGTACTTCATAAGATCATAATTTTGTTGTGAAGGAACAATAAAATTTATCATTTATTTACAAGTTTCACTATTAAAATAATGAAATTTCATGTGATCAGATTGAAAGTATTAATTAGACAATAATTTCAAATACATTTAGACCCCAACAAAACTTTATTGTTTATATGTCATTCGTTCAGTACAATGTACTGCATCAAGGTTAGTCTTGGCACCTCTTAGCCTAATTTAAAATAACGATTGATATACATATAGTACCCTCTTAGAGTATTATATTTCAACCCATCACAAGAAATTCCGTCATTGGCTTTTTCAATATCTTATTCGTAATTGAAATACAAAACATTTTTGAGTTTCAAGTTTGAAATATTATACCAAAATATTGGTGATAAAAATTGCAGATGTAACTGGATGGATAGAATCTAAAATTTGTGATTGGTTGTAACCCCTTCAACTGTGACAAGAAGCTCTGAACAAGTAGCTCTGCGACAAGAAGCTCTGACCAGAGTAGAGCAGGTGAAGAACGACAATGCATTTTACTGGAATAATGAACAGAATATATTTGCTACAATGGTATGTAGCCCAAAATAATGACTGTCTCTGCAATGCCTCTTCTATATGGTCAACACTAATAAATATGATAACGTAAACTTCATGTTTTAATGTTTCTCCAAAACACATTCAATATGACATGGAAGTAGAGAACACTACTCCGTAGCCATAAAATCAGAGAAATTTGCACATACCACACCATTCTACTTCCAACAGCATTTATGGCCAGGAACTACAAAATGGGCAGAGAAAGGCCATGTCAGATGCCTCCAACCATATCTAACCAAATACGACATAGAAAATAACCTTGAAATAAAGGCAACCCAATTTCCCAGCAGTAGCACATGGACCATGAACCCAAATATTGATAATGAACTATCCAATGCATTTGGGTCCAATCCTACAATCACAATATCACAAAAAACAAATGTTCTAGAACTCCGTACCGGGCAATACATATGTAATGCAACAAAACAACTACCCTATGGTAGAGAAAGATTCCCCTCAATCACATGCTGTATTTGGAACTGTGCAAATGCAGACACTTGGCTACACGTACTTCTAAAATGCAATCAGCATCATATACACGGCAGTAGAGTAAAAAGACAGAACAAAGCAGTATGGGAACTCAAAAAAGTAATCCTCTCATCACAAAAATGTAGATGGTACACCCTCATGAACGCAAAAACATTGAATAACAAACCCCAAGAAAACACAGTACCCCCAGGGCTACTACCATGTTCATGCGTACAACAAAGATGCCATTGCAACGCTAGATTCAAACCTGATATTGTTTGCGTCAAAGGACTCCCATACAAAAATGACCCACCATCAAACTCATCAGAAAACCACACAATACAATTCATTCAACTTCGATACTGTAATGACAGATACCCAGAAGAAACAATTGATCACAAAATTCGGAAATACCAATCACTTATTAATAACATCATGAATCTAGGATGGACACTTGATCCACTCATAGTCATCACGGCAGGAGCCAGAGGTACAACACATACTCCCTCAATAAAACATTGTCGAAACAAAATGTAAACTACCCATTCAACATATATCTCGTGGCATAACAGTACCGTACAAATGGCAGTCAACTAGCAGAACAATGAAGAGAAATTTAGATGGATGAAAAATTGTAGTACGGAAAAGTTCAGTACGGAATTCTAACCTAGGCGATCTTTCCTGGTAGGGGTCTTTGAAGGGGAAAAATTAAATCGTTTAAGGATAATTCACTCAAGTCGCTTATAAGGATAAAGATAATTGAACTCAATCACCTAATGTTAATAAAACTTAGTTTATGTTAAATTATGGTATGGGCTCTCATCTATAACTAATTCCAGTCAATTAGATATGCTTCTGTCTTGTCCTATCTTAAGGTCAAATAGTCATAGCAAAAGGGGAGACACCCCTTTATAGTATCCACGTGAGTAAAATAGACATAGTATCCAAGTATCCATGCTTTACAGTCCTCACTTCTCTTATGTCTATTTATACATTCATATCTATCGTATAATTTGCTTAAGTTCAGAGAAAAGAGTCTTATCTTATATAGGTCTTTCGGTTAAATCTTTATACTACATCTTGCTCCATCTTGCATTCTTTATTTATTTAGTGTACTCCTTTACACTTTAAGAATACACGTATCTCATCTAGTAGGACACTACAACGACATTGATTCTATTATATCCCACGAGAATCTACACTATCAATCTAAAGTAAGGTGGATAAAGAATAATTATTCCCTAAAGATGGCCAGTGCTTCTGGATTCACGCTTCTATCACTATAACTTGCTACTACTATAGAGTACCTGTTGTATAAAATATCCAATGTCAACTCTCTATATTTTGGTTCTACAACTCTTATCAAACAAGATTCATTATGAATCTATAAATCTCCGGGGTAATATTTTATAAGGCAATGCACCACAGTGGACTTCAAAACACTGTACCTTTCTTAGTAGCTATCGACTCCCTTGGTCTCACTCCTATTTATATAGAGTCGTCACTATGCATATGTAACTCTTAAAGAAGCTCAATTCTGACGTACACATTGTATATGTATTCAGTCATTGAAATACACAAATGCACTCTCTAAGTAAAATTGACAATTTCTATTTAACATATTTTAACCTATATATATCACTATAATTATATATTCACTCCATGATATCCTGAACAGAGTCAAATAGACCGTTATGGTGTTCACTCAGTATTCTTTTCAATGATCATAATTTCTCTATTGATTTGAAGTCACTTGAATAAATTACATTGTCAAATTTCCATGTTCTTGCATGTAACCAGTACACAATGGGTTCCAATGAATCCAATATAGTGAAATAGACAGTTGCATTTGAAAAACTTGTTCAATTAGACTGGTTGCTCAATAAAATATTCAATGTGAATGTGACCAGAGTTCACCAATGTCCAATTGACTGTATCAATTCACCAATTTCCCCATGATCTCAATACAACTCTGCAGTCACTTTGTATAACAGAAACTGATAGAGTTCAGTCAATTTGACTAGAACTGTCCCCATTCAGTTCTCATGCATTCTCATACTCTCATAATCCACTCTCAACCAATATCTGTCAAATAGACTGTTTACATGAATGCATACAAAATTCAATTACATACACACTTCAAGAACTTCATGCAACATTCTCATTCAACAGCAAATAAGAGTGAATGAAATAGACAATTTCAAATTCATACATCAAATCAATAAGCACAGTAAAGCAAAAATCAGCATTCCAATTCTTCTTTACTTCTCCCTGTCAACTCGACTTTTAAGCATGAGCAATAGAAATATGTACAAAGCAAAAAACATAAAACGTATTACAGATTAGACTGTCACTCCTATTAGTGTAGCGAGGGAGAGAACTTTCTCCCTTCCCTCATATATACTATGAATTCTAACAGTACTACCCTTTCAGATCCCGGTTTCAGTCTAATTCACTGTCTGTATCTGAATGTACACACCACTTCCATTCTAGTCCATTAGACATAAAACATTCACACCTAAAATCAATTTAGAGTTTAACAAAAAACAAATTCACAGTACAAAAACATCGCACTATGTGATGAAAGGACATGTCAGAAATCATGCAGCGTCCAAAATATGGATGCTGGTGCGTCAAAGGGTTCAATAAGTACAAACTATAATGTTTATTGTATTGTACAAAATTCTACAAGAATGAAATTACTGTTTTTTTTTTGTTTTTCGTGTATATATATATACATGTATATATATACATGTATATATATACATATACATATATATGTATACATATAATATGATAAAAAATATGAAAGCAAAACTGTTGAAACTTATACATGTATAATAAACTCTGATATCGGATGTCACTAATTTTCAAAAAAATAATGAAGAAAATTTAATTATGCTAATCTGGACTTCATTCTAATTAATGTATTTGCCTATGCAAATAGGATAAATTAGTACAACAACATAAGCATCTTATTACCAAATGTGGTATAAAATGAACAGAGGGAATTTTGCATATTATAATGCTGCTTTGGAAAAGCGCCAACTATAAAAAAGGGTGATAACGTTTAGGGGTGAACCCCTAAACGTTCTCACCCTTTTCAGATTTGGCAGTTTTCCAAAGATGAATTATATAATGCAAGTACGAGGGATATTTTCAAGGTCCACAATGAATAAGATTTGTACATTATGCATTGCCAATTCTATCCATACTATTAGATTTGCGATTGCTATAACCAATACTTCTGTATTAAATTTTACAGTTCAAATATAACATTGTTTTGTAATTTGATTACAAATACGATATGGACCATCTATTACTAAACTTTGTTGTGATGGGTGGAATTGTAATACTCTAAGGGTAGTGATTTTTGGAGAGTTTTTGGTTGCTTAATTTTAGTAGTTCACTGTCTCAAGAGCACTATTCGACTGAAGTATTCAAAATTTTCGGTGGAACAGTAGAACATGAAATGAGGCATACACATTTCACATATCATCCCCTGTCTAATCGAATCACACATGCACGGACGTAACTTCCCATAAAAGTTTCAATAAAAAATCCACATTGCAAAAACTGTATGATGGATGAGAAAAAGGACTTCAAATCCGTACAACATGTAAAATATGCATGGATGGGCGTTAGGGGTTAACCCCTAAATGCCTAGAGCCCTCTCCAAATTCGGCAGTTTTGCAAAGATGCATTATAAAATGCAACCTAGAGGGATATTTTGAACTTGATATATGAATAAAAGTTGTACATTATGAATTTTAGATTCTATCCATACGGTTAGATCTATCATTGCTATTACCAATAATTTTGTATAAAATTTGAAACGTGGAATTAAAAATTATTTTGTAATTCAATTACGAATAAGATATTGACAATCTACGGATGAAATTCATTGTGATTGGTTGAAATGTAATACTCTAAGTGTACAGATTTTTGGAGATTTTTTGGTTGCTTAATTTTATGAGTTGACTTTTTTTAGAGCACTTTTACACTGAAATCTTCAAAAATTTTGGTGAATCACTACAACATGAAACGAGGCATAAATTTTTTGCAAATCATCCCCTTTCTAATCGGATCACATATGCATGAAACTAACTTCCCATAGAATCTACAGTAAAAATTCCACACTACAAAAAGTGCATGACGGATGACAAATTTTGGATGAAATCTATACATCGTCCAAAAAATGGACACTTAGGCAGTTAGGGGTTAAGGGGTAAGTTGGGAATTTCTGCTACATTGGGAATGTTTGAAATCCACGTAACGTGTACAGTGTCTCACCGAATGTATACCAGTTGTACATGTGAAAGAGTCGACGTAACGGAAATTCCCACGTAATCAAATATAAGAATATTATGAATTTCATGTACAAGAATTGAAGAAAATAATAGTATTAGCAGAATTTGATCTAAAATTGTATTGAAAATAATGGTTTGTACTAGACACATAGCTTCAATATTGAAGAATTATGAAATTAAATTATTTACATGTCTATAGTGCCATAGTTGAGTGACACGCACATGTTCAGTCGATGGGCATGGGGTCCACTATGGTGGATAGAATGTAAATTCTGAAATGGAAAAGGGAGATGCAAAGAATGAAGGGACGCACATGTACATGGAAACATGTACCACTGACACATCCACATGCAACACACATTTCAAGGACAAGTAAGAAGAAGACGACAGTGAATGAATGCTCTGGCAAATCTGCCACGTGGCAATTTGGGGCGCGCTGGAGTGGCATGCGTGCGGCCCTACTGCGCCGTCACAGCACATTCTTCCTCACGTCCACATTCTTCCTCACGTCCGGGAGCGCAGCTCTTGCCGCGGCGCTGGTGTGCGGCAGCGACGTCGACCACTCCCCTCTCCATTGTGGCGTTGTTGAAGACGCATTGCACAGTGTTGTGTGGCTATTGCAGTGCAGAAGTATTTTTGGGCAACATTGTCAGGTCGTTCAAGTGCTATTTGCAGTCCAGCAGTGGGAGGTAAGCACTTAACAGTTCTGTATTGCACATGCACTGTGACGCCGACCATGCACATAGTTGTGTATTGTGGCGCCCAGGGTAGGGTGACTAGAATAGGTATTGCAATTCACAATGCGTCCTATTTTTTCAATTGGGAGTTTTTCCCGTAGACGAAATGTTTGACATGTGGAACTGCTATGTATGCACTGGAGAACTGTATAGGAATTGTACATTTCAGGAAGCCGCAGTAGGTAGAAAATTTCCAAGTACTTCACAGAGGACTTCACAGAATATGCTGATTGTGTTTCAGTTGTTGAATGAGCGTTGCAAAGCAGAGCACTGTCGTTCCGTTACTAGCGAGTGGTTGTGGGTGGAACGCGCCTTGTAGTGGAATCAGGGTGTACAGCCGAAGCCAAATACAAGGTATGTCATGAAGCATTATTTTCCAAGTTTGCTCGTGCATTCTGTATTGCGTCCGTGGCCCCGGAATGGCAGTCTGGCGGCCCCTAGAAAGTTTCATCAGAATCGCAACCTTTGAATGTACAGTTGCCTTAGATGCTGTGGGAAAAGGCCCATTGGGTGTATGCGAATGATACAGTACAGAGAATCCGACCATGAGGAAAACTTCCCATGCCAAGAATAGTGTCATGGACTTTCTTTCCGGTGTACAAATACATATGTATTTCTTTTAGTTTTTTATTAGTATAGTGAATGTATATGTCATATTTCTTTGCGCTGTAAAATACAACATGTACGGCAGAGGAGTACGAATACGGGCGATTCGTATAGTGTGCAGTGAAATTTGTACTCTTTCTAAACGGCAATTGCCCACTGGCAATGTCAATTTTCACATGGGCAGAGCAGTTGGGGCAGTGCTTTCTGTAGTAGAATTTTTATCATGACGATGAAGTGAGAAGTTGATATCTGCACTGCCCGGTCTGGTAGACAGGAAAGTGAATTTCAAAGCAGACACTGACGAGAAGAATTCCAAGGTTTCCATGTGTGCACTGTGCAGACACAGTTGCTTACAGGAACCTCGTCTGTCAAAGGCGCTATGCCTGTTATTGTCATGTCAAGAGTGAAGTGAACGTGGAACAGCCGAGTGCTATCGTCTGTGCAACACATGTATCGTCCTCTAGTGCAGTGGAGAACAAAGTATTGAGGAATGCCCAAATAAGGTGTTCTAGCACTGCATTGGTCAGGTAGTACACAAACGTGACAGCCTTGTGCTGAGGACAGGGGGTATGAAATAGGCTAGCCAGAGGACCTGTTTTTTTAGAGTATTGGAAGGGGAATTGCGTACTGCACTGTTCGCTTCGTGTACACTGTAAATTATATCATGGCTTCTGTATATATGAAATGTACTAGGTTCTGTATGTAGGCGATATTGAGGAAAAGTAGAACACAGGTAGCGCAGGAGGTTGGAAGAACACGAAATATAGTGTCTGGAAAGGCTCCGTGTAGGACAGTGGTATCAGTAGGAGCACCCATACTTGCTCAGGTACAGTGAACAAGAAGAGGGTTACTGCAAGCGATGGGGCACTTAGAATTGCAGGTTCAACAGTATTCTAGGAAGTGAATGTGAAAGTGGAACGAAGACAGTGGGAAAGATCACAGCCACGCCATAGCTAGGTACAACAGAATGTCCCACTAAGAATGTAACTGACTAGGAACTCAAGTGTCGTACTGTCTGTCGAGAAGTCCATGTGCCTAACAGTGATATGAGTATATGGAAGATGTACTAGGGTTAAGCATGGGAGGTATGTAGTAGATAGTTCATATGCAACGGACTTTCCAAAGGAGGGGGAGTGACAGCTCATGGGCGTGAGAGGACATGGGCAATTGCCCAATGGCAGAGTTGCATGTGTAGAGAGCAGAGATCAAAAGCGGGGGGAAGTACAGACGAAACGAATAGTGGGAAGACCCGTACAGGAATGTCGCGGAACTGGGCAATGGAATCATGTAGCTTCAAATTGAAGGCAACGGACGTACTTCGCTTATACGGCACACAGGCGCAGCTGTATAGGATGCCACGTCTGTAGGACGTCCCGATGTAGTGCATATTGTGTGAGTGGGAAAACTTGTGGAATATACTGCACTCACGAGTTGTGCAGTATGGCAATATTTGTGTACTGGGGACTGTTCCACTATATTGAGAATGTTTGAAATCTAAAACTACCAAAAATGGAGTGGGAAATTGCTCACTGGATCTCTGCGAGTAGTAGATTTGAAACAGTCCCAATATAGTGCAACAGTCCCAACTAAACAAATATTGCCATTCAGTGCTTCGATCATGGAGATGCACTTGTTGGACAGAATTTCATGGGAAGGTCAACAATACAGTGACTTGCATAGACAGTTGTAATGCCGATAGAATGTCGATGCCCTACAAGGTGTGCACAGGAATATTGGTCATGATATCAAAGCAATAAACTGTACTAACGTCTGTATATATGAATGTGGTGGCACTGTTGTTCTGGATAGTGATGACTAAGATAATGAATGATCGGAATGGAGATGTTAGAAACGTAATAGAATTACCACTCTTCAGTGCCACCCCTGTGCACATAGCGTGCCCGGAGTGAAAATGTTGGCCTGGAGTCTGCAAGGTACAGAAAGGACGTGCGCCTGGGGCATATTGGGTGACAACGGTGCGGGAATCATGGAAAGTGACACGGATGCTACAGACATGGTATGTGCACCCCATTTGCTTATATCTTTCAGTATGCAAGGGCGGAGGTCTGTTAGAAACAACCGCAGACGTGAATATAATAGTTGAAGACCATGAACTCTAATGGCCAAATTTGTGTACTTGGGACTGTTCTACTATAGTGGGACTGTTTGAAATCTAGAACAACCAGAAATGGAGTGGGAAATTTCCCACTGCATCTGTGCGCGTAGTACATTTCAAATAGTCGCAATATAGTGGAGCAGTCCCAAGTAAACAAATATTGCCATTATAAAACTGCTGGAAATCTGGACATCCGGGTCATCCAGTAGGCGATACGTTAGCGACTCCGGCTGCCCAAAAGATGTGCAGGGCAGTATGTCTGGAATGTTGGATGTCCACCACACTCGGACACGGGACATATCTAAAGTCGCATACATGCACGGTACACATGTAGTGGGGAAGTTGCTGAGATGACTTTGGGAGCTGTACATGTCGGCGACTCCAAATGTGCTGGACAATCCTAAGTACAGAAATATGGGTTACTCCACTCTCAGAATGTGGGAAGGCCGTTTTTCCGATGAATCTGTGTTTTGCAGCCTTCCCGCATGCTAGGAGTGGAGAAACCGATATATCTGTAATGAGGACTGTCCAGTACATTCGGAGTCGCCGACATGTACAACTACCAACTTAATGTCAGCAACTTGCCCAGTGCATGTGTACCACTTGTATACTTTGTTTACTGCCCATATAGAGAGCAGTCCGACTGTCAGAAATATAGTGTACAAGTGTATATGAGATGGTCCTCAGATGTTCAATTCAGTGCAAAGAAGGTGGACTCTTTGAAATTAGCGTATAACGAACTATACAATCCTCAGAATAGTGAAGCCATGTCAGTATGAACACTGTCATGGCAATATTTCTATACTTGGGACTGTTCCACTATATTTTGACTGTTTGAAATCTAAAACTACCAGAAATGGAGTGGGAAATTGCCCACTGCATCTCTGCGAGTAGTAGATTTCAAACAGTCCCTATATAGTGGAATACACCCAACTAAACAAATATTGCCTTACAGTGTTCATACTGACATGGCTTCACTATCACAGTATCCTCTTGTGTCCGTTCTGTAATACAATGGCTGTTGTGGGACTGTATTATTGCAGGGATGGGAATCTGATAGAGAGGAGGCTGACGGAGTCTACAACATTGCAGAGGAGGATATACCAATCCCAAAATGCGTAGGCCTCAGCAGAGAGGACTGGTGTAAGAAGGAGGTAGCTCTGGTAAACAAAAGTGGAGTGCTGTTGGCTACAGCATACGTCGAGTTTGTCAAAGAATGGCAATCCATCGACGGTCGATCACCACTGGGAACCGATTACGTGGGAGTTGTGGTATGTGAAGTACTGGACACGCAGAGTACGTTGGCATGCCATACGCTCCGGCGATGGCCAACCAAGAGTACACTGTATGAAGGAGTGAGTCTGTACGATCAGGAGCGGCAATACAATGACATTGCGAAAGCAAAAGTGGCCCGATTGGGTAATGCACGTGGATGTCGTCAATATTTTTCAATGCGACATCCGCGACATCCAAATGACGTGAAGCGAAAGGATAATATTATGCATAAACTATCAATCGATGAAACACTGCGCAGCATGTGCTGCAAACGACAATGTCTATGTCAATTCAACCATGCTCTTGTAGAGACTCTTCGATACGAGTTGCACCACTCAGATACAAAGTCCAAAGATAGTATTAGACTGGCTATCCACAGAAACTTCCACTACTTACCAGGAACAGCAAAAAAAGTGTGTGTCTTGGAAGGGAAGGTAGTATGCATGACAGCTTGGCGTTTGATATATGGCGTCTCAAAAACAGATTTCTATCGATACCGAGCATATGCTGCAAGTGGTCAACGCGCACAACCTCATGCTCGCAAAGGGAGAAAGAGGACGTCTAATAGCACTTGCCAAGCAATCCAGACGATGTCAATGATTCTGACAACAACGGCAGACTCAATGCCACATAGGACGCGAACGAAAACAGCTGGCGCATTGAAGGGCAAGAAAGTAGTGCAAAGAATTCTTCCAGCTGGTACAAAGTGGAAGAACATACTTCAAGAAGTGAACAAGGTGTAGTACAAATAAGTTTTACAATTGTCAGAAATTCATAATTATATACTGTGGGTTGAAAGCGCAGCACGTCCATTGTATGTTGTACTGTATGATGAACAAGGCTGAGTATGTGGCAGGTACAACTGGAATGTGGAGAAAAAGTAATCTCACAGTCTTCCTGTAGTAAGCTCCGGAAAGAGCACTTTTCCGAGTACCAGATTAAGCGTCGAGGAGATAACTTTGCACGGTGCGGGAGGTGCGATGAGCTAACAAAATTGCGTAATGTCCATGCACATGGGTCCCCTGGTTATAAGCATGCGGACCAACTATTGGAAGTCCACCTTCGAGAACAGGAGGCCTCTCGTGCATACTATTACTTGAGTCGAGCATTAGCGTGCTATCGGCCTTTACAAGTATTGTGCATAATGCATGACAAAGTTGACCATTCAAAAACAGCTTCTCCATGTTTTGCTGCAAAGAACAAGGCTGTGGATGGCCTCATGAAACTTCCAGTGTCAGTCACTGGAATGTTGGCGCATGGGCATGGTGACAAGAGATATGCTTACTATACGTTGGACGTATATCCAGCAGACAGCAATCAAACCATTGGCTCCATTGCAAAGCTGCTGCGGGACCTAGAGAACCTGCCCAAGGCTGCGAATCCCAGCTCATTATTTACGGGTGCAGGTACAACGGAGCTATATGAAGCAATACTTGCAGGCTCTGAGGAGTGTATT
Organism: Pohlia nutans; assembly: GCA_022496805.1. Lineage (NCBI taxonomy): Eukaryota > Viridiplantae > Streptophyta > Bryopsida > Bryales > Mniaceae > Pohlia > Pohlia nutans. The sequence goes on along the minus strand of CM040088.1, from coordinate 5,645,155 downwards.
ACGTCCATACAATTGAAGCCATGCACACAGACAACGCCTTTCCAGAAGTTGCCTCCAATATTGCACGTGCAGCTAGACAATTGTTGGAAAGACAACAAGAGCCGACATATTAAGTGTTTTTGGTCGCTATTGGTAGCAAATGGCGTGTTTGAAGAAATTCAAGTTTCTTTCCTTGTGGTAGGACACACGCATGACGACGTGGATGCGTCCTTTGGACGCTGGAGTATGAAACTTCGAGAGGGGGATTATCCAACGATTCCATTGCTGATGAAGTCGTACATGGATTTAGATGATGAACCATTCATTCCTGCTCTGATCGAAGAAGTACCGGATTTTAAATCCTTCATTACTGGATATATAAGCGAGGATGATTTGATAGGTCATTCGAAGGGGCGTCAATTCCGATTCTATAGAGATGGCAGTGGATGGCCTCTGATGCAGTACAAACTACGTTGTACAGAGGAGAAGTGGCGTCCTGCAGAAGGCATTAAATTATGGAAAGAAGACGCGGAAGGAAAGCCCTTACTACCCAAAGGTACACCACGTGCAGTGTTACCACGCGGAATGAGAGGGCAAGAAGAAATTGTGAAAGGCATCAAAGGGTTCATACAACACTGGAAAAGTGTCGGAGATGCGGATGGAACAAGGGAATATACTCGTAAACATGCGCACCTCGTACAATACTGGAGTCGAGTGAAAGAAGCTTTGGAGGAGCCTGAAATGGAAGCTGTGGATGTCTTGTACATGGGCTTTTGGCCGAAAACAAGACAATCGTTTGATGTACAGACATTGTATGATGGGGAAGGTTTGTTGCGCGATGAATTTGCCGAAGATGATCATTACATTGGTCCAAAAAGTCTAAAACCAAAACCATCATTCCGCGTAGCTCGAGACTGTCGTGCAGGACATCTTCTGCTAGTGCGTGCAGCGATAGATAGCAATGCACCTATCTGGCTTGCAAGAGCATGCTCGGATCCAGTGTTCACATTTGGTGATGTCCATCAGAGGATGATAAAAGTCCAGTGGTATAAGCCAGTACTACGACGAGGAAAGGAGTCCTCTCCATATGAAAACTGGGACACAACACAAAACTTCAAATGGGAAGTTGATGCAGGGTATGAGGAGCAGATGACCAGTACGACATCCATATTGACCGCATGGAAGCCAAGAAGTGGAGATGGAAGAACTGTGAGTATACCAAAACGACACATTCTTCGGGCCTTAGCAGCAATAGCTCATAGCATGCAGGCAGGACCGAACGCTCCCGAAGTAGCAAGCTCCTCTGACAGTGAGTAGGTTCATATGACATACCGTGTCTGTTGTACATATCGGTATTGTATGAAATACGGAGCCTAATTCGGTCGTTTGTCATGAAAGAGTACGTCCATTGTGAACTTGAATCTACATTTTGATATTCTGGTCTACCAACTGAACATACAGTGGATTGCAATGAGGCATGAATGGAAATACGTATTGCTTGCTATTTCTGGGAACGAAATAAGAGTGAAGTCTACAAATGTTGCCGAGTTCCTAGCCCTCTAAACAATATACAATATTCAAAACAGTATTAATTGAAATCGTACAGATTGCTGGCGTTTGGAATACATGCAGTGCGACATGTTGCGGGACTGTAAACTCTGACTATGACAAAATCCATTCAGTCGCCAGAGTACTGGCCAGAGGTTCTAAAACGGTATATAAAAGTATTACATTAAACGTTGCAACATAGACAGAACGATGGTTTTTAGCGAAAGGCAAAATGGGGAACTGGAATCTGCAATAGGCGGGTATCAACGAAATATGGCAACGAATTTGCACTCTAGCAATATTCGTGAAGATTTGACATTTCGACCTTATGCGCATATTATGAAACAAATAAGTAGCACACTTATATGCATAGGAGAGTATCGCTATGGATGTGTGACAATTGGAGATGTCTATGAATTCTCATAACGTTCCAGAATTCCTTCTTACACACTTTTTGAAAGCAATTGTGTACTGAAATATGAGCCGATGTATATAAAGTGTATCCGCACAGCTCGAAGGACAAATGCTGCCAATAAAGACTATGCAATACAGTCATAGGATTGTTAATCTTCGTAATCAAAATGTAACTAACACAAAGTTGCGGTACAGCATTAGAAAAGCCTAGTGACATAGTGCAACGGAAAGCTGTGAGAATCCTCTCACAAAATATCTGATTGAAAATCCACTTTAACAATGCAGTGGTCTGGGAACTTGCAAATACCGTGCCTGTTGTACAATGGTGCAGTATTAATTCGAATGGCACCGCGTACAAAGAATACAATAAGGAGTACAAAACACAGCAAGTTGCTTGGGTACAGTGACACTTATACGTGATCACACTGCGTAGTGAAATTTATTAATCAAATAGAAAAGAAAGCAATGAAGGGGAATTATAGGCCACAAATTGAAGTTTGATGTCATTGTATGTTACGTCTCAAAATTTCTATGGGTTCATAATGTCATGTACCATAAAATGGGAACCGTAGTTCTAGTATGATAGCCTCTCATACGATTCGGGTATCCCTACAAATTTCAGACCCACAGAACTTCAGAGAAGAAGACAGCTGGGACCACAAATGTCAAATAGTACATTGTCAGTAGGAAACAAATGGAAGTCGTAAACGCCTAAACAGAAGAAGGACCATATACAAATGTGCACAATATACTTGAAAACAGTGGTGTTTGTCGTTCCAAAAACAGAACTGAACCTCACATGCAACATTCTCGTATGCTACTCTGTACATAATCTAGGATCCACATATTTCATACTCTGGAAGCCTTAGCGCCGCATTTCATTTAAATATACTGTATATCGACGCAACACCCGTCATATTCTAAAAACTTATACTTCCAATTTTGTCATGCGATTGAACTAATATGTCATCACAATGACATATCATATTAGTTACAAGAAAACTCATAGTGCACTACAATGAAATCACAAAATGCAATGAAATAACAGACTACGGTACTAGCCGTTCATTAATTCTACAGATTCAGCAAGTACAGTGTCACAATTGATATATTCTGTATAGCACTTCTATTATCCCAAATGATGCATGGAACTACAAGAGACTTAGTTCCTGTGATCTCGATGGATGATGGGTATGAAGTAGAAGTAGAAGACGATCGATGCGATCTGCAAAATGGGTGGAGAAATTACGGCCGTGCAAACTTACTCATTGGCACAGTAAGTGACGGTCAGTTGTTTGCACCAACTACACACATCACAGTACATAACAGGCTAAATATACAGTAGCAGTGTCTATACAGAAGATTGACATAGGAAATGAAAATTCTAGCATCAACATTGTCATAATTTTCAGATGGCAATATTTGTTTTACGGGGAGCTTCCATGTATTGGAACTCTTTCACTGTACAACGCGCATACATCCACTGGGGAATTGTCCATTCCGTGCTTACCACTTGTAGACTTGAAACAATCCCAACACATGGCAGCTCCCACTAAAACAAATATTGCCAGTTACTACTTTTTTGACATCAGAATATGAAATCATGCAGATTACAAGCGAACTTCAATCATCGATTCCATACAACTCCATTGCATTCTAATAACGTCGCAAAACGCACACAAAAGCCATTACTCCCTATATCTTTCGAGCCAAAACCTTGTAATATATACGTCCAATTTTGTCCCAAGTATACGGAATAGTCCCAACTATACGAATATAGCGTTATAGAGAGATTGAAAGTTTGATAACTTTTTTGTGGTAGACATCCAAACTTTGGAATTCTAGAAATAATGCAATTTGTTTCGTCACAAAATTCCATCCCAATATTTATTGATGATTTTCCAAAGATTGAAAAAGTGCAGCAATGCTTACACTGCGACAAAAAATGTGGGTGACCGTAGCTTGCAATCACCCATTCATGCGTTCTTTGGACTTATGGGTGCGCGCTATCACGAGGTTTTCCACCATGAATGGCATGTCCCTATCTCATGCTCACACAATACACTATTTTGTGTTGTTTGTTTGGGACACCTCTTGATTTTCCCACCTTGTTTTTTGTAAGGCTTGGGATGTCATCCCCGGGGTCCCCTTGCGCGCCATGGTGTTCGAGCATCCTTTTGAAAGGGATGTGACAATATAGGTTGTTTTGCTTAGAATTAAATATTTAAAAAATTAGGGTTCAAGGTCCCTTAGACATTGATTTCATTGACCTTTGATTTTTAAATTGCGTCGAGGTCCGCTATTCTACATGCTTCCTGCTAAGTTACTCCCGCTAGCACTGTCCAGCATGTATTGTTTGATACAGGTACAGCTCCTTGTCATCTGGTCCTAACCGGAATTAGGTAACCCCATGTTCATCAACACCTCATCAGATCATTCCTTCAAGGAACAAAAAGTCCATTTTTTACCTCAGTTTTCACAGGTTAGTTAGCCCCTCTCTGCGACACTTTAGAGCATGGCCACCCATGTCCTCCCAGAGTCTCTCAATCTCTCACACTCAAGAAGTAGATGAAAAGTGCCAAGGGCTCTTCAAAAATACCTCTTGACTCTCAATCCTAGCGTGTTAGAAATTGGGCCTTCACATCACTATTTAGTTGACTATATCCTCACATTCTACTTGTGATTTGTCCATTGACTATTTGATGCGCACTTTTGATACGTGAGGGGCGTGCAAGGGTGGGGGAGTGAGTGCAAGGGCCCTTCAAATGTAGATGAATAATTTCAGCGAGTTAGTCCTAGCGTGCATGGGTGGGAATGCTCTTAGAATTTGTGCCACTATTCCTGAATCACTATAGCAAATACCTAAACCATAGTAAGTCCACCTTAGATTTAGCTGGAAATTGGGTGGTGAGACATTGCATTTGGTATCAAACCATCTATAGTGCCCAGGAGGCCACTAGATGGTTGCTGGGACATCAGAAAACGAGTTCGTGCTAAATCCGTGCACAATTTGAGAACCACCTCTGAAGTTTAGATGTGTAACTTTTTCATGTACACCTTCTACAAAAAAAAATTAAAAAATGGTTTGAAGGTCTAGAACTACAAAAACACACATGTATAAAATACAAAATATGCACTATACGCATGTATAAAACACATAATATGCAAAATACCCACTTTGTAGTTTCTACATTTCCTTCGGTTTTGTGAACCTTTATCTTGGGTAATTGACATGTATATGCAGCTAGTTTGATTATGCTCCTATGAATGTCTTCTGATTGGTCGTAGTAGTGATTATGCTCTTGAAATTACAGGTACAAACTTGTGTCTAAAATCGTATACATGAGGTTCGACTGGAATCAAAAAATCTCTTTAAAATCTATGGGGCAACAAACGTGATGTTCGATAGCTTGATTTGAAGAAGACGAGTTGAAGTATAACTGAACTAAGTGCATTTTACTTTGGAAAATGTGCAAAAGCTCGCTTAGAATGCACAAACATAAGCACCCTTGAAATGGAGCTTAGTCAAAGCACAATATATGGATCAACACTTAATTTCTCCGCATTCATCGGTCGGATGTTTGTAAAAATTGCACAAATCCTTCACATTCGAGTGCTACACAATTCCATATAGTTCAATTCTATATTTAAGGCGTCACCATCACGGTGGTAAAGTCCAAATCAAAAAACCCTAGAAATAAGGTAGTAGCACCCTAAACCGACAGAATAAGCAGTTTGATACTTTTCTTGCGGATTCGTCACTGAAAACTTATGCAGTCCGGTTAGAAAATTGAAGGGGAAGCTCCTGGTTGTGAAATCAGAATTATTGAAGGAGGAGGGAATTTCTTATGAATTTACGAAGTTATAAGTCGTAGGCACCTACAACTGGTCGTAGGCTCAACACGTACAGAACAAAGAGGAGGGAAGATGTTGCAGGCTGTCAATGCTGCAGAGTGCATGAAAGAAACCATATTCATTTAATAACGTATGGTAAAAGAACAGAAATAACGCATGTATACTGACAAAATCCCTGACGTAATTGGTCCCTAGCATATGACGAGTCCAGCATGACGTGGCACCCAAAATGGAGCTAACAGAACAAAAAGCCGGCAATCCTGCACCCAAAACTGCCCAACGTGGACCCTGAGAGAAGAGCTTGATGATCCTGCAACTTGCCCTCGCCGCGGGTCCAGAACGCCATGCGCCAGCAGTGAATATGTCAGGGTTTAGGCCCGGTTTAGTCGCTGGCCCCACCCGTATGTGACGCACAGCGCGCCTTCCACGACCTGCAGCACCACCCTGGCAGACAGAGAGCGCGCCTTCCATGACGTGGTCCCCCATCGACCACCGCGCCACTCCCGCCATCTTCGTCTGAGCCGTTGTGGCTGTTCAAAATTGAATATAATTATGTATGGCCGCTTGTTAAACTCCCACACCTGCATTCTGATCTCGTACATGTTGTGTCTCCGGCCACGCTGCAAACTGATCTCCGGAGTACTTCATGACCGGCACTAGCTTCCTGATGTGATCTGTTACCGATTAGCTTCTGTGATCTAGGATATTGCAGAAGAGCTCCGATCTGAGGTAGTGCTGTAGGAGCTCCGATCTGATGTCGCGATGGTACGGGTTCCGATCTGCTGCATGAGTCGACACTGCTCGATGCTTGACGTCTCCCTGATTCATGACCGGGCACTGCGACCATGACGTCTCCCTGATCTATGACCCGGCACTGGTCGATGACCCAGAACTAGATCTGATGTACTAATCTGTTCTGTTGTCGAGCCCTCTTCTCCCGCAGCATGGCAGTCCGACGTCGTTGATTGAAGATGCAGACCTGTGGCACGACACCGAGATATCAACCGGTGTATGCCCTTGGCCGTGGTGGTACTCCAGATCTAATGCGCTCCCATAGCTTGTCGCCTCAACCGTTCTCCTGGACCTCCTTCCAGTAAGCAGCCAATGCCCTTTTCTCCGCCCTCTCTGCATTCCGTTCGTTTTTGCGAATCTCCTTCTCAGCTTTTTCCTCGTCACGCTTCCTCTTCCTCTCCTCCGCTAATAATTTCTTCTCTTGCTTTGCAGCTGTAGCTGCTTCTTTCTTTGCTGCTAGTTGTTCGAGCGACCTCATGTAGCTATCGGATGTGAGCATGATGCTCTTAGACATGTCAATGAACGGTTCAGTACCATTGCTTTGGGTGTTTGTCACTACAACCTTAGGAAGCAGCAGAAACTGAGATATGTTTGTAGAATCCATGCTGTCATTCCCCACAGTCTCTTGGCTGGAGGGTACCTCCTCGGATAGTCCGAACACCGGACCATCTCTCTCACTGTCTGCTTCTTCCACGTAGAAATGTTGCCGTTGTGAGCTGCAAGGCTCCGCTGTCTCTTCCATGACTTCCTGAATGGTGAGAGGAGTACTTATATACTCCTCTGAAGCTACGTCGTCAGTGGCAGCATCTTCTTCGTCACCTTCAACGTAAGCAGCTGATGGCCCCATCTTTGAGTCCATAGCCTCCGCATTGAATGGATATATACCTGTAGTGCGAAATCCAGATTGAATATTGTCAACCGTCAGAGCTCGCTTTAGTGCCTTGGAGACCCATTCAGCTAACACTTCTTTCTGTGCGCCTCGCCCTTTGTTGGCCATTGTCCAAACGTCACGATATATGCGGAATGCCGACTTGAATGACTTGAACACGCTCACATCCAGAGGTTGCATAGCGTGGGAGCAATGGGATGGCAAAGTCAAAATATGGAGGCCGACATGTCGCGCCTTTTGTACAACTTCCATGGTCATGTGGGAACTATGCCCATCCATGATAAGAAGGTGAGGATTTTCAGGCGAAATGCCACCATGTGCTTGTAAGGCTTGGATAAAATGATCTATCCATGCCTTGAACAAGAATGCAGTCATCCATGCTTTCTTAGACATGGCCATGGTGGCACCTTGCTCACACTTGGCAATGTAATTCCGCCTAAATCTGATTCCACGAAATATGTAGAAATTTGGCACACTTTGTCCAGAGGCATTGATGCAGGTTAAAACGCTAAGCCACTCCCGCTGGTCAGGGATGACGTGATGCACTGAGCGGGATCCGATTTTCGCTAAGACGTAGGCGCCCCCATTTCTGCCTGCCTGTGCTCCGGACTCATCGCAGTTCCACACTTGTGAAGGTCTGTATTCATACTTCTCATAAAGTGATTGTAAGTTGCTATAGAATGACTTCACATTAGTAGGACATAGACCCCTAGCTCGCTTGCCTTCGAGCCCCTGCGCCAAGCGCAATGTAATATCCGGATGTCGTTTTGAAAACCAACGGAGCCACCCTGGGCCAGGGATTCCATTGGTGAATGGATTCACTCTTGTTTGTGTAATAAAAGCAACCTTTAAACGCAATTGCAAAATGCTTACAGGAAATCCTAATGATTGCATACCCAGAATGTAGTCCACAACTTGTTGCTCCTCATCCACTGTCAATACAGCGTTTGCTCCTCTCTTCCTAGATAGTGTTGTCCCTGTCAAATGGCCTCGCAATGATGACCGCGGAATGCCATACATTGTAGCAGCGGCATTCAATGCCATTCCAGAATCGTGGGCTTCAAGCGCAGCCTTCATAGCCGCGTCACTCCAATTTCCATTTCTGCGGCCCCTTTGTTGTTGTCGTCCACGACTTTGACTCTAGTGCTGCTGTGTTGCTTCTGGCATGGGAATCTCAGGCATGGACTGCCTTGCATGGACCTCATAACGCTCACTCTGTGCTTGAGTGGATGGACGCAAGCTGCTCCGTCGGTGTACACCGCTGCAGGCACGATCTGCTCTGTTCAGCTGCTCTGGAAGTGCGTCTGGAGCCGCGATCTGATGGCTTCGACTTTCATGATGTACCGCTTCTGTAATAGGTGTCGGATCTTGCCGGCGTCGCGTGGACAGCAACGTGTCGATGCAATCGACCTCCACCCTTTCTTGGACAAGCGGCGAGGCGTGCATTGTCCATGAGCCATCGCCATTCCATCTGCCCCCTCTCGCTAGATCAGAGTCATCCTCGCTGCTGCTGCTGTCTTCAGCAGATCCGAATTCTTCCAGGACTTGCTCCCGATTGAAGCGAGATGGCCACCCTTCAGGACCGTCGTTGTTGTCGTTCATGACGTCTAGACCCGCAGTCCTCCACGGCAGCCCTCTGTGCGAACTCATGTTCATTGCAGACATTCACCCAGTGACCCAGCCCCCTCGGATCGTACCTACACTGATCTAAACACCGCACTCATCGTACCTGCAGTAATCGTACCACACTGATCAAACTAACAGCAAAAATCGCCGCTGAGTTACTGGACTCAAGACATCCGGGACTGCAGGCACTGTTCATCGCATGCAAATCAGCTGAAGCTGATAACTGCCAACGACATGACGGGGTCTAAATTAACGCAATCCTAAACCCTAAACCACACCCATTGAAATGATGTAATTAAACTTCTTATTCTCAATTTTTTGACATGTTCTGAAGACAGAGCCGCCATTTCTGTGTCACTCAATGGCCACCGTCAAAGCCCATGAATCACCACCTTGGTTGGCGATTTTCCTTTCCCAAGGTAACTTACAGCAGCTTCTAATCTATGAATTTGGGGGCTCCTTGTGATTAATGGACGTTGTTCGCTGGATGTTAATTGAAGGAGCATTCATCGCAGTAAGTGGTTCAGAATATGCGCAAAAGCAACTTAGCCATGACCCTAAATCAGCGCCTGAACTTCTAAAGAAAGACCATTTAAAACTTTAATATGCCCCATTTCAAAGCCCTTTGAGTACTACCATGCATGTTTGGCGATTTTAGGTGCTGGCAGTGTTCACACAAGGAGAAAATATAGGGGTCGGAATTGGGTACTTGGCGGTTTAAGGTGTTACTACCTTATTGGCCGCAACCCAAACAGCCTTGGGCTGTGAAGGGTTAAGAACTTTATGGAGTTCACATAATGATTTTTATTTTTCCAAAAACTAAGTGTTTTCAATCAATACATGTAATGTTTTTGACTGAGTCTAGTGATATAAAAAAAAATTCCATTTAAATTATATTTTCCACAATAAAACAAGAAACGATGTACTGTAACCACAAAGCATTGTTTGAATTTTCTTTATATTTGTTGTAAATATTTGAACAAGTGTGAAAATTATTTATTTATTATTGAAGTTATTCAAACGTGTAGATGATATATACTATAAGATAACACATGTTGTATTAGGATAGTACATTGTTGGCCAAAAAAAAAGAAAAATCTTAACTTAGTTAGCGTTGTGAAAAGATATGGTTTGATTCATTTTAAAATGGGCACTTTGAAAAGGGTATACAATAGGAACTGGACACTCAAGAATTATAAACCATTAGGCAGTCTTTGTCCAAAGGGAAAAAAATCACAATTTCATTTTAAAGGGTTAAGCAATATCATGCTAATGGCATATTTGTGGCATATTTGTAGCGCTCTTTTGTACATTGCACTGAAAAAGAGGGAAAGCCATCCATCAATGCAGGTGTCGCCCTTGGAGTAATATATGCCAACGGCTTGGTCAATTTTTCCTTCAACGCGGTCTCTGTGGGTCGTATTGAAAAAAAGAGAAAGCCATTCATCAACGTGGGTGTCATCCTTGGAGTAATATGGCAACGCCGGCTTGGTCAATTTGTCCTTCAATGCAACCTCTATGGGTCATATTGAAAAGGAGGGAAAGCAATTCATCAACGTGGGTGTCACCCTTGGAGTAATATGGCAACGCCAACTTGGTCAATTTGTTCTTCGATGCAACCTCTGTGGGTCATATTGAAAAGGAGGGAAAGCAATGCATCAACGTTGGTGTCACCCTTGGAGTAATATGGCAACGCCGGCTTGGTCAATTTGTCCTTCGATGCAACCTCTGTGGGTCGTATTGAAAAGGAGGGAAAGCAATTCATCAACGTGGGTGTCACCCTTGGAGTAATATGGCAACGCCGGCTTGGTCAATTTGTCCTTCGATGCAACCTCTGTGGGTCATATTGAAAAGGAGGGAAAGCAATTCATCAACGTGGGTGTCACCCTTGGAGTAATATGGCAACGCCGGCTTGGTTAATTTGTCCTTCGATGCAACCTCTGTGGGTTGTATTGAAAAGGAGGGAAAGTCATTCATCAACGTGGGTGTCGCCCTTGGAGTAATATGCCAACAGCTTGGTCAGTTTGTCCTTCGATGCAACCTATCGGTATGGGTTGTATCTGCCAAAGAAATAAAAATCAGGGAAGAGAGTGGGATGCCGTCTTGGAGCCATTTACATCACTTTCTTTGAAACCTTCCCACATAACTTACAAGTTGGAGGAACAGGTACTGAGTGATGTGATGCTGCGGAGCCCAGTTTCAGTTGTTGTGCGTGCATTGATGACTCAGCTTTTTTCAGGAAGTAACGCAGGTGAGGATATTATTTGCATCATTTTAAGCATTTTAACCCCTAAATGTCTAGAGCCCTCTCCAAATTCGGCAGTTTTGCAAAAATGCATTATAAAAAGCAACCTAGAGGGATATTTTGAACTTGATATATGAATAAAAGTTGTACGTTATGAATTTTAGATTCTATCCGTACAGTTAGATCTATGATTGCTATTACCAATAATTTTGTATAAAATTTGAAACGTGAAATTCAAAATTATTTTGTAATTCAATTACGAATAAGATATTGACAATTTACGGATGAAATTCTTTGTGATTGGTTGAAATGTAATACTCTAAGTGTAGTGATTTTTGGAGATTTTTTGGTTGCTTAATTTTATGAATTGACTTTTTTTAGAGCACTTTTACACTGAAATCTTCAAAATTTTGGGTGAATCACTACAACATGAAATGAGGCATAAAAAATTCACAAATCATCCCCTTTCTAATTGGATCATATATGCATGAAGCTAACTTCCCATAGAATCTACAGTAAAAATTCCACACTGCAAAAAGTGCATGACGGATGAAAAATTATGGATGAAATCTGTACATCGTCCAAAAGATGGATGCTCAGGCAGTTAGGGGTTAATCATAACAATAATAATTTTGGTCTAATAGACTATCGTGAATGGAGAATGTGGTGGGAGTAGTTTGTCTATCTATGCCTCATCAACATGGGTAGCAAGGTCTATCCAAGGTGACTCCTTTCGGAGGTTGACTCTACAGTTGAGACTAGTATCTAGTATTGTGACCGGTAGCTGGTATACAATAGTGATTGTTAATTTCTTTGTTTGTCTTAGTCGTATATAGTTTTTATTTTCTTCTACACTGTATAGGGGTTTTAAAGGGACCAAAAAATTAACTCCTAAATGCCTAGAGCCCTCTCCAAATTTGGCAGTTTTGCAAAGATGCATTATAAAATGCAACCTAGAGGGATATTTTGAACTTGATATATGAATAAAAGTTGTACGTTATGAATTTTAGATTCTATCCGTACAGTTAGATCTATGAGTGCTATTACCAATAATTTTGTATAAAATTTGAAAGGTGAAATTCAAAATTATTTTGTAATTCAATTACAAATAAGATATTGACAATCTAAGGATGAAATTCTTTGTGATTGGTTGAAATGTAATACTCTAAGTGTAGTGATTTTTGGAGATTTTTTGGTTGCTTATTTTATGAGTTGACTTTTTTTAGAGCACTTTTACACTGAAATCTTCAAAATTTTGGGTGAATCACTACAACATGAAATGAGGCATTAAAAATTCACAAATCATCCCCTTTCTAATCGGATCACATATGCATGAAGCTAACTTCCCATAGAATTTACAGTAAAAATTCCACACTGCAAAAAGTGCATGACGGATGAAAAATTATGGATGAAATTTGTACATCGTCCAAAAGATGGACGCTCAGGCAGTTAGGGGTTAAAGGGACTTACCTATGAAAATTACCTTGCACAGTAATGAATGTTTGGCTAGCTTGATCGGACACCAATCACACGAGCTTGTGAAATATCACAAATAAGTTAGGCAGTGGGCACTGGACAGATGCTAGCATCTCTTGGGATGCATGAAATGCATTTAATTCCCCATAGTGAGTGGACATTTATAAATTTATATGCTGCAATGGCTGCAAGGTTCATCAATCACCATTCGTGTGTCACCATTGTGTGCAACCCAAGCCAGCGAGCAAACCAACACATGCCAAATGCTGATATTCTTTTATTGTGGTAAATATTAAAATAGAGTGAAATGTCGATAAATTAGTATGGGTCCCGTTAAAACCCCTATTTAGTATAGGTGGTCACTTCTTTAGGTTGGACTATGATTGCAAGAGGCGTTTTAATCAATATATAAGGTACACCAACCAATTACCACTATGTTTCCAATGCCGTCTTCATGTTTTGGAGGTGTACATATCAAAGCAAAATGTTTTTGTCGATACATGAGGGCGAAATTAAAAACATGGTGGTAATAGGTTGGTGTACCTTAGGAGTGTGCTTTCGTTGGGATATTACAAAGATTAATTTGGACACAACAACCAACTAGATTAAGTTTTTTTCACTCTAAATGAATTTCTTATGTGATTTCAAAGTTGGCAGTTGTAAACAACTATAAGGTAACCAATTGTAAAGGTGATAGTTGTTCAAATTCTGCTTTGTGAGTAAATGTATAGTTTGAAATTTGAGATGAGCATTAACAAATTGAAGAGAAACACAATGCAGATTTTTTTATAAATTTTTGACACTCCAATAATATTCTATAATTTTTTTTAAATGAAATCATAAGGAATCCTACTATTGATACTAGACTATCCTTACCCCTAAACACCTTTGAAACACCAAATGTTTCAACTCTCAATTTATTGATTACCTCAAAAAACACTTCAATTCCCATTGATTACTTTCTAAAACTATCGTTCATTTTAGTACTAAATGTGGGTATTAACCCCTAAAGGTCCTCACCCCTCTTCACATTCGGAGAATTGCAAGGATGCATCATAAAATGCAACTAAGAGGGATATTTTGAATTTGATTTATAAATAAAAGTTGTACATTATGACTTTTAAATTCTATTCATACAGTTAGATCTATGTTTGCTACCACCAATATTTTGTATAAAATTTGAAACTTAAAATTCAAAACTCTTTTGTAATTTGATTACAAATAGGATATTGACAATCTGTAGATGGAATTTGTTGTGATGAATTGAAATATAGTAATTTTTGGAGAATTTTCGGTTGCTTAATTTTATGAGTTAATTTTTCAAGAGCACTTTTGAACTAAGATCTTAGAATTTTTTGGGGAATCACTTCAAAATGAAACAAGGCATAAAAATTTCACAAATCATCCCCTTTTTAATCGGTTCACACATGCATGAAGCTAACTTCCCATAAAATCTATAGTAAAAAATTCTCACTGCAAATAGAACATGACAGATGAGAAAACATGGATGAAATTTGTACATTGTCCAAAAAATGAACGCTCATGCAATTAAGGGTTAAGGTTGAATTTCTTCTCTCATTGCATGATAGAGAAGCTGAAACCCATCTACCAACATAACATTCTATAGCAGCCCCATTGTTCACCCTTGGAAATCAGCATCGCAAGCAAAAATCATTGCAAGAATCGTAATCTTCTGAAAAATAAAAGCCATCTTTAGTTAATGATGGCTTGGCAGGTCAACAAACTTCTGCTCTTTAATAGTTTCTACATGTTCCACATCATCAATTCCCTATCATATGTTGATTCTCTGCACAAGCAAAAAGGTGTGTTGCTGTACTAACTAGAGAATGTTATGCAACAACATAATTTTCATGAAAAATAATGCACAATAGGTATGTTTTGTGGCCTTTACAGTAGAATAAAACACAATGGGGCACGGTGCAAGTGTCCCGCTGTGGTGAATGTCTTAGGTACATGCTAGTCTAATTGTTTTTCAAGTATTCAGGACATTAACCACAACATGACACTTGCACCGTGTCCTAGATCGATGTCTCACTTTGTTTTCTCTTGTGTTTATTTGCTTATTTTTTGTAATTGAAATCTGATTTTTGCTTCATACTACTGCATAATATTCTTTAACAATTGTTATGAAAATTCACCCTTTTGTATTGAAGACGAAAACCAAAAACTGAGACTGAAAAGTCTCACATTCAATATAGAGGGCATGCATGGTGCTCAGTGAGTGGCCAATGCTCGTCTTATTCTTGTAGCTATTGGTACTTCCTACTGGAGATTTTTCATAAAAGGAATTTGTATTCCTTTTCCGAAGGTCTCCAAGAATATTGATTTAAAATTTCTTAACCCCTAAACGACAGAGCGTCCAGAATGTGGACGACTAACAGATTCAAATCCTTCTCACGTTCTCATCAATGCTTGGATGAAAGTCATCCAATTTTTTGGAGATTCTTCACTAAGTTGTTGTCCTATCTAACAGTTGGATTTAGTCATACTTGATTACATATTTTTCTAAAATCACAAATATAGAAGTATGTCAAGTCGTTGACCAAGCCAAAATTGCATTGACTGTAGTTCAAAAGTGGCCTTGCAAAAATGAGGTCATAGATTTAAGAAACATAAAAATTTCAAAGAATCGCCACGTTTAAGAGTATCTCATTTCAAATTCATTCCAACAAATTTTACTCAAAAAATATTAAAATTTTGTTTGTAATCGAATTTAGAAGGAATTTGTAATTTTAACTTTCAAATTTTATAATTAAATATTGGTGATAGTATTAGTGAATCGAGCCGTACGAATGGAATCTAAAATTCAAAATCTAGAACTTTCATTTGTATATCAATTCCAAAATATTCTTCTAAATAGTAGTTTATGATGCTTTTTCTCAAATTGCCAATTCCAGGGACACCCTGATACATTTAGGGGTTAATATTAATTGTTTGGTTGTCGGATTGTCCAGCTCTATGTTTACTTCTTTCTGAAGTTTGCAATGTAAATTTTGTAATAAGAGTCCAGTGTAGCGTAGTCACACAGTATTATTTCTGTTGGGATAACTCGCGCTGTGGATTTAATTTCTGGCTCTTCTAGGATTCACGGTGTTGCCCATGAAGAACTTCAAGGCATGTGAACATGGTGCCATGATGGTGCATTGAAATGCAATTAAGATAATTTGGTGCCAACCTCCATACCAACCTAATATGAATAAAATGACACTAAAATGACTTGTATGCGACCTTTGGTGTCAAAATGGCACCAAAATAGTCTGGCCCAACTTTTCTGATGCCTGTCATTGAAAGCTACGCAAGCAACCTCTTTAAAGGGTTATGCAGTACCATGCTAGAAGCATATTTGTAGCATATTACAGAGCAGCCCTCAATGAAAAAGAGGGAAAGTCATCCATCAACTTGGGTGTCGCCCTTGGAGTAATATGCCATCGGCTTGTTCAATTGTCCTTCGATGCGACCTGTGTGGGTCGTCTGTGCAAAAAAATTTAAAAATTAAACAAAATTGGAGAGGAGATCAGTATGACAAAGTCTTGGGAGCAGTTTTCCTTAAAACCTTCCCATGACATACAAGTTGGAGGAACAGGTACTGTGATGTGATGCTATGGAGCCCAGTTTCAGTTGTTGTGCATCCATTTACAAATCAGTATCCATAGACATTTAGTCAAGTTTTGATTACTTCACTTGTTAATATGTCCAACCAAGTGTTTGAATAGATAAGTTGTTGCTAAAACAGAAAGACTCGGTGTAAATGTCCTGTTGTGGTTAATGTCCCAAGTATCAGCTAGTTCAATTTTTTTTCAAGTACTTGGTACATTAGCCACAACACTAAACTTGCACCGTATCCTAGATCAATGTCTCACTTTGTTTTCTCTTGTGTTTATTGCTTATTTTTGTAATTGAAATCTCAAAGTTTTGCTTAATACTTTGGCATAATATTCTATTCACCCTTTTGTATTGAAAACAGAAACCAAAACCAGAGACTGAAATGTATATAGAGGGCCAATGCATGGTGGTCAGTGAGTGGCCAATGTTTGTCTTATTCTTGTATCATTTGGTACTTCCCACTGGAGATTTTTCATAAAAAGAATTTGAACTCGTCTCTTTTCCAAAGGCGGTGTCGAATTGTCCAGCTCTATGTTTACTTCTTTCTGAAGTTTGCAATATATGGAGACCAACAAAGGACCCCTTTAATTATTCTTATGACTTTGTACTTGACTCAAGTGTCACAAACATAACTCTTTCGAGATTAACTTAAATCGATGGTGTTCAATCAGAAGGCTGTCAACAATACCAGCATTTGGCTCATTAGTGCTGAAATTTTGACTTGTCTTTGATTTTTAGTAAGCCTGGATTACAAGTTATTGCCATATACTCTGGCACCCAATACATGACTGGGACTCTTTTTTCTTTTCTTTTTTGTTTCTGCTGAAATCCTTGAAGGTACACTCCTTTGACAGCACTGCTCTCAAAATGGACTAGATAACCTTCAACTAAGTTTGAAGGTCATGGAACATAATGTTAAGTTATACTGTTGCATCAGAGGCCAGGTTGAGGGCCGGGTTTGCATCAAACGCAGCACTAAGTTATGGCTTATAACATCCTCACTTGTAACCAAAGAACATCTGACACATCAAAGAAAACCCAACACATCAAAGAAAACACAACACATCAATTAAAAAGACCCAATACATCAAAGCAAATTTGACACATCAAAGAAAACGTGAATCATCGAAGAAAAGTTGACACATCAAAGAGAACCCCACACATCAAAGAAAACATGATACATCAAAGAAAAGCTGACACGACAAAGAGAACCGACACATCAAAGAAAATATGAATCATCTCAGAAATCCTGCATTGACTAGTCAACTTAGCATCAGGACCGCTCATATTCCAGTATCTAGGAGAGAGTGCCACACAGTAGTTCTCATGTACCACTGAATCGCCCAAAAAAAAGAAACATTGCTTAGAATCATGTTTGTATAATTAACTGAATTTGCATCGATTGTGGTTTTCTCAAGGTCATCTTTCATATGATGCGGCATCAGAATTCACAACTTCACATAATTTACTCCATTGATGCTTCATAATTCTTATGTAACTTTTACCTAGCCTATTCAAGTGGCCGCTGAATTTTGAAGTACCGGTGTACTGTGCAGCAATGCAAAAATCCATTGAGGAAGATCAAGTTAACTTAATCCAGTGAGATATATAGCTAGGCTTCAGCTTTGTCTACTTTGACAGAAGTTTGAATCAAAACAAGGTCTGCGTGTGTCGCTGCTTCGGAGACTGCGACCAGACTCCTCTGCGTCCAACTGCGGAGCTACAGTTCACCTTCTCTAAGTTACTCCTGTACGCGATTTTGAAGTCTTCCCACCATTAACCCTTAAACGTACCACTCCTTTGTAGGAAAGTCAAACTACACAATTTAGCCTTCAAGATTTATCAAAATATATTTTGTAATATTTTTCATGCATGGAATTGAATGTTTCCTATCAGTCTTGAAATTTTCAGATTTTTTTGATTTAATACGGCCTTTTTAACAAATTTTTAAGTCAAATACTTCAAAAAATATATATATATTACAAAAAAGCTTTAAAAAATTAATATTTTTTTGGGAGCAGGTACAAATTACAATGGAGAATCACATGATATGTTTTCCATAGAAAATTTTTATTTAAATTTTGAAATTCGAAAGGTGAACATCCTATGTAGTGTAATTCAAACCTTGAGCTACAATGCTTGCACAAACAATAAAATACTCAATATTTGGAATTTTTAAGATTTGAAAAGTGGAGTTCAAACTAGACTTAATAAACTTCATTTTCTTAGTTGGGTGTATTAGCAACAAAAGTCGTCTTCAAGATCAAAATTGGGTTTGACCAACAAACGTCCAGAAACTGGATGCCTGGACGTTTAGGGGTTAATATTGCTGGTGCTTGGAGGTTTTATCAATTGCCTTCCTACGTCTTTCCCCATCTTTCTGCATATCCAACTACTTTTTAGCTGTCCCGCTGTAGTTTGTAACGGGGATAGCCCGTTTCAGTTCCATTGGGGAGTTGGAACTAGATGGGACTGCAGGTCGACCACGGGCAGGGAATCGAAATAACTCTCAAATCCTTCCTGCGGGTAGGTTTCCAAAATTAGACTCCAGGTCGTCCACGCCTGTAGTTGATATTTTCGGGGCTGGAGGCCTGGACGCCTGGAGGCCTGGAGGTCCAGAGAGCAGACCTGGACCCTTCCAGCTCCCGAATGGAAACTATCTTTACTAGTAGAGTTTTCCGCAAACTCGATGCCACTTACAGCTTCAGTTTTAACTAAAATTGGTTGATCAAGAAAACTGAGGGTTTAAAGTTTTTGGGCACCGTTTTTGGAGCCTTGAAACTTCACACCTCGAGTTTTTTTAAAGCAACTAACACGTCTACTTTTATTGGGTTCTCAACCATAGTTTTCAGTCACCCCTCTTTTACAGACTTTGCAGATAACTCTAGTATCTTAAAAGTTAACTGCCTTCCTTTTGACATGATCTGTGCGAGTTCGCCGTGCTCGCAGCCTCGCAGGGAGCCTCGCGGTGATGGCGAATCTTTCTGGAGTTCGTCCTCTTAACCCCTAACTGCCTAAGCGTCCATTTTTTGGACGATGTACAAATTTCATCCAAAATTTCTCATCCGTCATGCACTTTTTGTAGTGTGGAATTTTTACTGTAGATTGGTAGCTCTCCCTTGTGAAGAACTACTCAGTAATCACTACCGGAGGATATATTAGCTACCGAGGGAAAGAAGTGAAGCGGAATCCAGCATAACAACACTAAAGTTAACTTAGTAATCACAAGTTAGGGAAACTGTGAACTAATTAGACAGCAGAAACATGAACAAAAGCTGATCGGTAGGCACAAAAACAGAGGAAGGAATTTTGACAAGAAAAACAGGTATCTTGGAGAATGTGTCGTGCCAATGAGTTTGGCTCTATTGCTTTTATACCATAGTACAACCAGATCTGACGGTTAGGTCAGATCGGTAAAAAACTATTTCCTAGATCTACCTGCTGGGGTAACTTGGAAAATTACCGGGGTAAAAACTCAGACTGGTAGACCTACCGGTAGCTCCTAATTTACGGTTAACATAGATTCTATGGGAAGTTAGCTTCATGCATATGTGATCCGATTAGAAAGGGGATGATTTGTGAATTTTTTATGCCTCGTTTCATGTTGTAGTGATCACCCAAAATTTTGAAGATTTCAGTGTAAAAGTGCTCTAAACAAAGTCAACTCATAAAATTAAGCAACCAAAAATTCTCCAAAAATCACTACACTTAGAGTATTACATTTCAACCAATCACAATTAATTTCATCCGTAGATTGTCAATATCTTATTTGTAATTGAATTACAAAATAATTTTGAAATTCATGTTTCAAATTTTATACAAAATTATTGGTAATAGCAATGATAGATCTAACCATATGGATAAAATCTAAAATTCATAATGTACAACTTTTATTCATATATCAAGTTCAAAATATCCCTCTAGGTTGCATTTTATAATGCATCTTTGCAAAACTGCTGAATTTGGAGAGGGCTCTAGGCATTTACGGGTTAAGTTGTTGCTGCACACAATTCGCTGCCCCAGACACTGACAGCAGTGGGTCCAAGTTGGTGATCGAACGGTGTGAAGGAAAGGGCAGGTAAAGGCAGGTGGGAATTTCAACGGAGATGGGGAGTGCTGTAGTAAGTCCGTAGGGGTTGAATCTGTTGTGACATAGCTAAGTTAGGCTTGAGGGAAATGATCCTACTCGGCAGGCAACAAACACACGGACTCGCGTGTGGCTCACGGACGGCGGGACCCGTTCTTTTCCTTGAATCCTGGAAGCTCAGAATATCAATTCGTGTCTTTATAAAAGCAAAGGTCGGAACTTGAAAGCTGCACCCTCCGTCCTGGCGAATCGTTAATGCAAGAGCATAAAACCCCCCGACTCTAAGGGCCGCTTCACACTATGGCCGTCCAAGTCGAGAGGCCGTGGGATTGAGAGTCCAAACTTTGTTGAGAGTCCAAAGAAATCTACTGAACATAGCCAATAAAATATAGTTTCATTTTTTATGAAAAGAAATCGACGGCCTCTCGACCATAGTGACGGGTCTTGCAAAATGTAGGACCCAAACTTCCTCTCGAGAGGCCGTCACCTTGGTCAAAAAGTGTTGCCATGTAAGCATTTTGAAGGTCCATGGCCTTTGGACTTTGGCCTCTAGTGTGAAGGGTCGAGAGGCCGAAACCATGGTTTTTTGCAGTTTGATTGGTGGAAATCGACGGCCTCTCGACCTTTGGCCATAGTGTGAAGCGGCCCTAAATCTTCCGGACGTTAATGTGGCCACTATTCACCCATGGGCCCCATTTTTTGAAATTTTCATTTTGGGCACTCTAGGGTCTTTTTTGGCAATTTCTTTTGCAAATTTAGGGCCTACGGTCCAAATTTGATCTAAGGGGACCCCCTTGGGAATTTTATACCCTTGGAAGAGGGGGTTATTTTTTAAGGTGGGCCCCTACATGTTCAAAATAGGGGGCAGTTTTTGTCCTCTTGCATTGACGTCCAGAGGGGATTTAGAGTCTTTCAATAAAACATGCCCCCTATTTTGTGCATGTAGGGCCCTACCTTAAAAATAACCCCCTCTACCAAGGGTTTTTAATTCTTGAGGGGTCCTCCTAGACTAATTTGGGGTCCTAAGTCCCAAATTTATAAAAACAATTACAAAGAAAGACCCTAGGGTGCCCAAAATGGAAATTTTAGAAAATGGGGCCTATGGGTGAATAGTGCTTGCATTAACATCAAGTGGGGGATTTAGAGTCGGAGGCGAATGCCTGCTTCCCTGTCCTACTATATATGAGCGAATTTATCTTTCAAATTGTGCTACTATTTTAAGTTTAAGTACATCGATTACAACAATAATAGTTGGAATCGTTGGGAAAATTTAGCGTACGTCTCCTTTGTGAATCGTGTAATTTCAACTTCTATTTTCATACTAACAAATTTAGTATTCTATTAATAACAAGTTAACAACATAGAATACTAAGCGCTACGTGACTGGTTGTTTAGTGGAAAGTTTATGATTATATCTATTGGATTGTTCTACCGAGGTGTGCATGGAAGTGTTCGGTGCTATTGTTATCGGTGGAGAGTAAGATTTAAGGACTAGCCCAACTCTGCATGGAAGGAGGCCCTAAGGGCAGACTTACATGTAAGCCCCGTAGGCAAAGTATACTCCAAATACAGCTACATGACAAGAGTGACTTCCACCGATGATCGGTAAGTGTGGAAACCGGTTTGTGAGTTCCACTAATATTAGTATAGAATTCAGTGTAGAAGGCACAAGAAAGTGTTTTTCATATTCGAGCATCAATGAATGCACCCACCCGCTGATACATGTAAGGAGGTTCTAAGAGCAGTCCCCTCATGTTGACCTGCAAACGTGATGCTTTTTTATTTGAATGCAACATCATGACAGTAGAAGTGAGGATTTTCAGTATTGAGTCAACACATTTTCATTTACTATGACAACTTTGATTGAAATTGTACATGTGTTATACAAAGATTGTATGGATTCCAAGCAAATGAATCAATACATTAACATTATACTAGAAGTATTGAATTCAATATAGATATTGTATTTATACAAAAATTAATATTGAAAAATGATACAGATTTGGTACAAGTTCAATACAATCTCTTCTTTCTATACTGAATCTATACGGGAATGACAAAGTGCCTGCTATAGCAAAAAAGTGCGGTAAGGTTACCATACGGTTTCTATCATGTACTCGACCACGAGAATTTTCCGCTGCTGCACGTATAATTTCAACCTTGAGGAATGGAGTAACCAAGCAGCACCGGGCAGGCAATCGTGAATGCCCCCACATTACTAATTTGGAAAACCATTCAATTGATTCGGAAAAATAATGACTATAAAGCGAAACTATGCACCATAATTAGAAAGTTCCAGAATTTGGGGGCATTTCTTGGAATGTTTTGCAGAATGTTTATCCTTTAACTTAATTGGTAAGTTGGTAAGTTGGTTTGATGGCCCATTCACACCAAGAAGCTCCAGCACTTGCGTTGCGTTCCCGGAATGCTGAAAGGTAAATCTCGAAAAAATATACAATTTCTTGCAGTATCAAAGCCTTGTCTCTTCCTGCTTTTGGCCAACACATGTGCATTGGTAGAGCGCAAATTTCTTGTGGCACCCAATATGCGTTGGAGCAGCTTCTTGCATGCGTCTGGTTAAATAAATAAATTTTACAATAGCACATTGTAGCTACAAAAACTTACTTAACAAACGCAAATTCTCTGCCGCACTCACGTTGGGTTACAGGTGTGAATGGGCCATGAAACTATGGCTCCCACGTTCCAGCATATAACCTGGACTAGGACCCCAGTTGTCCACTAAAGTCGAAGCACTAAAAACTGTTAAGTACCAATTGTGGTCACCTATGAAAGCACATGTTTCAACTTCGGGAGTTCCTAATCTAGTTATCACAAGCATTAATTATGAATACCAAGTTAGCAATTTGATTGGACTAGAAATGAAAGACAGTTATTGGTACACCTACTAACATCAATAGTGGTCTATGCATATTAAGTTTGAAAATTTATAACAAAATCATACATTGTGAAAAAAAAAATTAAAAATTAAGTTTGGTTATTAAACCCAAATTTTTATGTGCTGCAATTTTTTATCATTGAAAATCAACGCTCCATGTAGGTTGAAATGCTTAAATTGACGGCAATTGTACCCCTTACCATATTGGCTGTAGTTTCGAATGGCCGGTATACAAATTATTATGCAGTTTCCCATTTTTATTCTCTCCAATTGAGTAATTTCAATTTGTATCAAATAAGTTAAAATCAGGTAAGGCAAATTCGGGTGTTCTCACAAAATATTTTTTTTGGTAGAATCTGCCTCAAGGGCCGATTCTGCCAAATTTTGCCGATTCTGCCAAAAAAAGAAGCTTCCACAAATTTTCCTTATCTGATTCTAACGCCAGAGAAAGGGTTGGCCACAGTGAAGGTGGGAATATGTGGTTCATTAGCAAAAAGGCTTATGGGAATTTATTTTTTAAACTTTAAAGGCTAATGCCACTTTATTTTTGTTGAACACCAAAGGCTGCTTACCTTGTGGATGTATGACGAATGGGCTACAGTGGTGGATTTTATCAAGAGTACAACAAGCGAAGGTCATACGTTGTACGTTGAATCATACTTTGAATCTTCAGCCGTGTACAATGTATGACCTGCCTAGGCTTAGGAAGAGGCGATTTAGGGATTAGAGGGTGAAAATCAAGGCCAACAAAGGTAGCTTGCAGTAGGTCACGGTGATGTCACTAGGGCTAGGGCAGATCCAGCCAACCTAGCAATCATGCCACGCATCATGCAAGAGTAGAAAGCATCAGGCGACTATTCCATTTTATTTTTTATTTTTCCTCTGTTGCGATTAGCCACATGAATACAAATGTAGCCATTTGGCGAAAAGTCGCTCACTTTAACTTCACTGGTTGGCCATGGCCGATTTTGCCTTGTGCGCGGTCATAGGGCTCGCTCCACGGGCTTGCCCCATGACCGCTTACAAGGCAGAATCGGCCATGGCCAACCCTTTCTCTAGTACATAAATAGACTTATTACTATGCAGTTAGATGAATCTTGCTGGAGGAAACGTAGATTTGTTCATGGTACGATGTGCGCATGAGGAACATGAAAATTGTACCTGAATAGGCATGATTGATGAACATAGATTCAGTCTAAGGAATCTGTCCGGCATCCGTAGCTGCAATGAACAATTGGGGATCACCAATGTTGTGAAAATGTGCAGAACCAGGATCGAGTATCGACCCATTAACTGGCTGCATGGAACAGTGTCTGCGCTCATCACATGTAGAAATATAGCAGTTGTCAGGTAAAGACAATTGTCAGGGTGGATAGAATCTACAGGATGTGGTTTTTTTATTAATGAAAAACTATCAACCCCTGTACAGTACAGCAACCTCAGCATCTGGAAATTGGGGAGGGGAATATGTACATAAACAGTATAGTTTCATTTGATGTGGCCACCTATATAGAACTTGTATTGTAAGGGTCGCTTCACAATAGAGTTAACCGAAAAGAAGGCCATGGAACCTCCCTTTTCAACCTCCTTCTAACCTCTCTTTTGAGCTCTCTTGAGCTAAGTTTGGGTTGAATAGTGTCGTGTCATAACTTGTCCCCTTGTGGGCCATGGGCTTGGAGCTTTGGTAGGAGGTGTGGAAGTCATTGCGAGGTGTGAAGAATAATGACAGTGGTTGATATATGATT
This sequence comes from Pohlia nutans, assembly GCA_022496805.1. Taxonomy (NCBI): domain Eukaryota; kingdom Viridiplantae; phylum Streptophyta; class Bryopsida; order Bryales; family Mniaceae; genus Pohlia; species Pohlia nutans. The sequence goes on along the minus strand of CM040088.1, from coordinate 5,619,979 downwards.
TGGAGTCAAAATGGCACCCAAATAGTCTGGCCCAGGGTGCGATGAGGAGCTCCGGAGCGTACCGCCGGCAGGCGGATCGCCTCGGTTGAGCGATCCAACAGGATCTCATTGCACTGCGATTCAATCTAGCCCAATTTTCTGCTGCGTAGCCACATCTAGGTTGCTTTCACCAAGGATCTCAGAATCTCCTCGGTCCAGCAGAGAGTGGGGCCGTTCTATCGCTAGGGTGTGCTTCACTACACCATTTCTACTCAGATCAAGACCTTCCCAGGTCCACCGCTAATTCTCTGTAGATCTGTAGACTATGCTTATCTGATGCTCAGATCCCGATCATGGCCTCGTTTGCGAACACAGTGCGAAATGGCCCACCAGCCACTACGCCCGGTACATCCAGCGCTCCTGGGGCATCGACACCCGCCCGATCTAGCGACGAGGTCGATCCGGAGCTTGTGGACGCAATCAACTTCCAGGGGAGACACGCCAAGATCCATCCGACTAAAGCTTCGGAAGGTGAAGTGTTACCTGATGGTTACTGCCGAAGTTACGCCGGATTCCTTTTGCGCACCAGTTGCAGAGAAATCCAGGTGGACCAGAGCGCTGTCAAAAAGGAGATGGACTACCTTCAGCGACACGTGGTCATTGCTTCCTTCGTTGGGGGACGACCAAGCACAGCAGTTATGAACCAATGGATTGAGATTCTCAAACGTCAAGCTGGCGGATGGGTAGCCATCGGGAGGAATTTGGGCAGAGGATTCTTTCAGCTTCGAGTAAGAGACACAGGTATGATCCAAAAACTTCTGATGCTTACTCCATTCAGATCCAAATGGGGTACATGCGTTATGCAGAACTGGATCGCTAATTTTGATCCCAGTAACCCCAAAAGCATGCGCGTCCCTACTTGGGTCACCCTCCGGAGAGTCCCAGATCAGTTCCAGGGAGTTACGAGGCAGATTGCTCAAGGATTAGGAGAGGTCCTGGGTGGAGATAGAAACAATTCTACACTGGAAGATCAACAATTTTTCTTAGCCCTACCAGCCGGGGATGGCTGGGAACCTACAGTGACGGTCACCAATTCGATCAGTGGCGTGTCATCAACCATCATCGTAGACTACGTCAACCTTCCCATTCGTTGCAGGTTCTGCCTCGATACGGACCACAGGGTAAAGGATTGCCCCGGCTTGAACAATCTCAAGGCATGAGACAATCCTGCTCAGGCCATCTCAGTTCAGGCACCTACTCCGTCTATTCCCTTGCAGGGCCTTCCCCCTCCTCCTCCGGGACCTCCACCAGCAGGAGCCACGAAGCTTGCCATGAAGCCCCCGGCCACCACTGCACAAGACCCCAAGACAAGAAACGGGAAGCCAAGTCAACCAGCTCCTGGATCGGCACCAGCTGGCTCAACTCCTAACAAACCTCCGGACTGCAACAAGACTCCATCTGCATGCCCAGTTCAATCCAAGGCCCAGGATCCTCCACAGAATCCGGAAGCTGCTGCAACGTCGTCCTAAACACATACCTCAGGCGGTTCTAATCTTCAAGAAACTGCACCCGGATCCTCCGCAACTCATTCGGCCCCTGGCTTCACTGATTATGTGAGACCAAAAAAAAGCAAAAACAAAAACAAAAATTCGCCATCTTGGCAACCAGTAGCCGAGCTAACTGCGCCATCGGCAGAGCGCGAGACCCAAGGACCCCCGGCTCCAGGAGCAGTCCAAGCAGTCACTCCTCCTGATGGCGCCAACCCGAACTGCGACAATGAGCTGCCGCCCCAGGACCCAGCTCCGCCATCTACCCAATCAGATCTTGCGCCCAGCACATGCGAAGCATCGGCCGACCCAGTTCCAGCTTCGAATTTAGATCCTCCCGTCAATTTGCTTCAATCCTCAGACATGAGTATTGACACCCCCGAGGTCCCGCCTGTAATTCCTGCAAGCCAACCTCACTGCTCCAACTCCATGACAGAAAGTCTCGAACCGAGCATTGATCTCAACATCCGCACCCGCTCCTTGCCTACGACTCCTATAAGATTCTCGGCCCCTTCTCTCCACCCAAGGGTGGAACTAGGCGACCCTTCTGGAGTAGACAACTTTAGGGAACTTCCAGAGTCAGGATTCTCCACACCCCCCGGTCTCCACGACACACTTCTTTCACTAGAAATGTGCCCGAGCACCTCACTCCTCTTTTTTACGATTGGCTTAGAAACCTTGGGTTAGTCTCTCACAACGATAGCTATTCGACTCCACCTAGACAGAGATGTCCCGGTCCACCGACAACAGGATTAGCCCGGAGAGAATCTGCTATCGAAACTGCTACCAGGCGCAGGCTGGACACTCTCCAGTCCCGGAGATTGAACCAGTCCTTCAGGCGGTCGTCCTCAGTAGACGCCCCGAGATCCCACCTAGTGACCCATCCCAATCCTCTACCATGAAACTGACCTTAGTCTCACAGAATGTCCAAGGGCTGAATGACATCGCAGCCTTTCACCAGACTCGTAACTATTTTTCCCCGTTCTTTCCCAATATCGAGATTCTATGTTTGCAGGAGCACAAGCTCAGAGGATTAAAGATATTCAACCTTGAAAAACGCTCCTGGCCTCAAGCCGGCTGTTTTATGGTAGATGCAGCGCCAGGTTACAATCACGAAGCTGACGAAGAAGGGGCTGGCTCTGGCGGCCTCTACATTTTTGTCAACCCAAAAATCAAACACTTAGTTTCCTCTTTCGGTAGTTCTAGATCTAATCGTGCTCAGTGGATTTGCTTGACAGGCCTCACAGGAGGTGACATGAGCATCCTCAATGTCTACGGTCCTCATTCCGCCCCGGAACGCATGCACCTTTGGGCTGAACTTTTAGATATCTTGCCTCGTGATTGCCGGTGGATGCTCGCAGGGGATTGGAACATGGTCCTCAATCCGCAGGACAAATTCTCGCGGAGCGGTCGCACCATTTCGGATAATGAGAAGCTTAGTTTCCAAGATCTTCTGTCATCTCTTGCGGTCCATGATACCTTCTCGCCTACAGACGGAATGCGATTTTCTTGGGATAATCACAGGCAAGATCACACTCGTATTATGGCCCGTTTAGACAGGATTTATACCCCATTACCCCATCCGTATGATGGACCATTGAACGTCAGTGATCACCGTATTATTGGTGATAGCATTCACTCCGACCACCATCCGGTTTTGTGTTCTTTGGAACTCAAAACTGAAATCTCCAGAGCCTCATTATTCCGAATGAGTTCCCGGTTCCTGGACAATCCTGTGGTTCGGCAAAACTTTGAGAGGATCTGGTCATCCCATCCTACCCTGGGCTTCTTTGGAAAACTCAGACGGTGCATCAAGTTTTATAAAAATTTCTGCAGAGACCAAGCAAAGAAGGACAGGCAAGTAGAAACGGACAAACGACAAGAACTTGCTGGGATCCTTGAATCACTCCAAGCCGACCCCACTAACTCCTCCCTTCAAGCTGACTTGAGCAACTGCGCAGCTGTACTCCAACAAATTGAGCAGGTCAAAGCTCGTGGCCGCGAGCTGAGGAGCAGACTCAAATGGCGTCAGGTAGGAGACTCAGCGAGCAAGGATTTCTTCAGAGTCACTCGCGAAGTTTTAGGAGCCTCCCATATTACGGAGCTTGAAAATTCAGCAGGGGTCCTTTGTCACGAGAGACCAGAATTGGAGTCAATTTGCATCGACTACTACGCCAAGCTCTATGCAGATCCTCACCCTCCCGGTCAAACGCGTCCCAGCTCTGAAGTTGCCCTCCGCAGCATTCAGAATCGCCTCTCAGATTCCATGAGAGAATCGTTGAAAGCTCCAATTAGTTTGGGTGAGGTACAGGCAGCACTTGCCCAGATGGCCCTTGGGAAATCTCTTGGGAAGGATGGAGCCACCTCAGAATTCTACAAGCTCTATTGGACCCTGATTGGAGAAGACTACCTGAGGATGATCACAACAGCCATCTCCAACAACCGGCTCCCTCCTGGTATGAATTGCGGGGTTCTAACCCTTCTTCACAAGGGTAACGCTAGATATAAGCTCACCAATTCGAGGCCTATTGCTTTACTGAACGTTTCATATAAGCTCTTCGCAAAAGTCTTACAGCTGCGTCTTCAGCCCGTCCTTTGTGAAATTATTAGCGATGACCAATCAGCCTTTTTGCCGCTTCGCTTCATTTTGGAAATTATCTTTATGACCCAAGAAACACTAGATTGGGCTCACCACTCCAATCAGCCCCTAGTATTTCTGAAGTTAGACTTTGCTAAAGCTTACGACACTGTGGATTGGGGTTTTCTGTTTCGCGCCATGGAAGTTCTAGGTTTCCCGGCAGAATTTTGAGCAATGGTCCGGATGCTCCTAACCGATGCTACAGGACACGTCAACGTCAACGGGAAGCTATCCCCCTCTTTTGCTATCCAGCGCGGGGTGCGGCAGGGATGCCCCCTCGCACCGTACTTATTTTTGATTATCGCGGAAGTTCTTAATTCCATGATTAAAGAACAGGCAAACTCTGGAGCGATTCAAGGTGTTCACCTCCCTTTCAACCGGCAACGAATTCTTCTCCAGTATGCAGACGACACCACTCTTACCTTACAAGGGGAGGAAGGCTCAGTCCAGCAGGCAATTTTCACTCTCAACACCTTTTGCGATGCTACAGGATTGTCCCTTAATTGGAACAAATCCTTGGCCTATTGGATGGGCAATGGTTCCGGTAACCGACCAAATTGGTGTGAAAGCCTGGGACTCACATGGGCAGCTTCTGACAGCACCAGCAAACTTTTAGGCACTATTTTCGGCCTCTCCATCTCGTCAGCCGACTTTGATGACTTTCTGCTAGCCAAGATTGAAAAGCAGCTACTTTATTGGAACTCTGCCAGGGTTAACTCCACTGGGCGCGCTATTATTGTCAATCACATTTTACTTTCATCCACGCTCTACTTTCTTTCGATCTGGGGAGGCACTAAAAAAGGTATCCAAAGGGTCAGGGCCAAGCTTTTTAATTACTTGTGGGCCGGATCTGCCTCAAGAGCTCGGGCCAAAGTGAGCTGGCTAACATGCTGTCTCCCCAACAAAGACGGAGGGCTGAACATGATCAATTTAGAAGACGCCACTACCGCCTTGCTCACCAAATGGATCATTAAAGCCATGGAGCCAGGTATCTCAAACCTACATCTTATGCTTAGATTCAGGCTAGCCAACTTCCAACCAGTGAAGCTTGGCCGGTGGAGTGCTAGCATGGAGTTCTTTACTGTCCACGGTCATCAAGCCAAGAGAGGGTCCAAAACTTGGGATCGAGTTGCCACTGCATGGGCAAAGATGCTCCCCGAAGTGAAATTCATCGAGCCTCAATGCTTTGAGGAATTCTTGTCGTGTAGTGTATGGTGGAACCCGTACGCTCCCGCCATCGGCCCTGGATTCTCTCGTATCCGCGCAGGGGAGCTTCATCGTGCTGGGATCCGGTTTGTTCGTGACATCTGGCACGCATCAGAGGTCCGCTTCTTACGCGCTGATGAAGTTTCTACGCGATTCGGCCTCCGTCTTGAAGAAACAGGTGTCTGGTACGCCATGCTTGCTTCATTCGCAGCTCAATGGCCTGGACTCATGCAAGGACCTCCTGACCGTGCTTCAGAATACGATTGGGTCGGGATCTATGACACTGCGACTTCGGAACTCCCAGTCTGTGTGATCCCATGTGTCAACGGTTTCACACTGCCACTGCGATCTCATGACTTCGAGTTGACTGTCCCTTTTTCCCAGGCTTGCTTCACAGTTCAACCACGCGGACGCTACCTAGTCAAGATTGCTAGTGCCGAACGTGCGATCACCTCAGTCATCGATCCAAGTGGCAGTGGACCTGCCAGCGTCTTCCATGGACAGAGTCATCGGGTCCGAGTAGTTGAGATTGAGCGAGGACAACCGAAGGTCAAGCGAATCCTCTTCTATAGAAGAATCCACCAACTCTCATTCGATCCAGATCGCATCATGTGGAACGATGATCTTAGCTTCATGTCGTACACTACGAAGGAAGGACGTGCGATTCTTAGACGGCACCAACAGATTCCTGATCTCTCACGCAAGTGGACCGGAATTCTTCCAGCTCACCATCATTTTAGATGGACCACGGTATGGACACACGATCGCACCAAGAAAGAGGTTGGCCTGATCTGGTTGACTTGGAATCGTGCAGTTACTGTAAATGATTGGCGAGGCCGCATTGACGGTACCATCAATCGTAACTGCCCGGTCTGCGACACTGGGGCTTGCGAATCCGTCTTGCACAGATTCTGGGAATGCCCTCAGGCTCAAAAGCTTGGTTATGGGCCACCCATGTGCTCAACAAGCTTACTATGACCACCCCTGCTGGCGCATGGCGCGGACCCTAGCGTCCTTTCCATTGGAAATAGGCTCTCTTCAGCCAGCGCATTCCTCGTCGATTCCGTCCGATTGAGCAAGTTTGGAGCCTTCTGCGTGGAGTGGTGATGTGGACCCTTTGGCTTTCCCGGAATGACGCTGTGTTCAATGGCATCTTTTGGACCGACTCCAAGTTGTTTCAAAAAATTTGGATTGGTATCGTAGATTATGGCAGAATCGCTTGGCAGAAGATCCGCAGGAAGACTGCTACTAATCACCGGCGCACTGCGCCGCTCCTCAGTAACTTTATGAGGAAATGGTGCGGTAACGGAGTTATGGGCACATATGCCCCCGTTGAGCACAACATTCGGTGGTCCCTTACGGGCCCGCTTACTGATTTTCAGGTTAGTGAGGACTTAGTGTAGGCTTTTAGTCCCCTCCTCGCCGGTCTCGGTGGGGTTGGGTTGTATTTTGCTTCCTTCTCGCAATAAAGGGCTTCCCTTTGTTTGTGTCAAAAAAAATAAAAATAATGACAGTGGCTTGTTTTAGATTGTCTCCCAACTCATCTTGAACTAGTTTTCGGCCTATTTATATTTCAATATGAGTTCAAGAGGAGTTCAAGAGGAATTTGCTAAAACTTTCCTCTTTGAGCTGACTTTTCGGTTAACTCCAATATAGCCGTCCAAGTCGAGAGGCCGTGGGATTGAGAGTCCAAACTTTGTTGAGAGTCCAAAGAAATCTACTGAAAATAGGCATAAAATATAGTTTATGAAAAGAAATCGACGGCCTCTCGACCATAGTTACGGGTCTTGCAAAATGTAGGACCCAAACTTCCTCTCGAGAGGCCGTCACCTTGGTCAAAAAGTGTTGCCATGTAAGCATTTTGAAGGTCCACGGCCTTTGGACTTTGGCCTCTAGTGTGAAGGGTCGAGAGGCCGAAACCATGGTTTCTTGCAATTTGATTGGTGGAAATCGACGGCCTCTCGACCTTTGGCCATAGTGTGAAGCGGCCCTAACTGTACATGTGCCGTATGGTGGCAGTATGGAATCCGAGCCAATTGAATCAATATAGTATGTACTACTGTGAGTTTTGTATGGAAATTTTGCTTTGTAGCATACCTATATTGAAAATGTATTGTTGGTGAAATTCCACAGATTCTATATAAGTATATTTCAACGTCGTTTCAATATAAAAAGTAGAGTAATGGTCGTTTCAATATTGAAAATGTATTGTTGGTGAGATTTTATAGATTCTATATAAGTATATTTCAATGTCGTTTCAATATAAAAAAATATAGCAATAGTCATTTCAATACAGGTATCATGTTGAGACCAAAAATAAGATATAAGTCGTACTTTCCATATATATTTCTTATTTCTTATTTTTCATATATATTCCTATCACATTTAGTAATCCAAAGATTTTGAATTAATGCATAATAGGGAGTTTACTTTTTGGTAGTATCGTACTCAGCCGTGTACATGGAGCAGTGGTTTAGGGTAGTGAGCCCATTCCTAATATTTATTTTTTGTCGGAATGATGCTAATATTCTCTAAAAAGTTGTAGTTTCCAAAATAATGTTTTTAGCCAAAAAAAACCATTCCCCTCCAAAATTCCCCACTTCACGTATTGGAATTGTTTATTTTTTAAAATAGAAAATATTAGGTGAGATATACACATCATTTAATTCTACATATTTTGCAAGCAACAAAACTTTGACCATGCATAATTCCACGAGGTTATGTCCTATCATGTTGTTTTTTTCAAAGTGTGTGAAATGATTATTTCTTTGTTTTTGTCATTTAAATTTTTAACTTTAGGCTCATTCCGGCACCCATATTGAAGAAAAACCAAATAATGCTCTCCTAAGCACTATTTGATGCCCTACTTTGGAGCAATGGTTTTTTTTTTGCTAATTTGATCAATTAGGGTAATAAATTACATATTTTTAAAATTTTGGTATATAGTATAATTTACAATTAGATATTTCTCAAAAAATTGAAAGGAAAGTTGTGAAAATAACCTAAAAAATGAGAAAATTTGATTGTCTTGTAAGGATTAATTATTGCACGCATTTGCATTCACATGGTGGACGATGAACAAATTCAAACTATTCTCCTGACTACTTACTTGGACACTTTTCATCCATCCAAAATTCTCTTGGTTCTTTTGTCAGTTGACTATAATTTTTACAATATGAATATTCAAAATACGATTTTATGATTTTTTTTAAAACAACAAAATTGGTTCATGTCAAGTTTCATTCTTAGTTCAAAAAGTGAGACCTTAAACATGATTTTCCAAATTAAGTATAATCAAATAATAGAAACCATACTATCTCATAGTGCATGTTATTCCAAATTTATTACAATGCTTTTGAAAAAAAATTCATTCGGGATTTTAATTGAATTTCAAGAAAAAAACCTTGAATGGTTAATTAAAACATATTAATAAAAAAGCAATAAATCCAACCATACAGATACAATCTACACATTGACATTTACAACTTCCCTTTGTACATCAACTCCATTATTGTTTTTCATCAAACTTTTTATATCACATCTTTTGAAAATAGTGTTGAATCGGGACATTAAAGGGTTAATCCTTTAGGGCATAACAATGAATAACTAACAGTATTGTCACAAGCAATAGCATACGGTGTCGTGTCGTGGACTACTGGTGGAAGCGAGTGGTTGAGAAGATGGTGGTTCCAGGTTCGAACCTAGCCGGCAGGTCGTCGCTGATGTAATTAGATTGCCGGTGAGTGGGTGTGAACTGCAGTTGGAGTCATCTGTAGGCCAGTCAAGGTTGTACACGTGGCAGTAGACGAGTGAGTCCGCGTGCTGCGCTTCCGGTGCTGGAAACGCATTTGTTGATATATTTTAATGTACGTGTACATTAATTAATGTATAATAACCTTAGTATACTTATATAGTATTTATTCAATACTAATATTCATAATGTATTGAAAAAGGGATACAATTACAATACAAGTTCAGTACGATTGCTGATTCTATACTGAATCAATACAGGTGTGACACAGCACGCCACCACAAAATTTTCCATACGATTATCATATTGTTTCTATATGGGAATCCCTCCCTCCAACTTTCCTGATGAGGAAAGTATACGAAATGCCATTTTGTTTTTTTACACTTAACCCCTAAATGCTTGGACCTATGACCATCGAATCATGCTTTACATGTGATACTCAATTTTTCCACTATAAATAAGATAAGAATTCATCTTTATAATTTTTAGTAGATGAAGCCATGTGTCTATTATGATTTTTTCATAAATTTGGTGAAAATTTGAAATTACTATGATTTTTTGAAGAAAATTGTAAAGAAAATTCTTGTCAATTACAAAATATGCTCAAAATTTCTGATTTTCTAACCAAAGGTGTGATTTGCAATGAAGAACATTACAGTAAATGAAAATCATTCGTGTGTTTAAATTTTGAAAAAATTGCTACACCATAGTAATACCCACCAAACTTGTAACTTCAATAAAATACTCAATTATCAGTTTTTCCCAAAAAACCTGAGTGGAATATAGACTAGACTTCGTAAGCTTCATGTTTTTAGTTAAGCTCAAATGCAATAGAACTCATTTTCATGGCCTAAATTTAGTTTAAGCAAAAAGAACATAAAAATTCAAAATACCCTACATGGTGAACTGTTTTTACTACTCTTTTTGTAGTTGGGACCCCATGTAAAATTCAAAAATAGCGTGAATGACTTGAATTTGACTTGAAGAGGTGACATGACCAATGAAAATCATTCACAAAAAAGAATTGGATGAAATTAATCACTTTTCATCCAACGACTACCTCATATCATCCAAAAGCTAATTTTTGGTCTTCCCGACAGTCAAGGATTAAGAGAGAATAGAGTTAACCAAAAAGTTAGTCCAAAGAGGAAAATTTTGATAAACTCATATTGAACTCATATTGAAATAAAAATAGATGAAAACTTAGTTTATGATGAGTAGGGGAGATAATCTAAAACAAGGTCCTCTCATTATTCTCCATACCTTGCTATAGTTCCCACACCTTCCACCAAAGCTTCAAGGCCGTGACCCACAAAGGGACAATTTATGACAAGACACTGTTACACCCAATAATAGTTCAAAAGAGAGGTTAGAAGTAGAGCAAAAAGGTAGGTTAGATGGTTTTGTTTTCAATTAACTCTAATGTCCTCAAATTATTAATGTAGAAGCACCCATAATCAAGAATACGTCCAAAACCAATGTGTAGACTACAACCAAACTCAATGCTACTAGTGTAGAAATTTATATCAATCTATCAACTTCTTGCACTTATCAATTTTAAGAAGCAATTTGGGCTGGTTTGTGGAATCATTTGTTCATAGATTTGAGATAGTCTAGTCATTGGTTTTGGGTGATGATTGACTTTTTTACTTAATTTTTTTGTAGAACTTTCATCTTTTAGAATAAAATTATGGGAAAAATTGCATTCTTTATAATTTCTATTTTCCTATGAAGGAAAAAAATACTACTCGCCTTCTACCCCTACCGCATGTAGGCTAGAAAGCTTAAGTTATATGTTTCAAGACTTTCTACCTAAGTCATTATTTGTGATGCACAATCAAAATTGCATTCTTATGTAATCTCAATCGATCCCGCTAAATTTTATTTTTTGAAAACCAAATTGTTTAATTATGATGATTTTCCACATTAAAATTTCATTGTTTTACTGAAAATTTGATAAAAAAGTGCCGATAATGATTTCTTAAGAACTTTGATCAATCAAATGTGTACAAAACATGAACGTGCACATCCTTTCATTTTGGGAAAATCAGCAAAAAAAGAGTTTCATAATTCACATGACAAGCAACTCATTTTGTGTTTTTGAGCATAATGCCGGGGCATGATAGTGCATGTACTTTTCTAACATTCAACAACAATTTTGAGACTTCTATTTTAGAAAATTTGTGTCGGTTACATTGATGCACACATAGCATAATAGAGTAGTGCAATAGAGCACCATTTTGAAAACAACATCAAAAAATAATATTTACTTAAATTCATTTTCTTAAGTAATGAAGGAATGCCATTTGTATTCCATGAATTTTGGGACTATTGAGTCATTGTCATATAAACTTAGTTTCTAAATGTAACTAGACCGTGGTCCCATTGCAAAAGGGTGTTGCCTTCCATTGCTATGTTATGCTATAATAATTGCATATCACTCAAGGTTCAATTTCTTTTTAAAGTTCTTTTCCAAAAAAAAAATGTACACATTGTAATTTATTGCAAGTTTATTCAATCAAATCTTCACAAATCACCATCAAATCATCATCATAAACCATCATTATCATTAATCATCTCATAAATCATCATACTTGTAAATCATCATTATGATAAATCATGATGCTTGTAAATCATTATCAAATCATCATCATAAATCATCATTTTTGTAAAATGATGAAAATAAAATGAGATAATTCACTACAAATAAAGTTTTTGTTTTCAATAAGCAAAATCTAGCATAATTGATTGAGATTGCATAAGAATGGTACTGTAGTAACTGTTGAAAAGACAAAATGATACTTCTTTGAAGAGACATTTTGTATACTTTTTATTTAGTATATTGTATTAGTCAATTTATTGTACCTCCAATAAAAAAGGAAATATATGAAAACTCAACTTAGGCACATTTCACTTTTTAAAAACTAATTAAAATTCTATGAAATTTTGGTTTGCGTTCAAGGTAGTCCTCATACACATCTATATGAAAAATTCATCTCTAAAAGAATATAAATTATATATTTAGGTCGGACATTGGTGCATAACCAATCACAACAAAGAAACAAGTAGATGAGGAATTAATTGGGAACTTGGGCAAGAATCGAATGATCCTCCAATATCTTTGATTTAAACATTGCAAACAAGTATGAGAGAATTTGTCGTTGCAACTAAGCACATCTTATTCAAATGCCTCACCATGTTATACATTCAATGATTCGTGCATGGTTAGAAAGAGTTGAGTAGTGTTCCTGCTAGAAGCAAGATTCCTTGCAAGTCAAACCCGTGGGGCTTTCAAAGACATTTAACCCCTAAACGGGAGGGGGGGTTCCCATCCAAAACTACCTCATTTTGGACATTTTTGTTGATGATCTTAAATGCTCTTCAAAACCCTTTTTTTACATTCTCAAAACCCTTTTCAAAACCCTAGGGTCTTGTACTCAAAGGCCTCATAAACCATGCCTCAAAACTTCAAAACATTTGACCGTATGGATGTCAAGATAATAAATAGCAAATGAAGTTGAGATTTTGAAATTTTAGGCTTTAAAAAATTTAGGCAACCTTGCTTTGATGGCTCTCAAACCCAAAGAAAAGAAGTTGAAATGATATGCCATTTTTGACCATCCTGAATATGAGGTAGTTAACAAGATGCATGACTCAATTTGAGAAGATGTTCAATTTATTAACATTTTTTCAAAGACCTTGTAATGGGTGGTGGTATGAAGGAAAGCAAGAGATTTTGGCTAAGGTATATTATCCCTTCAACTCTCCTCCAATTGGAAGAGCCCACAACTCATGGCATGCAACCCATGTGAGTTGAACAAAAGTTCTTTTGAGGTGCCCAATGAATCTCATTGTCTTAGATTTTTTGGAAAACCTACCCGAAGTGTTGAAAGTGCCTATCAACATTGAGGTGTTTTAATTTGAAAAGTTCCTCTAAGTGGAGTTTTGATCGGATGGACATAATTCCAATTGGTTTGGAAAAAAGACTCCTTTACCTATGACATCATATTTTTTATTTTGAATAAAATTATTTTTTGGACTTGGCCAGCCCGAGAATGGAAAGTTTTATAACACTAGGACAATGTTGAGGTGTTTGTCTTTGAAAATTTCCTTAATAAACCTCAATATTGCAAATGAAATGCATCAAACAAAACTTGAACATGATCTCTACCCCGAATTTCGACAAAAAATCAAAACTCGAAAAATGTCATATCTTGACCATGGGCAGTCACTACTGTTTGGGTCTCGACCAGAAAATGGTCGATCGGTCACTTAGGGGTTAACCCCTAAAGGACCGGAGTGTCTTTCCTCCAAAAACACTCCAATGCTGCCATTTTCACTCCCCTATGCAAAAAATCCCAAAAAATGTTTTTTTTTACCTTCTAACCGTAAGATCTTGTCCTAAACTACTTGAAAAACATACACAACAAATTTCGTTGATTTTGACCGCACGGATTGCAAGATAATTGTGTTTGATGGAAAAAAAACACCCCAAAAAAACACATGCCCGAAAATTTCAGATGCGTTTGACCATGGCTACATCAAAAAAACCTCACTACCAAAACCTATTGCACTTCACTTTCACATTCTATATGATGTTATTTAGTTGTGTACCAATTTTCGTTGCGTTTGGAGATGTTCAGGATGTTGAAGAACACCTTGCACTTGTTAGGGGTTTAAAAGTTCAAAAAAGACTATTTGTTTTTGGAATTGCAATATTTTTGACTTTCTATATTTAAAATACGAATCCGAGCGGTGAAACACAAGTACATTCCACCCTCTATAGAATGGTGAAAAAAAATTTGAAAAAAAATTAAATCTCCAAGTTTTAGAAGACATGTAGCACATTTTCTAAGAATTTTGGGGGTTAGGGGGAAAATAAAGGGTGGAGGAAGGGAATTGAAGTGCCAACCCATTCCAATGTTCATGACCCCACTAACTCTCAAAGTGTACTGCCACGTGGCAGTCCCTCATTGGACAATTTTTATTTTTTATTTTTTATTTTTTTAAATGATTTTAATTTTCAAAATTTTGAATAATATTTTTTAATTATAAAAATTGAACTTTTAGTTTAAAAAAATATTTTTAAAATTTAAAATAATAATTTTTAGTTTAAAATAATAATTTTTATTTATAAAAAGATTATTTTAAATTTTAGAAAAATTATTAATTTTTTTCTTTAATGAGTTTGGAAAATGGGGTGGTCTTCTGCCCACCACAGTTCACCCCATTTTCCACACGCCGCCCATCTTGTTGCCCCCCACTAAAATTCAACTATTTCTCTATTGTCCCGTTGCCCTTTTTCCCGAAAAAAACACATTTCCCCTCATAACTTTCACATACGGTGTCGGAATTCAAAAAAAAAAGAATCCCCATTTTTGTGGCACATTGGGGAATCTACTATTAAATTTCCTTCAAAATTTGATTAAAAATGTGTTCACCGGAACCTACCCGATTCTCTAAATGTCCTAGTTAGGACACTTGGTCCTTTAGGGGTTAAGAGTTAACATTGCTCACCCCACATCATTGGAGGTGCCGTGGTCCATGAGAAGCTGAATCTGAGATTGCACAAAGACGTGCCGTGCGTGCCTATATAAATGTGCAATGTGCAACACGGTATGCAAGCAAGACTCTTGCGAAGCCCAGGGATTTTCTTCTACTTGGAGAGATACGAACAATATTCTGAATCAATGTGGGCCTCAAGATTTTTTATAATCTGACTCACACTGCAAGGAATTGGGGCCCTTGACACGCATACATGGTCCTAGCTTGCTTGCCACGATTCCATTCACTTACATGACTCCAATCATCTAGAAAGATAGATTTGGGATAAGAACGTGAAAGGAGTCACACTGGTAGTACACTGAAATCACCATATAATGTGGGTGGATAATTGTTGTGGGTACATCCATCCATTTGAACAAATTTCATCCAATTTAACAAATTCTCATCCAAATTGGATGAATTTTACCACAATATTTTGAAAAACAATTATTATAAAAGTCTCTCGTAAATATTGTGGGCCACAGTATATGGTGATTTCAGTGTAGCAAGGAAAGTAACTGCATTTGCTTGTAAATGATCTCCCTTTCAGTTGAGTGTTGTGTCATTCATATTTCACCTCATGATTGAGAAGGCCTTTCAAAATGCAGGGGTTGTTCATGTGTATTCCGTACTCGGCAACAAGGTTGGCAAAAAATAATTATAAAAAAAGATGCCCAAATTTTCAGGAAATTGTTTTCTCAAAAACATTCTATTTTCTATGGTGAAAAAAGAGAATCTTCAAGAATATCCAATGAATCTCGAAGAATATTCGCATCAATTTGGCACTTTAATTAAACATAAGCAGGAGCTGCTGATCGTGATAGGGGAGTACATTATATAGTATGGCCTTCATATGACTGCATTCTGTATCCAACTGCACATGTAAAAGATTCAGAAACATGTCCAAACCATACTATTTATGCTCCCCACAGAGAGACATTTGAGTCACCACCAAAAGACAATGCTTCCTCTATCCCAACCATCCCCATACAGACAGGGATGGTGCTTGCGGTACAGAATACTTTATGCGATGGCCCATTCACACCAAGAAGCTCCAGCACTTGCGTTACGTTTCTGGAATGATGCAAGGTAAAGTTTGAAAATAATATACAATTTTTTGCAGTGTCAGAGTCTTGTCTCTTCCTGCTTTTGGCCAACGCATGTGGGTGGTTGCAAGCTACGGTCACCCAAACTTTTTGTCGCGGCATGCAAATTTGTGCACTTACCCAATCTTTGGAAAATCATCAATAAATATTGGAATGGAATTTTGTGACGAAACAAATTGCATTGTTTCTAGAATTCTAAAGTTAAGATGTCTACCACAATAAATTTTTCAAATTTTCAATCTTTCTATCCAAATTAAGCATTTCTACTTAGATTTGGTAGCGTGTCGCTTGTCAAAAGTGCACCTATTTTATGGGAAATGCTAGAAGGGGGTCAAATTTGAACTTCAAAAATTTATAGCAACATACCACAAGTGTGTACAAAGGTACCATATTTTATTTTTTTGGGTACTACGCTTACTTATTTTTTAATTAATTGTTTGGTGATATTTTTGTTTTTTAAGATTTTCGTGCAGTTAAAACTTTTTTTTGGATTTTTTTTTTTGGAAATGAAATAACGGTTCAATTTCAGAGATGGGATATGAAATGCATTTTTCATAAAACCTAGCTAAGGATGTTATGTAAAAAAGGCTCTAATTACCCCTACTCGGTAAAAAACAGAAAAGGCTATTGAGTAATGCCCAAAGACTTGAAATTAACTTAACAATTGCTAAAGTGAAAGTATTAGCATAAACCCTATTTGGGATGGTGAAATTTTTTATCTAATTGAAAGTTGAGAGGTGCGCATTACTACGCTAGTGCACGAGCTGCATGGCCTTTAGCTGCACAAGCTGCACTCCCCACTTGGTAGACCGTAGCTTGCAATCACCCATGTGCGTTGTTGTAGTGCAAATTTCTTGCGGCACCCAATATGCGTTGGAGTAGCTTCTTGCATGTGTCAGGTTAAATAAAATAAAATTATAGGAGCACACTGTAGCTACCAAAAACATACTTGATGAACGCGGATTCTCTGCCGCACTTGCGTTGGGTGACTAATGTGAATGGGCCATGAAGTGGAGCATCGTCAACCTTGCGAGGGAAAAAAACAAAAGAAAGAAAGAAAGAAAGAAAGAGATAAAGAGAGGTTATATCGCTTAGCACATAATTATGACATAAGGTTCTATAGAGCATCCGCACCCATGCACGTTAAACATGACTCGCTAAAATTATTCATTTACATTTGAAGAGCCCTTGAACTTACACTTCTCCACCCTCAAACACCAGAAGTGCACATCAAATAGTCAATGAACTAATCACAAGTAGAATGTCGGATATAATCAACTAAACTTGGATTTGAAGGGTCATATCTTAGGATGCTAAGATTGAAGGTCAAGAGGCATTTTGAAGGGCCCTTAGCATTTTTCATCTAGTTATTGCGTGTGTCGGACTCTTTACGACATGGATGCGGATGCTCTTAGCTCTTCTCTGCAACACCTCTGAATCTGGTCATTATTCTCGAATCACATCAGTAGCAGATCCCCGAATCATGGCAAGTCCACATCATCTCTAGCTAAAGGAGTTAGGCGGTGAGACACTATTGAAGCATCTACAATGCTATTATCGAAAAGGGTAGACTCTACTAACTGCTAAAGAACCTTATGAAGGTTTTTCAAGACATAGGTTTATGGCCCTTTTCAAAATATTGCCTCTGTTTTGTGGTTGTGTTGAGGCCCCAAATTCCTTGGGGCCCCTCTAGGATAAAATATAGTTATACATAATATATTGTATAATGCTCGGTATTCCTCTCCTCTATCTTTGTAGCAGAAGCTTGAATATCCTTTTTTGAGATTCCTCCAAGGGCACTTTGGTTAAATTTCATTTTTCCAGATATTGATCTCATCAAACAATAGAATTATCTGTAAAGTAAAAGGGAGGGGTATCATGTCTACTGGCCAAAGTTTGCAGACTTAAAATATTATTTTATGTATTTGTCAGTCACAAGCCACGAAGCACTTGCTTTGGGTGAGCATGGGGGTTGGTGTGGGAGCATTGATAGATTCCCTTTTAGGAACTTGAGTGTGGTGTAGGGAGCTTCTCTTGTATTGGTGAGGTGCAAGTTTCAAATCTCCCTGACAATGTAGAGCCCTGTGATTGGTTGTAAAAAAAAGAGTTAAAAACTCGTTTTCGCCGCCTTTCAAGCTAAAAAACCATTTTTGCCTTTTCCTCTTGGAGAAATGTTATGCTCTACTTTACGGATAACTCTACTGTATTCAATCTTTTTGCAAAAACACTTTCTAATTTTTAAGAAGGAAATATGTTCTTTAGTATTGGTGAATAATGCTATTTAACCCTTTGACGCACATGCATCTATATATTGAACGACGAACAAATTGCAACCTTTCTTTTGACTTCATCCTGTAAAGTTTTCATTCATCCAAATTTCTCTTGGTTTTTGTGCTAGTTGACTATCATTTGTGCGGTATGGATCTTCAAAACAAGATATTATGATTTTTCAAAAAACAACACAATTGGTTTATGTCAAGTTTCATTCTTGGTTCAAAAAGTGAGACCTTAAACATGATTTTTCAAACTAAATAGAATCAAATGATGGAAACATACCATCTTGTAGTGCATGTTATTCCAATTTCATTACAAGATTATTATTTTTAAATTGTGTTAATTTGGGATTTTTAATTGAATTTCAAGAGAAATCCTTGCAAAATTAGTTTAAAAATATTAATAAAAATAATATTGAATCCAACATACAAATGTGATCTTCACATTGACATTTACAATTTTGCATTGTATATTAACTCCATTTTTGTTATTCATCAAACATTTACATAATGAATCTTTGAAAACAGTGTTGAATCGGGACGTTAAAGGGTTAAGCTTGAATTTTGAATTTTTTTCTTTCTAAAGAACCCCCAAAAAGAAAAGTCATAATATTGAGTGTCACCAAGTCTATTCCCTAACAAAACCTCGTAGACTATGAAAAAATTCATGTCCTAGCATGCTCGTACAAGTATTAGAATTCTTTAAGTTTTTAGTTTTGGAGGGATACAAAAGGAAGATTTTATTCCAATGTGAGTATCACAATACAATATTAGATAGAGTCAACACTTATGCTAATAAAAATATATATACAAGGATATCACACAAACATCCCAAGGGATAGCATATTGAAATTAAGAATCAAATACTGGTCTACTATCTCAATAGCAAACTTTGGAGATAAAATCCATAAACTATAAAATTAGTCCATAGTCTCTTACCATCCCAAGGCCAATGTCAACTCCACCCAAGGCCTTCAAGTGAAAAACATCTTCACCTAATCCAACAACTAAGGGCTTGTTCCCACCTGGCCATATATAAGAGCAAAGAATGTGCCATAAGAGTATTGATTGAATTTAGGCAAATCTAATTCACACTATGGCAGTAGACGCAACCGGATTCCATATTATACGTATACTTTTACATATGCGCCGTTCCCACATACGATGGGGTCTTATTTACTTTGTCTGCTACATGGTCACATGATTATTTGTTTTTCCTAAACGTTCACACCACAGGTTCCGTCACTAGGCGGGGCCTGCACTGTCGCCCTCTTCTTCAAGCCGTCTACAGTGTCACAACAGTTCCTTTCTTGCTTAGCCCTTATTATTTGCACACAATTTGTGCACTCCTACCAGGTTTTTACTCGACATCTGGACTCCTCTGTAGTTTCCCGTCTCTTAGACTTGTATGCAAGAAGCTTTGTTGTTCGTGGTCTTGTGCTCCGTTGAGTTTCGCTGATGGACGTGCACTATTGTCAACATTTGGTTGTTGGGAGATCGTTGTTTGATCAATTGGAAGCGCTCGCCGTTTGACTACTTCGCGTGTAGCTGCGATTTTGAAGAGCATGTGCGGGGGGTTTTACGTGCGCGCTATTTTTTGCTATTTAGGGTGGTGTCGCATTCTGCGATTGCAGGTACGTTCTGGAGCCAATTCTTTGTGCTATGGTTTTTTTGTTTTTTTTGTTTTTGTCTCTCATGTGTACACATTGTACGAAGCGGTTAGAGTATAGGGTATTTGCTGCGAAATATATTGTTTTGCTTCTAATTGAGGTCTCCTGAATATGCTGAATGAAAGAATTGATGTGGAAAATTTAACGCTGAAAGAAAATTTTAGTTTGTGTCAGTTTTGAGGCGGTTTTAGTGGCCAAATTTTTTGTATACTCTACAAGTGTAGAAATTATGGCACAATCCCTCCTCGTCCATCAGAATCTATTGGTATGACTGTTCTCGGTTGGGTTTTTTCTGGTGTTCATTACAGTTTAGATGTTGCTGCATTCTGATTGGCTAGCAAATCCTGTTTTGCTTCAAAACAACGGTCTAGAGTTTTAGGGTTTCAGTTACCAAATGCGGCAGTTTTTAATTTTTAACATGTGTTTATGTTTTTCTTCTACTTACAGCACTATCAGTTGCGCACACCATGCCCATTATATAGGTAGTAGGATTCAGTACGCATTAAAGGTAAAAACGAGTACATGTGTAGGGTTTGATTTAACTTGTGGTTCTTGTGGATTTTGCGTAGGCAATGTTGATCATACTTCCGAGTTGTAATTCAATTTGTTGTTGATTGCTGGGATGGACCTCTATACAAGCCTTGGCACTGTTCTACAATTTACCTTGTGGCTTTTATTGTTGCTTCTTAATGCCGTGCAGGCTCACGATTTTCCCATTCACTTGGAAAATGAGAAGGAATCAGAGGAAACATTGTCTGCCATTGTGCAAGGGTTGCAAGGCCCAGTCCAAGAATCACACTCTCTCATGCGTGCTACTATACACAACTTCGGATTGTGCACAACATTTAGTTTTTTTGAAGATGATCTCGATTTCTAGGTGAAACCTTGTTCTACAACTTGGTTCTCAAGGTTTCTATTGAAGCAATATGACAACAAACATTGGGTGCAAATGTTCAGAATGACGAAGACTTTTGTGATTGCATTGGCAGATCTTTTGAAGCGACATGTGCAATGACAGAACACAAATTAGCGGGTTGCAATTCCAGTTCTCATACGTGTTGATTGCACATTGTTCAAATTGACTTACGGTGTAAATTTTACTATATGTAGTGAGATGTTTGCGATTTTGTTAGTCGAAAAAGCTTGGTGGACAAACCACCCAAGGAAACGTATAGTGGAGGTTCTTTGGTTTGAGGAAGGTCAGATAGTCTATTGTAACTTAATTAAGGTCACTTATAAGGTAGTTTTCTATTGTAGTTTGATTATTGCAAGGAACAAAGATAAATTAACCCATTGGATATAGGTATAGGATACACTCTTTGTCTTATCTCTAGTTTTTGTCCATGACTTATGGATGCAACAATACAAATATGCAGTCTCTGTCTTATCCTAGTATGTTGGCTTATAAACAAAGGCAGCTTTTAGCCTGAAGGGATTACAAAACATATAGCTCAAGGCACGAAAGTAACAATTTTCCTGTTGCAATTGCTCAAGGCATAATCTCACAACGTTTGCTTATAGCATCACTCATTCATCACTCAACTATATGTCAAATATTAAATTATTGCTTATAGCATTGAACCGGTTACTAATGTGCTCAAGGCAATGTATTCCAACTGTATAGCTTTACGCTGGTAAATTGCTTTTAGCATTATGATCCTCCTATTGCTCTAGGCAGTTCTTGTACTAATTTGCTTATAACATTCTTTTTATTCAACTGCTCAAGGCTTTTCAACACGAGGACACTGTCTTCAATATTTTTAACCACCTGCACACATTGCTTTCAGCATACACAAAAAAACGTAATTGCTTTAAGCCTGACCGGTTTGTTTATATCAGAAGTACATCAACACAGATTATTGCTTATAGCACTAACAGACCACCATTAGTTTTAAGTTTTTGAAACTCAACAGGCTCTCTAACAAACAGTTTCTCTTCCTCAGCGGTCTCAACTCTGGAATTTATAAAACCATTGCAATTACTATTGCACGCACTCACTCATTCATACCAATTATCGCTAACGCATGTACTCTGATGACACTAAACAGTTGCTTTAAGCAGTTGCAACCTCTAATTGCTTCAAAGCTTCAATCAATTTCTCACACAAGTTCAACCTGTAACTACATACACGCAAATTCCAATAACTTAAACAATTGCTTTAAGCACACACACATTCACAAACGCTGCTTTAGAGCCACTGCAGTTGCTTTAAGCAAATAAACACTGGATAGCTTTAAGCACATGCACTCACTGACTTTGCTTTAAGCTGACCCCAATTGCTTTCAAGCACATAAACACAAAATTGCTTTAAGCACTGACAACCAAATAATTCCTCTCACAGGAAATCACAATCACTTGCCCAATCACTGGGACTTACACAACTTTACCAACACTCACAAACTATATCAAGCAAAACTGCTTTAAGTTTTCTATTACAAAATAAGAGTCTTGACACAGATTTAAGCAAAGTATGCTTGCACTAAAGAATTGGAACCAGATCTCACATCTGATACCACTCTAAGCTCAAAAATAATGAGAGAGAGAGAGGAAAACATAACACCTTTAATACCTATCTACAAGCTCAAAACAACTCCTCAAATCACAACCGGTCTAACCAACTTAACTTCCTAACCGTTTTTAAACTACTTTAAGGTTTGACATGAAAAGCTTCAAAGAAGTTCACACTAAAACTAAATCTAAGAATATTGAGAACCCTCTTTACACTAAAAGAACAAAAATCAAGTTTCATACTAATTTTCTATGTTCACAGATTGGAAATAGTACAGTGTCGACGGTGTTGCGTGAAGCTGTCAACACCATCAATGAGACGTTGCGGCATCAGATTATGTGGCCTACAGGAGAAAGGTTGCGGGAAAGTCAAGCCATATTCTTTGAACTATGTGCATTACCTGGGGTTGGGGTGCAACTGATGGTATGCATGTGTCAATTTCCAAACTCCAGTTTGGTGCAGTAGATTATTATTACTTCAAGTCTAGCGAGTATACAATGAATTGCCAAGCTATTGTTGACAAGCGGTTCTTTGACCTGTACTTGGGCATGCATGGATCTACAAATGATAGTCGTATGTTGTGTCATTGGTCATTGTATAATTTGGAAATGCACGAATATCTAATGGATGCACAATATAATGTTGGTGGTTTCACACTATACGTAATTGGCGATTCAGGATTCCCTTTGCTGCCTTGGTTGATGGATTCCTCATAGAACACATGGGCAACTTTCAGTATCAGAGACCTTTTAATAAAAAGTTGCGAAAGGGGCGTTGCGTGGTTGAGAATGCATTTGGGATACTAAAGCTAACTTTTAGGAAGTTGCTTGAAAAGTCTGATTTACTCGTTACTTTTCTCCCCAATGTCATTCTATGTTGTGTCATCCTACACAATGTTCTGCTAGGCCAGTCACACAAAGAAGTGGAAGAATTGCTACAAGTTCTACGCACGGAGGGTTTAGAGGTGAAGTGGTGGACAATGATGGCAAGGCAGTAGACGCAGTTGAGGTTATTCGAGATGATCTTGCCACAGTCTTGGGGAGCCAGAAAAGAAGGCAATTCGGCGAATACTTGACCATGCAACGACGTAATCAGCCATAGATTACCAGGTACTACCTGTTTTGGAGCTTCACACTTTTACTTCACAAATACAATTGTTTCTGTCACATAAATTTTAAATACAATTACTTTGTTTTGCATGTAACATTTTCTTCATACCAGTAATTGTACAACATACATATGTAGACATTCAAGTCATATTTTCAAGTAGGATAACAATGTCATGCACTTCGGAGCTTCTACTTCTAATAATTAGCATCTATTGTTGTTGTAGGAGGGCGGTGCAAGTGTGGGCATCCACCTGGTGTAATGCGTGAGCTGTGAATGCATGTTAGCTAATCTTTTCCAATGCACTACACTTTTTTTGAATTTGCATCACGCAACAGATAAACAAAAGCTAAGTCAATTCAATGTACTTGATAGTGAAATGCACTTCATTGATTGTAAATTGTGAATTTACTAGTCAAGGTCAACATTCAAACTCACTGCAATCCATAGGTAACACATTTATCCACTCAAAGTTTCTGTCATTCCATAAAGTTGAGTGTACATATGATAAGCATAAAACAAAGCATTTCAACTACTTTGTATTGCTATAGAAATTGTAATATCCAACCATAATCTACTTTGTTGTTCTTGCAGATTGGTACCCATGGTAGCTGAAACCAATTGGAAGTTGTAGAGTCTCAGGGTGTTGGTGTAGGAAGCTTGCTTGGGTTGTTGTTGTTACCATGCTGGTCTGTTTAGGTAGGATCGGGTGGGATTGCAGAGGCAGTAGTAGTAGTTCCCTGGCTTGTACCAATAGGGCCTAAGTTATGCCCAGTTGCATAAAGGTTTTGGGTTGTTTTTGTAAAGTCGGAGGGGCCAGCTTTCGACATGCTCTGTAATCATGTGGCGCTTGACATAGTCAGACCTCTACTTAAGACAGTTGAAAGTTATGACAAACAACTAACCAATTCACCATGTTTCAAGATGGCTAGTCTTGCATTGTCATTGGCTATTGCGGCATTTTTGTACATGTGCCGGTCCTTCTCTGTTAATACGCCATTTGCTCTGTAAATAGTTTCAGTTGGACCTCAATCTTAGAGCTCTCCAACTCACGTAAGGCGTTTGCAATCTCTTGCATCTGTGCAGCCATAACAACTCTTGTAGCTTTTGTAGCCTCAACAATCACTATGTGGCCGGATAAGTTCTTCTGCTGCACGGTTGTGTTCTCGGGTCGTCTATGCACAGCAAATTGAGAGTTCTCAGAAGAACCAATTTTTTGGGGCGTGATGCCGGGGGGCAACCCGGTGAAAGGTCGTGAACTTTGGCTTGTAGTGGCATATTGCAATGTACCTAATCATAATAGTGTAGAAAAGCCCTGAAGGACGACTGGGGCGGTGTGGTATCTTTAGTAGTCTCAAAAACTGCTTGCTGCGAGATCTCTAGACGTTTCTTTGTCTCTGGTTTGCTTTCTCCATCTTCAACATCTTGTTGTTGTTCGGGTTGTGTTGGTCGAAAGTTTTGATCATTGTAGCTAACAAGTTGCAAATATGCGGAGGTTGGATTTGAGGCTTATTGCCATACCACTCATGTATAGCGTCATATACCTCTTGCACAAACGTGCACGGCAGACCTTCGGTTGTGCGGTCTATAGACGTAAGTTCCCAGTAATCAGGTATGGTTCTGCCCGTGCAACATAAGTAGACCGCAATTCACTTGTAATCTGGAATCAGCTAATTCCACTTTGTCTTGCATGTTGGTCCGTCTTGCAAACACGGGGAAAATCCTGCACGTATAACCTGCTATGAGATGCGTATCCAATTACTCGTGTCTGGTGTAATGAAGTCTCGGCTGTCTACTATGTCCAAGTCTTCGAGGTACATTTCGCGTTTGGCTCCAATGAGTACAAATATTTCTTGTGGCAACCATTTTGGCCCTCAGTCTTTGCGGGCGCATTTTGGTTGACTTGGTCCTGCAAGTGATGCAACCGGTGCAGCACACGGCACTACTATGTCACTCTCCCATATCCAATAGGCTGATTGGACGCACAGCTTGGTGGTAAAATTGAGCCTAGCAATGCAAAAGTTTGTCAGAATGCTGATCACATGAAACATAAATGTTTGTCAAAATGCAATTCATATGAGACCGAAATGTTGGTCAAGTGGCTAATCACGACGAATATAACTATTTGTCAAGATACTAATCACATGAAACAATTTTTTTTGTAATAATGCTAATCAATTAAACATACAGTTATTCATTGATGCATCAGTGTGTTGTTTGTTTTTTTTGCAGGTCCATTTGTTAAATATAGTTTGACTTAAGGTATGTGCTAGTGAAATGTCAATACTAGAAAGAAATACATGTATAGAAATGTATATATTACACTAAATTTTCTCGCATGAAATGTACAGTTACTCATAGAAGCATCGGAGTGTTGTTTGTTTTGTGCAGATTTCGTTTCTACAGGAAAATAAACATAATGAAATTCTTTTGAATGTATTCGAAAAAGAAATAATTTTTTCTTAAACAACACAGGTATGGAATAGGAGCATCATATTGTTGGGTTTCCAAACGTTTCTCCATTGGATTGATTCCAATATTGCAAGAAATTGGGATCCAAAATTTAGTCCAGAAGGAGGTTGGATAAATAGAATAAGTCTTTGATCTCCAGTCTTATTATGAGGAAGGTGAATGACAAAGGAACATGAGCATTGCAATCAAACTGTTATCAGAGTTTTGATTCCAAAACTAGGGCAGATGAAGTGATCAATGACAAAGGAGCCATCAGCATGCCATTTAAAGTGTAAACAACACGCAATTCGCTATTTACGCACTTGGCCATATAATCATGCACTTGGTCCCCGGAAGCATTAAAAATATTGTGTAAAAATTTCTCTAAAAAAAAACGATTTTGTCGTTCTACAATTACTTTCATTGTAAACAAACAATTATTTAATTTAATTTTTATTCTTATGTTTATCTTTTATCTTTATCTTTTATTTTATTTTTTCTTTTATCTTTTCTTTATCTTGTTTCATTTATCTTATTTCTTTCTTGTCTTCAATTTATTTTCCTTCTTGTCTTCCTTCTTTTTCTTCTATTTTTTTTCATTCCTCTTGTGGCAGCCGCAAATCCTTCGCCCGCACCAAAGACAAAAAAAAAAAAAAAAAAAAAAAAAAAAAAAAACAACCCTTTTTTTTTTTTTTTTTTTTTTTTTTGATTTCGTCTTCGTTTTTGTTTGGGGCTCATGAACCCTGAAAATAGAAATTTTAAAAAATAAAAATTTAGGGTTCAGCCGCCGGCGGCTGAACCCTAAACGGCGGAGGATGCACAAAAAAAAAAAAAAAAAAAAAAAAAAAAAAAAAAAAAAAATCTATTTTTAGTCTGATGTGGGCTAGTGGGTGCGCACCCACTGCCTCATTTTCTCCTTTCTTCCTCTCTTCTCTCTCCCTCTCCCTCTTCCCTCTTCTTCTCTCTCCCTCTCCCCTCTCCTCATATATATAGGTGAGAGAGAAGAAGAGGGAGAGAGAAGGAGAGGGAGAGAGGGAGAGAGAGAGAGGAGGAGAGGAGAAAATGAGGCAGTGGGTGCACGGCCGCGCACCCACTAGCCCACAACAGACTAAAAATAGAAAAAAAAAAAAAAAAAAACTTTTTTTTTTTTTGTTTTTTTGTTTTTTTGTTTTTTTGTTTTTTTTTTTTTTTGTGCATCCTCCGCCGTTTAGGGTTCAGCCGCCGGCGGCTGAACCCTAAATTTTTATTTTTTAAAATTTCTATTTTCAGGGTTCATGAGCCCCAAACAAAAACGAAGACGAAATCAAGAAAAAAAAAAAAAAATGGTTGTTTTTTTTTTCTTTTTTTTTTTTTTTTTTTTTTTTTTTTTTTTTTTTTTTTTTTTTTTTGTTTTTGGTGCGGGCGAAGGATTTGCGGCTGCCACAAGAGGAATGAAAAAAAATAGAAGAAAAAGAAGAAGACAAGAAGGAAGACAAGAAGGAAAATAAATTGAAGACAAGAAAGAAATAAGATAAATGAAACAAGATAAAGAAAAGATAAAATAAAAAATAAAATAAAAGATAAAGATAAAAGATAAACATAAGAATAAAAATTAAATTAAATAATTGTTTGTTTACAATGAAAGTAATTGTAGAACGACAAAATCGTTTTTTTTTAGAGAAATTTTTACACAAAAAGTTTTAAGCAAGATTTGCTTATGAAATGAACGCACTTGACCAAGTGCATAAATAGCGAATTGCGTGTTAAACATACTTTTCATTCGGAAACTCACTACAAGAATACCAGGCCCAAAATGACTGAAATTTGACAGTTTTTTATCAATTATGACAGCAGAGGCCTTTTTGAAGCATGCTTTTGAGGTACTCAAAGCATTTTATTGTCTGAATTGACAGACTTTTGTTGGTGTATTTTATTTTTGACAACTCATGTGAATTCTCACTACACCATATTTTCAGTATATTTTGGTGCACAATTGCGCATAGCAAATGATCTTATTTTGAAATGTTTTCATTGAAGAAAAGCTAGAACACCAAGTCATCTTTCACCTCCCAAAAGAAATTTGTGATTTGAAGTTTCTATGCATGAGATGTGGACAAAATTCAATAGGGTTGTGAAGAATGTGCATGAGTTGTTTGAGAAGAAAATGTGTTGTAATTAGACTTTCGAGGCTCAATTGTGCATAGTAGACTAGCTTATTTTGAGCAATGTTCAACTAAGAATACTTGCACAACCAAGTCATCTTCCGACTCTGACAAGAAATTTGTGATTTGAAGTATTTATGCTTAAGTTATGCACATTTTTGTAGAATAGTTTAATCGGTGAATAAGAGAGAACAATAGGAGGAATTCTACATATCCCATACTCATTGTCAACACTAGTGCACTGAATTTTGTATAAACTACAAGACTTCACCTCCCCCTCCACTCACAATTAGAAAGTGAAATTCACATTCATCCATCCTTGACATACCACTTGGAAATGTGTAAATTTTACTCTAAATATTGTTAAAATAGTTGATTATTTTATTAATTATAAATTTTAATGCCGACAGCTATTAATTGACTACAATGGAAAGATTTTCTGAAAAAAGTTATTTACTTTAGAGTAATTAAAAGAAATAGGGATTGTATAAATTATCGGGACCCGCTCGTAATTCCAGTGTGTCATTCACGTAGAAGCCACGTGGAGGCCAAGTGTCACAACCGTAGCTTCCATCATGAGCCATCGAAATTGACAGAATTTGTATAGAACTCTGTCAAAACGGTGTTCGAATCAAGTGATCCGAAATGACAGAAAGATTGAGAGAAGACTGTCTAAATTCTGTCATCTTGAACGCGGTTCTTCTTGTAGTGACTAGGCCACAACAAGCTTTGTTTCCATGATAATAACTTCAAACCCCAACTACAAGGAGCAATTGAATTTATGGTTGGAGGCATGAGCATTGCAATCAAAGTCATCACATTGATGAATCCCACGTTGGGAAATCTAAACTTCAATACTCTAACCAAGTACAAAGGATCCCAAATCCCTCTAAAACAAAAGCCAAATTGCATACTTCATTGACAATGTACAAAATTGAAAAACAAAAGAAACAAAATTGGACTTGCAGAGAATTTAAAGAGCATGAGGGCAACATACCTGAGAGCGATGCGGACTGAGAATGGAGGTACAATCTCTTGGACAATCTTGTTTTTATGTTGTTGTCTCCGTTGCAGTGTCGATTCTCTCCTTTGCTGCTCATGGCTTCACTTTGCTACAACTACGGCTAAAAATTAGGGACCACTTCTACGTAATGGGCCACCGAGACCTCAAGTAGATAGGAGCGGCCATTATTTTCTCACATGTTCGGATTCTGAAGATTTTAAACTATTAGTTAACTACCTCTTATTTCATAGTGGGCCAAAAAGTGGTTTCTCTGATTTGCCTTAATACTACTTTGATCAACATGCCACTTCAGCTACTCTGATCAACATACTACTCTGATCAGTAGTTAACATACTACTCTGATCAACATGACACGTAGGTTCGGTAATTGGGAAACACCGCAGGTGGGAACGCTGTGTGGGATAATGCCGCTAATGTTGCATAAGAGCGATGGGCTAAGGCCAGATGGGAACATGCCTTAAGGAAACTATACCTTAACCCCAAAACGCCTGGGAGGCCAAAAACTGGTTTATGAATGTAACTCACTATTCAATTCCAACAGCTACATGGACAATTTTCATCCAATTTTTTTTGTGAAGGACTTTTGTTGGTCATGCCACCTCTTCAAGCTAAATCCAGATATTTTTGGATTTTATATGGGGTCCCAACTACAAAAAGAGTTGTAAAAATGGTTCACTGTGTAGTGTATTTTGGATTTTTCTTGTTTTTATACTTAAACTAAATTTAGGCTATGAAATGAGCTCTATTGCATTTGAGCTTAATTAACAAAATGAAGCTTACCCAGTCCAATTTCTATGCCACTTTGAATTTTTGGAAAAATTTTATGAATACTTTGATCAGTTGCCCGGTCAACGCACCACATAGTCGGCTGAAGGGTGGGGTAACACAACGCCAAGCAATGGACTCCTCTAGCTAGGGATGGATGAAATGAGTCAAATAATCATCATAGGAATGAAGTAGTACAATAATGGGCAAATTGGAGGTGTGCAAAAAATGGCAACATACAATGAGGCACCAAATCGGGTCCCAAAAGTACCATACACTGTAGAATTCTACTAAAAACCTCATACAATCACAATACTAGTAATTAGAGCCTAATGCAACGCTAATGGAACAATTTGGATGAAAAACCAACCCTAAATAACGATGGCAGCATAAAAGTCCAAGCAAAAATTGCCCAAAACACACCACAATAGTCTCAAATTCACACCAATTGCTCATGGGTACCAAGTACTCAAAAATGGATCAATTTTGGTGGTAGGAATGGATAGATAGAAAGAATTTGCACCTCTATCCAAAATGACAGCACAAACACATGTCAAGAAATTGCTCTAAAAGGGCCACAATTGCCTTAATTCTCATTAATTCTCCATGGGCACTAAGTACCCCCCAAAATGGGGTTAAATTTGAGAATAGAATTAGGCAAGTGAAGGGAAATTGCACCCGCACCTAAATGGCAGCACACAAACTTGCCTAAAAATGAATATAAAAATACTAAATTGCCTCAAATCCATTCCACTTCCCCATGGGTACTATGTACTCCAAAATGGGATTAATTTTGGCAATAGAATTGCATAAGTGAAGGAAAATTGCTCCTTCACTTAAATGGCAGCACACTAAATTATCTAGAAATGAACATAAAAAGTGCTAAGTTGTCTCAATTCCATCCCAATTTCCCATGGGTACTATGTACTCCAAAATGGGATTGAATTGGGCAATTAACCCTTAAACGTCAAAGCAAGCCCCACGGGCTTGTTATAAAGGAATAATTGAGGAAAAAAGTAGATTTTCTCAACCAAATCAAGCGAGAATTGGTGCATTGGAAAGCTACTGAAAAAGCGATCTAGATTGCAAATTTGCGCCTCATTTGGGAGATTGTGGAGTCATTGACAAGCAATCAAAGTTATCTAAATGAACAGGAGTTGAGGTTGGGCAGCAGAGGTCGTTTCTTGAAAAGTGCCGCAGTGCTACAGTGCCGCAACACTGCTGGCCAGCAGAGCCGTTTTTTTCATTTTTTTCGTTTTTTTTTTTTTTTTTTTTCGCCTCCGAAAATTTAGATGCCTTCCGGGCTGCCCCGCCCAGGCCCTCTTGACGTTTAAGGGTTAACACCTCCAAGGGCCAAAAACCCACACTTGTCCAAAAATTACAGCATACTAATATGACTCAAATGAGCATCAAGATTGGCCTAAATGACAAAATTCTCAACCCAACCATTCTAAGTATTCTAACGCATCAATGGAGAGTTGGAAATGACACCATTCATCACCCCATAAGAATTCCAACCCTCAATTGGTACAAAATGACCTAATGATCAATGATGTGGGAGAAAACCCGGTGCAATTTCGGCAGCGCTTCCGCGCTGTGCTATGCACCGGGATTTTTGAATCCTACTCATCAAACCATAGCTACAAAAATTGAAGAAAATTGTATGAAACGCATACCACCAACTTGGCATCAATGAACAAAGATAAAACAAGGACAAACAATGAGGGCAATTAGAATTGCACTTTAATCACTGCGAGTTCCTACTATACTAACAATTGATTTGTGGCCAATTTTCACCAAAAACTAGACAATGCAAAAGGGAGGAAGGTGATCGGAGGCTCCTTCCATAATGTCACCATTTCTACCCTCCCTTATATCACGCGGGGAGGGAGATAGGGATCTGTTGGAACGGGGATGGCAGTCTTCTCCCTTTGTGATCGCTCGGTTTCTCCCTTTGTGATCGCTCGGTCTTCTCCCTTCGTGATCGCTCGCTCCCGCTGCGTCGCCTGCCTTAGCTGCCACAAACTCTTCGTCCTCCTTGTTTTGATCGCGCATTCTAATCCTCACTGCAGCTCGGTTCCAGAGTCGATCCCGGAGGGGCAGCGTTGCCGCTTTGGTCGCCTTCTTGAATTCGTCACCCTCGTCTTGGTCGTCTTGTTTTGATCGCACCGTCTTGCTCTGATCGCACCGTCTTGCTCTGATCGACCGTCTTGCTCTGATCCACTCGCACCGTGATCTTGCTGTGGTCTTCACCGTCGCGCGCTGGATCACGGCTCCGAGTTGCAGCGCCGCCGTCACCCTTGTGATCGTCGCCTCGCGAACTGGTCGCGCCGCATCCGCCTCACGAGCTAATCGCCACTGACATCATCCTGCGATCTTGTTCTGTCTTCGTGCCATGCTGTCTCTCGAACCTCCGATCTCGTTTTGTCCTTGTGGTCGCGTTACGAATCTGAGCGTTGCGTCCCTTTTGCACGCTGCTACCACCAAACTCCGACTATGATGATCTTCCGCAGCCTCTTACAACGCGAGTCTCCACCACTGCAGCGCCTCGTTGCTGACCAATCACGCCACGCGCGTCGCTCCTAGCTACAATCACCGTGTCCAGGAACTACTTCCGTACTGTCTACTCTCGACGGCGATCTTTCCCTGACCAAATTCTATCTTCTGTCTACTAGCAGGGCTTCGCCCCTCCTCGCAAAAAAACTAGCCCCCAAACTTCTAACGACAAAATAATAGACTACTCTCTTCTCACGACAGGGGTGGGTTTGCATTTCCCACCCCAAAGCTTCATTCATCCAAACAACTCCATCCCAAAAAGACTATCCATCCATCCTAACCCAACTCTACACTAACTTCTACTAAACTCCTACTCTACTCCTAGTTAACCAAGGGTAATTTTTACCGAAAAAATAGAACTTGGGCTTTTCTCATAGCAGAGAGTCCAAATTCTACAAAGGTGCCTTAAAAATACTCTTTCTAAAATAATAGGCGAAATAGTCCAAACACTCAAAAGCCCACAATCAAAAGGTCAAAAAACGCTACTCAACTAAAATTACCCAGAAAATTAGGAACAATGGAAAAGGACAAATAACACCGCATGGAAAGTACTCTCAAAACACCAATAAGTCTATTCAGCTAAAATGCTGCAATTAGACACAGAAATGGGAGAAAATTTTACCAAACCTCACGGTAAAGGTTTACCGCGATTTGTGGACTGGTTCGATGGTTCACACTTTGTAAATTGAGTGTTTTATTGGAGTTACAAGTTCGACATGTATTACCATGGTGTAGGAAAAAATCTAAATTTAGATACACGGATGATTTTCATTTCCTGTAATGTTCTTCATTGTAATTTCACCTTTGGTAAAAAAACTTGGAATTTTTTAATACATTTTGTAATTGATATGAATTTTCTTTACAATCACTTCAAAAATTCATAATAATTTCAAATTTTCACCAAAACTTGTGAAAAAACCATGATTTGTAGCAGACACATGGCTTCATCCACTAAAAATATAAATATAAATTTTATCTTATTTATAATGGCAAAATTGAGTGTGATAGGTACAACTTGATTCCATGGTTATGGGCCCGACGTTTAAGGGTTAAAAGGAGCATTTACCTAAAAGCCTGTGTATCTACAGTATGACATTCTTGTCCACATGGTACAGGCATTCTAAGCTAAGTACAACAGAAGCGAATGCAAAAAGAACCAAAAGTATAATAATAATAATATTATTATTATTGTTATTATTATTTTGTTTTTTGTTACACTAAAATTATATTTCAGGAATGACTTACCACCATGACCTATATGGGCCCCATGGGCTGACCGGCAGTTGGGCCATGGTCATGTAGTCTAGGCCACAGTTCGAGAGACCTAAGATAACTGCCCTGAATAATTGGAACTGGATGTGCCATGGTAACTTAATGGTTTTCCATGGGTCCATGTACTGATAATTGAAGGACATGAAGCGGGTGATGACATGGAGGGAGTGCATGCTTCTGCCAGGGCCACACAGGTCATGAAACACGTGAAGTAAAATGTATTTTTGGAAACTATCTAAGGGGGAAAAGAAAAGAGATTAACCCCTAAAGGACCGTAAGGCCCCCAGGGGGCTTTTGAATGTAGAAAAGTGCAAATTGGATGAGATTGTTCCAAAGAAGCCCAAATTTGCGGGGAGAGGACCCTAGCTGTTTTTGCGAGATGGATCCAATGGTTTTTCCCGATTGGAAAATGATGAAGAATTGGATTTTTGGCGAATTCTTTGAGAAGAGCATTCTTTGAGACTAGCGTCGAGGTTTCACTTTATCATACACTATGATATCTCATTGTTTGGAGACTTCAGAGTCCCATATCTTTTTTTCCACACCTCAGAATTTGACGAAAAAAATTTCACATGAGGGTCATGATGTTCTTTACATGTGGTAAAAATTTCAGATGTTTTGGAGCACTTCTAAGCAATCCGATTTCAGCATAAGTACGAAGTACCCCCTGCCCTAACAATTTCCATCAATCTTCTCAACGGTGGCATTTTCTCAAAAATTGTGCGATCTTGTTGATCTCTTTTTCATAAACAAGCTATGTAAGTCTTCTTTAGTTTCAACGGTGCCGATCGTGAAAATTACCCCACACTAATAAGAAATTGAGCTTGCTACAAGAGCTAATCAAGAAAACAGGAGCTAAGCTAAAACACCCCCGGTCCTTTAGGGGTTAAAGTTCCATGTGACTAAACGTAACTTTTCCACTACACTACTTTTTGCTAATAGTGAGGAACGGTTTATAGTGAGGGAGGGTAATTATTGAAGGTGACACTAAAATGTAAAATCAATGCAAAATGAAGAGTTTAGTCACTCTTTAAAAATTTCAACCCATTGCCAATTTCATGATTTTGCAAAATAGAGCATGTCTTTGGAATTAGTACCACATGCACTATTAGCAAAAAGTAGTGTACCACCGTCAAGGAGAAGGGATATGCAGATGTTGGTTTGTCAATACTAAGAACCTTCAATTGGAAATGGAATAGAACTTCAACCCCTAATTGCCCAACCGTCCATTTTTTGGATGAAGTACAAATTTCATCCATGATTTCTCATCCGTTGTGCACTTTTGCAAGAAGAGCAAATACTACATAATTCTATAGCAAAATAGCTTCATGCATGTGTGATTTAATTAGAAAGGGATTATTTGTGAAAAAATTACGCCTCATTTCATGTTGTAATGATTCACCAAAAATTGAGACCTGATCTTGAGCCGGCCCATAGATTTCGAATCATGTGAGAGTGTCATTCCCTATTGTACACGTTGTCACTGTAAGGTAATTGAAATGACGTGATTTATATTCAACCCTCACTCTCAATCCTCATGTCCGGGCCTGCCTCTAGGGTTCTCTCAACATGAGCATCTTCATACAAATTCCTGGAATGTGTTCAGATTATTCTAATTGCTTCCTCTTATTTTTTTAATTCCTTACATGTGCAACTATCATGGTTCTGGAAATTTCTTGGAGGTTCTCGAGATTCCCACCTGCATTGATTATCTCATTTAGTGCGTGTGATATTAATTCCCAAAGCATGCACTATTTTGCCAAATCTCAAAATTAGTGAGGGCTAAAATTTTGATTGAGTGACTGAAATCTTCATATCACGCTAATTTTACATCATAACCCCTAAAGGACCAACGCTGATTTTCCAAGTTTGGTGAGCTCAGTGTGGAATGAGTATTGATCCTCAATTTTTGAGATTTTTTGTGGTGATTCTACTCTTTGTTACGAAGATGGGATGGTAATTTGCGTATGTAGGTGATGTATAGATTAAAAGATACAATCATGCAAAGGTGAAAAACCTAACTGTGGGCAGCTCCTAAAAATTTGCATACAATGAGCTACGGACCTGAAATTTTGTACATAATGAGCTGACACCCCTGCTAAATTCATTTTACACAAATCTGAGACTAAACTTTGCATTTTGGGCATTTTCAGAAAATTTCAAACTCGGACAAAGGGGCAAAACTTAAAGTTCAGCCAACTTTGTAGTTTATAATCTTACTATTGAGGAACCTTGAACGGTTGAAAATTTGTAGGTCCTAATAAATTCAAGTTGGTTGAAATATCCTACGGTTGGATCGGTAAAAAAAAGTTTTAGATAAAAAAAAACACTATTTTTTTTTTTTTGAGGAGGGGTACTTTTAGGCAGCTTTGGAGTGTTTGGAGAGATACATAGTTGTGGTCCTTTTTGGGATAATGATATTTAGTATTACCTTCACTAATTTCCCACACGGACTGTTACATTCTCCTTTACCATGTGGTCAAAATACACAGCTACACTTTTCCATGCAATCAGTCAAACTTGTACTAGCAGCCATCGTGAAGGACATACTGGTTTTTCTTACGGAGGAAATCTACATACATTTGACCCTTTTTCTTTTCAATGATGTGCCTGTAAAGAGATTCACTTCTTCGCCTGGTAATTAGCTTGACGCATCTGACTATACTGAAATCACCATATACTGTGGCCCACAGTATTTACGAGAGGCTTTACTAATAATTATTTTTCCAAAACACAATAGTAAATTTCATCCACATATGATGAAAAATTGTTCAAATACATGAAATTGTGTTCAATGACATGATAATTTGTCCAAATGGATGAATGTACCCACACCATTCACGCACCCACAATATATGGTGATTTCAGTGTAGTTCTGACCATGTGGTTGGATTTGAACTGATTCAAGTCCATAATTA
Source organism: Pohlia nutans (assembly GCA_022496805.1). Lineage (NCBI taxonomy): Eukaryota > Viridiplantae > Streptophyta > Bryopsida > Bryales > Mniaceae > Pohlia > Pohlia nutans. The sequence continues at coordinate 5,583,522 of CM040088.1, read as the reverse complement.
ACCCCTCATGTATGTAACAACCTCAATGTGCTCTACTATTTCTCACTACCACAAATGTACAGGAAATTCTTTTACGATCTTCCGCACAAGGAAAATTTCTAAATTTTTTATAGCAAACATGTCTCGTAGTTCTTATAAGGCTAACAAAAAAAATTGGCTCCATAGGAAACGTTATGTTGCAATAAACGCCACCTGTATGCAAATATTTTTCCCTGTATGTGCACCGTATGAACAAGGGCAACCTCCTTTAGGGGTTAATTTGGAATGGTAAACTTGGCAGTTGGCACTGCTCTCTAAAAGCATGTCATCTTGATTGTCACAAGGAACCTACAGCACTGTACAATGGAGGCAGGAACATTGGCGCACGTCATCTCCAACTGTACAATGGTGACCTCCAACTGCTCAATGGTGACCTTGTGCAGGATATGCTTCTGAATGCCACAGTGGGTCCGATCTCCATGATTGGAGTATTTTTGCAGTTCTAGGAGCCTCCGAGCAACCCCAACGGTATTCATTAACCCTTAAACGTCAAAGCAAGCCCCACGGGCTTGTTATAATAGAATAATTGAGGAAAAAAGTAGATTTTCTCAACCAAATCAAGCGAGTATTGGTGCGTTGGAAAGCTACTGAAAAAGTGATCTAGATTGCAAATTTGCGCCTCATTTGGAAGATTGTGGAGTCATTGACAAGCAATCAAAGTTATTTAAATGAACAGGAGTTGAGGTTGGGCAGCAGAGGTCGTTTCTTGAAAAGTGCCGCAGTGCTACAGTGCCGCAACACTGCTGGCCAACAGAGCTGTTTTTTCATTTTTTCATTTATTTATTTATTTTATTTTATTTTTCGCCTCCGAAAATTTAGATCCCTTCCGGGCTGCCCCGCCCAGGCCCTCTTGACGTTTAAGGGTTAAATAGCAATGCACTAGTAGAAAAGGTGGCACTGTCGAGGGAGATGCCCAAGCAAGTAGTGCTCAAAGTTCCACGCATGCACAATGATTTTGCCTCGGTATCTCCTTGGGGAGCGCCACCTTTTCTACTAGTGACGGTACTGTAATGACCGTTTCCCCATTCAAGGAGCATCGACAAGATTTTTGGGTAGTTAGAGCATAGGGTTGGGTATAAATGGCCCAACATGACAATAGGAGGGATGTGCATACGGAGGCGCTCATTGAAAGGATACTATTGTTTCAATTGCGTTTCTATTTGTGGTCAAGACTCAGTTGGCGTTGGCCCATTATTTTCTCTTATAAGTGGAGAAGCTCAAATCTGCGTTTATTTTGAGTTGTCTCTTGGACTTCTTAAATCTCCTCGACAGAGTTGTTGTATTTGTTTGACTCCTTCACCAATTCTCGTTTGTAAATAGCTTCTGTTGTTGACTGTTGAGTTTTTCTCACTTCTGCAATCCCTTGGAGATCGTTGTATCTCTTCAACCTTCTTATTATTTCACTTCAAGCTTCAATTTTTTTTTGAAAGAAGCGTGAATTATATTTTAGAGGAGAGCAGTGCATGGGTTTCAAGATCTAACGGTGGAGAAGCTCAAATTTGTGTTTATTTTGAGTTGTCTCTTGAACTTTTTCAATCCCCTTTACACCGTTGTTGTATTTATTTGAATCCTTCACCAATTTCTCAATTGTAAATAGCTTCTACTGAGTTGAGTTGTTCTGACTTCTTCGATTCCTTAGAGGCCACTATCGTGTCTCTCCAACCTTCCTATTACTTCACTTCAAGTTTCAAAGATTTTTCTAATACTTGTGCCATTTGAAAACTATAGGTTCATTTGAAAGGAGGGATTATGTCGTACATGAGAGCGGTGTATGGGGAAAACGATGCACGGGTTTGAAGATCTTACATATGGTAGTATCACCTCAATACATGGGTTTACATATGGTAGTATCACCTCAACAATGTTGTATTATTTTGACTCCTTCACCTATTTCTCATTTGTAAATAGCTTTTGTTGAGTTGTTACGACTTATTGAATACAATGGAGGTCACTATCGTGTCTCTCTAACCTCTTTTATTACTCTTCACGTCAAGTTGTAAAGATTTCTTACTCATTGTGCCACACGAAAAGTGGCAGTTCTATTGAAAGAAGGATGGTGCATGGAGCTTCGAGATCTTAATATGGCCGTATCGCACTTGAAGTTGTTCAACCTGACTCTTGTTGGTACTTTAACACCTTTAAACCCCTACAATTTTCATTGCTTCATTGCAAATTGATTACCCTAGTTGAGTTAGGGTTATAGATTGCAACATTTATCTTTTCTATCATACATGTTTTGTGTTTTCATAATATTCTTTAGCCCTTGTTGAACTACACCCTTCACACTGTAGCAACACTGTAGAAAACTACTAATAAAATAATCCAACTGTCCAACCGTCTTCGCTTGGACTAACTGAAATCTAATTCCTAACAAATGTTTCAGATTCATAAGTGTGACAGTGGGCCTCTAAAGAACATTATGTTGTTGGTAATGTGCATTTTGAATTGGAGTAGGCATGTTTGTATGAAAGTTCATTTTAGGATCTCTTGCCATTGCTTCCATGCTCTTAGTAAATCACATTAGCTCTATACTATCAATGTAATTGGAACCCTCAACCGTCTTGTAATATGTGGCAATCGTATAAAAACGTGCATCAACAAGATATTGTTGTAGAATCACCACCCATGATCAGACATTATAAAGGTATTTTGGAAGTATGAATGTTAAAATATTACCTTATTGAATACTTTCTTACTCTTCTTACGTCGGTGTTCGAACACTGACGTGAGGAGAGTTTGAACACTGATGTGAGGAGAGTATGAAGGTGTTCAACAAGGTAATACTTTTACCTTCGTACTCTGATATGTTTTAGTTTTGGATGGATGCACGTTTTATTGGATTGTCACGTATTACAAAGAAGGTCATATAATATTGGTACCTTCTTTGACCTTCTTTTCAACATTTATACTGAAATGCAACTTGTGATTCAATAAAGTCAATACTACAATACTACTTTACTTAGACTAATGAATCTAGAAAAATTGCATAAATTAGCCAATTTTTTCAAATTTTGTGATCAAATAGTTAGAGTTTGTTCTTTGAATTTTATCATTTTGATGTCAAATTTAGCCCTATTATCAATATTAAGAAATATCCTTTAGGCCAACACCTTATTGAACTTTTTTAATATTAATTTTTTTTTTCCATAATTGTTACCTACTATAGAGAAAAAATAATAATTTTTTGAATGAATTTTAAAAAATAAAATAAAATAACCTCCACTAATTCAATATTCTAAAATTAAGACAAATGGATGTATCTAGTGCTAGATGTTTGACAATACTACTAGAAAGAGTGGTATTCGGTTCCAAGGAATGTTGTAAGAATATGATGTCCAACGCCCATATTGGCACAAGTTTGGTGTCAATGTAGACTATAAGCATCATGTTTTGGCAATATTCTATGGTGCCCAAAGACCACTCTTTCTATTAGTGTAGAGTCAGATATATTTTTGAAATGTAAGCCTTCTTTCAAAAAAATTCATGTATATTTCATTTTCTGATGGATTCATAATGTACAATACAATTATATTCATTGGGTACATTCTAGCAAAGTGTGTACACCAATAATTGTCACTAATACCAATTAAGCACAATCACTATTATTAGACATAAGTTTTTTTTACTGAATCTTTTTGACAAGCAAAAGAAGATTCAAACGCATTTTAGCATGCATCATTTGAACACAAATATGAATAAATTATGAAATTCCAAAGTATTAGGTATAGGTGTACTACCTGACATTAATCCTTGGTTTTTATAGATTTTCATATTTTGATTGTGTACATAAAACTATATCGACTTGCAAAAAAATTCAACTTTCTTTGTGTTCACATAGTTGGTTCATAGAATAATAATAATAATAATAATAATAATAATAATAATATAAACGAATATATATTTTGTAGGTATTGGTTGTAAACTATTCATGAACAATGCTTGTTAGAGATTGTAATAATAGGAAGAGAACTCCACTTGAACTCTATTCATGGACCAATTCAGTTTTTGGATAACTCTAATGCCTGCAATTATTTTAGGAAGTTTTTCAAAAAGCCGCTACTTTAGCTCAATGCTCTCGAATACTTTTAGCAATGCAAGGCCTCCTCTCCTTCGGTCACAATTTTGATTCACGCGGGGCTTATAAAAAATAAAAAAAATAAAAAAAATAAAAACACGAAAAGTCAAGAATGTTTTTTCTCCTAATAATTTACAGAAGTCTGTGCTACAAAGCTCTTTTTGAGCTCTTTTTACACGTTTCATGTTTATGCGTGTTTGAAGTTTCCGACGTTTCACACTTATGCACAAAAATTGAGTTGCCGCATATACTCACAAACGAATATGCAAGTGGGGCCCCCTTCAAATGAGGATGTGATAACTTACTGTACTTCAGCAGAGTGTCAATTCAACTGTCATGCAACCCCAGTATGGGCTAATGAGATATACCCAACAAAGGGGGTGGCTAAAAAAAGGTATCATATTCTAAATGCCTGGTTCCATGTAGGCAAGGAATAAAGTGTCCATTAGTAATTTGTCCCATTTTTCAAAAAACAAAAAAATGGGGAGAATATTCTAAGTCCCCACCATAATTCATAACTGACTCATCTTCAACCATAATAATATCATGAGAGAAAGCCCCCTATTTGAGCACCCCAAAGGCCAAAGCCCAATAGGAGAACTTAGGGGCCCCCAAGGTAACCGTAGCCGCTTGTGTTCCTGGCTTGTGGGGGGCAAGCAATGGGAAGAGGCGCCCAGTGCCCGCCAAGTCAGATGGGCTCTCCGGATCGCCCACGGTCTTGGGCCCCGTCCCAGCTGGCCGCGTCGCCGCCCAGATTCCCCCGAACCCGAGCCTCGGCCCAGGCTCGGGAGCACCGCAGCCCCGGTGCCGGAGCTGGTGGTTCGAGATCCGGAAGCCCCGGAGCGCGCCGTCTTGGGCACCGCAATGAGAATGGCCTTTGGCTTCTGGCGCAGGCGGAGGGGTTTTATACCCGATCAATTGCTCATCAGGTTCATTATTGATCGCAGGTTGGGCTGCCGAGAGCCCTGCACGGTGAGTTTCTCACAGCGATCATGTCAGGGTTTTACAGAAATCATGTTAGCATACCGAAACCACAATTGCTAATGCAGAAACTATTTTCATTTCGATTTATATTCGTAGTTCAGTTGATGTTGGAAGAAATCGATAAATGCGAGTGAGAATTTTGTGCGTGTGTCCGATCGATGATCAAATCGACTTTCGGAACGGGGGATTATTGTTGTATGATCGTTTGACCGTTTGATCCATCAGTCAGTGTCGTAAGCATGACGATCGTTTTTGTCAGTGTCGCAGACTTCAGTTTTGTGACAAATTCTCGTTGTTTAAGATGCAAGATTTTTGATTTTTTCTTGAATTTGCTTTTGATATTCGTTGCTATTGGTGCAAATGCAGGTGTAATACCAGAAGGTTTCGAGAGCATTGAGCTGAAGTAGATGCTTTTCGCAAACCTCCGAAATAATTGTAGTTTAAACTCTGGAAGGAGAATTAGGGAACGTATTTTAGTTTTTAAGTAGCTGTTGTTGTTTCGATTTTGACCATGGCGGCGTGTCAGCAAGCTCTGTTACAGATCAGTTCTGTAACGAGCACGAATCGGGCGACAATATGCAGTGCCACGCGTGATCGGTTAAGGGCCGGGTTTACGGGATTGCGGAGAGTAGTGCCGTTGAGGTTGTCAACGAGGGAGAGGTTGCAGCAGCGGTTGCAGTTGCGCGTTTTAAAGCCGGATGGTTGCAGCGTCCATGGAAAACGCCGAGGGTTAGGCGGCTTGAAGCCCATCCTGGCAGGGCTTTCCGGGGTGCCGGAAGGCAATTTGGGACTCTACGATCCCTCCTTTGACAAGGATTCTTGTGGCGTTGGATTTGTGGCCGAGCTCTCAGCTAAGCCGAACCGCAAAATTGTAAGTGAAAAACAACTCTTCTCCTGCAGCTGTGGTGCTTACTCCCTAAGAAATTTCCAGCTAAGCGCATATCCTTGATTTTGTGATTTTATGACAGGCTGTATTTAAACTGTAGAGGTTTTTTATGAGAGAATGAATCTCCATCTGAAGGGTTTTAGGTTTGAGTTTTTAGCACTGAGAATCCTTGTATGAGCTCTCTGATAGTTAGCAAAACCTTTGAACATGTTTTGGAATTGGCTGAATAGCCTCAGTTCTTGTCTGTCCTCAGAGAAAAGACCTAAATTTTCATTAATTCATGCCAAGTTTTGTGGCTGTCTTAAACCCTAAGTGTATTCTTGGGCAGGTTTGGCCGTCTTTAGGTCCATGAGATGAAATTTGTGCTCCGTTGTCAATTAATTGATTTTTTGAATTCATGGCAGGTGAGTGATGCCATCGAAATGCTGGTGCGCATGGCACATCGTGGTGCATGCGGATGTGAAGAGAACACTGGTGACGGTGCCGGAATTTTGGTTTCCATCCCTCATGACTACTTTACTAAGGTATAAAAACATTCAAATGAGGAAGTTGATGAATTCTGAAACAAAGAATAAAGTGCTGCTGGTATCTTGTGATTGAAGAATATGGAAGAGGATTGACAACGAATGTTGTGAATGTTCTTTCTGGCAGGTCTTGATGGAAGAGCTGGATATGGACCTTCCTCCTATCGGCAAGTACGCCGTCGGCATGGTTTTCTTGCCGACGATCGAACACCGACGTGAGGAGAGTAAGAGAGTATTTAACAAGGTAATACTTTCACCTTCATACTCTATGATGTTTTAGTCCTGGATGGTGATTCTACAGCAGTATCCTGTCGATGCATGTTTTATTGGATTGCCACGTGAATTTTCAATTTTTTTTGTAACTGAAGAAGTGGCGAATGAAATTCAGGTTGCAGAAGAGCTTGGGCACAGAGTGTTGGGATGGCGCGCTGTGAAGACCAATAACTCGGGTCTTGGGAAGGGAGCCCTTGATACTGAACCTATCATCGCTCAAGTGTTTATTACACCGAGCGATCACTCCACGTCTGATTTTGAGCAGCAGGTATGTTGCAGATTTCCTTCCCTTTAAGATAAATATCCTGGTTTATTACTGTTTCTCTCAATACCTTTGCTTGGTCACTTTGACACCTTCATGGAAATAAGGTAGAGACTACTCTTTGCATCACTATGTAAGCATTTCAACCAATATGTAGGAGTGTGCTTTCATTGGGAGAGTTCACCGGAGGGGTTATTTCGGGGTACTACAAGAGCCAAACTCTCTTCAGATCAAATTTTTATCACCGTGCATTATGGTTTCTTATGCACTCATTCAAAGTGGGAGTTTGTAAACCACAATTGAAGGGACAGTATTCCACCCCATTTTCCATTCACTGGCCATAGACATGTAGCTAAGTCAGGCTTACATCCAACTTGCTAATTGAAGGCCAACCAATTGTATTGGAAGAGATGAGTTGCTGTTGGTAACGGGGTTAGCATAGTTGACGGGATCAGGTTCCCAAGGGTTTGAGTATCCTCTGCCTTGCAAGCAGACCTATCACTCTTGATGAAGATATTCTTAGGGTAGAATAAAGAAATGGATTACTTGCATTACGTATAATTGGGCGCTTTCAGATATCTCATTTGATTTTGGAGGCTTTGAACTCATTTGCTTTGTGGTCTGAAACAGATGTACATTTTGAGGAAGACTTCAATGATTGCAATTCGGGCTGCTCTGAACCTACAGTACGGGGCTTCAAAAGACTTTTATATTTGCTCACTCTCCTCCAGGTGCACCTCCACCCCTTCGTTAATTCAAAAGTTGCCAAGGACAAGATTTCTGCACTATTCTGCTAATTTAACTCGCTTTTGCCAGTATGATAGATATTGTGAGCCAGCGTCTGAATAAATGTAAACAGTCTTTGAAGTATTGGTTCTGGCTCAAACTCAATTACGTTCTTTCGGCAATATTGTGCAGGACCATTGTGTACAAGGGTCAACTGAAGCCAAACCAGTTGAAAAACTATTACTACAATGACCTGGGCGACGAACGGTTTACAAGCTACATGGGACTTGTGAGTCTCTTTTTGAAAATTATCTCTGAAAATGAAGTGGTTCAATTGTGAGTTGGTTGGTATGTGGACACAATCCTAGAGGATTATGTCTAACTTGGACATTTAGCTCTGTAATATGATGTTAAAAGATGTTTGGAAGGCACTTTGTATGTACATGCTAATGTTTTTGGTTATGGTTGTGGTTGTAATTGCCAGGTTCATTCAAGGTTTTCTACCAACACCTTTCCAAGTTGGGATCGAGCACAGCCTATGCGAATCCTGGGTCACAACGGGGAAATCAACACTCTCCGTGGCAATGTAAACTGGTAAGTAGAAGTAGTTCAGTTTTCCACCTGCTTCTAGACACGGTGTTGCTATATTTTCACTTCCTAGGTATAGTGGTGGATTAGAATCCCTAATTGTGGATCAGATTCCATCGTAGCAGATTTTGCATAAAGTTAGATTAGAGATGTAGAATATGGTTTTCAGTAAAATCAGGTTGTTTCAGGAATTTTAGACAACATCATTCGTAAAGAGAATTTTCACCATAATTAATGCATGGGGAGGTCTTTTGGTCAAGTACATGGGGTGGTCTCCATATGAAGCCTATTTTTGAAACAGTCTGATTTTACTGAAATGCCTGTTGTAGCCTGTTGTAGAGAATGTTGTCCTTAATGAGTTAACTTTGTCCCTGTCAACAATTGAATTGACTGGTGGTTTTGGTGGCTATTGAAGGATGCACGCAAGAGAGGGTTTGTTACAATGCGATTCGTTGAACCTTACTAAAGATGGGCTTCAAAAGCTTCTACCGATTGTTGATGCTGGATCTTCTGATTCTGGTTATTCCTCGATCTCAACACATACGTATTCTAATATAACCAATTGCACAGTTGATCTCTATCTATCAATTCTTTGCCTTTACTATGATAACCCCACCCTTGAAAACAATGGATGTGATAGGCGTGGGGTTAGAATGCTCACAAGTTTGCTTGGCTCTGACTGTAGTGAGCATATTTACGTGTGTGGCAGGTGCATATGATGGAGTGCTGGAGCTTCTGATGCGCAGCGGTCGGGATCTTCCAGAAGCAGTCATGATGATGATACCTGAAGCCTGGCAAAATGATGAGAATATGGATGCAGAGAGGCGTGCAATGTATGAGTATTATTCATGCCTTCTTGAGCCTTGGGATGGCCCAGCCCTCATGTCGTGTAAGTTATGAGCCTCTTTGGAGCCATTGCGTACTGAACACATCACCAGGAGGACTTAAAATCCATAAATTTGTGATGATATTTCCCTTGTTCTGTACTGCAATGTGGGTCTTTAACTAACTCCATTGTCTATCAATGCAACAGTTACGGATGGGCGCTATTTGGGAGCCAAGCTGGACAGAAATGGGTTACGTCCAAGTCGGTATTACATAACACACGATCAGAGGGTGATCATGGCGAGTGAGGTTGGTGTTGTCGACGTGGATTCGAAGAACGTGTTCAAAAAGGGTCGTCTGAATCCTGGCATGATGCTTTTGGTGGATTTCGAGAAGCACAAAGTTGTGGATGACAACGAGATTAAGAAGCGTTACTCAAGTCGCCATCCGTATGGGGAGTGGCTGCAACGCCAGAAACTCACACTGAAAGAGATAGTGGACTCCGTTCCTGAAGCAGAGCGAGCTCCTGCGTCCATTAATGGAGCTTTGGAGGTTAGTCTGTTTTATTCTGTTCCTTGAAAAGGGAAATTCTACACCTTAGCAAAATCCCTCAATCGATTATTTGTATCTGCTCATCTGATAGTGATTGCATGCTTGGCAATGGAACAAAAGTGGACCAGTTCTTCAATAATGTAGTGCTCTAGATTCTTTTTGTGCTATAGTGGAAAGGGTGCAAATTGTATACTACTCTGGAATGTTATGTATGTCACAAGGTGGTAATCTTACTCACCGGTTTCATGATTTTGTAGGTGGCTACTTCGGACGAAACAATGGATCACATGGGCATTAAGGGTCTCATAGCTCCTCTACGTGCATTTGGGTAACGTTCAACTATCTTGGTCTTTTTGTACGAAGTTATTGGCATATGCTAGAATCATCGTGTATATTTCTTCTCCTTCTTTTTACGTATTGTTGGTTAGGCTGTTGCAGGAAGAGTAAACTGAGGGCTTTTGGCTGTTTGTGAATCAGATACACTTCAGAGAGCTTGGAGGTTCTCTTATTACCCATGGCAGACGATGGTGCCGAGGCGTTGGGCTCCATGGGTAACGACACGCCTTTGGCTGTGATGTCCGATCGACCTAAGCTCTCCTTTGAGTATTTCAAGCAAATGTTTGCTCAGGTGAGCACTTTCTGCGCCATACCACTCCTAGTCGTGTCAACATGCCAACGTAGCTGTCTTCATCTCTAGCATGTCTGTTCAGTACACATGCAGCTTTGGTTGACTTAATACATTATTCCATCAGTTCATTTCTTTCTTATTTCACCCTGTCAATTTACTTCTTATTTATGCACTTCAGTCTTGATGCTTCAATGATAATTTTACACCAAAAATAGGTCATAATTGCTATGCAAGAATGGACCAAATGTTGCACTTGGTTTTTGGAAGCTGTAATTTTGACACGCTTAATTGTTAGGTTACCAATCCGCCAATCGACCCCATTCGCGAAAAAGTTGTCACATCCACAGAGTGCATGGTTGGTCCCGAGGGCGACTTGACAGAAGTGGCCGAGTCGCAGTGCGCGCGGCTCTCGCTCAAAAGCCCGCTCCTGACAGTGGAGGAGATGGAAGCCATGAAGAAGACACAGCACCGTGGCTGGAGTACCAAGGTCATTGACATCACTTTTCCAAGGTCAGATGGGACTGATGGACTTGAAATGGCGCTGGACCGCATCTGTGCAGAAGCAAGGCTTGCCATCAGTGATGGCTACACCGTGCTCGTCCTTTCTGATCGAGGTACGATTCTCTTTTAAGCTTCCAAAGGCGTCCATCTGGCACCCATAACTTGAACTTCAAGCTCTGGTGCAAATTTTTGGAGGGTGGTTTCTAGCTGATTGTGGAATGCAATATCAATGGGTTATTGTTAGCACCAACCAAGTAGCGCCAATTAGCTAGCTGGTGTCTTAAGGCCTGTTACCTACCCTGCTCATTCTATTTAATGTAATTTATGAGTTAATGTTACACCTAAATAGCGTACAATAGAGTAAGTGTACTTTTTTTTTGGTTATATAGTGTACCGTGAGATCACCGTTAAGAAGCTTTGAGTGAATATTCAGCAAGTGGCCAACACGAGATCCAAAGCTCAATAAATGGTGTTCATCAATAGGTACACTAATGAATTAGTATTAAACCTACATAATAACGAATCATACACTAAATGAATGTTAGTATGAAATTAATTAACCTCCTATGGCCTGCACTTGCAAGTTAAATAATGGGGAATTAGAGTTTTCAGTGAGCTGGTGGCTGCTACTTGGTTGGTGGGGCTGGGTTAGCACTTCAAATCATTGGTATGGGCACAATTATTTTACTTGTCCAATATCGGGTAGTTAACTGATGGAATTGAACGTAAATCCAGTGCTAGTGATTTAGTGGGAATTAGCAACAATTTGCCAACTGACGTTACTTTGGCAGTGCGGGCACCCAGCAACTAATTCTATTTAGCTATAGCCGTTGCTTGGTTGGTGCGGGCGGGGCCTAATGAGCTCTTTATCGATCATTGTCCCTTGTCTGGGGAGTCCTTGCGACATTGCAATCAATCCATGTGCTCAAGGCGTGCGTATGTATGTGTGTTTTCCTTGTTGGAAAGTATCAACGTAGTGGCTCATTTTTATTCTGTTGTCTTTTTTTCTGCAGCCACATCAGCCCTGCGAGTGCCTGTTAGCTCTTTAGTAGCTGTTGGAGCTGTGCACCATCACTTGGTTACATCACTGGAACGCACTCGAGTTGCACTGATGCTTGAGACTGCGGAGCCCCGTGAGGTGCACCACTTCTGCACGTTGGTGGGATTTGGTGCTGATGCCATCTGCCCATACCTGGCCATTGAGAGTATCTACAGGTGAATTCATACGCTCCTACTTCATCCATGCCTTGTACAGTACAATCATTTGGAAACTATATACTGTTCTGGTCGATGCGTCATTTGGCGGGGATGATGTTATATAGAGTTTGATCATGAGGTGGGGTGTGTGTTTAGGCTTCAAATTGATGGGAAAATAGCACCGAAGAAGGACGGTACGCTGTTTAACCGGGAGGAAATTGTGAAAAAGTTTTTCTATGCCAGCAACTCCGGCATGCTGAAAGTGCTTGCCAAAATGGGGATTTCAACGTTGGCGTCATACAAAGGAGCCCAGATTTTTGAAGCACTGGGGCTTTCTACCGAGGTTGTGCAACGGTGTTTTAAGGGGACGCCATGTCGAATTGAGGGTGCAACATTCGAAATGTTGGCTCAAGACATGCTACGCATGCACAGCATTGCCTTCCCTGCTCGGCTTCTACCAGATGGTAGCGCTGACGCTCTGGCTTTGCCTAACCCTGGAGATTACCATTGGCGGTATAAAGGTATGTGTCGGCACTGCAGTTCCATGAATGAGATGAGATTAGCTAGAATGCACTGGTTTATAGCACATTAACATGAAGATGAGATGATGGATGGACCATGGACTAATTAATTGGAGGCCTTTGTTTGTGAGCAGGGGAGGTTCATATGAATGACCCTGACGCCATTGCGAAGCTTCAGGAGGCGGCTAGAACCAACAGTACTGCTGCTTATAAAGAGTATTCTAAAATCATTCAAGGTCTGAATAGAAAGTGCAACTTGCGGGGGTTACTGAAATTCAAGGATCTGGCAGAATCAGAACAAGTCCCGCTCGAAGAGGTAGAACCTGCATCGGAGATTGTGAAGAGGTTTGTTACTGGTGCCATGAGCTATGGATCAATCTCCTTGGAGACTCACTCAACGCTTGCCATAGCCATGAATCGGCTGGGAGGAAAGTCCAATACAGGTAATTTTCATATAAGACTACTTTTAATACAGGATCAAGCTCATGTTTTTTGGTGCTAGATGAAACGATAGACCTTAGGGCGTTAATACCCTACAGCAGAGGCACGAACACCACTGCTGCCGGACCCAGTCCACATGACATGAATTGTCATATCATCTTTCATGTGCCACATAGGATGCTTGACGTATTCCTCATATCTTTCTTGCTGTTCCTCTATTGTGGTACCACTTGGTCTAATAGGCCAATGACATGCTTCCACTTCATTGCCTTTCCTGTAGTTTGCCTCTGGTGTGGTAAGCTGTGTATTAGCTTCTCGTTTAAGTTGAGAAAGAAGGTTCATAATTTATTGTAATTTTCAGAAAATTAGTGGATGATACGCTCACATATGTGGGATATGTTTGGCTAATTTGCTAAATTTTCTCATGTTTATTTGTCTCTTTATTTGTGAGTACAGGAGAGGGTGGCGAGCAACCAGAGCGCATGGTGCCACTTGAGGATGGAACCATGAACCCTCAGCGGAGTGCCATCAAACAAGTTGCAAGTGGGCGCTTTGGTGTGACAAGTTACTATCTCACCAACGCAGACGAGATTCAGATTAAAATGGCTCAGGTTCCTGCACAACCACATTCGAAGGCCTTGTTATGTATTGACGTTCCATTGACTTCCTGCCACCATTACTTCTGAAGTCATTCTCAAATGTATGCCAATTCACTGTCACAGCAGCAGGCTGACAAAGGTCTTTCACTAAAACAAGATTCCATTTTTTCAACAGGGAGCCAAGCCTGGAGAAGGAGGAGAGTTGCCAGGACATAAAGTGATTGGAGACATAGCCATCACAAGGAACTCTACTGAGGGTGTTGGCCTGATCAGTCCACCGCCACATCACGACATCTACTCCATCGAAGATCTTGCACAACTTATCTATGACCTCAAGGTTTGCTTTCATTTCACATTCCAGTCAAATTTGATTTTAATCACACTTCAGGAGCCTTTTGCTCACTAATTATTCTTTTTGCAGAATTCAAACCCCAGCGCCCGTATCAGTGTGAAGCTGGTGTCAGAATCTGGAGTTGGTGTAGTGGCCAGTGGGGTGGTGAAAGGGCATGCCGACCATGTTCTCATTGCTGGTCATGATGGAGGAACCGGTGCAAGTCGCTGGACGGGTATCAAGAATGCAGGTCTTCCATGGGAGCTTGGGCTAGCGGAAACGCACCAGACTTTAGTTGCCAATGGTCTTCGAGGTCGCACCACAGTCCAGACGGATGGTCAGCTGAAAAACGGACGTGATATTATGGTGGCTGCCCTCTTAGGAGCGGAGGAGTTTGGATTCTCAACTGCCCCTTTGATTACCCTGGGTTGCATCATGATGCGCAAATGCCACAAGAACACGTGCCCTGTGGGTATTGCCACTCAGGACCCAGTGTTGAGAGCCAAGTTTGCGGGTCAACCTGAGCATGTCATCAACTTCTTTTTCATGGTGGCAGAGGAAGCCCGGGAGATCATGGCCTCCTTGGGCATTCGCAAGTTTGATGACCTGATTGGCCGAGCTGATCTCTTAGAGGTAAAACTATCAATTTTCCTTCCAAAGCTCAAAGTTCCTGAAATCTCATCTTCTGAGTACATTAGGTAATTTTCTTTGGTTTCCCATTCCCTTGGCTTTCAGCTGTTTTTAGAGGTTTCTATAGAATGTTTTCCTGTTTTCGAGAGGATTCCAACTCCCTAGATCATGTATTATTTGGTACTGTATAAACAAGTTCTGATTTGTTGTAGTAGGGTCCAATCACGAGCCTAGACTATCCTTGAACCATGAGTATGATGTTGATATTTTGGAAGCATCTTTTACTGTGATAGTTGATCTCATTTCTTATAAGTCACGTGTTTGAATGACAATTACATTGTAAATGCGTGACTTTTGAACCCACGGGAAAGGGACCCCACTTTTACATGAAGTGGAACTAACGACAAGTTTTTGGATGATGAAATCATGCAGATGGACAAGGTGGCTATGGAAGAGAATGACAAAGTGGGCAACATAGACTTATCGTTACTGCTCCGCCCAGCAGCGGAGATTCGTCCCGATGTTGCACAGCGGTGCGTTGAAGCACAGGATCACGGCCTGGAAGACGCCTTGGACCAGAAGCTCATTGCGTTGTCACAACCAGCGCTGAACAAAAGGATACCCGTGTACGTGGAAACACCGGTTGTCAACGTGAACAGAGCAGTTGGAACCATGCTGAGCCATGAGGTGACCAAGCGGTACCACCAGAGTGGGCTTCCCACGGACACAATCCATGTGAAGCTCAATGGCAGTGCAGGTCAAAGTCTGGGTGCGTTTTTGTGCAGCGGCATCACACTTGAGCTTGAGGGTGATAGCAATGACTACGTGGGTAAAGGCTTGTGTGGAGGGAAGATCATAGTGTATCCTCCGAAGGACAGCACTTTTGACCCCAAGGAGAATATAGTCATCGGCAATGTGGCATTGTATGGCGCTACCAGTGGAGAGGCCTACTTCAACGGCATGGCTGCAGAGCGATTTGCGGTTCGTAATTCCGGGGCTAATGCAGTTGTGGAAGGAGTTGGCGATCATGGTTGTGAGTACATGACTGGAGGGAAGGTGGTGGTGCTCGGAGATACGGGCAAGAATTTTGCAGCGGGCATGAGTGGCGGAGTTGCCTATGTGCTGGACAAGGAAGGCCTGTTCACCAAGCGGTGCAACTTGGAGTTGGTGGATTTGGATCCTGTAGAAGAGGAGGATGACATCATCACGCTTCGCTCTTTGATTCAGCAGCACCAGCGTGCCACTAATAGCCGTCTTGCGCGTTATGTCCTATTCCATTTCGAAGCCTTGCTTCCAAATTTCATCAAGGTTTTTACTTCTTTGCCTCACCTTTGCCTATCCTTTTTTTCTTCTTTTTTAAAATCAGTTAATTATTCCACTTGGATTCATAGCATTCTTGAGTAGTACTGGGCTTGCACCCTTTTTACTGTAGCATTAAAGACCAACAAATCAATAATACGACTCTGCAAGTGTACGATTCATCAATCTCTGGCTTTGCTTTTAAATGTTAAACTCAACATATTAGTGGAAGTGCGTTAAAGAAAGGAGGATCACTGAATCTTGGATACATGATTCTCCATTATATGGATGTGAGGAGCTGAACTCAAGAATGCGTTGTTTGTCTGGTTTAGCTATTGTATTTGTAATTAGGTGGTCACCAATAATTTTTTTAGTTTTGTTTGTGTAATTTGGGGCTTCTTGTGACTATAGGTATACCCAAGGGACTACAAGCGTGTTGTCCTCGCGAAGAAGGCGAAGGAAGCAGCCGAACTTGCTGCAAAGAAAGAAGAAGCAGAGCTCTTGACCAAAGATGCATTTGCGGAACTCAAAAAACTTACTTCTGCCCCAACTCCGGCTCTCATTTCAGGCACTAGCCCCTCAGCGAATGGTGCCTCAAAAGTAAGAATCTGAGTGACACTCGCTGTTTCTGGATTGATAACTAGCAGGAATGTGTACACAATTTACGATGGTATTGTAAGGTGTCTTTGTTGGATGGCTCGAGGGTACCAAAAGTACTTCAGTTTTTTGAAAGTTGATAAATCATACAAGCTGGCCGATGGTATGTTTTGTTTGCTGTTTTTTTTCCAGAATACGAGTTTAGTCCACATAATATACAGAACAAACAGCTCAAATCCGAAAATTTTTGGTTGATGTTTTTGGAAGCAATACTGACAGTAAGGTTTCTTTATTTTATTATGTTTCAGCCGGCTGAGCGACCATCAAGGATCACTGATCCGAAAAAGAACGGAGGATTTGTCAAATATGAGCGTGAGCCTCTGCCAATGAGACAGGTAGAGGAGCGCTTGCAGGACTGGAATGAGGTTGTGGAGCATGGCATCAGTGAGCCTCTCCTTAAAACTCAGTCAGCCAGGTGTATGGATTGCGGAACTCCTTTCTGCCAGCAGGTACTTTCCACGCATATTTTGAACATATTTGAACATATTTCCCATATTTTGACCGTTTGGAAACGTTGATTTTTCAGTGATCCCGGTAAGGCAGAATATAACATGGATGAGTTGTTTGCACATACTGTATTGGACAGGACCATAGCGGGTGTCCATTGGGAAATAAGATTCCGGAGTGGAATGAGCTTGTGTATCAAGGCAGGTGGCGAGACGCATTGGACAGGCTTTTGGAAACCAACAATTTCCCGGAGTTCACTGGGCGCGTATGCCCTGCGCCCTGTGAAGGAGCCTGTGTACTTGGCATCATCGAGAATCCAGTTACTATTAAGACCATGGAATGCACTATCATCGATAAAGGCTGGGAAATGGGTTGGATGGTGCCAAGACCTCCTGCAAAGCGCACTGGGTAACTTTCATTCTCCTGCTCATCTTGTAAAACCTGCTCAATGGCTTAGTCTGCAAATCGCAAAGAATCACTCGAATTTCTATAGAGAGTGACTGTTACTGTTTCGTTTTCTGATTATTGCGTCCTGTGGAAATAATGCCACTGGTGAGGTTCATTGATAGCAACTGGGGTTGTCATTTCTCAGCTTGCTAGTGCATACCAAGCTTTCTGAATCGTGAATTACTGTTTCTTGCGACTTTTCAGGAGGAAGGTTGCCATAGTAGGAAGCGGGCCGGCTGGTTTGGCAGCTGCTGATCAACTCAACAAAGCTGGTCATTCCGTGACAGTGTATGAGCGCTCTGACCGTGTAGGTGGCCTCATGATGTACGGCGTTCCCAATATGAAGACGGACAAGGAGCATATTGTGCAACGAAGAGTCGACCTCATGGCTGCCGAGGGAGTTCAGTTCGTTGTGAACGCTCATGTGGGCGTGGATCCCACCTTTGCGGTGGAAAACTTATGTTCGCAGAACGATGCTGTTGTGCTAGCCTGTGGAGCCACAAAACCAAGGTACCATACTGAGATTTCATGGTTTGTAATTGACCAATTGTGAAAAAATAAATTCAGACGGGGCTAAATTTTATATCACCGGAATCGTGAAGCCCTATTGGTCGTTTAGGGGATGAAGATGCTCATCGTTGAATGTATCTTAGTTGGAAATAGGCACCTCGGCTTGAATGTTGTTTCTTATTCATTGCAGGGACTTGCCCATTCCTGGGCGAGAACTCTCTGGTGTACACTTCGCAATGGAATTTTTGCACGCGAACACGAAGAGCTTGTTGGACAGTAACCTACAAGATGGAAACTACATATCAGCCAAAGGAAAGAAGGTGGTAGTCATTGGGGGTGGTGACACAGGAACCGATTGCATTGGCACGTCTGTTCGCCACGGATGCTCGAATATGGTCAATCTGGAGCTTCTTCCACAACCACCAAACACAAGGGCACCTGGAAACCCTTGGCCACAGGTACGCTCCTCAACAAAACTCGCTTGTCGTGGTTTTAAGATTATTGGCTCTCAACTTCTGATTTCCACAGGATTGTTGAAACTCACTCTGTTTTTTCCCTTCTGGCAGTGGCCTCGAATTTTCAGGGTTGACTATGGGCATGAAGAATCGCATGCCAGATTCGGAAAGGATCCGCGAACGTTCGAAGTGTTGACGAAGAAGTTCCTTGGGAACGACATGGGAGAATTGACTGGGTTAGAATTGGTACATGTCAAGTGGGAGAAAGACTCTTCAGGCAGGTTCCAGATGCAGGAGATTCCTGGCACCGAACAAGTGGTGGAATGTGATCTCGCCTTTCTAGCACTTGGCTTCCTTGGACCTGAGCAAGTACGTTCTTCTCACCTCCTACCAACCCCCTCAAGGTCTCTTAGAGTCCCAGAGTGAGCGTCATGTGATTGTTTAGCAGTTTTGAAGGCTTTCTTTTGCCCAACGCAATGTATTTCTCGACCAACACCATGCAATGTTCTCAAGTGATTAACCCCTGAAGGACCAAGAAGCCCAAATTGAGTCTAATGTGTTTTTTAGGAGTTTTAAGTAGGTCCTATGTGGATTTCTTTTGGTTCAAATTTATGTTTCTTCACTGATTCTGGGAAAATGTCTTATCTATCTAGTGAAGAATGTACTTAGTCTTATCTGAATTACATTTTTCACAATATGATTAATTGAATTTGACATTTTAAAACCATGAATCCTTGGTCCTTTAGGGGTTAAATAATTTGCCCACCTGAATTACTGATTTTTCACTAGATAGATCAATCGAGTTTGTCATTTTGAAACCATGATTCCTTGATAAGCTTCATGTTTACAGTACTTGCGGAAGAATGATGTATCAACTCACACTACTATAGTCTTAGTGTGGCAGATCACTGATGTGGTAATTGTTGTTGCTGTGATACAGAACATTGCTGAGAAGTTGGGGTTAGAACGAGACGCAAGGTCGAACTTCAAAGCTGAGTTTGGCCAGTACGCTACAAACTTGCAAGGTGTATTTGCAGCAGGGGATTGTCGAAGGGGTCAGTCTCTGGTTGTGTGGGCCATTGCGGAAGGACGACAAGCCGCAGCGCAAGTGGACAAGTTTTTGATGATGAAAGAGGATGAAGAAGAGGCATCTGAGGCTATGGTGAATGGGAATGGGAACGGACGATATCCGCACGGCTTGGACAAAGCCAAGGAGGAGGCTGTCAACGCATGCATGGCAGTGCATGGTCCGGAGGATGGAGACGCGTTGAAGAAATGCATAGATTTGAGTGTGGAGGCTGCTGCCCTTGGTGACAACACCATTGTGTCCGAACAGAGCTATTAGAGCCCCTTCCCATGAGGCACCCGGCCCCGCTCTGCCTCAAATGGACAACTGGTTCACTGTTCGATCTCCTCTAATAAAAGTGAGAGTGGGTCCTTGGAAGACATCAACCTTGGTTTGAGGAAGTGGCAAGCCCGTCCAACCCATCAAGAACCCGACCTCTAATCCGAAGCAGACACGGGCTCTTCGAGGTGAGGCTCCCTTACGTGGCTGCCTCTTTGTATAATAATAATACGGGTGCTTTGAAGTTTCTAGGAATGGCCTAGTAGTTTGAGATGAGACCCTCATACTCGGCCATATTTGGAAACAACTACAACTGAGTCAGGTGAACTGTGACAGCCTTATAGGAAATGCTTGATTTCTCATCTCTAGACGTAGACAGCATGCATGATTTGAGTGCTGGTAGATCCCCTTCTTGCGATCTAAGTTAAGCCGTGTTGATTTAATCTGCTGAGTTTCTTGTGAGCTTGCAGTGCTCCAAAGGCAGTGTCTATGTATTTATGAAAAATATTTAAGCATTTCGTTTTACATATCCTCTTTGTTTTCTTCAATTCCAGCAGTGTCAGAACTTACTCTTTTATATCACCCCTTTGGTACATGAGTTTAGAACTTGGCAATCTATGTGGAAATCACATAGGAAATATTCTCTGATGTGATATTGGGAGAGTGATGATAACAAGTTCTAAGTGTAACTTATTTTAAACCATAGAGCTTATGACTCCATATCCTTCACTTCAAAATTTTGCCATATACTTTTATGAATATCTAGGTACTTTTCAGGAAGGATTTTATGAAGGACCTGCTATTCACACTCAGCATTTAGAATGTGATGGAAGTCCTATCCAAAGTACATCAGAGGATCCTAGTGCATGTCTGGAAAGTATGACCCTAGTATACTTCTGTTAACCAAAGGTCAATGAGATCATCTGTAAAGACCTTTGTTCTTGTAAAATTTTATTGTGACCATAAATAGCTTTGGCATTCAGGTTTTGTACCACTCTTGTTTATAGAGTAAATTTTGCAACTTTTTTGGACTATTTTGAACCATCAACTTCTTAACCCCTAAGCGTCCACCATTTTTCGCAACTTTTTTTTGCAAATTTGACTGCTTTTTTCAAACTCGATTTTTGAGAGAAACTTCAACTGTTTTGAATTTCCAACCGTAAGATCTTGTAAGGTTGTGTAGTGTGAGTGGAATTTTTTTGAGGCAATTTGGAACCTCCAGCAAGGAGATTTCAGCATTTGATGAAGAATATTTGGGTGTAAAAGAACACGGGCAGTTGTGGTTTTATGTGTATTTACCAAGAATTCGTGTCATATTTTTTATTCAAAAAATGTGGAAAATTCACGGTATGGTCTTTGTGTGTTTGGGAATTTGATACACTTTGCACGCAAAAATAATTCAACATTGTCATAAAGATTCAGGCCTTGCAATGTGAGGGGGTCTGGGAGGTTTCAAGTGGAAGGCACTGCCCGGCAGGACACAATGTGATGACAGATTGTGCATGAAAAAACAAGATGAGGGAACGTTTGTAGGTGAACAACCAACTGTTGCAGTGCCCATACTACAAAATTGCAACATTCTTACAAACCGGGTAGGCCAGTGAAAAGTAGTTGAACTATCCATTGTCACTAGACAATGGGGTCCCTAACTGTCTACAAAGTGAACCTGCAGCAGTCACAGTGCACCTATGGGAAAATTGGCGCGGCCAACATATACTGGAAAATTTTGTTGATGCGAAGGATCTGCAGCAACATGAACCGCACGAAATGAAAGAACGCCACAAGGTTCATAATGGCCACATGAGAATGCAATTTTGTGAAGAAAAAATGAAACTGCAAAGATGATAAAAGACGAGACGAACATGGAAGAATTCACCGCTTGGATTCTAAGGAATGGACCCGGCAGTGAAGATGCAAATTGGTAGTGTAGCCGCTTGTCCCTACATATCGAGATCCAATACGTCGCAACATGAAAACCACGACCAATAGCCACAAAAATCGCCGGAGCATAAAAACCCTGGCCAACGCTCGCCGCTCATGCAAACACGGCTAGTACCCACACACAGACGTGGCGAGCAAAAAGATACCAGCGCCAACAAGAAGATACCACGGCCACCCAACAAAATACCACGGCCAACAAGAAGGCCAAGCAATGACCCGATACCACGGCCAGCAAAAAGGCCAAGGTCTCCTAGATACCACGGCCAGCAAGAAGGCCCTGCAAGACACGATACCACGGCCAGCAAGAACCCAGGTCGATCACAAAAATGAGGAGACGATGATCCAGCAGCGACCTATAGCAGGGGAAGGTGGCCAACAACCTCATCCACGCCCTCATCTAGTTTCCTTGTTGTATCCATCGTCACCAAATTTTGTCCACATGGACGGAGCTACTACCTGATCCATCAACTCCATAGCGGGTCTGGTATTCCAATAATTGCCACTGTTATTGAACATTCATAAAGTCCACCTCACATGAACAAATGGTTGAGACAAAAATGAATGCCAGGGGTGGAAATTTAGAAAAAATAACATAGCAAAAACCATTCCATGGCATAGCAAAAATAAAAATAAAATGGAATCTATGGAAGAGGAATTGTCATGTGACTTACCTCGAGTTTGAAATCCTAACGCCGAATTGCAAAATGCATCTTGGTAAAGCATGCCAAGTGCATTGATATACCGCCGCATTGTGGGCACACCATGTTTGTTAGTCTTGTTGTGGCATGACCGACACACCCGCCAGTTGTTGGTTTTTACTAGACCATGAACACATGGTCTCCGATTGTAGTAGGAAGTTACACCTCTCCAAATGCCCCAATTTGCCATGAGCGCTTCAGCCAACTTTATTGTAAAGTCCAAGTGTTCGAGCGATGATTTTCCCTCACGATGGCTGCAAAACTTGTGGATAATCCACGAGTTCACTCGTGCCGTGTCAATGAGAAAGAAAAAAAGGCAGTGCCACCATTTATGAGTGCGTACCTGACATGAGTACTCTCCTTGTAGTTGGTCAAATACATCTACCCCCCTCATCCAAATAGTCTAGGATTTATGAACCGGAGAGGTTGGCACATCAATTTTTATCCCCCATTGGTTCCTAGGCACTATACAAGGCTGGTTTGGATCACTTGGCAATGGATCTGCATGCGTTGAGAGTAACAAAACTGGCTTTTTGTCCACCCAACAAACACACGAGATTTTCCCAGAGTTGTGCATTCTCCATCCAAGTGTTCCTTGGGCATTGGAGCCCAAGTATACGTTTTGAGTCGTATTTATTCATATGACTAGGTGTCCGAAGCGACTCGTCGGTAATAAGCCTGCCCTGTCACCGCGCGCGTCACATTCCACGTAAGCAAAAAATATGACGCGCAGTCACAGAACCTGATTTTATGACTGCGCGCAGTTATAAACGCAGTCATTCTCCCAGTCATAAAAGTACCCGTTTGACGTAGTGAAATCTCATACTAACCTTTCAAAAATGAAAGGTGAAAATGATTTGAATCCTTCACATTGAATTTTTTTTTTTCATAACAACCCATTTGAAAACATTTGTAAAAGTAGTATACAAAGATTTTTTGAATGAACATACCTCTAAAGGTCACCTCCCTGAAGCGGAATAAGGATTTGTGGTTTTCAAGTGACAAATTCAATTGATGATATTGTATTTTTTTAATTCCAAATTTTATATTCCATGAATCAATGAAGAACACTACATTGCATGTGTTGATTAACCCCTAAAGGACCGGAGTATTTTTCCTCCAAAAACACTCCAATGCTGCCATTTTTACTCCCCCATGCAAAAAATCCAAAAAATGTTATTTTTTACCTTCTAACCGTAAGATCTTGTGCTAAACTATTTGAAAAACATACACAACAAATTTCGTTGATTTTGACCGCACGGGTTGCAAGATAGTTGTGTTTGATGGAAAAAAACACCCCAAAAAAACACATGCCCGAAAATTTCAGATGCGTTTGACCATGGCTACATCAAAAAAACCTCACTACCGAAACCTGTCGCACTTCACTTTCACATTCTATATGATGTTACTTAGTTGTGTACCAATTTTCGTTGCGTTTGGAGATGTTTAGGATGTTGAAGAACACCTTGCACTTGTTGGAGGTTTAAAAGTTCATAAAAGACTATATGTTTTTGGAATTGCAATATTTTCGACTTTCTTTATTTAAAATACGAATCCGAGTGGCGAAACACAAGTACATTCCACCCTCTATAGAATGGCAAAAAAAAATTTGAAAAGAAAATAAATCTCCATGTTTTAGAAGACATGTAGCACATTTTCTAAGAATTTTGGGGGTTAGGGGGGAAATAAAGGGAGGAGGAAGGGAATTGAAGTGCCAACACATTCCAATGTTCATAACCCCACTAACTCTCAAGGTGTACTGGCACGTGGCAGTCCCTCATTGGACGATTTTTGTTTTTTATTTATAAAAATGATTTTATTTTTTATTTTTTTAAATAATATTTTTAATTATAAAATTGAATTTTTAGTTTAAAATATTATTTTTTAATTAAAAATAATATTTTCAGTTTAAAATCATTTTTTTTATTTATAAAAAAAAAATAATAATTATAAAAAATATTATTTTAAATTTTTTTAATGAGTTTCGAAAATGGGGTGGTCTTCTGCCCCCCACAGTCCACCCCATTTTTCACACGCCGCCCATTTTGTTGCCCCCCCCCTTAAAATTCAACTATTTCTCTACTGCCCCGCTGCCCTTTCTCCCGAAAAAAACACATTTCCCCTCATAACTTTCACATACGGTGTCGGAATTCAAAAAAAAGAATCCCCATTTTCGTGGCACATTGGGGAATTTGATATTAAATTTCCTTCAAAATTTGATTAAAAATGTGTTCACCGGAACCTACCCGATTCTCTAAATGTCCTAGTTAGGACACTTGGTCCTTTAGGGGTTAATCCCTATTGTAAAAGCTTGAGGAGTATTGAACAAAACATAGATGTGCTATAATATGTGCCTTTCTTATGTTTGATGAAGTTTGGTTCAATATACACAATGTAGGGCATCATCTCTACAAATCATCCATACGGTCAAACTTCCAAACATAACTTTAGATATATTTTTTTAATGAATGTAAAAGCAATAACATTTGAAAATTTGTATGAATTCTAACTTTTACTTTTAGAGTTTAAAATTTAGCATGTTTGCTTAAAGTTGGTTCATCTATCGTAAACTTCAAAAAAGAATAAAAAATGATGGAGGGAACATCAGTACTTTTGGCAAATAGCAAATCTTAAAATACTAAGACAATGTTGAGGTGATCCACTTGAAAAATCCTCCCCGGTGGAGTTTCACTAGGGTTGACATAATTCAATTTGCGTTGGAAAGTAGACTTAATGCAATATTTTAATGTAATTTTTTCTATTTTTTCAAAAACGTTTTTTTTGGACAACCCGTTAGATTCGGGTAGCGACCAAAAAATAGTCGTTTGAGTGTTTAGGGGTTGATAAAACAACTAAATTGAAAAAAAATAGAAATCCACAGTGAACCTAATCAAAATTGTGAATCAAAATCAAAATATGAGACCAAATTCAAGCTTCTTGATCCTTTCACCCCTAAATGCCTAAAGCCCTCTCCAAATTTGGCAATTTTAAAAAGATGCATTATTAAATGCAAGTAAGAGCGATATGTTGGACGCGATGTATAAATAAAAGTTGTACATGATGAATTTTAGATTCTATCCATACAGTTAGATCTGTGATTGCTATCACCAATATTTTTGAGTAAAATTCAAAACTCAAAATTCAAAATCCTATGGTAATTCGATTACAAATAAGACATTGACAATGTGTGGATGAAATTTGTTGTGATTGGTTGAAATGTAGTAGTGATTTTTGGAGATATTTTTGTTGCTTAATTTTATGAGTTGATTTTTTCAAGAGCACTCTCAAACACTTTTGAACTAAGATCTTCAAAAAATTTGGTGAATCACTACAACATGAAATGAGGCATACAAATTTCACAAATCATCTCCTTTCTAATCGATTCACACATGCTTGAAGCTAACTTCCTATAAAATCTAAAATCTAACTGCCAAAAGTGCAAAAAGTGCATGGCGGATGAGAAAACATGAATGAAATCTGTACATCGTTGAAAAAATCGGACAAGTTGCCAATATCTTATTTGTAATCAAATTACAAAAGAATTTTCAATTTCAATTTCAAATTTTTATACAAAATATTGGTGATAGAAATCGCAGTTCTAACGGATAGAATCTAAAATTCATAATTTACAACTTTTATAAAAACATTAAATTCAAAATATCCCTTTGGATTGTATTTTATGATGCATCTTTGCAAAACTGCCGAATTTCGGGAGGGGTGAGGACGTTTAGGGGTTAAACCCCCATGACGATTATCCAATTTTCTAAATATCATGATTGAAAGGTAAGCCTTTTTGGCAGCAAAACAAAATTCTTTACAGTGCAAATATTTTGATGCATCATTCAGGAGGAAAGCCATGATCGCTAGTGTTCGACTCAACTGGCCAAGCAAGGAGTGCAAAAGACTGCAGTTCAATCCGTGTTCCAGCATTGAGGATTCATGGCTTTCATTTATTGCCTAAAAAGTTAGTGACATTAGTCACACTTTATATTGAAAGTAAAATCAAGTGACTAATGCTACTAATTCTTTAAACGGAGATTAATGACATTTGTAACATTTGTCCTGAAAAAACCTGAATATTATCCATCTCAAGCCCTTTGTCTAAAATTAAACCTCTTAGTTTAACATTAATTGAATTTTTGGAATTTATATGATATTTTAACCCCTTCACCATCGAGGATTGATAGTTTTAAATCGACAAATTCAATTCATCATAAATTGTGAGGAATATAATTTATATGAGAAGAAAAATGTAGATCACTGGATTCAATGAAGGTTTTGAGGTTGTTTCGAGGTCCTTCTCAAAGCGACCTTAAAACGTGTTGAGGCTGATTTAAGGTTCCCACCATTTTCAAAAAATATATAACAATGGTTTAAAATTCACAATTTTAATTCTTCGTACCGTGAAAGACATATTTCATATACGACCAAATTTTATATCATTGGAATCAATGAAGAACATTGCATGTGTTGGTCAAACAACAAATAAATTAGAATAAAAAGAAGTTCACGCTGAACCAACTTAAAAGTGCTCAAAGAAATATAAGGTCCAAATTGGGCTTTTGGGTCCTCTAAGAATTGAATCAAACATGATAGTTGTTGAATATCTACATCTTCAACGCTTGAGATATGTCATTTATACGATATATTAATCCCTGAAGAATCAAAAAGCCCAAATTGGCCTCATGTTTCTTTTAGCAATATTGAGTGTATTCTATATAGAATTCCTTTTTATTCAATCCATTTTTTCTTTGACCAACACATACAGCATTCCTCGCTGATTCCGGTGATATAAGATTTGGTCCGATCTTAAATTTGTTTTTCACAATATGATCGATTGCATCTGCCATTTGATAACAATGAAACCAGCTTGCTCCCTTGGGTGTTCTTTGGTTAATGAGAGCAAGCTTGATGGCTTCTTTACACTAGAGGCGAGAAGCTGTGAGGAGAGAAATTTCAGCTAATGAGAAATTGGTATTTATGGTTTTAGGCCTCCCATTGGTTGAAATTTCTCTCCTCACGGCTTCTCACCTCTAGTGTAAAGACACAACATTGAGTAGCCTTTGTTATTGTTGCCTTTTCCCAACAGAATGATGTGGAATATCCCACATCATTTCATCCCCCCAATGAAATGATATGGGATATTCCTCATCACATCAGTAGCTATGGGGACATGTGGCATTAACCTTTTAGTGCCCAGATACCTACTAAGTGGTCACTAGATCACCAGAAAATGAAATGCTGGAAAATTTGTGAACTATCTGAGTCCAATGTGTGAAGTTCAGATAAGTAACTTTTGATCTTGCAGATGATGCAAAAAGAAAATTTGGAATCTGACTTTCTTAGCTATCCAAATACCTATGTACAAAACACCAAAATATTGCAAATACCTCAAAATACAACAAATACTTACAAATACAACACACGTACTATGCGGTATTTCTTGTGTTTGCAAGTTTGTTATCTTGTTTTTTTAATTTTGGATTGTGTTCTCTTATTCATGTTCCATTGGTGTATGTAGTCTGATCTTGATCAATGTACCAACTCCTTTCTTATTTGAACGTATAAATTTTGTTCTAAATCGTACATGGATAAATCACTCTCACTTATAAAATTCACAATAATTATGTATGAGTCTATTCTTGACATGAATGATTGCAATAAAGAGGTGTTGATACAGGTCATTGCTGAACATCTTCACTTTTATTTTTGAAAATTTAACCCAAATTCTATTTAACCTTAAAGTCACACACCCCCCAAAATCTCATTTTTGAGTGTGCATTATACGGTTAAAAAAAATACTATAATCTTCCAATCCAACGGTCCGATCTTACCAAGATTTAACTGACACTTGTTTCATTAAGCTATGCTTACATTCGTACGGTTGGATACAATTAATAGTAGCCCTAATTTCAACAGAGAGAGTTTTAAAGAAACATCACCCAAAAAAAGATGGTTTCTCCATAACCACCCTGGGCACTAAAGGGTTAAGCAAGAGCAATCACCCATGGTGAATAGGAATTCAAAGCACTCCTCAATCACAATTCAACAGTGTTCTATAATTATTTATTTGATTCAATAGTCCATTCAATTACAAATCACTGGTCACTCTATAAATAAAGGTGGATGAAACAAAAAAAAATGCACCCTTCTTGAAGACTACTGTACTGAATGTTATGGAGGCCCTGAGTGTCAATTCACGCTTGACTTACATGATTTTTGCGCCCTGCCTGCCCTCTTGATTCCTCCAGCCCGTCTCTCTCGTGTATGATGCAGCCCCGCCACGTCAGACGTTGGGCGACGTCGGATCAAGCTGCTTGATCGGAGGGCTGAGAGTGGTGGTGCCGGCGACTGGCTCTCCCCGCCTCAGGAACGCGGGACGCCCAGACTTCCCATTTTCCAGGCACGCCTTCTCTCTTTTCCCAGACTTTGTGCAGAAGCTGTCCGGGGTCCTGCGATTCACGGATCTTGGAGCAGAGCTCGGCAGAGTAGAGAAAGAATATCCGCACTGCTTACCGATACCTGCACTGAGCTCTGTCTAGGGTTTGCATGTGATCATTGACTCATTGGGGCCGGCCGTTTTCTGAGTCTCACTTAATTCAGTCCAGTTAATTGTCGGTGTAAGTTTCTGGTTCAGCATAAACCAAAGCACGGCTTGCTGATGACTGCTGGAGATCGATCGTTCGGAGCGGCGATTGGCCCTCTTGCATCAGTCGACATCGAATCGAGGCCTTTAGGCTGTAAGTACTCTCTTTCTTAGGTTTTCTTTTGTGAACCTCTTCAGACTCGTTTATTGGCATCATGTGGAGTGTTTTCCTTTTTCGAGCACGGTCTTCTGATGGATATATTGTCACCTTATATATATGGGGGTTTCTTCTACCTTGTTGATGACTGGACTTGTGACGGAAAACATTGTGTGCAATTTGTGTTTCCATTTAAATTACTAGATCTAAAAATTTCAACTTAAGCGAGTAGCAAGTACGAGGAAAGTTGAATCAGAATGTTCAAGTAAGCTTTTTCTTAGCGTCGTTCTGTTCCTTGGGTTTGGACCTCAGACTATGTGAACATGACCATCTGAAGTCGCTCTTGATCTCGTACGTTGTTCCACACCATGTTGCTTGCGCATCGTCTGCTGGCTCAGACCGTAGGCTTGTTTGGTCTTCTTCGCCCGAACCATAAATTTGCCTGCGTCCTTTCTCTCTTTTTCCAGACTGTCTGCCTAAGCTGCCGGTGTCTTGCCATTCACGGATCTTGGAGCAGAGCTCGGCAGCATGAAGAAAGTTTAACATCCGTACTGCTTACAGATACATGCACTCACAGTAGACCTAGGATTTGCATTCGAATGATTGACTCATTGGGACCGTTTCGTGAGTCCCAGTTCGGTCCAGTTGCCGGTGTAAGTTTATGGTTCACCATCAAAGCACGGCTCGGTGACGCGTGCCGAAGATCGATAGTTCTGAGAGGCGATTGGCGCTCTTGCACCAATCAACATCGAATTGAGGCCTTCAGGGTGTAAGGGATCTCCTTCTTAGGTTTTCTTTCGTGAACCTCTACAGACTTGTTTCTTGTCATGTGGAGTAATTTTTTTTTTGGGACACCTTTTGATCGATATATTGTGACCTTATATAGGGGTTTCTTCTAGCTTATCACTGGAATTGTAACGGAAGACATTGCACCGTACAGTTTGTGTTTCCACTTTTGCTAGATCTAGAAATAACAACTGAGTCCCACAGGGACTGAAACACCCAATATGGCGATCATACAGTTTCTCATTTTACTTCGGTTTTGTGATTGCAATACAAATCATTTAAATGCTCCGTTTCTACACTACAAGATCAATAGTGTCGGTCGTTTGAAACTTCAGTTATTTTCACACAATCAGATGATTTGGAGCAGGGAGTTCAATTTTCCTACACTACAGAAAATACACAGTGGACGCTTAGGGGCTAAGCTAGTAGCAAGTACAGGGAAGAGCTGTATCAAGATATTCAAGTACCACTTTTTCTTAGCGTGGTTCTGTTCCTTTTTGAGCAGACCCCGTGCTAGCTTGTGTATCTGATTTTAATTTTGAAAGTAGGTGATGAATTTAAGAACAAAATACTTGTATGGATGACAGGAGGTAGTCTTGGAACTCAGACACGCCCAGCCCGAGGAATTCTTGTTTGTACTTTGGACTCAACTGAAATAGGTAAGTACACCTTTAATCATAGGCTTTGTATGTAAATATTCTAGTTATGTAAAATAAGAAATTGATGCACATAAAGACTCAATATACACATGTTGAATCCTGGCTACAAGAGTGAGTAGATAGTGGTGGAAGATGAATGCAAAAGAAAGAACCGAGGTTCAGAAGCATTTACCAAGAGGTTAGACTTCAAGATTGCCCCACTTAACCTAGAGGAGTTTGAAGTGTACTTGATTACCTAATCACTCTTCAGTTTATTTGTCCCAATTTGGTCCTGTAAAAATGAATTGTTGAATGACTTGATTACGTGTGGTCATAGTAGAACTGCTTTGAACTACGTTTGGTACCTAGCCTCCATACTTTTCAGAGTAGCTGGGTACCTTGTTACAGCGGTGCTTTAGGTTCTTAGTTGCTCTGGTTTGGTTTGTAGCCCAGCTACTCCAAAGGATCATAGCTCATTCTCTGTGGTAATTATTGTTCTATTGGTGCTGTAGTTTCACTAGATGTGCTTCAGCTGTATTTAGTGAGTCCTTTGTCCACTACACCATGATGATTAGAAAGAAAGAATATCTATTTTAGTGCAATTCTATCTAAGTTGAAAGCCGCACTCGTATTAAGATTTAGGAAAACTACATCCATTATACAAGTAGATAAGTTCGTAATTTATTTGTAACCTATGAACTATCTCCTCACGTAGGATTGAACCAAGGACCACAAGTTGAATCGAGTAGCTGCAGCTACAACTTGAAGAAGTAAAGCCCAGATCTGAGTTCGAGTCATGACATTTTGTATTGAATCGTGTAAATCCAGGTGAACTTACAAAAAGGAGATCACTTAGGTCTTTGATGAAAGCTTGGTTTGACAGCGCCAACTTGTGGACTTGCATGATCTGAAGCAATGGATGTGCCGGATGGCGAAGCAACGAGGTGGGTGTTTTGTGTGGAATATCCAAGCTTGTTCATCTAAACAGATGGATTTAAAATAAGCACTTTGCATACTAGTTGATTGTGATAGTATATGTTCAATTCCTAGTATATTGTCCTTGTCATCTTGAGGATTTGAATAAAAGTTGAAAATTTTCCATCATTCGCAGCAGCAGGAATATTCGGTCCTTGAAACCCAAGCATCAGGTTTTCCTTAGTCATAGTGGCTCACAAAAGGCCTTTGTGGAGCAATTGGATGTTGATTTGAGACGATGTGATCGATATCCTTTTTTCGACAAGCATCGAGATAGCTTGCCAATTGGAGAGCCTTTTCCAAGTCATATTTTTGAGGCGATTGGACATTGTGAGGTTGGTGTGGTGGTTCTATCAGAGGAATTCTTGAGTTCAAAGTGGCCAATGGTGGAGTTGGTAGAAATGGTGCAGACAATTGAAAGAAGACCTGGCCAAATGAGGTTAATTCCTATATTTCTTAGCATTTCGTGTGCAGACTTGGGTGATGAGAAGAAATTATGTGGTTGGAAGGCTAGGTGGGCAACTTTTGATAAGAGGACAAGCATGTCTGACTTTGAGAGTGCTTTAAAAGTGGTGAAGGCAACAACTGGCCTTGAATTCAATCCTGGTGTCGGTGAAGTGAAGCTTCGGGAAGAAATTGTGAAGAGTATATGCAACATAGTTCCACCATTCCATAGGTGGGATGATTCACACGTGCAAGGGAGGTCACGTTTGAGTAAGGTAATATAAGTACAAATATGTTTCACAATTGCATTCTATTATATAAATTGTAAATCAAGCTTTAGAATTGTTTGAATGGTATGATATTCTCCACGTATTGGAAGATGAACGTTCTTTGAAATTTTGGATTCTAATAATTTGTGATATGTATGATAGGAAATTTTTGAGAAGATTGAGAAGATTCCAATATCTCAAAGTTATGGAGCACAAGTAGTGGGGTTGTATGGTGTTGGTGGAATTGGCAAGACCACATGTTGCAAGTCGTTGTGCAACAATCTCTTTATGAAGTTTGAAGGAAGGGTTTGCCATTTGGAATTTGGCAATGATTCAAGTGAGAAGGAAAGGCTCCAAGAGGTATTGAAGCGGCTTACTGATTCAAACAATGAGGTCATAAATGACTTGAAAGTTGATGAGGTATAACTACATTTTAATTTGTGGTCCATTTGTATATGTTCATGTATTTAATGATGGTTTTATGCCTAGTACATTACTATCTGAGTTTGTTTTTATAGATGTTATAGGATGAATTTTATCATTGAACTATTTGAATATTTGATTGAATGCAGCTGTGGAGTCGGTTAAATGACTTGATGAAAACAAAAAAGGTATTCTTGGCGATTGACAATGTATCAGACAACAAGTCAATTGATGAAGCAAAAAGGTATCTTCGAGCAGGATATTGTTCAGGTAGCATTGTAATGGTGACAGCTCGTGCGCTTGATGATTTGATGTACTTGAGGATAGACGGTTCTTACTGTCTTGAAATGCCAGAGTTGCAAGAAGATGAGGCAAGATCTTTGTTCCTCGACCATGCTGATCCACAAATTGAGGTCAATGATGAAGTCCTTAAGCAATGTGTGAATCGATGTTATTTTTCCAAAGGAAATGGTAGTAATTCTCATTACCATCCATTGGCACTCAAGGTGTTGGGAAGTCAATTGGCAGCAAAAGATCCTGATGAGTGGGTGTTGCAATTGGATGAGCGGGATGTATTTAATCAAAGACGGGAACGTGAGAATCCTGTATTTTCAATCTTGAGGAGAAGTTATGATGAGTTGAAGGATGAAGATAAAATGATGTTCATGGATGTGGTGCTTTTTGATACTCAAGATGATTATAAGATATGGGGGTATGGTATTGAAGATTATGATCTTGCAGACTACTTTGAACATGAACCCCCATATGATGTGAGGGTTTGGTTCATTTTTGAATGGCTTAGCATGGTGCATGGAAAAAGCTTGACCGGTGTTATGGAGCAGGTGAGTGTGCATTCATCTTGTCTAACTGTGATGGTCATTGTATTATTGTTCATGTTGATATGTTTGTTGTTGGATTGCTTTTAGATAACATTGATTAGGAGTTACAATGATGTAAGGTGCACAACGCTAGTACATCAGATAAAGGGTTTGGATTGGAAATATGTCATACATTCTAGGAGCATGGTAATACATTGGAAGGTATGTTGGGTGTTGATGTGGATGTTGTGATGGTTTGCAGTTGAATAGCATGAGGAAGAAAGCTCTTCTAGAAGATTTGGGTGATGGATCAACGCAAATAGGCATGCATGATTTGTGGCGGGAGTTTGTTGTTTTGGAAATGATGGAGGGTGAGTTGGAAAGTCGGCGTTGGGTATATAAGATTTTGGGAGGTGAAATTGTAGAATCTATCTTATCTAGTGGCGATCGGGAGAATGTGCAAAGAATTTGTTTAATGAAAGGAAAAAATGACAAAGGGAGGACAAGTTTTGAAAGCAATTTGGAGTGTCTAAACTTTAGTGATTGCTCAAAAGCTAGAGTATTGAAGTTGGTCTTTGTGGACGTGGAGAACAACGTCCTCGACTTGAGTGCACTGAAACAGCTTAGAAGTTTGGAAATCATTTATGGGTTTAAAGACGATCAAAGAACATTTGAACATTTGTCTAGAATGAGTCCGCTAGTGAGTGGAATTGGGATGTTAACCAATTTGAAAGTATTGATATGGTTGGGAATTAGTGCAGAGTCTATGAGTGCCGTCGAGGAGATTTCTAGTCTTAGACTCCTTCAAGTCTTGCAGATGACATGCTTTGAGTGCGAAGTTTCAACAAGGCTGGAGCTAGGCATGCTTTGGCGGCTGCGAGAAATAAGAATTGAATTTTGGGGCGAGTTAACTATTTCAGGCTTGAACTCTAAAATGAGCAGTCTTCAAATCTTACATCTGATAAATTGCGGGGAATTGCTTAGTTGCCCGGGTGTGGGTGACCTGATAGGCTTGGAGGAACTCTGGTTAATGGGTTGCAAGGATCTAAAAGAGTTGCCCAATCTACAGATGCTTACAAATCTACGTAAGTTGGACCTACGGGACTGCATGTCTCTGGAAAAAGTGCCGGGATTAGGAAACTTGGTGGCCTTACAGTCTCTATATGCTAGTTATTGCCACAATCTTGATGAGGTGCCTGATCTGAGTAATCTGACAAAGCTACAAGTATTTGATGTGAGGTATTGTCGGTCGTTGAAGCACATTCCGGGCCTGGGCAATTTATTTGCTTTGGAAATTTTCTATGGTGGTGGTCCATTTCTAAAAAAATTGCCTCAGAAGGGAATTATTAGTAAGTTGCGAGATGTGCAAATTTTTGGGTGGAGTACAGTTCAAGGTTCAGCGGATTTAGCTAGTCTGGAGAACGAGGAACATGATCAAGGTTTAGCAGAGTCAGCTAATTCGGAGAGCGAGAAACATTATCCTCATGAACAAATTTCCATCAATTGCGCGATCTTGGAATCCGTTCCTTTACTTGGAATCCGATTTTTGAATTCCTCGAGAATGGAATATGAGCTCACTAATTTCAGTAAACTGACAAATTTACAAGTCCTTACGATAGAGGATTGTCGCTTGAAGAGGTTACCAGATATGGGCAAGGACATGAGATTGGAGAGGCTTGAAATCTTAAACTGCGAGAGTTTGACAGGTTGGGATGGTGTGGATTTGTCAGAATCTGAAGAAGGGTTGGTATTGCAATGCAGTTGGGCTCTTCCACACTTGGAGATGTTATATTTCATTAATTCTGCCTTCATTGTGCTTCCCGATTTGAGTCACTTCCCACGACTACAGCATCTCGAGGTTACTCAACGTACACGACCACAGCATCTCGAGGTTACTCAACGTGCATTTTTGGATAACTGCAACAACTCCACTTTTTCTCTGCATTGTGTGGCCAATCATCCGCAGCTGGAGTATTTGGATCTATCCCGCTCGCCAATCAAAGAGCTTCCTAATTTGAAATCCTTTCCATTCTTGAGAGTTCTTAGATTGTATAGATGTGAGAACTTGACAAGTTTGAGCAGCAGTGGAGTCTTGACAGCACTAGAATCTCTTCAAGTAGGAGGTTGCAAGAATTTGGAAGCACTTCCGGATGTTGATCTCTTACCATCGTTGAGAGATGTCAATAGAGGGGTCTGAAGTGAAGTTCAGTGCACAGCTCGTTGAGAACCTAAGAGGAAGATCAAGTCGCCTTGAAGAATTACACTTTCTTCGGACACTAATTACAGGAGTTCTTATATAGAAGTTGACACTTCCAATTCTCATGACTTTATCTCTGGTGATGAAGCTTTCTCATGCAATGAATCCATCTGTGACAGTTGGGTTGATATTTGGATTGACATTTGGGTTTACAATTAAGAGTACCTACAGTTTGCGGTCAAAATGACCAGATTAGCTCTTGAATTGTTGGAGGCCCCGAATGAAGAAATCATGAGGCAACACAAATCGAAATTGCTTTTGGTGTGTTGGATAAGCAGGATAATATAGAGATCATGCTTCCTGTTAAGAAATATTGCAACATAGTTTTTTTCATGGCAGCGTTGGCCATAGAACTTTCTGTTGATGGTGAGCCAAATCTAGATGTTGAGTTGAACAAGCACTTGAACTGTGCACTTGGCTAGATGTAGCATAGAGACCATGACTTGGTAATAGAAACATTATTAAGATTATTGACTGTATTACATTTATGATGTGCAATTAGTTTGTTTGATAATATATGTTAGGGACACCCAAGTGGTCATTCTAGCACTTTGGAGATGGTCATATATAGGCTTTGCTTTGTTCTCTTTTATTTTTTTCTTTTGACCAACACATGCAATGTTCATTACTGATTCTGGTGATATAAAATCTGATCGTGTTTGAATAATATATTTCACAACGTGATCAATGAAGTTGGTCATTTCAAAAACTTTGGTGCTAGTGAAGGCTAATATATAGAATGAAATAGAAATTATGTTTAATATCATTCTTCAGCCCTTGTTGGACCACACCCTTCTTCTATAGTGCCGCTATAGTGGAAAGTATTGATAAAATAATTCAACTCGCCAACCGTGGTTTGGTCCAGTTGCAGTTACTGTAAGGTAGATGTACCTAAAACCACCAACTTCTACACCCCTCTTTCATTTCAGGAAAGAAATGTAGGCTTTCATTACATGACTTATGCATCAATTACTCAAAAGTTAAGTCATTTACCGACAACTTACATTTCCTCCCTAAAATGAAGGGTGTAGAAGTTGGTGGTTTTAGGTACGTCTTCCTTGGATCCTCCAGGATGCCTATGAAGAAGTTATTGTAGATCCTCCAAGATGCTTGTGATTCTTCTGATGCCGTAGGTGAGTCAATGGCTTAGTTAAGAACTTTAGTCAAATTAGTATAGGAAAAGGTCACTTTCATGCAATGGAAAGAATGTATGAAAAAAAGAGGAGGTCGTTGAGCTATGAGGACACAATACGATTTTCTTGTAGATAACCCCCAGCTCATGCTACTCCCTTTTTTCACAAAACTCGTTCCCATTGTTTGCATTGCTTTTGGTATCTAGTAATCTCACCTACATCAGGGACTCAACACCTGAAACCCATAATACCATGGCCATCAGACCTAGTAACATTCACAACTGGTCTCCTAAATCTCCCCAGAACATTTAGACATAAATGTAGGTGACTAATAAATTTTACCCCCACTAGTAGGATTTTGAACCTTTATAACTGGTCTTTTGTGACTTTAATGGTCCAAAGCGACTTCTTTTCTAAAGAATTGAGTCACAAAGGACCATGTAAGTCACAAAGGACTAGTTATAAAGGACCAAAATTCTACTAGGGCCCTCCAAGGATCAGGAGACCTAAAATGGACCAAATGGTTTCGTAGCAAGTTTTAGTAGGTCACATGAGGACTTTCTGTTGTCCCATTTGATTATTTCACAGATTGGAGATATAAAATTTATCCCCATTGGAATTTTATTTTATTCAAAAATACTAATCAAGTTGGTCATTTTCAAACCATGAATTTCACAAAGTAGAAGAGTTCACCACAAGGGGAAAGTTTGCCTTTACAGTATTTCTGAAAACAAAGTTTGCATGATCTTATTTCCGAAAAACAGTTAGTTACCTTCTAGTTCAGTATTAAATTCTACTGATGAAGGAATATGACAATTAGATCAAAATTCATTGTCTGCCACCTTCTCCTCCTCTTGTGACAAAATCATAAACTTAGAACCTTTAAACCCTAATGTGAGAAATAGGATTTGAACTAGCTATGACACTAGGGTGCTTCATAGTAGGGCGTCCAAAATGTGTAGTGTGATGTCACATAACAAGCAAAATATTTTCCATTGGTGATTGAAATTAGTTTTTTGGCAAAAATTTGACCACAATGAAAAGGTATTCTAAAAATGTATGTATATTGAAAAATAATAATGATATAAAATAGTATTTGGACCAAAATCTTATACATTGCATTCGGTGACGTTGTAGAATAAATACGTTATTGCGTTAATTGATATGATTCATTGAAGATATAGTGATGGCAATAATTTTCCTCAATTTTCTATAACATAAAGGTATCGTATTCAAAAAAGATTCGAAAAAATTATGTGAGCTAGGTGGATATTAGAGGTTTATGGCGGCAATTTTTGTTCCTTTACGTTAAACGCCCCTTCAAATGGCAAGTTCCCAAAAACTTCTTGGGAGCTTGGTTGGCTAATTAAATCGGAGTGTGTGGTGTGGCCGGAATATGCATTTGACGTGGTTTGCAAGCGCATTAAATGACATTAGAAGGAATATTCCAAAATTGAGAATATTCTAAAAGATTCCAAATTGATATAAAGTATTTAGAAAAGATTCTAAAGAGATTCCATTTTACTATATTAATTTTTCTATATTTATCCTATTTATTATATTACATCATTAATGTAACTGCTTTTACGACATTAAAAACTTTTATTGGTTGAGAACGATGACACCCTAGTTCAAAAGCACCCACTAGCAAGATGATCACAGACCTTCCCGGCCTGAAATCAATCAATTCCGTGAAACCCTAACCACTGACTCTTTCTCCTCAACCTTTCAACTCCTCTATTCTCAAATCCTAAATGAAAAGAGAATTTATTGTTTGGGATTCATCGATTGGCCTTCACGCCTTCTCTATCATAAGCTATCCCAATCTATATCCTGAAATGAATGTTGAAAGCTTCCACTATATTAAATCAAGCCAACTAATTCAAAAACCAATCCGCCACAAATCACTATAAACAATTTCCAATTCCCTAAAATGGAAATGGAGCATGCAGAGAATCTTTTGTGCAGTCAAATTTTTAATTTGAGGTCATTGCCTATTGATTTTGATGAGAGGTAGTAGTTCATCTTACTAGCTTAGTGTCAAATATTCCAGTATCCGCCTTTCTATAAGGTAGGAAAACAATTTCTGCGGCTATAGGTTTTATTGAACCAATTTGTTGAATATTCTAGATTAAATTCACAAAGCGTTGTGCACCTCTTGGATGTTCATTATGTAGTTTATCAATACGTCCTTGCTTCTTGAGTTCAAATTTTTTCACTGATTGCAGTAAAGTCTTTGATCATCAATTCCAAGGACTTCTTGTGACTCTTTTAGGGATTAAAATTATACTCAACTAGACACCCTTGAAATACCAAATACTTCAACTTCCATTGCGTGCCTCAAAGACTACGAATGTTCTATTTAGTACTAAATGTAGGTGGCACATTAAGGATGTTATCTTTTTAAGGCTTGGTTAAGACAATCATCCGCAAGGATCCCCTTTCCATCAACTCTTCCATTTTTGAAGAAATTGAATAAATTGCTTGACCAAGAGCATTTTCCAAATACACTACAGCAAAATCGCTATAGTACATATTGTAGGTGGATGAATGTTCTTGAGTGTATTATTATTGTAGCCCACATTAACTATGTCTTATCTTGAAAATTACTTTGGGATTAAAACCTGTTCCTTTGAACCTAGAGAAAGAGGCATAAATAGTACTACACCTCTCCCTTCATATGATTTGTTTTGTACGCTTTAAAGTGTCTTCATTGTCAATTCAAAAGTATAGTGGGTTTGAAGAATGCAAAGATATACAAATAGTGTTACTATTAAAATTTACTATCTAAATTGCTAATTCCCCTCGTAAATACCGTGGTTTATAGTATATAGTGACTTATTCCTTTGACATGAAAAATATTATTCATGTTATCGTAACATTGTATAGCCCATCTTAGAGCCAAGTTCCATGGGTTTGAAAAGTTGCACATGGAAGTAGGCAAAAGGAGGGGAATAGTGGAAGTTGGGTTTGTCTCATGCGGCCAAGAAGTTGAACATGTTCCATGGACTAGAACATGAAAAAGTCTGATTGGTTAGAGTGAAACATGAACAAATTTGATTGTTTAGGGAGACGTTGCCATGAAGTCTTGGGCTTGAAACCCTCCATGGAACTTCATGAAACTACTTCTCCACCACTTTTTTCTCAAAAGCTTACTTTAAATGTGGAACTTGGTCCCCAAAGTCCCTAAAACTTGTCTTTTAGTGAGATACTTCACCCATGCTTACACCTTTGGAAGTTGGGGCAATTCTTATCCTGTTCTCATTGAGTCCATTTTCCTCTTATTTACAAACATATTAAGTTATCCCAGGGAATCTAGGCCTGTTCCCATTCAAAGTTTTGATTACTTCAGCAAATGAATTTTATGGTACCTGTCAAACTGGTCCCTTTCTGTGAATGAATTCTGATTGCTACCTTCAAACTGGAACCGCATTACAGAAAATTACGAAGCCCATAGGCACTGAGAACGGCTTCGAAGCCCATAGGCAATGCAAAACGTTAATTCTTTTATCGTAACTATCATTGAACATCCCAGAACAATTCCATAGCAGTGCCACTTGCCATAAAACACTTAACCCCTAAATGTGAGAGCGTCCACAAAGTGGACGACTAACGGATTCAAACCTTTCTCACGTTCTCATCAATGCTTGAATGAAAGTCATCCAATTTTTTGGAGATTCTTCACCAAGTTGTTGTCCTATCTAACAGTTGGATTTAGTCATACTTGAGTATATATTTTTCTAAAATTACAAATGTAGAAGTATGACAAGTTGTTGACCAAGCCAAAATTGCATTGACTGTAGTTCAAAAGTGACCTTGCAAAAATGAGGTCATAGATTTAAGAAACACAAAAATTTCAAAGAATCACCACGTTTAAGAGTATCTCATTTCAAATTCATTCCAACAAATTTTACTCAAAAAACATTAAAATTTTGTTTGTAATCAAATCTAGAAGGAATTTTTAATTTTAACTTTCAAATTTTATAATTAAATATTGGTGATAGTATAAGTGAATCAAACCGTAGGGATGGAATCTAAAATTCAAAATCTAGAACTTTCATCTGTGTATCCAATTCCAAAATATTCTTCTAAATAGTAGTTTATGATGCTCTTTCTCAAATTGTCAATTCCAGGGACACCCTGGTACGTTAGGGGTTAACATCATAATGCTGAGTCCATATCCACTGCTTTCCTGCAATGTTGAGTTAGGAGGCAATGAAAATTTGACAAAACGAACCTTGAAGAACACCAGTACCTGGGAAGAAAAGTAGTCGGGTGCAGTTCTTGTCATGCACCCATCGTCATATTTCACTCTGGCAGACGTGTCATAGAATGACATTGTCGGATTCCAAGACCTCACCTACAATCATACTTGGACTCAAAACCTAGTCCTACCTCTATCCGGACTTTTGATTAACACCACTCCAGAAACCAACGACTTAACTATACTAGACGACTTAATGCTAACTAATAAATAACTGATGAACAAGGAACAGGTAATCCACTTGTGTTTCTCCTTTAACAAAAACTGTGACTTGTGAGAAAATAATCTAACTGGTTCCTCTCTAGCGTAAGCAGCCAGACGACCTCAGTGGACTAAGGATTGAATACAACACAAAAGTCTCTAAGCCACAAAACCTTCCTTCTAGTTCAAAACTAAGTCTCTAAATCCGCCATTCACCGAGTGCGAGTGATCTTTCTCCCTTACGCAATCAGGTCCACCATTATGTGACTGATTTGTACTTTTTGAGAAAGCCACTCCTAGGGTTGCAGAGCTTTTTGCACCCTTAAAATAAGTGGAATAGGGGAACAATTCTGCACAACGTGCTGACCACCCTGCCAGGACAAGTGCACACGAGTCAAAACCCAGAACACACGCTAGGAAAGTCTCAACCTTTCAGGTTCTAGAAAAGGGGGTGGAGGGAAAATTCGAGATATATTTTAACGATTAGGAAGAAATTGGAATGATAAAACCAGGGTGATATCAAGAGATTTAGGAAAATAAGCCACAAGTAAAGAGATCTCTGACATTCAAGGAAAAAAATGAAACGATGTTACTAAATGCGGAACCAGTCAAGTGCATTCAGAGCACTCAATATTTGCTCATGCAATGTCTATAAGAAGGTCGACACCACAGTTAGAATAGCGTACTTGATGCAGCTTCTGAATCTTTGAAAGAAGTCTCAAATAATTGATGTACAACTACACAATCCTTGAGAAGCCATCCGCTGTCGGGAGAGTCTTCGATAATCTTCAATGCCTCAGACTTTGCTTCTGGGCAGAGAAGAAGACTAATTTCTGCTGCAGCAACCCTATGCTTCAAGGAATCTGCTATAAAATTAAAGGCAACACCATCTTCAAAATATGGTCGCAGCTTTCACTGAGTGAGACGACTAACAAATGAGTATTTGAAAGGCGATATCATATATTTAAGGTTGTATCAAAACATAAAGCCACATAAAAAATAATGCTCCGTACAGAAGATACAGAAGAATAGCAAACTAACCTCTGTGAACTTCAAGGAATTCTCTGTTGGCATCCAGAAGTGATTTCTCTCCCAGTTCCCTGTAAGAATAAAACGTCTTATTTGAGGCTAAAGTAATAAATCCTTGGCAAAGAATTACTCTGGATTCCAGAAGCACAGAACAACTGATTGCAGGAAACGAATTCCACTCATAACAAAGATAATTAGCATATACAGAATCACAAAAGACGTCTCAAAATAGCAGACTTGTGAAACAGCTTCAAAGCTTACTTCAGCGATGCTCTTTCCATGGTGACGACATCATGGATAATCTTGTCAGCATGATTATCTGGGTTCGGTAGCTTGTCCAACGACTCAAACAAGCGTATCTGAGTTTGACAATACACATCAATATGCTCACCAATAAGCTTACGGGAGAAATTAGTGACTCCGCAGTCACTGTTGAACATACTAATGAAAAAACCTAAAACATTCCCTTGTAATCAAGACGTATAAAATGTACACTTGGACGATAAATAACGCACATGCAGCCATCACATTTCTAATCAACATAATGGATGGCCGCAGATGAATTCAACTCACCAGACAACGGTGTACATCAGGACTGCTTCGATCCAATGCCAGCTGCTTCTTCACGGCCTGAGAACCCACACCGCTAAGAAATTTAGTTTCTGGGGATTTAAGGAATTGCAAACAGCAGGACTCAGAGGAGACAAATCATCCTATGCATGTCAAGCTTCACAATTTAGCAGGTTCGTCTGACACGTGGAATTTCCGAAGACAACTGGGTTACCTGAAGAGCGAGTAGTTTCTTGCCTTTGCGGAAATACACTTCGAAGGCAAGCACATGAGTTTCAAGGGCATCTGCTGAGTGCTCTAACAAAAGTCTCAAATACTTAAGAGCTTCACTTAAAGGATCTTCAACCTGTACGATTAAGAACAAACGATATTATCATGTTTTGGAAACATTCACAACATCCATTAAAATATTCTAAACTATAATTGGACGAGACTCTGACCATAGCAATAGCAGTGCTAAAAGCAAACATTGCCAATGGAAAACAATGTACATACGTGCATCAGCTTGTCACCATCTGGGTCTATATCTACAGGCCGCGGTGTCTGTGAGCCCTTGTTTCTACAACTTCTTATCAGAGAGTGCATGCGGTAGATAAATGCGGTCAGATCGCTCCGTACTTGTGCCAAAGGTCCCCCTCGCAACCATGTCCATCAACAATTTTCACGGA
Organism: Pohlia nutans; assembly: GCA_022496805.1. Lineage (NCBI taxonomy): Eukaryota > Viridiplantae > Streptophyta > Bryopsida > Bryales > Mniaceae > Pohlia > Pohlia nutans. Next base: position 5,539,923 of record CM040088.1, on the reverse strand, counting down.
TGTAAAAAAATTATCAGTAAATACCATGTGTCCTTTGCCATGCAACTTTTCCATCAATGACATGACTACCTGATAGCCCGTTTTGGCCTCACCGGGTCTTGCCGTTATTAAAATATCTCTCATGGCACCTCCAGTATAGACATCAAATCCATAGACATATTTCTTTGAGGCATCAGCTATGCACCATATTTTTATCCCCCATTTACATGGCTTCTTGGGCATGTATTGTCTAATGGAGCAATACTTGCCCTTGTAGTGTATCATCATTTCATCGACGGTACACATTTGCCCAAGGTTCCAATTTTTCTCAAAGCAACGACGAACTTCTTCTAGCAACCATCTAATTTTACCTAGTCGATCATAATTTGGATCACGATTATTTAGAAAGCCTCTATCATCTACAATATGCAAGCATGCAGTGAGGCGCTCAAAGCGCGAATGAAACATACAATTTGAAATGACATAACAATGCAGGAACGGACTCGATCATTTCCAATTCGCTCGATGGTTGGGTAAAATTTTGACCCCCATCAACATGCTAATACCAATCCAAGCTTGTAATTCATCAATGCATACAGCCCACCATCCCTTCCCCCCTCTCAAGTTTCCCTTCTCATTCAATGTAGCTACATACCTGTTTGTTTCAACACAAATTTTACCCAGCGTTCGAAGTGAAAAAAACAGTTGAAATATCAAAATTGGTGTGGGAAAATCACGGAAGGGGTGGGTATGGCCAAAGAGGTTACATGTGAAGCGTAAGCTGTCATGAGTGTACTGGTGCGTAGTTTGTGTCCATGTATTTTCCTCGTAGCCGACATCTCTACGGTCTTTCTTTGGCCGCTTTGCAGCTGATCCACGACCTTGTCCAGGCGACCGGCATGTCCCACCTCGGCGCCCTCGCCCACCACGGCTCTTGTCAGCATGCAATACGGACTGGCTCTGCGTTGGTGCAGCAAAGCTTACTCCACTGCGCCGAGCTCTACCAATCTCTGATCCTCCACGAGCAGCGCGACCTCCACGAGCTACACGACCTCTATGACCTGGTCCAGCATCGACGCTCCCATGAGATGCGCCCCGCCCCCCTCCCCCGCCTCCATCCCACAATCCCATCTACTTAGCAATCCAGTCCCTGGCATCGGCGCAGTGAACAGGAAATCCGCGAAATTAGATTCCGATCTCTCCTGCGATCCAATTCCAGACCGGTCCCTTCCACGTCATGCCAACTCTTTCATTCGTAGAGCCCCCATTGAGCTAGACTCAAGTGCAATGCCTTCGGATCCCACAGCGGCTTGGAATCCAAGCCTCGCAGCATAAGTCCACTCTCCATTGGCACAACCGGAGACTTCTTCAGTCCCCTCTGCCTCTCCGCCATCAATCTCTTCATTGTCGTCGTCGTCGTCATGAGATTCTTCCAGCTCCATCAACTTGTCTAAGTCATCGTTGCTTGCAGATGTAAATTCTGCGAGTGAACCCTCCGATCCTTCGCCGCAGAAGTCTGAGTCACGAGACTCATCACTTTCAGACAATGTGGGTCCGATATACGATTCGTACACAAACTTGGCGTCGTGACTAGCCGAGGCGTTGACGTTTGTTATCTCGGTCTGCACTATCGCCCCATGTGGTACCATCGCGCACCTCGTCCTCTCGCCGAGTGGCTGCAACTCCACTGTCCTACAACTTCTTGTCACTACAGCCGCTCGTTCCTGTTGCGAATTCAACGTCCCCATCGAGCCACCACCGATTTCATAGGAAGGAATTGATGGTTCCCTTGAAGCCTCGCAGATCACCTTCCTTCCGCCTCCCCTGCCACCGGAGTATTTTAGCGGCATGTATGTGCCACAAACATCGAAGTCCAACAGGATTGTCTTGCTTATGAAGTCTAGGTCTTACATGCAACACAAAGAGGTACTCAGCATCCAAGATTTTGAAGAAACAGCTAATTTGCAAACTGCAGTACCCATATCTCGATTCCCAATCAAGAATAATCGCCTCTCCTTCTCGTCACGCCTGATCCCAACTTACTGCAGTAGTGGACATCGTCCAGTAATGACAGGGCTTGCGTCTTCATGGACTAGCAGACTAAAATCTGCAGCTCATACATAGAGAGACATAGGAGAAGAGGAAGTTGCCAATGCTCTGAAGTCATGAAATAGTAGACCAATGCATAAGATGGCGCTTGACCGTTCGAGCTCCCAATCCATGTGTTCAATGCTCTATTTTTAACAGCCAATCTTTGTTTCAATACTGTCAATCTTTGAGTTCAATGCTTCTAACAATCAAGCGCCATGAAAAAGAACCCAATGTGCATCCTCAGTGTAGAATCCCATGCCGATCCCCTCACGATATTCCAACTGTCATGAATTTGAACCAGAGCATCTTTTGTTTTGATCCCATGTTTGTGAATTCTTTATTGGCTTATTTGTTACATTCATAAATGGACGTTGTCAGCATTTCTTCAATGCAGCAGTTAGCACGAGTTAGTGTCAGTAGCATTCGTTTCATGGGCAGGCCATAAAATGGTCCAGACTTGCCAATCGTTCACGGAAAATTGTTGCCTTTCATCCACTACATCATACGTTCATCATGCTTGGGCTACCCAAAATGAGCTCAACTCACCAAAGTTTTCAAGCCAAAATGGAAGAGTACGGGACATTTTCAATCATGGAAAAATCACAAAGTATTCTTTCGTTGATTTCTTTTCACCTCTTGAAAGCTAACTACCCCAAAAAACTACCATAAAAATTTCACGCTGCCAAAAATGCTCAACGGATGAAATAAATGGACGTGAAATTTTTCATAAAGCAAAAAACGCATGGTTGGACAGTTAGGGGTTAACGAGAGATGCAGACATTGATGTTTCCTACATGTTCAAGCAATTCAATTTAAAAAATTCATCACCAACATTTTTAATTAACTATTATGTATATAAATAACTTCATCATAAATACAGTTTTTGTTTTTACGTCTATAATTTTTCTGTGACTGCCAATTGAAATGCTTCAAATGTGCATAAGGGCACCCGCACCCATGCCACGCAATGTGGTTGTCAGAAAGCGAAGTTGCGGCCCTCTATTGCATGGCAAAGTGCGGGCTGCTATAAAAGCTCCTTCCATAAATTCAAAAGAGCAAGAATTTTAGAACAAGAACAAGAGGAAGAATTCTCTTACCAATCAACTTATCCCTTTAGTGCCCGAGGTGGCTCTAGAGAAACCAGAGTTTTTTTGCTGATTTTTTTCTTAAAACTCTCTGTTCAAAATATGAATACTATTAATATTATTTAACCGTATAAATGTAAACATGGCTTGATCAAACAAGTGCCAGTTAAACCTGGGTTAGATAGGACCATTGGATTGAAATATTATAGTATGTCTTTAAAGCGTATAATGCACACTCAAAAATGAGATTTTAGAGGGTGTGTGACTTCAAAGTTAAATAGAATTTGGATTAAATTTTCAAAAATGAAAGTAGAGAGGTTCAGCAATGACCTATGTCAACACCTCTCCGTTGCAATCTTTCATGTCAAAAATGGACTCACACATTATTATTGTGATTTTATAAGTGATAGTGACTTATCCATATATGGTTTAGGACAAGAGAATATACGTTAAAATATGAACGGAGTAGGTACATTGATTAAGATCGGTGGTACATTGATCAAGATCGGAATACATACACTAATGGAACATGAACAAGAGAATACAATCCAAAAAATAAAACAAGATAGCAAACTTCCAAACACAAGAAATATCGCATAGTACATGTGTTGTATTTGTAAGTATTTATTGTATTTTCAAGTATTTGCAATATTTTCATAATTTGTTCATAGGTATTTTAATAGTTGCACAGCTCCAAATTGAAAATTAATTTTTCTAGATGTATATTACAAGTCTCCAGCTTTGATCATTACAATTCAAAATCCAATTATTCATAGATTTTCCGTTATTTGCGTTTTTGACACAACAATGACTACAATATGGTCTCTTGGGCACTAAAGGGTTAACCCTTTGAGGCGCATGCGTCCACTATGTGGACAATGAATAGTTTCAAACTATTCTCTTGACTACATACATGGACAGTTTTCGTCCATTCAAATTTATCTTAGTTCTTGTACTAGTTGACTATCATTTGTACAGTACGGATCTTCAAAATAAGATATTATGATTTTTTGAAAAGCAACACAATTAGTTTATGTCAAGTTTCAATCTTAGTTCAAAATGTGAGACCTTAAACATGATTTTTCAAAATAATTTGAATCAAATAATGGAAAACATACCATCTCGTAGTGCATGTTATTCCAATTTCATTACAATATTTTTTAATTTTTGTGTTAAAATGGGATTTTTAATGGAATTTCAGAGAAACCTTGCAAATTTAATTTTAAAATATTAATAAAAAAATATGATGAATCCAACCATACAGATGTGATCTTCACATTGACATTTACAACTTTGTTTTGTACCTCAACTCCATTTTATTTTTTTTACGAATATTTTATAACGAATCTTTGAAAACAGTGTTGAATTTGGATGTTAAAGATTAAGGATGAAAACCAATGCACATACAGTGACTGCCAAAACTGAGTACGAAATAGCTTAGTCTACCTTTAGCCATTCATATTTTATAATTTATTGCATTTAATGCCAAATCAGTTGACGGCTCAAATATACATTCAAGAAAATGATGTGGCTACCAAATTACAAGTCCAGCAATGCAAAATAATTTGAGAAAGATATAGATCAAAGTAAATTAGCTCTAAAACTCAGTTATGCTCACAATTGGATTACGCAATGAATGCTACAAATTTGACATGCACTAGTGGTTTTCTGGATCTGATTTTTTCGATGGACATGTTCTTGGCCTTCACATTTATAATTGTGCCCCTATTCAGTGCACATCATGTATGCAAATTGAGTGAAATGGTTTCATTAAGGTCTCTCTTTGTTGCTGATAGAAAGCAAATAGAAGAAGCTACTTTAGAAAAGTTGAGGGGTTAAAGTACTAGAAATGTTGCTAGAGACTTACAACTATCCCAAAGTTGGGTTGCACAATTTTGTAACCAACATTTGAGTGAGTTGAGTGATGTGAATCGCAGTTCTGGTAGCAAGCCAGAGGTGTACAGTGCAGCTGATCGCAGGGCTTGTGTGAAAGAAATCACTGTAGGTGGCTTAGAAACTGCACACAAAGTTGGAAATTACTTGAGAGAAGAGTTTCATGTTGGTATGAGTGATAGTACTGTGAGGAGAGTGTTACGAAAAGCAGGCATTACAAGAAATTTCAGCCCTCCAAGAGGCCTTGAGTTTTTATTATTATTTTAAATTTTTGAATTTTTTAAAATTTCTTTAATTAATAAAAAAATATGAAAAATATGAAATCTGATGTGGCATTAGTTCGACATGTTAGATTGGATATTTAAATATTAAAAGTCTTTTTAAAATTTTCAAATATATTTTTTGATATATTTTTAATATTAAAAATTGTTCAAAAAATCTTTGAACATTTTTTAAACACTTTTTAACATTTTAAAATAATATTTTTAATTCTATTTTATTAATATTTTTTTGATATTTTTATTTTAAAAAAATTCCTATAAAAAATTAGATTTTTTCCCAAACATCGAAAAAGTCCCTTAGAGGGTTCATTTCTCTTCTAATGTTTGAAATGTAAAGTGAAGCAGAACATAACATTCAGTAGCCTTCAAGAAAGGTGCCTTTTTGTTTCATCCACCTTTATTTATGGAGTGACGAGTGATTTGTAATTGAATGGACTATTGAATCAAATAAATAATTATAGAACACTGTTGAATTGTGATTGAGGAGTGCTTTTGTTGAATTGTAATTGAGGAGTGCTTTTGATTACTATTCACCATGGTTGATTGCTCTTACTTAATGCCACCTGCCCCCATAGCTACTGATGTGATGTGGAATATCCCACATCATTTCATTGGGGGGATGAAATGATGTGGGATATTCCACATCATTCTGTTGGGGGAAGACAGCAGTCACAGAGGCTACTGAATGTTATGAAGAAACCAAAGCTCACACTTCTTCAGATTAAGGGACGATTAGAATTTGCTAGACGTCATACAGTTCTTCAGATTAAGGAGCAATTAGAATTTGCTAGATGTCATTGCCATTAGACTAATGATAATTGGGATTCTCTGATGAAACAAAAATCAACCGATTTTGCTCTGATGGTCGCAGCTGGTGTTGGTTTTGTGATGGGCAGAATAGAAGTGTTGGAATGGTGCAACAAACTATCAAGTTTGGAGGTGGGGGAGTGATGATGTGGGGTTGTATGACTCCGAGTGGCCCTGGTATGATGTGTAGGATTGAAGGAAGAATGGATCAAGAGATGTATAGAGAAAATTTAGAACGAGAACTGATTCATACACTGCATGCATACAATTTAGATATGCCAATTTGATTTTTCAACAGGATAATGATCCAAAGCATACATCCAAGGGTGTGCGCCGTTGGCTGAATTCGCAAGAATTCATTCTTTTGAAGTGGCCGACGCAATCTCTAGACTTGAATCCGATTGAACACTTGTGGGCAACTTTAAAACATCGATTGAACCAATATGAGAGACCTCCCAAAGGAATGTTAGAATTGTAGGAGCGTGTTGAGGATTGTTGGACTTCAATTATTCCCAATGAATGTAAGAACTTGTATAGAAGCATGCCTAAGCGCATTGCAACTGTTATAGCTGCTAAGGATAGGTGAACAAGTTTTTAACTTTGTTCCAGCTAGTGTGAGCAAAACTTCACTTTACATTTTTTTTTACATGCATACTTGTGTGTAATAGACCTCAAGCCCCATGTTAGTTGAATTTCAATATGCTGTGTTCGTACTCAGTTTTGGCAGTCACTGTATCTTGCAACATCCATTATAAATTACCTTCAAACCAGTGTTGTGCAGGTAAGGGTAGCCGTCTTTGATACCCGGAGGATAAGACCAAGTAAGGAAATAGCATCTGGGAGGGTAGGGTAAGAAGAAAGGGTAAGGTATATCCTTACCTACCAGATTCGTGAGGGAAGGATATCGTCCAGCCTTGTTTGTAGTAGCGGGTGAGGGTATTATTGGACTGATTCCCCGAGGGTATCAGAAGGGTTTAGCAAGGGTAAGGGTTTGTAGAGTTTAGGTTTTGCAATGGTTTGCAGAGTTCAGCAGTGGAAGAGGGCGGCGCGGAACGAGGGTGCAGGTAGAGCGAGGGCGGCGCGACGGAGTGAAGGTGTGTGAGTGCGGCTTCTCTTTCTTCCTTTTCTTGGTAATGAACGAGCATTACAGATTTTGACCTAAAACTCGTGTCTGTGTAGATCGCTTGTCTGTCTGTCTGTCCGTGTAGATCGTTTGTCTGTCTGTCTGTGTAGATCTTGTTGCGAAAGTGCTGGAGTTTCTTGAGAAACCTCACAAAACCACCAATAGATTGTTAGAAGTAAAGGAGCAGGTAAGAGTACTTGCAATTGTATGTTTTAACAGTTGACTCTCTTAAACAATGGAACCATTTCAAATATGATATTTGCACTAGATTATCTATGGAGGTGTTTTGTTGCCTTTTGAACTGGAGAAATTCCACTCGCATCAGTGAACGTTTTCCTGATTGATGATGCCTGGATAACACATTGTAATGAAGTATTTAATTGCAGACTTGATTTACTATATTGATAACATTTCGTTAATGGTGTTTGTATACGATTCGTTAGTTTTTTCAGTTTCTTATATTGCTACTAACCTTGACAAGGGATCTTGAAATAGGAGAAGAAAAGTGCAGGGAAGAGATCATCATCCGCAAAAGGACCAGGTAGACCCAAGGTTAGTTTTATTTCCCTAGCTCATGATACAGGCCGATGCTTTTGCTTTTAAGGTTGATATGAAAGACGACATTTTTTTTAATGCTGGAACTGTGGAAGCCTTACCAGTCTTTTGGGATGGAATTTTGGTTCATCAAATTTTGGTTCATGACGCAGGTAATGGATTGGCAACACGGTTCATGACTGGCACGTATCGGAAAGCTGACAAGCTTGAATGGCAGCCAGGTATGTGCTCGTTCAGTCCCTTCGAGCACTAGTTTTCGATGATTACGTAACTGACTTCCTTCTGTTGTTACGTTTCACTAATCTGTGTGACTTTTGAGGTTTAAGATTTGGAGAATGTTAGATTTAGAGGCTGTGGAATCTATTGCTAAGGGCATGTATTAGAGAAGGTCTTTTCACGTTTTTCACTTTCTCATAGTTACAAACGGTTCTTCTTAACTCTTAAACGTCCCATGGGGATAGTATATATGATCTCATATAATCGAGATTTGGTGCCAACGAGAAACCCTAAATTGGGATCTTAATAGCTCACTAGAACCGCATTGATTTAAATTTCAACTTCTTTTCTGAACACAAACCCATTAAAGGTGTGGATCCATTCCAAATACAACCAAAATACACCGTATTCTACTGGTTGCCACGGCACGTTCAGACGTTTAGGGGTTAAAACATATGGGTTGACTGTTTTTGTAGGTGAAACCAAGGGAGAGGCGGGACTCTGAAATATGGTGCAGACTTGTCATTTATCAGCATGTTTACCCTGGTTTATAAGTTGTGACAGCCACTAGTTCAAACCACTGGAGAAGCGAGGGTGCAGCCAGAGCAAGGGAATCTAGTCATTGTATTGATGGAGACTCCAAGTAGCTCCGAAAGAGGCATGGTAGGTGACAATAGCGACACTGTTGCAGGTTGCCTGGATGTTAATGTCCGAAGATTCCAGGAGGAGATCGATTGTCTGATTGAGCAGCAAGCATTCTGGAAGGCATATGATAGAAAATCAGAGTCATGGGCTTTTTTCTCCACTGTCAACAATGAGGAGGTTACCCTTGATAAACCTCAACTTATTTGTTGCATTTTTTGTCACAGTAGTAGAATGTTCAACATTGAAACTAAATCTAAATCTAGTCGAAAGGGAATATTGACCTACAACAAAGGTCAGGGTACATCTGGTTTAAAAAAACATGTTGTTGAGCATCACTTAGAGCTTGCTGAGGAGTATTTGAAGGTTTTCCTTGCAGCCCAGTCTAGTACTGAAGCTCAGCAGCCTTCTAAAAAACGACAAAGATACACTCCAGGAAGTTTGGTGCAGTACTTTGGTACTGGTTCGAGCTATAGTAGAGATGATCAAGAACAGAAGGATTTTCTAGAGGATTTGGTACTACTCTGTGCAAAAGGTCTGATGCCATTGAGTGTTGCAGAGAATCTCTGGTTCAGGAGATTAGCTATGAGACTGGATCCAAAAATTGTCTTTCCATCTCGGAGAAGTTTCTGCGAAGATGTCATACCCCGCATGGTAGATAGATGCATGCAGGAATATGTTTATCCTTTCTTGAGGACTTGTGTATCGTGTACATTGACATTTGACTTATGGATGAGTAGAGGGACTCAAGACAGGTTTGTTTTGGTGGTTAATTTCCTTAACGAAACTTGGGAGCCGAAGCACATTACTGTTGGTATTTTTGAAGCGGATGATACTAGTGGTGCTGCTCTGGCTCGGCAATTGGACCAGATTCTGACTCACTTTGGCTTGCGGCATAAAGTCATCTGCACTGTCAAAGATGAAGGAAGCAATTTGGCAACTATGACACGGGCTTTGAAAAACATTATTAATTGTGACGCTTTGGGTTTGAGTGAGCCATTTCAAGGATCCTGCTTTGGCCATGCTATGTCGAAAGCTTGTCAGTATGCCACAAGTGACGACAAGGTATGTTTTCCAACTCATTCAAGAAGATGTTCATAACCTCTCTAAATATGTTTCTTCTTCTGAACTTGTTACATGAAACATCGTTAGTGATTTTGTATATCGGATAAAAAAATTCTCAATGGTTTTTTGGTACAAACTAGTCACAATGTAGATTAAGTTGACATTCTAGTTTGAGCAATTTGAAGATAGACTTATTTATATTTGAGTTATAAGTAAAGTCACCTTGGATTTGAAGAGTCAAATAGAATTTTTCTTTATTATACTCTTATTTGTTCACTCTAAATAGTTAAAAGATGTGGAAATTTTTGGTGGTCTATCATTATTAGGTGTGTAAGAGGTGTGTAACAATTTGGTGGTCTTCAAAAGTTTTCAAAGGTTTTATAGTACCAACACAGGATGTAAAAAACCTTTGAAAACTTTTGAAGACCATCAAGTGCTTACACACTGTTACACACTTAATAATGATAAACCACCAAGATCTTCCACACCATTTAACTATTTGAAGTGAAGAAAGAAGAGTATAATAATGGAATTTTTTTTTGTTGACTCTTCCAATCAAAGGTGACTTTATGGATAACTCCATTGAATACAAATATTTGGCATGTTGTATCTTACTGTTTCATTTGTATGTGCCGAAACAGATATGTGATAGGTTGCAGACATTGAGTATCAGAAGTGCTCAAACCTCAGTTCAGTCTTGTATAACATGGCCGAAGAAATCAGGGAAGGGAAAGAGAGCCTGGGTTCAAGCCTGCCGTGAGTCACAATTAAATCCCCGAATGCTTTCCACCCCTGTGAATACAAGATTTGCTTCTAGAGTTATAATGTTTAAAGATGCATTGCGGTATAGGCAGGCAATTCATAACTGCTACATCAAACAAGCTCCGTCTTTACAACAGAGGATTCCCACTCCGCAAACTTGGGCCATCTTGGAGACCGTTGCATCAGCTCTTTCCCCTTTGCTTAGTGCATGTGTTATCAATCAATGCCGTGGGTATTGGTTGTTGTCTGATGCTCTAAATACCACAATTGAGCTGTCTTTGAAGTTCTCACAGGAGAAGAGAATTTTGGAAGCAGCTGTTGGAACAGCTGTTCGACAGGATTTTGGTACGAAGTTGAAGTTGCTGGGCATCAGAATTCGTGAGGAGGTTATTACAATATTGAGGCCATTTCTGAAGTTCTTGGATGGTTTCTCTAAATCCGCTGCTCACAATATGTTGTGTCTAATGTTGGATCCGCGTTTCAAGGATCTTTCATTAGTAAGTAGATTCCTTGGAAGTAAATCACTAGCTCTTGACCTGGCCAGAGAGTATGATAACCAATGTCTTGTACCTTACCTAGCAAAAATTCATGAGAGCAAGAATCCAGCTGCGAATGACTCTATACCTTACATGGGTGATGCTCCTAGCAATTCTGATGCTGTATTTGGCCCACCAACATCAGCATATGATGTTGCACAGGACCTTGTGAGTTTCTCTCATCATCTACTTTTGACCATTGTTGATTTTGATTGCTATGTAATAGTTCTATTTCCTTTCTAACATTAAATATGTCTTGTATAGGTTTTGCAGGAGCTGCAATGTTTCCGTCGTATGTACATTTCACCAAATACAATGAAGGAGAAGGGAAGTGTATTGCTATGGTGGAAAGACCAAGAACTCCGATTTCCAACTTTGGCGTTTCTTGCCAAACAAATATTTGGAATTCCATGGAGCCAAATAGAATGTGAACGTGTATTTTCTATTGCTGGATTGCTTACAGGTTTACGTCGATGTCGGTTAGGATCTAGAAACTTAGAGCAACTAGTTTTACTCGTCAAGAATTGGCCAGATGATCCAAGGTTGGGAATTGAAAAGTTGCATGCATCCATTGAGGAGTTTGTAGATTTGGAAGCTGAATTAGTTGCTCACTTAGAAGACGAATTTGAGGACTTCCCAACAAAAGTTGAAGATGCACCTGACGATGAGCTTATTTGCAGTGCTATAGATGCTACTGAAGCAGAGGCACTAGAAGTAGAAGCATTGGAAGTACCGGCAGTCTAAGCTTCTAGCATTAAATTTTGAATGTGACTTACATGCATCATTTGCTTAGAATGAGCTTAAAACATTTGATAATTAAAAGTATTTTTTGTGCAATGGTGTCTTTCTCCTTACCCTTACATTACCCTCAGGGTATCCTTCACTTTCAATATCCTACCCTTATCTATCTTAAAAATGAATATGACATTACCCTTTGTTGTAAACCCTACCCTCAGCCACTTGTCACTTAGCTATTTCCTACCTGCTGGAATGAAGGGTAATGGCATGTTCTCCCTTACCCACAGGCATACTATTTTTGGAATACCTGCACAACACTGCTTCAAACACCCTTTAATTTCTCACCCCTTGCAACCAACGTGGAGAGTAGCATTTGGGATACATCATTGAAAATCCACATCATCTTCACAAGTCACCAAAACAAATTGGAAGATGTTTTCTTTCTAACAATGGAATAAAATGCCCAGTTGGTTTTTTTATATAATTAGAATAAATAAATAAATGAACATGCTTCTAGAATACATCCAGTAAGTTAAGACATGCATTTATTAAACTGAGACCACCCAGATCTTCAGAAACTCCCACGGACATGTATACCGATATAAAGATAAAATGCTCACACTTCAATGTAGAATCACAGTGTCTCAACTGAATTGAACTAAACTAACACGGTTGAAAAGGCAGCTACTGTATACAAGATACCAACAAAAAAATTCCACAGCCATCCAAAATCTTCGAGAATGCAAGACTCGAAGTGTCATAACAGGAAAAGTAAGTTTACATTCTGCTGTACGTGATGATTCGCAGATGAGGAACGACGATGAACTCTGCTGTGTAGCTCTCAGAATAGTTGTGCAAGAAGGAAAAGAGAAGGCAGAGAAGGGACCCCAACGCTAACCTGCAAAAGTTCAAAAGCTGACAACCTAAGTAACTTGCAATTCAAACTCCATTTCTCGTTCCAAGTACAAACATCAAACAACAGATACAAAATTCGTCTCAGAAACTTTTGTAGCCAAGAAAATAAGGGGGTAAAAATACTGCATAACAGCCTCAAAATCCCATCATTGGAGATCATTTGGTATCCAACTCTGTACAAACTACCTCAAGGAAAAAAAAAAAAAAAAAAAAAAGACTCACCTATTACGAGTACGTATTCATAGACAGAAAAGCCTGGAGCTGTCCGGACGATTGATATCTCACGACTACAGAACGGAACTCAGTGTGATGCTAAATTCTTGACAACTTCACGTCCCCAGGCAGACATCATAGCTTCCGAGGGAATATCCAGAGATATCACAAATATCCGAGAGATATGGAGTACAGCAAATAGCTTGCCACCAAAAAAACACCTAAATGACGGTCTTGACTAAAGTTTTTTGGAAACTACTTCGGAAGGGGTTCAGTGGACTGCTATGCACAGGTAAGGACGTGAATCCATCTTCATGCTCACTAGAAGTGCTGAATTGAAGTAAATCTTGCTGCAGTGGCAAGCTGCAAGACTTGTGTATGTGTTTCTCGATCGTGTGACAAGTACAAGAACACGGTAATTATGCCTCATCGGTAAAAAATCAAATGATTGTTCTACTTAGTTGACACCACCTCAAATTGTATTCAACAAGGTGTAAGAAAGTGAAGACTAATCCTACCAGAAAGAAAATTTCAATATCTACAAAAATATTCACCCGTTGAGGACCTTACAAGGATCTAGCTGGCCACTGAAGTAACTCGACGGCACAGCCGAAATCTCCTGACGCGCTTTCCATTCTTCGCCGGGTTTTAATGTAATCGCCTTCTCCACAGCAGCTGCCTCCACGCACAGCATATGCTTATACTCGTCGTCACCGAAGTCTGCCATAGACTTGGCCTTCTTCTCCCAAGGATTCCACACCACAGCATCTGGGAGCCCCTCTTTCTTCAGCACGAACGTCCGTTTCTTCTCATGATCAATGATGGCAATCTTTGTAGGGGTTCCCAGATAGATGCGATCCACTTCAGAATCGAAGGTGATCGCATCTCCCTGCTCTGTAAACCGGTCCTTGTCCTGCAAATTATCGAGGTAATCGAGCGTCTCAAGGCCCTCTACGCGAACCTCGCTGATGTCTGAGACGGACAGGTATGTATGAAGTGCGAAGGTGAACGTAAAAGGCTTGGTGTCGACATTGCGGACCCGGATAATCGACGTCAGCTCACCACTGAACCCGAGCATGATCCTCTGGTACAGCTCGAACTGATGAGGCCATATTTTCAACTCCTCTTCCGCGGGCTTCAACACTAGGTCGACGTAAGGCTTGTTAGGGCCAGTGCTTGCGAAAGGAGGTGGAGGGGGTGGATTCGAGTCCTGCTGCCACACCCGATTTCTGGCAAACCCATGCTGCTCCAGGGCACCAAAACCACCAAACTGAGGAAAACATACTGGAATACCGCCACGGATTGCTTTGGGAGGCTTGAAGATCGCCTTGGAGCTCAGGAAAATAAGCTCTTCCCCTTTCTCGTTTTTCCACGAGGTTACGTGCCCCCCGTAGAGATGAATCTGTGCCGTTGCGCCCCCAGGTTCACGGAGAATGACTTTCTCCATGCCTGTGGCCCCATCCCTGACAAAATCTACCATCCTCGCCACTGCTTTCAAAGCCCCTCGAATTGAAGGACCTTCGTAATCGAACCTTTACCAATCAGATCCTCAAGTAACTCTCCTGAGGATCTAAGCAGTAGATAAGTAGATGTAAAGTCGAGACAAGATGGACACAAGTGAAAACCTATAAATGCAATGGCGCTGGCAAACTAATTCCGAAAGAAAAGACAAAGAAAAAGGCAATGGATTTAGAAAGGTCGAGTACTGCTGGCGCGTGGCAAAGTGTGAGGGCCACCCCGTCAATTAAAATAAATTAATCTACTGAACTCCCTTAAACAAACGCGATCGAAACACCTGTAGCAATGGCGGACTGCTGATCTGCCAATAAGATAAAAGAGTTCGAATGTCAGACTTGCAGCACCAAAAAAAAAACACTGATTTTCTAGCCGAGGTACGAGAATAAAACTCCACTACTTAAAGATGGCTTCAATTTATTTTTTTAAATCTAAATACAGAGAGCGGCGGAAGTCGAATCAAGGCAACATAATACAGATGCACTGCGACAGGAAAATAACAAGTAATATTTCGTTCCCTCCGCTCATTCACGCATTGGAGTACGAGCATAAAACTCCACTACTTGATGAATGATTCAAAAAAAGAAAAAAAATACAAAGAGAGAGGGGAGGAAGTCAAGACAAGCCGAATCAAGGTAATGCAAAACAGATGCAGAAAAAGGAAAGGTTTCATTGCTTATGCACATGCGCGCATTGGAATACGAGCATAAAACTCACCTACATGATTAATGCTTAGAATTTTTTTTAAAGAATACAGAAAGCGGAGGAAGTCTAATCAAGGTAAAATAACATAGATGCACTGCAGCAGAAAAAGATAACAAGAAGATTTGGTTGCTTCTGTACATGCACACTCAGTCGCTGAAGCTGCTCGGGAAACACGAAACGGCATTCCAACCTAAACATCTAGAAATCTAGCACTGAACAGTCCAACCGCAAAGACCGTAAAAAAACACAACCAGACCTCATCGTTGTTTACAATGGAAACTCACAGCAGCGCCAAAAGCTTGCAAACAAATCCGAGTGCAATGAAATGCTCCAAACCACGTACGCCGCGGGAGAGCTCGCGGTAATACAATCATCAGCAGCCCTGACGAAACAGCACAAGAGGCAAGAACGCACGAAACAGAGCACCCAGCCACCGCACGAGGAATTCAAGAAAGGAAAAAGCGGGAGAATCAGGACAAGTAAGGCGCAAAATGGAAGCGGAGAAAAATACCTGAAGAAACAACGGGGAAGACGACTGGCAGGCACGAGAGCGCAAAAGAGGCGGCGAAGATCTGAGAGCCTGGTGGCGCTCTTGTGTCTCTCCTCTCTCTGTAGTAGCAACGAGTGTTTTCTAGAGCAATGGCCTTCCATTCACAGTAGTAAAGAAGATGAAGGCCATGGGCCACGGACAGCCCGGGCCGGCCTGGCTCCCGAGCTCGGGTCCCCGTGCTGCCTCCGGTCCCTTTCATCCGTTTTCTGTTCGTTCGATACATGCGTTCATCCATTCGTGTCTGGGCTTTGGACCGGGCTCCGTTTCTTCCTTTTACTGATTCTCCCTGAAAGCAGCCCGTGAAGGCGTGCACTCAACCCTCTCTAATTGCACCGTCTTGGAGATAAATAAGCTTCTAATTGCACGTTGATTTGGGAAGTTATTCAATTTGTACATAACATGAAAATTTCTCAGGAATGTGTGTTAGAGAAATTGAGTGTGATACGCTTGCATTGTGATATAGATAGAAAGTAATGTGGTGTTTGTGCCGCATAATAGTTTGAAAGTGTGTCTCAAGCATAGGATTATAGGGACTTGAGACAAAGTTTTCACTACTTTTAAGTTGATGGAAAAATCTTTATTAATTTTTAAACAACTTGAGTTACTCAAACTATTCTAATAAAAAGTATAAAAGCATTTCCAAAACTTCCCTTATTCTTAAAGATGGCCTTTGATTTTAACTTTTGAATTCAATCCTCTCGTCCTCTTGGTCAAACAATGAATCAAGCATTATCCAAATGTACTATAGAAGAATAAGAGGAAGTAAAAAAAAACAACAGCCTCTTTAAATAATTGGCTGGATTTGTGTCGGCCATTAGGCAGGTTATTGTTAACCCCTAAAGGACTGGAGCGTTTTTCCTCCAAATACACTCCAATGATGCCATTTTTACTCCCCCATGCAAATATTCCAAAAAAATGTCATTTTCTACCTTCTAACTATAAGATCTTGTTCTAAACTACTTGAAAAATATACACAACAAATTTCGTTGATTTTGACCGCACAGATTGCAAGATAATTGCGTTTGATGGAAAAAATCACCCCAAAAAAACACATGCCCGAAAATTTCAGATGCGTTTGACCGTGGCTACATCAAGAAAACCTCACTACCAAAACTTGTCGCACTTCACTTTGACATTCTATATGATGTTACTTAGTTGTGTACCAATTTTCGTTGCGTTTCAAGATGTTTAGGATGTTGAAGAACACCCTGCACTTGTTGGGGGTTTAAATTTTTTTTAAAGACTCTTTGTTATTGGAATTGCAATATTTTTTACTTTCTTTATTTAAAATACGAATACGAGCAGTGAAACATAAGTACATTCCACCCTCTATAGAATGGCGAAAAAAAAAAAATGGAAAAATAAATAAAGCTTCGAGTTTTAGAAGACATATAGCGTATTTTTTTAAGAATTTTGGGGGTTAGGGAGGAAATAAAGGGTAGAGGAAGGGAATCGAAGTGCCACCTCACCCAACCTATTCCAATGTTCATGACCCCACTAACTCTCAAGGTGGACTGCCACATGGCATTCTTTCATTAGAAGTTTTTTTAATTTATTTTTAAATTTTAAATTTTAAAATAATAATTTTAAATTTTAAAAATTGAATTTTCATTTAAAAATAATGTTTTTTAATTTTTTTAATTTGAATTTTTAATTAAAATTAATATATTTCAGTTTAAAATAATATTTTTTAATTATAATATTTTTTAATTTTTAATTTTAGAGAATATATGTTTTAACTTTTTAATGAGTGTGGAAAATGGGATGGTCTTTTGCCCCCACAGTCCACCCCATTTTTCCACACTCCGCCCGACTTGTTGCTCCTCCCCCAAAATTCACTACTGCCCCGTTGTCCTTTCTCCTGAAAAAAACATATTTCCTCTCATAACGTTCACATATGGTGTCGGAATTCAAAAAATTAAAAATCCCCATTTTCGTGGCACATTGAAGAATCCACTACTAACCTCTGAATGACCGATCGACCATTTTTGGTCGCAGCCCAAACAACAGTGACTGCCCACGGTCAAAAAATGACATTTTTTTAGTTTTGATTTTTTGTCAAAATTGGGGGTAGAGATCATGTTCTAGTGTTGTTTGATGCATTTCATTTGCAATATAGAGGTTCACTAAGGAGTTTTTCAAAGACAAACACCTCAACAATGTCCTAGTGTTATAAAACTTTCTATTTTGGGAAAGTAATGATGTTCTCTCCCTTGAAATTTTTACTTTTTTAAATTTCAGAATAGAATGTCTAGTTTTAACCAATCATACCAAATTTAAAGTTTTAAAAATAAAAATTGTAATTTTGGTCAATATTAAATGATAAATGCTTCTAAATTCATTAAATGAGTGTCAAAAGCATTTTTTGAAAGTTTGACAGTACAAATAATTACTAAACATCATGCTTCTCGTTTTCTCTTTTAGACCAAACTTCATCAAAGTTGTAGAAATAATATTTTATAACACATCCAGGTTTTGCCCTTACCCCTCTATCATTTAGGGGTTAAATTTCCTTTAAAATTCGATTAAAAATGTGTTCACCAAAACCTACCCGGTTCTCTAAATGTCCTAATTAGGACACTTGGTCCTTTAGGGGTTAAAAATGCGTTTAAGGCATAAGACTAGACAAAAAAAGAAAGGATTTTTTTTCAAAAACCTTCCCTACTCATTGAACCCCTAAGTGACCAAACAATCATTTTATGGTCATTGTCCTTTTTTTACGGGTTGCCCAAGATGATTTTTTTTTTATAAAAAACAAAAAAAGTATTTTCAAATAGGAAATCAAGTCTACTTTCCAACCCAATTTGAATCATGTCAATCCAAGTTAAACTTCATTGGGGAGACTTTTTCAAAGACAAACACCTCAACATTGTCCTAGTGTTATAAAAACTTCACTATTTTGGAAAGTAATGATGTTCTGTCCTTTGAAAATTTTGGCATCGACCATTGTAGATAATAATGTCTAGTTTTAACCAATCATACCAAATTTCAATTTCTAAAATAAAATTTGTAATTTTGGTGAATATTCAAAAATAAATGCTTCTAAATTCATTAAATGAGTATTTAAAACATTTTTTGAAATTTTGACAACATGGATAATTACTAAACGTCATACTTCTCATTTTCTCGCTTGGACCAAACTTCATCAAAGTTGCAGAAGTAACATTTTATAACACACATCTAGATTTTGCCCTTACCCCTTCTATCATTTAGAGGTTAAAAATGTTCCTCTCTTAACCTTTGGTTGCAGTCCTTGTTGTTCAATTTTTGAAATGAATATCACTTAAACTAAATCTAAAGAGAATATGAATATAAGAAACGAGTGAGAATTAATGTGTGCTTTTTCAAATAGATAGATTTGACATGTGTCACCATGATTGAATGGTTTGAATGATTACCTTTTCACCACATTTTCATTACATATTTTTATATGAAAGGTTATGAAAGGTTATGCTTATATTTTAAATTCATTTCGAACTAATATTACTTTTACAAATTGACAATTGGTAACTTTTACTTGTTTATTTGTAAATTTAAAATTTTAGATGGTATTTTAGGTTATGAAGACCATTTTTTTATTTTTTTTTACAATTTGACAATTGGAATGTTTTATTTAGACATTTTTATATTTGTTTTTATTTTTATTACATATTTTAGGTTATGAGAACCATTTTAATGTTCATTTTAATTTTTACTTATTTAGTTAGGCATATATTTTTCTATGAAAGGTTTTTCATATATTTTTATACTAATTTTCAACTAATATTATTCTTTTGAATGTATTTTTTATCTATACAAAATTAGAAATTTTTATTCCGGGTTTTATTAAGATTATGAAAATAATTTTATTATTATCACATTTGAATATTTCTTTTTCTTTTTTAGTAGTTGGAAATTTTATGAATTTTTCTATTCAAAATTGTCAATTGAAAAATTGTATTTAAATTAATTTTTTATGTTTTATGTATTTCTTTGTAAAGTATTTTAGTTGTAAAAATCTCTAGCTAAATCTAGAATTCCCTTCCCTGGCCATTGAGTTCTAGTCACTGTCACCATCGCTCACCTCTTGCGCGCATTCTTTGCATCTCCCTATTCCACAAGTAAACGTTAAAAATAAAATATAAAACTCAAGAGACCAATAGACATCATGGCAAAAAACTCACAAATAAATAAAGAGGCATTAGTCCTTAAGTTCATGAGGGTTTTTGTTACAAACTAAACGTGTAATAATATGTGTTTTATATGATTTTTTGAAGTTTGTAAAATATGAAAGTTGTAATGTGTAATCCCTGAATGTCATATATACAGTCGAATACCATCAAAACAACTTAGATCATTCAAAATAAAATTATTAGAAAAACTTTGAATATTCATTAAAAACACATTATTCAATTTTTTTGGTGAATTAGATGTTCATCACATAAAAGTATAAATGTTCATCATTTGAAGTATAAATGTTAATCATATGGATAGAAGTTGCCAAAATTAAGATATTTATAATTTGTAAAAATGTAAATTTGAACAACACTATGTAATAACTTGATACAAGACTTGATAAAATGAATAATTTAAATGAAACAAATTCCAATAGGTATTTAAGTGTCTTATTAACCTTGTGTTTTTAACCAATCATACTAAAATTCAATGATATTTTTTTTATTTTTTATTTTTATTTTTTGAATTTTGAAATTTTATTTGTTAGATTATATATATATATATATATAATTGTATATAATGAATTCTAGAAATCCATTTGTATAGATTTGATCTAAAATTCATAATTTATAATCTATCTTTCTAGGTCCATACAAAATGTATATACTTTATCATGCATTTTTCACACATTTACAAATTTGATACTTTTGCAGACTATTCCAATACCTAAACCACTCAATGTTTTGGGTGAAAGCATGGTAAATTGAACTACTTGCGATCCCTATGAGGAAGCAACAATGGAAGGCTCAAAAATCCATTGAAATTTTATTTTCTGTGAATTTTATTTTTGTTGATAAAATAAAAGATACTTTTTTTAACAAAATCTAACAAAAAAAATTGCAAAACTCATCTTCAATAAGTATTTATGTGTATTATAGTAAGGTTAAAGTGCTTAGATTTAAGAAAAGTAGTTACGACCAAATTGAAAAGTAGATATAAAACAAGTTGAAATTGCATTCAATATTTATTTTTTAAGATTTTGTTTCTTTGGAGCCCTCAAATGGACAATGAACTTAAAGAATGTATAATTTATATTCATATTGACAATGATTCAATTCATCAAATTTGTTCTTGAAATTTAATTTAGACATCCACTTTCAAACCTTTAAGTTTAGTAACATTTTTTTAATATTTAAATTTGAAACTTTGGATTTAAGTACCTAATAGGAAAATGGAGGGCGCAACCATTAGACATGTATATGTATATATATATGAATTTTTAGTGGTAATTTATGACCTTTGATTGAGAAAATTGTAATTTTTGCTTTAAGGATGACTTTATTGGTTTATTTTCCGGTGCTTTAACTGAATTTATTTTTCAAAATTTTTGTGAACACATTTTTAGTGATCCAATGACACATTCTTACATGAAAGCTGATTCTAAATAAGTAGGCCCACAAAACACTCAATTCGGATACTCCTGATTCATTTTACAACACTTTATATTTTTGAAACAACCACTTTTGGGTCGCCTTGGCACTTAAGGATTAAGGCACCAATCCCTAAGTAAAATTCCAAAAGTTTGAATTTTTTATAAAAAACTGTCAATTTAAGAAAGAAGCACATTTGAAAAAAAGTGTTTTTTCCCATCCAAATCTCTATCTAGTATATCTATCTATATGCTTATTTATTTGTCTATTTATTTACATTTTGTATTTATATATTAATACTCTTAGAGCATTCTCAATAGATACATCAAAGTATGGATAAATCAAAACACTCCTTTAGGTTACCTTGCAGTATAAATCTAGAGATATGTGTATGAACCTAAAGATATGCACATGAGTAAATATGTGTTGTAGATCACATGAATAAAATGCAAGTAACAAGTTTAACCACATATAATTTTTTCATATGTATACCCACATATGAAATTAAATGCCGTACTACATGATTGGCTTTGTCACTAATGAAAATTACCTTGCATTATATTATTTTAAAAACGGTCCAAACTTTAGGAATTTTGTTTTTCACTTTTTTCAAATTTAAAGAAGAAAAGATTTTTCAGTGCCGAATCTATTTTTAGAATGTCACAAACATCAAACATCAAAACTACCTTAGTAACTAACTAGACTACTCAAGGTAGAATCAAATCTAGACCAGTATGCTCCAAATCTTACAACACATGCCAATCCTACATATGCCCGTCCCCACTCTACCAAGGTGCTTATAAAATCATTTATTACACATTTCAACAACTATAAAAAAAAAAATTTCATATACAATTATATCTTAGGTATGTTTAACCCTTAAAGGTCCTTGGGGATAGTAGATACGTTGCCGTATATTTGACATTTGTTGTAAGTAGAAAGTTCCAAATTGAGATCCCAATATTTTTTAAGATCATGTAGACATGAATTTTAACTTCACTTTTGATATGAAACTCATAGGAGGTGTAGAACCATTCCAAATACAATGAAATACAACCGTATAATACTGGCCGGAATGGGCAATCTGGACCTTTAAGGGTTAAGT
Organism: Pohlia nutans; assembly: GCA_022496805.1. Taxonomy (NCBI): domain Eukaryota; kingdom Viridiplantae; phylum Streptophyta; class Bryopsida; order Bryales; family Mniaceae; genus Pohlia; species Pohlia nutans. The sequence goes on along the minus strand of CM040088.1, from coordinate 5,517,562 downwards.
TAGTATAGCATAGAACATACCATTGCAAGAAGGAAATATAATATAGTTTTTTTTCAAAAGCTTAGCTTTGAAAGTATAGATTTGAAGTTTGAAAAAACAAATATGTAGTTGACTACATGTACGAGCATTGTAGAGTCATAGCCTACTCACGCTTTCAGAGAAGCTATAAGTACAATTTCAAAATTTCATAACTTAGTTATATTGTATACAAACAATACATATTTTAGTGCATTAGAAATCCTCTTGAAAATGGCCACAAGATCCACAATTTCTTTTTGTCTATCTAATAATAATAATAAACACAAGAAACAATTAGAAATCACATGGATGGAGAAACTACCTCATAGCATGGGCACCAACCTCACCAATGGAGTTGCGTGGCATTGTAGAAGTACTTTTTGCCCCCACCAACTACAATACGAAGGGCTTTTTTTATGTGGTGGACTTTATTGTAGGATCTTGAACAAACAGACTGTTGTTTCTCATGGGCCATGAAAGGGTTGGAGCTACTTATTTGTATATGTTAATATTTTCTTTGTGAGCACAAACATCCAATTTTTTTGGCAAATTTTGACAAAATTTGACATGATTTTGGAAGTGACCACTTTATTACTAGAAAAAATGGGCAAAAAAAGTGGATGAAACTGCCAAAGTCTTCTAAAAAAGAATACTAAAAATTGTCACGATTTGAATGAAATTTCCTTATAATAGACAATTTTATGAATGGGAATACATATATATATATACATATATATATATATATATATATATATATATGTATATATATGGATGATTTTATCCATTTTTTCCTTACCTGGCTACATTCCACGGTGAGTGTCATATAAGGGTTCTTAACCCTTTAGTGCCTAGGTAACCACTAAGTGGTCACCAGATCACTAGAAAATGAAATGCTGTAAAATTTGTGAACCATCTCAGTCCGGTGTCTAAAGTTCAAAAGTGTAACTTTTGATTATGTAAATGATGCAAAAAGAAAATTTGGAATCTGACTCTCTTAGATATCCAAATACCTATGTACAAAACACCAAAATACTGCAAATACTTGAAAATACAGAAAGTACATACAAATACAACACATGTACTATGCGGTATTTCTTGTGTTTGGAAGTTTGTTATCTTGTATTTTTTTTTTGGATTGTGTTCTCTTGTTCATGTTCCATTAGTGTATGTATTCCGATCTTGATCAATGTACCAACTCCTTTCTTATTTTAACATATAAATTTTGTCCTAAACCGTACATGGATAAGTCACTCTCACTTATAAAATTCACAATAATTATGTATGAGTATGTTCTTGACATGAAAGATTGCAATGAAAACGTGTTGGCACAAGCATTGTTGAACATCTTCACTTTCATTTTTGAAAATTTAATCCAAATCCTATTTAACCTTGAAGGCACACACCCTCCAAAATCTCATTTTTGAATGTCCACTATATGGTTCAAATATATACTATAATCTTCCAATCCAACGGTCCGATCTTACCAAGATTTAACCAACACTTGTTTCATTAAGCCATGCTTACATTTATACAGGTGATTACTATTAATAGTATCCATAATTTCAACAAAGAAAATTTTAAAAAAAATCATCAAAAAACTGTGGTTTTTCTAGAAGCACCATGAGCACTAAAGGATTAAGCCTTTTGGAGATCACACCATTCCCTCATGTCGTAGTGTATCCATGTTGGTGTTATAATATTATAAAAACAGAATAATTGTGCTCACCAAAACATTGCTTATCTACTCTTAAGCTTAAGTTTTTTTGACAAAACTCATTATTCTCCACTTGGATGCTATCCCTAACAGAATCTCAATAAGATTTGGAAGTGAGCAAGGGAGCCTCTAAAGAACCTTAACCCTTTGAGAACCGTTGAACCGGTCCACAAGTCACGGTAAACTCTTACCGTGAGGGTTGGTGCCTTTTTCTCTTGTTTTGATGTTTATTTGCAGTATTTTAGCTGATTAGAATTATTGGTGTTTTGGGAGCAGATAGATATGAACTCCGGACCTCTTTCGAGGCCGGCGTGAATAAAGTGTCTGTTTGTCTTGACAATGAGCCAGTGCCCACCGGACAAAGGGCCATTGGTACAAGACTACTCACCTCTTTCGAAAATAGACACTTTAGTGACCAGAGATAAATACTAGTAACACTAGTAAAATTCATTAGTTAGAACTAGTGCGGGTATAAATTAGTGTTTGTTTTGCTGGTGGTCGCCAAGCCATGGTTCCAAGGTTGGTTGGAGAAGGACGTTTGTGTTACAATTGTACGGTCCGGGTTCGATTCCCGTTGGGTCCGTCTGAGCGTTTATTGTGACATACATGGCTTGGTGCTGCTAGTGAGTTAATCATAGGCAGGAAAGTTTGTACCAACCAACCGGCCCCGTCCCATCTACCTGAGACAAGTGTATAGTTACTTTGAGCTAAATAGAAAATACAAAAGAAATAAGTAGTGGTCTTCACCATTACCCTCCTTTTCTTTGATAGTTTTGTTTTATTTAGTAATCTATTGGTAATGGTTGGTTATTTTCTATTTTTCTTTTATGTAGAATAATTGATCCAGCATGATGTATAGCAATGGTATTTATTTCTTTGAATGTGTGTTTAATGGCGGTTTCTGGTAGCTTAAATTTTGTTTCAAGGAGTTTCATCGAGGGAATATGTGTTGTGCCTCTAGCTCCTGCCGTGATGACTATGAGTGGATCAACTTTCCATCCTAAATTAATAATGTTGTTGATAAGTGGTTGGTATTTCTGATTTTTGGTTTCTATTGTTTCTTGTGGGAATCTGTCATTACAATATGTAAATTCAATAAATTGAATTGTGAGGTTGTCTGATGGATGTGATGGTGGGTCATTTTTGTATAGGAGTCCTTTTACGCAAAGGATGTCTGGTTTGAATTTGGCGTTGCAATGACATCTTTGTTGTTCATATGAACATGGTAGTAGCCATGGGGGTACTGTGTTTTCTTGGGGGTTGTTGTTGAATGTTCCTGCGTTCATGAGGGTGTAGCATCTAGATTTTTGTGATGAAAGGATTGATTTCCTTAGTTCCCATACTGCTTTATTATGTCTTTTGACTCTAATGGCGTGTATATGGTGATGGTTGCATTTTAGAAGTACGTGTAGCCATGTGTCTGCATCTGCAGAGTTACAGATGGAACATGTGATTGAGGGGAATCTTTCTCTACCAAAGAATAGTTGTTTTCTAGCATTACCCATGTATTGGCCAGTACGAAGTTTTAAAGTAATTGTTTTTTGTGAGTCTGTGATTGTAGGATGGGACCAAAATGCATTGGATAGTTCATTATCAATGTTTGGGGTTCATAGTCCATTTGCTAATGTTGGAAAATTGGGTTGCCATTATTTCAAGGTTATTTTCTTGGTCGTATTTGGTTAGATATGTTTGGAGACATCTGACAAGGCCTTTGTCTGGTCGTTTTATAGGTCCTGGCCATAGATCCTTTTGAAAATAGAATGGTGTTGTATGTGCAAATTCATATGATCTTGTGGCTCTGAAGTATTCTTTTCTGGCTCCCATTTTTGCAAGTTTATCCGCTTGTTCGTTGCCTACAATGTTAATATGTGCTTTGACTTTGTAGAATGTGGTGGGTTGAGTACGAGTTTTTAGCATTTCTACTATGTCTGTTAGTATGGTTTTATCCGCGTGATTGTTGTGCATGGTTGGGTGTTTAATATGTGTGTTTAGATTGTATAGGCAGTTGAGGCAATCTGTAAATATATGTGCCGGTTCGTCTGGGTATTTACCCGGGGAGGTCACTCCATTGTCAAGTTGAACACCACGTGCGAACAAAGTTTGCTACCCCTATATTATATGCCATAAATAATTTTAAAAATTATGATATTTTTTCTACATATACGTAACCATTGATAACATCTTTTGTATATTTTTTTGAAATTTTTAGTCATCTTCATTTTTTTTTAGTAATTGTTTTAGTTCATTTCTACGTCATTCTAGTTAGAAACGGTATGTTTTATAAAAAAAGAAAGATCATCAAATTTGGTTATCTTTTTTTTACTATGTAATAGATACTGAATATATCTACTCATGAAAAAAAATTGATAAAATTTTGACCCATTTTGGTGATGCAACTTAGAAAACTTAGATTTATTTTGTTCGCACGTGGTTTTCAACTTGACAATGGAGTGACCTCCCCGGGGGTATTTAGAAGTGATTAAACTAAGTGTTTTATGGATAGCCATTAGTTCTGCTCGAAAACTTGTTTGTAGGCCTGGTAGTCTTTCTGATATTTGCATGTCAGCCTTTGTAGAGTTGTATATACCGTACCCGGCTTTTTCTTTTTTCCAGTGTCCGTCGGGGGCTTGTTCAGGAGGTATGAAGGATCCATCGGTATAGTAGCTATGTTGCGGTTGGAATTTAGGTGTAATGTTTGTCACAAAGTTTGGTAGAGGTGGTGTGTTTAAAGTGGTCGGGTTGATGGAGGGCGGGTATATGAGTTTGTTCCATTTTTTATTTTTATTGACCGGTGTGTTGTGGGGGGTGCATGGGGCATTTTGTATGTGATATTGTGGAATTTGTAGGTTTTCAATTGCTGCTTTAATTGTATTTATTTGGTATGGTGTACCAATGTTGTGATCTTGGTGATGAATGCATAGGACGCGGATTGCAAGTGGTTCTGTCTTCGGTTTATGGAGTTCTTGTGGGATTGTTGGTTCTTCATATGTGATGGAATCTGCGACGAAGTGGGCAATTATATGGGTGTCTGGAAATGGCTCCATGTGTGGGGAGAAGTTTTGGTACCAATTTGTATCTGGTATTACTAGTATAGTGATGTTATTTGGGTCGGTTTTGGCTGCCAATTGTGCCCAATGAATTGCTTGTTGGGCTGTTTCTTCATTATGTGGGTGGACGTAGCCTATGCCTTTCCATTTGTATTGGAAGGTGGTACCGAGTGATCCAAAGACTTTATCTCTTGCAAAGGGAGAGTAAAATTCTGAAATTTGTGTGGAACATGTTATTGGTGAAGAGAAGTATGAGTGGGAGATGTTAAAGGTGGTTGTAATGGAGTCAAGAATGCTTGTTGGTAGGGTATGTTGTACTGCTTTTAGTGGGTCTTTTCTGGGGATTTTATGGTTGTATCTTTGATAGAGCGATATTACTTCTTTTTCAAATGATTGTGTTTGCGGTACTAGGTCGTGTGAGCTATAAATTGCTTTATTATATTGTTGCCATAGCCATTTTAGTCTAATGGTTGGTATAGTGATAAGGTGTCTACCGGTATCTTCATATAGGTGGGTTTGTTCATTATTTATTTGTATGGTATTGTAATTGGAAATAATGTCTTTTTCCGGGTTACATTCTTGTATGTGTATGTGTGTAAGTGGGGTAGATGTGGGTGGGGGGATGAATCTTGCATCTCTAGGGATGAAGTGTGTGTTAATAATTTTTTTATAGTGTCTGTGTTGTAGTTTTGTGTAGTATTCTGTTAGTAGTTTAATTTTATGTGCAATGACTGTTGAGTGGTTGAAGGGGAAGAGTTCTCTTTGTGGCATCCATTTGTTGTATGTATCGTTGTTTTGGAGAGTCCATTGACATAAGTATGTGTTATATTTTTTTGTTATTTTATATTTATCTTTTGAGGTATTTGTTTTGTGGTCTAATATTATGTCGATGGGAAATCTTAGAAGGTTGTTTTTGATGTTAGGGGGTGGGTTTGGGTGGAGGTGTTGTTGTGGGGCTGGGAGTTGAGGTGGGTTATCTGGTGCTCTTGGTAATAGGTTTTGGTTGTCTGATATGTATCTCGCTTTAAGTGTTCGGGGCGGTGGATGTCTTGCACGTGGGTTTGGGCAATTTGGTGTACAACTTAGGTAGCAAAACAATTGTTCAGCTATTTGAAGTGCGCTTTTTTCTAGTTTGGTTGGCGTTTTGTAGTATATTTTGAAGTTTTCTGGTGTCATAAGGGTTGTTCCGTTGGGAAGGGTGATGTGTTTTATTTTGTATATGTTATGGATTAATAATTTGTGTAAAAGTTTGAGTGATAGTTCGGGGTTGAGATGTGGAAGTTCGTTTGTAGATTGTGTTCGCCATTCTCGTTCCAATTCTGTCATATGTAGTTGGAAATTTTCATTTGTACTTTTGAGGTGAATTCCTCCAGCTTTTTTTAAGAGAAATAATGTACGTATGGTTGGTGATCTAATGCAATCATGTTGTGTTATTCTTGGGATTTCTTCCGCGCCTCCATATTTAGCTAATATGTGGTGTATGAGTCCTTTATATATTATACCTAATCTCTCCTGGTCGTTAAGTGCGTTTCGGAGTTGTTCACCAATGCATCGTAAGTATGCGTTTTTTAGTGAAAATGCTTCAAGACCAAAGAGTTCGTGGGGTAATTGGGTTATTATGTTTGCAGTGCATTTTGGTAGTCCACATATTGTTTTTTGGATTCCTATAATTTTTTTATCTAGTTTTTTGATGGTCGGTAGTGAGTATGGGACTGCATAAAAACTGTATGCAATGCCTGCTCTAATGACGGTGTCAACCATGCTAATTTTTTGTTTAATTGTGGCAGGGCATTTGGTTAGTTGTTTGCATTGGTCTATTACTTTGTTTGTGGTGATGTGCGTTTGGAGTTTCCATTTTAATGAGGGTACTAGTTGAATGCCTAAGTATACATAAGGTTCGTTTTGGTGCAAAACGGGTATTGGTGATTTCTATAAGATATGTTATGGTTTTGTATTTGGGTTTTAAATTTTTCAGGTTTTAGTTTGGATTTGTTGGGGCATCCAGTGATGGCACATTTTTGTACACCTAAGTCCATTCCAGCCCATTCACAGTATTTATCCAGTTTGTTTAATTGCGTTTGTAGTGATTGGAGATTATTTGTTATAGCTGCTAGGTCATCTGCGTATGCTGCAGAGCTAATGGTTAATTTTGATGTACCGAATGTATACCCGTTTTTACCCCTTTGTAACCATCTAAGTAGTGGTTCAAGGAATATCAGAAATAAATATGGGCTTAGTGTATCTCCTTGGATGGTGCCTCTTTGAATGGGTATTGGTTTTGTTTTGCCGAAGTGTTCACCGGTAAATATGGTGGTAGAATGTGAGTAAATATTGCCAATTAGTGTTACTGCATCTGATGGGTATTCAAGGTCTTTCATTATAGCTAATATTCTAGCGTGGTCAAGGGAGCCGAATGCATTTTTAAAATCTATGTATAGTAGGTAAATGTTTTGGTTTGTAAGTCTAGCGTCTTCCAGGGCTGCTATGAGTAGTTGTAGTTGTCTGGATGTACTTCTTTCTGCTCTAAATCCTTCTTGACTGTCATGTAGTATTTGGTATTTTCCACCATATGATGATAGTATTAGTGTTAGTGTGCTAGTGAATAATTTATAAACTGTATTTGCAAGTGCTATAGGTATGTGGTTTGGTAATAGTGATGGGTCCCCTTTTTTTGTACAAAAGTATGGTTAAACTTATTTTCCATGATGCTGGGATTTTTTTTTGTTTGTAGCAATGGGTGAAAAATAGGAATAGTAGTTTATAAAAACTATCGGGCATATTTTTTAAGATTGAGTTTGGGATTTTATCTGGGCCTGGTGTTTTATTATTGGATAGGTGTTTTAAACATAAGTCGTATGTTTCTTGGTCGAAGTATTTATGCAATGGTGTTTGAGGGTCTCCTCTTTTATCTATTATAAATCCATCTAGATCATGCCATGGGTATTGTTTAACTCCACATGTGCAATTAGTTGGGTGTTCTGGTTGGTAGTAACATGTTGGGACTGTAGGTCTATTACTAATTGATTGTTGGATATAAATTTCATTTGCTATGTCTTCTGGGCTGGTTAGTATGTTGTTGTTTCTATCCTTAATGCAATCTAACGGTGGTGTTTCTTGGTTCTTGAAAACTTTTTTATTTATTTTCTTGGGGCTTTTTTCATATAGTTGTCTGTATTTTGTGATGGCTTTTTTAACACATTCTTGGGTGTATTTAGTGGTAATTTTACGTGCTTGTTTGTTTGCGGTTTTAGCTAGTTTTGCTAAAGTTTTTATCCATTCTTGTGGATTTAATTCTGTTTTGGGAGCACTTTCCATGTGGTGTTGTTTGCCTTTTTCCGTTGTTCCTAATTTTATGGGTAAATTTAGCTGAGTAGCGATTTTAGGCCTTTTAATTGTGGGTTTTTGGAACAATTTATGCTAGTTTGCCTTTAGTTTAGAAGGCGTATTTTAGCTTTATGGTAGTAGAATTTTGGCTTGCACTTTTAGATATGGTCATGATCTAATTTTGTAGCCACAAGTTACCCCCAGTTGACTAGGAGTCTAGGGTAGTCTAAGTAGGAGTTAAGTGATGGTAGTAATTTTTGTGGACAGATGAGATCTAGATTCTAGAGGTGAGAGAATCTCCATGTCCATGAGGAGGGAGTCTGTGTCATTGCCGTTAGGAACTTGTTGGAGGAGAAGAGACGAAGCCCTGTTGGTGAGATTAGTGATTAATGTAGATCATCAAGGGAAGCGTTTTCGGTAGTTCTAAGTAGATCAACATTGCAACAAGGGGCAACCACGAGGTCAGGGATAGTGTAGCGTGGGAGCGAGGTCGCGAGGACGAATTGATGTAGCCACGGCGCTGGTGACTGGAACGAGATCGCGAAGTGCGGGCTCAGCGATGAGGGCGCGGCGTGGGTGGATTAGGCGCGCCTACGGGACGATGAGGGCGCGGCGGGAGAGAATCAGGCGGGCGCACATGGCGTTGCAAGGTGCAAGGCGAGCGTACGAGGGTGTTGCCGCGTACAGCCGGGCGATGCGCAAGGAGCGCCATGGTTCCATAACCGGGTGCCGTTGATGCACATGATCGCGTGACGGTGTGGTGCGGGTCAGTGCTGAGTGGTGACTTGGACCGCATCGTGCTCGAGATCGCATGACGGTGTGGTGCGGATCAGTGCTGCGTGGCAACTTGGATCGCATCGTGCTCGAGTTCTTGTCCAGTGTGGGCAACAAGTGCGTGCTGCACGCAGCAAGCACCTCCCCGACAAGCTTGTCCGCCGAGACCCTAATTGGTAAGTACTGCACCCTTGGCTCTTTCAGCACTATGAGGACGTGCACTGTGGAGGATGAAGCCGTCGTTGACCAGTGCTGCGTGTTGCCAGAAGCCACCCTCGTGGAGATGAACTCCATGCTCAGATCCGGCTCTATGTGGCCACTTGGACGCGAGGCGCAGTGCTAGCAGCGACGCGACGCGGCCAAGCCCGGGGCGGCGACGACCGATGCGGCGTGATCCAAGACCAAAGTGGTGACGACTTTGGAGCAGCAGCAACGATGGCGGCATCGGAGGAGATGATTTCGTTGTTTCCGATTCTCAATTCGAGTTGTTGATATTGGGAGTGTCAATCCCATAATTTCCCTTGCTCTCACACGGTGATAATAGGGAGGTCAGCAGAGTGACAATACGGAGGGAGGACTTTATCCCCTCCTTCCTTTCCAATTTGGTGTGATCTTGATGTATTCTTGACTCCTTATGCTTAGTAGAATCAGTAGGACCGGTTGTGATGTTAAACTAGCAAATTTAATTGCTTGTTGATGCACTTAATTTGTGTACACCTTCAAAGCATTTGGTATGGAGTTTTGATTGATTATTGTCTTCTAGTGGAGATTTGGAGAGAATTCTGATTTTTGGGGCCTGGTGTGCGGCATAGCGCGGAAGCGCTGCCGAAATTTCACGAGGTTTAGTCCAATTAATAGGGGACTAGGCAATTAGGTTTGAAAGTTCTCTTGCTTGTTAAGCTTGACCCATCAACTCCAATGTGAGATACCCTCGGTGTCTAGAGTTGGTTGTGGAAGGGTTATGACCATTTTTTGGCATTTTAGAGGCTAAATTGTGACAAGTTTTTGTGCTGCCATTTAAGTGAGGGTGCAATTTCCCTTCACTTGCTTAATTCTATCATCATTTTAAGCTCATTTTGGAGTACTCTAGTACCCATGGGAAATTGGTGTGAATTTGAGGCAATTGTGACACTTTTTAGGTCAATTTCTAGATAACTTTTTGTGCTGCCATTTAAGTGAGGGTGCAATTTCCCTTCACTTACTCAATTCTATCATCAAATTAAGCCCATTTTTGAGTACTTTAGTACCCATGGGCAATTGGTGTGAATTTAAGACAATCGTGATACCCTTTAGGTCAATTTTTAGACAAATTTATGTGCTGCCATTTAAGTGAGGGTGCAATTTCCCTTCACTTACTTAATTCTATCATCAAATTAAACCCATTTTGGTACACTCTAGTACCCATGGGCAATTGGTGTGAATTGGAGACAATTGGGACACTTCTTAGGTCAATTTTTAAGTAGGTTTTTGGCTGCCATTGCAATTTAGGGGTGCATTTTCATCCCATTTGTTCCATTAGTACTTTCTTAGACTTCAATTGGTAGTGCTCATACCCTTTAGTGCCTAGGTAACTGGTAAGTGCTCACCAGATCACCAAAAAATGAAGTGCTGTAAAATTTGTGAACCATCTCAGTCTGGTGTCTAAAGTTCAAATGTATAACTTTTGATTCTGCACATAATGGAAAAACAATAATTTGGAATATGATTTTTTTAAATATCCAAATACCTATGTACAAAACACCAAAATATTGCAAATACCTCAAAATACAACAAATGTTTACAAATACAATACATGCACTATGTGGTATTTATTGTGTTAGGAAGTTTGTTATTTTGTCTTCTTTTTTTTGGATTGTGTTCTCTTGTTCATGTTCTATTAGTGTATGTATTCTCATCTTGATCAATGTACCAACTACTTTCATATTTTAACGTATAACTTTTTGTCCTAAATCATATATGAATAAGTCACTCTCACTTATAAAACTCACAATAATTGTGAGTGAGTTCTTGATATAAAAGATTGCAATAAAGAGGTGTTGAGACATGTCATTGCTAAACATCTTCGCTTTCATTTTTGAAAATTTAACCCAAATTCTATTTAACTTTGAATTCACACACCTTCCAAAATCTCATTTTTGAGTGTGCATTATATGGTTCAAAGACATACTATAATATTCTAATCCAACATCTTACCAAGATTTAACTGACAATTGTTTCATTAAGCTATGCTTACATTGATACAATTGAATACTATTAATTATAGTATATCTAATTTCAACAGAGAAAGTTTTTTTAAATATATCACCCAAAAAACTGTGGTTTCTCGAGAACCACTGTGGGTACTAAAGAGCTAACCCCTAAAGTTCAGGCCTATGACCATGGAATCATGCTTTATATGCCACACTCAATTCTTCAACTAAAAATAATAAAAGAATTTCAACTTTATATCTTTAGTAGATGAAGCCATGTGTCCACTACAAATCATGACCTTTTCACAAGTTTTGGTGAAAATTTGAAATTACTATGGTTTTTGAAGTGATTGTAAAGAAAATTCATATCAATTACAAAATGTACTAGAAATTTCTATTTTTTTACCAAAGGTGTAAATTACAATGAAGAAAAGTTTAGTTAATGAAAATCATCCATGTATCTAAATATAGAATTTTTGCTACACCTTAGTAATACCCACCAAACTTGTATCAATTGCAATAAAACACTCAATTTTCAAAGTATTTCAAAATTTAAAAGTAGAGTAGAAACTAGACTCAGCAACCTTCATTTTGTTAGTTAACCCCTAACTGCCTGAGTGTCCATTTTTTGGACGATGTACAGATTTCATCCATAATTTCTCATCCGTCATGCACTTTTTGTAGTGTGGAATTTTTACTGTAGATTCTATGGGAAGTTAGTTTCATGGATATGTGATCCAATTAGAAAGGGGATGATTTGTGAAATTTTTATGCCTCATTTCATGTTGTAGTGATTCACCCAAAATTTTAAAGATTTTAGTGTAAAAGTGCTCTAAAAAAAGTCAACTCATGAAATTAAGCAACCAAAAAATCTCCAAAAATCACTACACCTAGAGTATTACATTTCAATCCATCACAAAAGATTTCATCTTTAGATTGTCAATATCTTATTCATAATTGAATTACAAAATAATTTTGAATTTCATGTTTCAAATTTTATACAAAATTATTGGTAATAGCAAGCATAGATCTAACCGTATGGATAGAATCTAAAATTCATAATGTACAACTTTTATTCATATATCAAGTTCAAAATATCCCTCTGGGTTGCATTTTATAATGCATCTTTGCAAAACTGCCGAATTTGGAGAGGGCTCTAGGCATTTAGGGGTTAAGCTCAAATGCAATGGAACTCATTATCATGGTCTAAATTTAGTTTAAGCATAAAAAGTAGAAAATTCAAAATACACTACACGGTGAACTATTTTTACGACTCTTTTTGTAGTTGGGACCCCATGTAAAATCTAAAAATAGCTTGAATGATGTGAATTTAACTTGAAGGGGTGGCATGACTAAGCAAAGTCCTTCACAAAAAGTTTTGGATGGAAATCATCCATGTAGCAGTTGGAATTGAGTAGTCAGTTTCATTCAAAAGCCAGTTTTTGGTCTGGGCAGCGTTTAGGGGTTAACCCCTAAAGGCCCAAGCGGCGTCAAAGTGTCCCTCCAAAAAAATTGAATACAAACTTTGAGCATTATAATCTTGTAAACCAGACGGTCAATTCTTCCAATATTCTGCACAACTCTAGGCATTGCAGATGTAAACATTATTCAACGGTGAATTTTTGTGGATCTCATTTTCCGGGCTCGAATTGCACTTTTCTTGACATGGTGTTTACTTTTTGGGTGAAAACTGTGGGCCTTTAGGGGTTAAGGTGGATGACCCAATAACCGACGTGTACTATAAACCACCGATATCTCCAACATGTGTTCATGGAAAGCTTTGAATTCTATATCAGTACTAGATTTGCGTGAGAAGCATAAAGTGTTGGTTTATGGGCCATCCACTATATGCACTCTAGCAACGGAAACATTAAAAGAATTGGCTGAACACAACTGCACAGGTTTAAAAACACTCAAGTGATTGACACTACTGTAGCCAGTGTGACAATTTCAAGTTGCTTTTATTCAAATTTCAAATGCTCTGTTGCGAAAAAAGTGTTTTCAGTCCTGGCTGTCTGTTCCTTTACTTGTCATTGAAATGGTAGCTTTTGCTGAGAAATTAAAAAGTTTTCCCTGGCACTACAAATCAGTCCGTGTTGATGCAGGAATTGAAAATCCTCCACAGCCGGCCTGCACTGCATGTCCCAACTCTAAATCTCCCCTGGATGTTAACGCAAGCACTATTCATTCATGGGGCTCATTTTCTGAAATTTCCATTTTGAGCACCCTAGGGTCATCTTCTAGCAAATTTTTTTTTCTAATTTTTCACCTATGGCCCCAATTTTAGTCTAAGAGACCCTCTCGAAAAATTTCATCAAAAATTTAGGACCCCACAGATTTTAAACGGTTTTTGTGCGACATCCGATATTTCATGGGTTCGTACATTTTTTGCACAGATTCTGCACTTTGTTGTCTCTGCCCCACCATGGGAGAGACTACGGAAACGCTTCGTTTTTAAGGAGTTACATGACTGAACAGTATAAACAAGGTTTAAAAAGAAATCTAGGGTAAATACGAAGGCAGAGACTACACGATTAGCCGCTTGTTAGATAACAAAAAGAGTGAATGTAAAAGCCGTGCGGATTCAATGCAAAATTAGTGCGGAATCCGTGCGAAAAATGCACGAACCCATGAAATATCGGACTTCGCACAGAAATCGTTAAAAATCAGTGAGGTCCTAAATTCATGATGTTAAACTTTTGGAAGAGAGGGTTATTTTTTAAGGTGGGCCACAACATGCACAAAATAGGGGGCGAGTTTTGTCCTCTTGCATTAACCCTTAAACGTCAAAGCAAGCCCCACGGGCTTGTTACAAAGGAATAATTGAGGAAAAAAGTAGTTTTTCTCAACCAAATCAATAGAGAATTGGTGCATTGGAAAGCTATTGAAAAAGCGATTTAGATTCTTGATTTGCACCTCATTTGGGAGCTTCTGGAATCATCCACAAGCAATCAAAGTAGTCGGAGTGAACATGAGTTGAAGTTGGGCAGTACATGTCGTTTTTGAAAAAGTGCCGCAGTGCAACAGTGCCGCAGCAGTGGCTGGCCAGCAGAGCCGTTTTTCTGTTCTTTTCGATTTATTTTTTAAATTTTTTCCAAAAATATTTAGATACCTTCCGGGCTGCCCCGCCCATGCCCTCTTGACGTTTAAGGGTTAACGTAGAGGGGATGTAGAGTTGGGGCCCTGCATGCTTGAATCCGTCAGGCTGGTACAAATCCCCAGAAGGCAGGATGTGCTCAAGTTCTTTACAACCGCTAAAAGCCCAGAAGTTAACTTTATATGAAGCCCGAGTGGAAAGCGCAGGCAACCGTATGCAGACACTCGTCATTGTGACATCCACTCCATGCAGGCCAACTGAGTTGGATTGAAAGCATGACATTTTTAAGTTCCAATATTATTAATGTCTACCAATGTGCGTGCACCATGTAACCTTTCTGATGGCCCATTCACATACACCAATGCTGCCGCATGCATGCATGCGTCAAGAATCTGTTGTCAACCAATAAATATTAATAAAATATGCAATTTAAAAATTACTCTAAAGCATGATAGAAAGGAACGCAACGCAAAAAGAAGCATGATTCTATTTGCGGCACTGTAATGCAGTTGCACAGTGCTCGAACAGTAATTGCAGCAAGAAAAGACAAGGTTTTGAATATTTTTTTGTTTCTTGGTTTTACCTTCCTCCGTTTCGGGAACGCAAATGCAAGTGCGAACATGGGCTTGGTATGAATCGGCCATGACTTGCATGGATAGGAGAAGGACGCATGCATTTGATTTTTACAAAATTATACTTGATCTACATGTATTTATATGTGTCACCCAAAAAAAAAAAAAAAAAAACACATGACATTCTTTATGAGAATACAACCATTGTAATAACATTGCCTTCCGGGCAAATAGGATTTTATAATAACACTCTCACATGTGTTCACAATTTGACATAACATGACATTCAATAGTCTTCATTGGCTCTGCGTTGCTCTTCAGGAGAATATGCAACATATTCCTCATTAACATCCAAGGTCCATCAGCAGCTACCCATGTTTACTCACAAGTGGAGGTTTTGAGAAACTAGAAGGGAAGGTAAGAGTTTTGTGGATGAGGGAGGGATGTGACACATGCATGATCTTTTCTAACACATACATGATCTTTCTGACATATGCATGGTCTTTCTGACACATCCCCACATGTCCCTCACTTTTATTTTATGAGAGCAACATTATAAATAAGAACACTAGCTTTAGCCCTAGTTGGGTTTTTGAGAATGTTTTGGTGCATGGCTAACCAATAGAAAATGGCCAACTACAAGAGAATCTCTCCTTGTTAAACTCGAAGACTAGGCCTCTTTTAATGAAAATCTCACATGTCGCCACTCCTTTTATCCCTTCCTCTTAAAAATGAGAAAAGTGAGAAAAAAAAAAAAAAAGAAAAAAAAGACAAAAGACTCCCTCTATTACTCCTTCATGCCTCTTTCCACTTCCCACTCTCTAAAAAATGAAAATAAAAAGGTTGTACTACATGCGACATTCATCCACCAGTCACAAATCACTGGATGGATGAAAAGGCGAGTGGTTGAATGCTACAAAATGTGATGAACTTTTAATGTAAAGATAGGGGACTTTCATCCTTGATTTTAGTGTACAAAAAATACTATTGCATTATACTTAACTCGTAAAGGACCGAGGATTCATGGTTTTAAAATGACAAATCCAATCGATCATATTTCAAAGTAATAATTCATATAGGATCAAGTTTTATATCACAAAAGAACATTGCATATGTTGGTCTGTTTTTTAGCAAACGGAAGCCTACATAGGACGTACTCAAAACTGCTAAAAAAGTAAGGAGGTCCAATTCATGCTATTTGGTTCCTTAGGGATTAATCCTTCCCTTCAAGGTTGTAAATCCACATATTATTCACATGAATTTATTAATCAAGTTCTTGTTTTTAGGTCATATTTAAACACATTGCATGGTTGCAATTTTTGAAATATTTTTGATACTACATGTTTTTGAAATGTTTTTGAAATATGTTTTTGAAATATTTTTTATTTACAAAGTGAAGTAGAAACTAGACTTGATAAACTCCATTTTTTTAGTTGGACTTGAAAGCAAAAATAATCATTTTTAAGGCTGAAATTGAATTTGACCAACCACCATCCACTATTTGGATGCTTGAGCATTTAGGGATTAAAGACTTGGATAAAAGTATCAACTCGAGTTTGTTGTTTGCTTATTTAAAAGTTTGTTTTTTTTACTCGAGACTTGGATAAAAGTATCAACTCGAGTTTGTTGTTTACTTTAATAATGTTTTTTTTCTGATTTTCTTTTGTTGAGAGTTAATTATATTTAACTTCTTAGATTGCCTAAAAATACCAAATTAATTACATTAGTTTTGATGGTCAAAAATCTTTAAAGGATCATAATAAAGTCCTTCTACCTTACTACGGAGTATGAATCTACTTATTGCCTAATCATTGTAAACCATGAAAGTCATTGTAGTAATTGTCCCTTGTTAGCATTCAATAACCTTTAGTAGTTATTGTCACCAATATTTATGTGTTTTTTACTCACGGGATAGTATTATTTGTATAAGAAATCCTTATAAGTAAGGCCTCCTTGTGAAAGGATTTATGGAGGTAGTGTACATTAGCAAAATTATTGGTGACAATCTTTGTTTCTAGTCATTTTACCGGAAGGTAGAGCAACTATAGTTTAAAAAGATTCCTTGTAACATTGATGCATTGGTAAGGAAAGAAAATTTAAGTTAAAATGTCTATAGTAAATGCATGGCTATTAACATGTATATGAAAGAGACATTCAAAATCACTTTGATAGTTTTAAATTTTCATAGAGTTTCAAGTATCAAATGACTACTAATGTCCAAGTCATTTTTAGAATTTTTGTTAACAAAATCATTTTGGCCTCAAAGATCTTCGATTACTAAAATATATTAGAAACTATATCTAGCAAGCATTTTCACTTTAATTTTTTAATTTTTGTTTTATAACCCCAACTTTTATTTTTTCTTCGCGTGAGTATATATAGTGGCATTGTCCTATGGTTTTACATGTTATTATATATATTATGTTTTTGGGGTTTTGTTCATGTAAATATCATTTTTGTTTTTATTGTCAAATATCCAATGTGGTTTAATTATTTAATACTAGTTATTAATGGGCAATGAAACTATTACAAACCTAAACCAATTTGACATCGAAGTGGTTCATTGTGTAAGTTGTGTAGATGTTTGCAAGTTGACTTCATCGATGGTTTAGAGCAATTGATTCACCTTCCAAGATCAATCACTATGGTTTGTCACTATATGTCATCATGTATCCAAAAAACAAGAGGATATTGGGCATGCCTCTTTTTCTCATGTTGTATTCAACTAATGTAGATAAAGGATAGTCACAAGGCTGTGGCTCTAAGATTGACATTGGAAGTTGTGATTGAAATAATGGATGATATTTGATCTTATGACATGGAACCCATGCTAAGACGGTATTTGTTCTATGACATGGAACCAACATTGGAGAAGCAAATAGCATTTAGTTTGAATTCTCCCTTCTTCGTGGTTTCCCAAAAGCTATGCCACAATCTATGACATATTTAAAAGTATTGTACTCAGTCTTGTTTCTGTCAATCAATATGGCATTAGGTCAAATATCAACAATTCTTTCAAATACAACTACCAATGTCAATCTTAGAACCACATCCTCGTGACTATCTTTTATCCACATCAATTGAACACAACCTGAGAAAAACAAGCATGCCCAACATCCTCTTGTTTGGACACATGGAGGCATATAATGGCAAGCTATAGTGATTGGTCTTGAAATTTGAATCAATTGCCCTAAACCATCAGCGATCATAAATATAAACAAATTTGATATCAGAGTGGTTCATCAATGAACTTATAGACGTTTACACAACTTGCATTGTGAACTACCCTGGTGTCAAATTGTTTTAGGGTTGTGATAATCCCATTGTCCATTTGATTTTGATTATTTTGAATGAACCGGTCATGCTTCAACTCATCCAATGCAAGTTCTACTTCATCCCAAGTGTCTTCACATACACGGATGTTGCATCCAAGAAGTACTTAGAGCCTCCTTGCATGTATCGGTAGGTGGATGTATTCACCAATGCCGATATCTGCAATTTACTTTCTTCTGCCTGTGAACAATGCATTTCACACAATAATCGAAGGAAGTAAGTCACGAGTTCCGTGCTCACCAATCATAGGTGGAAGTCACTCTTGTCTGTTAGCCACTTTATAGGTTTCTTTGCCCACCGGGCTTGCATGTAAGTTTGCCCTTAAACCACGGTCTGGATGGAATGTTAACTTGATTCCTTGACAATACTCAAAAGTCTTGATTGCTTGTTAGACACAAGCCATTCATGGGCTTCCCAAAGCTCCGTGATAATGAATGATTTGTGCATGTCCTTGTCCGAGCATCATAGCTAGCCTGTACTTTGACGACCACCGGGTTAACAATCACATACAATCAATAGTAAAATGAATCGTCGTCTTTGACAAAAATCTTGCAATTTGCCGGACGAGCAATCAACCCTTAAACGTCCAACTAAGCCCCAAAGGCTTATTTGTGAAAGAATAATCACTACTAGAAAATCCAACTAATCTGTTGATTCGGTCGCGTTGACCGGGACACTTTTCGGTTGATTTGATCAAAAAATTGACCGAATCAACAGAAAAGTGTCCCGGTCAATGCGACCGAATCAACAGATTAGTTGGATTTTCTAGTAGTGAATGGAGACAAAAAAGATTCCTCAACCAAATTAAAAGAAAATTGGTGCTTTAGAAAGCTATTGAAAAAGTGAGACAAGATTCTCAAGTTGCGCTTGATTTGGAAACTTTAGGAATGATCCACAACAAATATATGAAATTGGAGGGGGGGGGGGGGGGGGGGGGGGGGTGCCTCCGGTCGCGTAGTGCTACTGCACCAACACACTACTAGAAAATCCAATTTTTTTGTTGTTTCGGTTGCGTTGGTTAGGTTCACTTTTATGTTGATTTGGTTGCATTTTTGTTCAAATCAATAGATTGTTGTCCAAATCAACAGAAAAGTGAACCAAATCAACTTGACCAAAACAACAGAAAATTTGGATTTTCTAGTAGTGACATTCTCTAAATAATGTTGTTAAAAAGAAAAAAAAGAAAAAACGTTGTAGTAGGTTGCCCTTCCAAATGCTCGTTCGCCATAGCATTGGCCCCGCGTTGGTCTGCCACAGCTACGCAACAACGCATGGCTGGGCAAGCCAACACGTTAGCAGGCAAAGCCTACAGCACGTCCATTTTTTTTATTTTGATAGACATGACAGACATGGCAAGTTGGGCAACCATAATAACCAATATTAAATAACTAGATGACACTGGATATTTGAGAGTAAAAACAACAATCATATTTACATGAACAAAACCCAAAAAACATAATATAAAATACATAAATAAAATACAAAACCTGTCACATAGGACAATACCACTATGTACTCATACTAAGAAAAGGTAAAAGTCAGGGTTTAGAAAAAATATAAAAGTATAAATATTTTCTAAATATAGTTTCTAATCTACTTTACAACCTTGAGAATTCCTAAAATTCAGAGACTTTTTGCATTTGAAAGTTATGTGGGTATTAGGGCGTTTTCACGCTATGATGTCATAGTTATCAACAAAAAAGTTTCTAATGTTTTAAAGCATTTGCCTTAATGACGTAATATAATAAATAGGGAAAATACCAGAAATATTTTAATATAGTAAAATGGAATCTTTTCAAAATATTTTATATTATTTGGAAACTTTTGGAATATTATCATATTTTTGGAATATTCTTGCTGATGTCATTTAATCCATTTGCAAACTACGTCAAATGCATATTCCAACCACACCACAGGCTCCGTTTTAATTAGCCAATCAAGCTTGCAAGAATATTTTTGGGAATTTGCCATTTTAAGAGGCGTTTAATGTAAAGGAACAAAAATTGTCGCTATAAACCACTAATATCCACCTTGCTCACAAAATCTTTTGGAATCTTTTTTGAATACGATACCTTTATGTTATAAGAATTGAAGAAAATAATTGCCATCACCAAATCTTCAATGAAACGTATCAATTAAAGCAATTAAGTATTTATTCTCCAACATTACCGAATGCAATGTATTACATTTTGGTCCAAATACTATTTTATATTATTTTTAAAATTAGTAATATACATACAATTTTAAAATACCTTTTCACTATGGTTAAATTTTGCCAAAAAACTAATTTGAATGACCAATAGAAAATGTTTACCATCACATTTTGCTTGTTATGCGATGGCACACTACACATTTTGAACGCCCCACCGTGAAAACACCCATTACTAAAGTTCAAACAATGTGAAAGATTATCCCATTAGAAATTCAACATATGAATTTGATATTTTTCCACAACTGTTGGTGTGATATTTTTCATAGAAATATATCTGGTATGAAATCTTGAAATTTTGGCACACATTTTGTAATTGACGCAAATTTTCTAAACCTAAAAATCTCAAAGCTTTGCAATAATTCTAATTTTCTTTCAAACTTCTAATTTTTTTACAAAATACAAAAGATATCTTAGGAAAGAAATATAAAGATTAAATTGTGTGTTAATTTATAATATATGGGCAAATCAAAGGCTATTAGTAGAAACTAAGGTAGTCTTTGTGCACCAAGGAATAGTTTCAGAGTGTTATGCCCAAAGCTACTATTGGCACTAGCTTGATGTCAATAGTGGTTTTGGGCATCATGCTTTAACATTATTGTTGGGTGCCCAAAAACCACTCTTTCTACCAGTGAATAGAAACTAAAATTTAATCTCTATACCCTAGTAGAGTAGTAGAAATCACCAATAAATATTGTCAGAGCATGATGCTCAAAGCCCATATTGGCACTAGCTTGGTGCTAATATGGGCCTTGGGCACAATCCTCTGACACTATTTGTTGGTGCCCAAGTATAACTTTTCTACTAGTGTTGCTATAATAAAGTACACTTTGAACTTGTTATTATCACACTCTCTAAGAGCGCATTCCAATATGTGCAGCAAATACTTGCTCTTGTGTATTCATAAGATTGGACGCTTTCCCCATGTCAAGTTCTGAAATCACAGTTACCAAAGATGTAATATAAAAGAATTTTGAGTGTACAACGTTTAGGGGTTAACCCTTAATTGCGCGAGCGTCCATTCCTTGGACGATGTGTAGATTTCATCCACGTTTTCTCATCCATCATGCACTTTTGCAGTGTGGATTTTTTACTATAGATTTTATGGGAAGTTAGCTTCACCCGTTTGTGAACCAATTAGAAAGGGGATGGTTTGTGAAAAACTTATGCCTCATTTCATGTTGCAATGATTCACCAAAGTTTTCTTAGATTTTAGTTCAAAAGTGTTCAAATGCTCTTGAAAAAGTCAACTCATAAAATTAAGCAACAAAAAATCTCCAAAAATCACTACACTTAACCCCTAAATGCCTAAAGCCCTCTCCAAATTTGGCAGTTTTGCAAAGATGCATTATAAAATGCAATCTAGAGGGATATTTTGAACTTGATACATGAATAAAAGTTTGTACATTATGAATTTTAGATTCTATCCATACAGTTAAATCTATGATTGCTATTACCAATAATTTTGTATAGAATTTGAAACAAGAAATTCAAAATTATTTTTAAATTCAATTACGAATAAGATATTGACAATCTACGGATGAATTTTTTGTGATTGGTTGAAATGTAATACTCTAAATGTAGTGATTTTTGGAGATTTTTTGGTTGCTTAATTTTATGAGTTGAATTTTTCAAGAGCACTTTTACACTGAAATCTTCAAATTTTTGGGTGAATCACTACAACATGAAATGAGGCATAAAAAACTCACAAATCATCCCCTTTCTAATCGGATCACATATGCATGAAGCTAACTTCTCGTAGAATCTACAATAAAAATTCCACACTACAAAAAGTGCATGACGGATGAGAAATTATGGATGAAATCTGTACATCATCCAAAAAATGAACGTTCAGGCAGTTAGGAGTTAAAGTATTACATTTCAACCCATCACAACAAATTTCATCCATAGATTGTCAATATCTTATTTGTAATTGAATTACAATATATTTTTGAATTTCAAGTTTGAAATTTTATACAATAAAATTAGTGATAGCAGTTGCAAATCTAACCATATGGATAGAATCTAAAAACCATAATGTACAACTTTTATGCATACATAAAGTTCAAACTATCCCTCTTAAGTGCATTTTGCAATGCATCTTTGCAAAATTGCCCAATTTGGAGAGGGCTGTAAGTATTTAGGAGTTAAAGAGGCCTGCTGTAGCATATTCTTTTTATTATTTTTGGAAACAAATGGATGCTTTATTTCCATTACACAACAAGAGATCACAAACATCACATTGTGAATGAAGGGAGCACGTTTCCAGTACTCCCCCACAGGTGATTTTTTTGGGATTATTCTTCCTACAATATCTGGACTAGACCCAAAGCTCCTAATCATTTCCTACTGAGAGCAACGCCCCTACCGTAACATGAGGCCCGGGAGCAATGCCTGTCATACTTAGGGTTCCTATCAAACAGGGAAGTATTAGTCCTCACGGTGTGCATCCGACCGAAATCGAACTGCCACCCTCTTTGGTGCTAATAAGCACTCATAAGGGGCGGGAGCCCACCTCTTGACTATCACCTAGTTAGTTTAAGGTCATTACGGACCTCTGCTATAGCAGATTCACCTACACAAATAAGCAAATAGAGTTATCCGTAAAGTGAGAATCAGGTAACTTGTCTGCCACGGGGTTTTCTCAATTTTGATATAGAATTTTCTGACACCTACTCATATAAGCCACCAAGCTCCTTCCTTTGGAGGAGCATGAGGTTGGTGTGGGGGTACTTGCAGATTTCTCCGTGGGAACTCAAGTTAGGTTTGGGGGAGCTACTCTTGCATTGGGGAGGTTCAAGGTTCAAATCTTTTTGACAACGCAATGCGTTGAGATTGGTCGAAAAAAACGGTGCCAAAATTCATTTTTGCCGCCTTTCAAGTTAAAAAACCAGTTATGCCTTCTCTTTCCTCTTATGGAATTTTTTTGCTTGACTTGACGGATAACTCTAATGAAAAGAAAAGAAAATATATCCATTGATAAATCTAACTGGACAATCAATGGTACAGTACAAGTTTCATGATGTTATAATTTGAATATCTATGGCTGACTGTGAGCATGATGATCATATTTTGCAGCTGCTGCAGCTGGCTTGTTTATACAGTTTGCAAGTACTACAGTAAGTATAGTACATTTGTCACAGACACAACTGGCAAGTACAACTGGCCCACAAAATCTGTCAACACTACACCGATTATTGCCATTACTGTGAGTCACAGAATTAGTGTGAGACTTTACACCGATTCTCACACTAATTTCAGTACATACATCTCAAATGTACTTATTCTAAGAATTCTTAAATACTCTCAATTACTCTGGTTTACCCTTTTGTTCTAATACCACAATTATTGTGAGAATACTGAATTACCGTGACTTAAAGTAATGGCAAGAATCGGTGTAGCAGTAGCATTTTAAGTTAACCCCTAACTGCCTGAGCGACCAAATATGGTCGCCTGAAAATTTCAGTTCACATCTGTGAGAGCAGTTTAATTTCCCTTGCCCGGTTTAATTTTTTTTACGGTCAATACAAGAGTTAAATTTTAGATTTTTAAATTTTCAACCAAAAAAGGTCAATTTTCTATTTTAGGGAGAGACTCAAAGGCACTTATGTCTCAACCCCTAACTGCCTAACCGACCATATTTGGTTCATCAAAATTTCAAGATTACCAAAATTTCAGCCAACTTTAAATGTTCATATCTTATGCAAAAATAACAATTTTTTAGCGTGATTTTTTTTCCCTTGTAGATATTCAAATTGATCAACCTTTCCAAATAAAAGACTTTAAAAAATATTTCTTGATATTCTCTAAAGCCCTCAAAGTGACAATATCTCAAATTGTCACAAATTTGAAAATTTCCTTGGAATGAAATCCTTAGGTTTTTTTATCAAATAAGATTAGCTCTAACATGAACAAAGTAACCACCATGTAAAACCAATGTTTTTGACCTATCATACTTGATTCCAAGTCAAAATGACTAAACGTGCATTTCTTATGAATTTTCAAAAATAATTCTTATAAATTGATTATTAAATAATTCATAGCATTTTTCCAAAATTAAATTGTATGGATGTTGTCTTATTGTTGTGCTCTACATATATTCAAGGTTTGTAAGTCATAAAAGTTGAATACGATGGACATCATAACATGTCTAGTTTCTTAAGAAAACCCTTGGGCACTTAGGGGTTAAATTGGGTTACAATTCAAAAGCCGTAACATCATTTGGTAGTAATGACGCTTGCCAAATTGCCCGTCTCCGGCTCATGCTATGGAGACTTCTGGCCCTTGTAGTGTCTCGGGTTGCAACTTATCCAATATGGACTACTGGGGCAATTGTGTCACCCAGAGCGCTTGGATTTAGGGTTTAGAGGCGGTTTAGGCCTTTTGGGTCTTCCTATGTTTCCTATGGGCAGTGGTATCCAAGTATTTGTCCAAAAAGAGAAGGATTTTGAGCGGAACGTAGCACCTCTAGACAACTTCAACTAATTACAGCAGCCCTTGAAGATGCACGCTTCACAAACCAAGACATAATTATACTTACTATACATCGATTTCAAAAACGCTTTTAGCTCCCTAGACCATGCACGTCTATTAGCCATCATAAAAGATATTGGCTACTCAGAAGATGTTGTAGTATTAATAGGAAACATTTACTCACAATCAAACACCATATTTACTGGCAAACATTTTGGTACCATAAAACACATACCAATACAACGCGGCACCATTCAAGGGGACACACTCAGCCCGTACCTCTTTCTCATATTTCTGGAACCACTCCTAAGATGGCTTCAACAAGGGAACCATGGATACACATTTGGTACATCTACAATAACCATTAGCTCAGCAGCCTACGCATACAATCTCGCAACCATTTCTAATAACCCTCAATCACTACAATAATTACAATTAAACAAACTTGCTAAGTTTTGTACATGGGCCGGCATAGACCGGGGGTATCAAAGTGCGCAGTCACAAGATGCCCTAACCAATCCCGAAATATTCAAAACTTACTTACAAACCCAAAACATTCAATACAAAAATCAACCACTATCAATACTACACCAAAATAAACCATACACCTATTTAGGCATACAATTAGTTCCCTCACTCAAATGGAAACTCTAAACACATGTCACCACTACCAAAGTAATAAACCAATGTAATTAACTCACAACCTGCCTAGCAACAATCAAACAAAAAATAAGCATGGTAGACACCGTCATTCGTGCAGGAATAGCCTACAGTTTCTACGCCGTCCGATACTCTCTACCTACAATAAAAAAACTAGAAAAAAAAATCATTGGGATCCAAAAAAACAATCTGTGGACTGCCCAAATGCACAGCCAATGTCATTACACAGTTGCCACATGACTTATTTGGACTTGAGGCTTTTTCTTTAAAAATACTTATCTACGATGTATTGGGGAACAACTTCGTAACGCACTCAACGACCCTGGCAGACTTGGAAAAATCTATCAAGGACTTATCCAATACATTTTAGCTAAATATGGTGGAGCAGAACAAATCCCCCGAATAAAATACCATGATTGTGTCCATTCACCCACCACACGGACACTATTCCTCCTCAAAAAAGCAGGAAGAATACACCTCAAAAGTACTAACCAAAACCTCCAACTACATATCACAGAACTAGAATCCGAATGGATGACACAAGCCTCCACTATATTACCACATTTAAATTCAAAAACGTCCCTTAAACTCCTGCACAAACTCCTTCTCCACAACATTTCCAATATTAAACACAATACACTCCCAAATGATACACAACTAATGTCACCAACATAATTCAAAACCTATTACAAAAACCCAATTAAATTAGAAAAAAGTGCCCTACACATTGCCGAACAACTTTTTTGCTATCAAAGCTGCAATCCAGATTGCCCAAACCCATGCCAACAGCAACCACCACCTAGAACGCTGGCTACATATCAGATAACCGTGACCTAACCCCACAATCATCACGCTACTCTATACCCCCCCCCCTCCAACACCTCTACCCCCACTAGAACCACCTCCACCCCTAAACATATCAAATAACCCTGTAAACTTCCCCATACACAGTATTCTCACCAACAAAACAATTCAAACTACAGACACATACAAAATCTCCAATACATACACTACATATCTTTGCCAATGGACACTTCCAAACAACCAAACTTACCATAAATGGATGCCCCAACGTGACCTCTTCCCATTTAACCAACCTATGGTCATTGAACACAACATCACACTACTTAAAGAATTCTACACAAAACAACATCTACACTATAAACACATCATATCCACCCATTTTTCCCCCACTCAACCCAGAGACACACAATTCATCCCTCCACCCACAATCATCCCTCTCACAAAAATATCCATCGCCGAATGCAACCCTGAAAAAGATATCATAACCAATAACCACACTATCCAAACCATACACAACTTAGCCCATCTATATGACAACACAGGTAGCCACCTAATCACCATCCCAACCTCCAGACTTACATGGCTTTGGCAACAATATAATAAAAACATACACAACACACACAATCTAGTACCACCCCCGCAAACATTTGAAACCGAAGTAATATGGCTCTACCAAAGGTACAAATATAAACAACCTAAATAAGACCCCTTAAAAGCATCTCAACATACTTTACCCACTACCATCTCAGACTCCCTTATAGATTCATCCAAAATCACCCACTCATACTTTTCATCACCAACCACATGTTCCACCAAAATTAACACAATATCACTCTCCATTTCCACGCGACAAAATATTCAGATCAATTGGTACAACCTTCCCATACAAATGGCACGAAATTGGCTACGCCCACCCACACAATGAAGAAATGGCACAACAAGCAATCCATTGGGCCAGATTTGCCGCTCATTATGACCCTGATACCATCACCTTACTCGTCATTCACTACTAGAAAATCCAACTAATCTGTTGATTCGGTCGCGTTGACCGGGACACTTTTCTGTTGATTTGGTCAATTTTTCGTTCAAATCAACAGAAAAGTGTCCCGGTCAACGCGACCGAACCGACATATTAGTTGGATTTTCTAGTAGTGATTCCAGATATAAACTGGTACCAAAACTTCTCCCCGTATACAAATCCTTTTCAAGACACACACGTTCTTGTCCACTTTGCTGCTGATACGATCACTTATGTCGAACCAATAATTCCTCCAGAACTCAACAAACCTCGGGTCGAACCACTAGCAATACACATCCTATGTATTCACCACCAAAACTGTCTCATCGCCACACAGGATCAAATCAACACCCTTAAAACCACAGTTGAACAAGCCCAAATCCCACAATTGCACACCAACACATCCCCCCTACCCCTCCAAATACACCAGTAAACAAAAGCACTACATGGAAGAAATTGATTTACCCCCAAACAAAATCTAAACTCCTCCAAACATCCCTCCACTACCTAACTATGCAATTAACACACAACTCAAATTTCCCCCACAATATAGCTATTTCACAGATGGATCCTTCATACCCTCCAAACTGCATGAAGACGGATTTTGGATACGAGAAAAAGCCGGCTACGGTATATATAACCCTACAAAAGATGAAATACAAATATCAAAACGATTATCGGGTCTACAAACCATCTTTCGAGCTGAACTAATGGCCATACACAAAACTTTACCAATCATCACCACCAAATACCCAAATGAACCCGCACATATATTTACAGATTGCCTCAATTGCATCTACGTCCTTCAAACACAACTACACCACCCTACCCTCCATAGAAACCATGCTCACAAAACTATATTAGAATCAATGATAACCATGCTCCAGTCTCGAACACAACCCACCACACTATATAAAGTCAAAGCCCACTCCAATATACAAGGTTATGAACACGCCGACAAACTCGCAAAAGTCGGCACTAGAAAAATATACAAATTTGCCTCAAAACCATATGAATTTGCACAAACCACCCCCTACTACTACCAAAAAGATGAATGGCCCGGTCCAATCAGACGACCTGATAAAAGACCTGTCAGATGCCTAACATAATACATTAGAAAACATGACAGAAAACAAAACCTAGAAATAATGACACAACGCTTCCCCAACATCAGTAAATGGGCACTTAACCCGGACATAGACTGCGACATCTCCAATGAATTCTGGTCCAATCCCGCAATAACTGACTTTAAAAAAACCAGCCTTTTAAAACTACGCACTGGCCAATACATGGGTGATGCAAGAAAAAAACTATCACTACTAGAAAATCCAACTAATTTGTTGATTCGGTCGCGTTGACCGGGACACTTTTCTGTTGATTTGAACAAAAAATTGACCAAATCAACAGAAAAGTGTCCCGGTCAACGCGACCGAATCAACAAATTAGTTGGATTTTCTAGTAGTGTATTCTTTGGCATAAACCGGTTTTCCTCCAACACATGCCCCCTCTGTAACTCCCTCGATGCAGATACATGGCTTCATATCCTCCTCAAATGTACTCACCACCATTTCCATGCGATTAGAATTAAGCGACACAACAAAGCAGTATGGGAACTTAGACAACTCATACTATCATCCCAAAAAACCCGATGCTACATCTTAATGAATGCAAGAACCTTCCAAAATCACCCACAAGAAAACACAGTTCCTACACGGCTGCTCCCTTGCACATATGGCCCACAAAGATGCCACTGCAACGCCAGATTCAAACCAGACATACTATGCGTCAAAGGACTCCCATACCAAAGTTCCCTCCACTGAACCCAGACAACACTCTCACTATCCAATTCATTGAATTTACATACTGCAATGACAGATTCTCTGAAGATACCATCAATACAAAAACCCAAAAATATCTACCACTTATAAACAACATAACCAATCTCGGTTGGCAAGTAGATCCCCTCATAGTAATCACAGCCGGCGCTCGAGGTACGACACACATACCTTCAATAAAACTCCTTGAAAACAAACTAAAAATACCTGAATCCTCTATCAAAAACACCTTTACAAAAATAAACACCATCGCTATACATCATGCGGCATCCATAATATTACATAAAAGAAAACTTGAAAACAACCAACCTATACCATCAAACTTTGACCCTTAACAAAAGAGGGGGTAAGTGGTTACAGACCACTCTTTATTTGTTAGCACAACCTAAGCACTTGTCTCAAATAAGTAGGATATATAAGGGCCGGTTGGTTTGTCCGATCTTTCCTGCCCAGCATAAACTCACTAGCAGCACCAAGCCATGAGATATCACACCAATGCTCCAACAGGTCCACCAGGAATCGAACCCAGACCATATGGTTGTCATACATATGCCTCACCAAACCAACCATGGCACTCATGACTTGGCGACCACCCATCACCCTAACCCATTCTTATACTCACCCACCCAACCCAACTAACGCTACAATTCACTAGTAGTGCCTGAGTCCCGTTATTAGTCACCAAAGCGTCTATCCTCGAAAGAGGGGAGTAGTTTTGTACCAATGGCCTCTGGTTCGGTGGGCCCTAAGTCATTGTCATTACAAACAGACACTTTATTCACGCCGGCCTTGCATAAAGGACCGGAGTTTCTATCTATCTATCCAAAAAGAGAGACATGCAACGAGTTACAGATTCATGTAAGGGGACGTTGGAAGAGAAATGTTAGCATTTATTTTTTATATTTTATATTAGATTATACATTTTTTAATATTTCTGCCAAATCTACCTTGTACCTAAGGTCTTTTAGTTGTTTTTTCTTGGTTGTGGAGACCAAGTTTTGCTCATTAGCAGCACCAAGTCATGTATATCACATTACTGCTTGAATAGACTCAACCGGACCACACAATTGCGATACATAACCCTTCACCGCACAACTCATGATTTGGCGATCTTACACCACACCAAAATTCAAATTATACCGACATCTACCCAGCCGCTACACTATCCCATTTAGTGAGAAGGGGGGGGGGGGAATGGGAGGGGTTATAGTATGTGTGGGAAATTAGTGAAGGTGCTACTAAATATCATTATGATGTAAAATAAGCGTGATATGAAGATTTCAGCCACTCAATAAAAATTTCAGCCCTCACTAATTTTGAGATTTGGCAAAATAGTGCGTGCTTCGGGAATTAGTACCACACGCACTAAATGGGATAATTAGTGTAGTTTATGATTACTTTTTTTTACTAGTCATTGGTCATTAGAGTGTCTATTCTTGCAAGGGAAGAGTGGTTTTGCACCAATGGTCCTTTGTTCGGTGGGCACTGGATCATTGTCATTAAGAACAAACAATTTATTCACGTTGGCCTCGAAAGAGGCCCGGAGTTTCTACCTACCGGTTTCTACCTACTGGAGACCCAGTTCCATAAAACAATGAGTGTTTTGTGCTCATGAACTTTGTGTGGGACCTTCCTTGGTATTACGAAACCGTGAACATTTTTCAATTTCTACACTACACGTACAGATGGTCATCCAAAATGAATTGTTAAGTATATTGTTCCTTGATTTTTGAACCATGCAAAATATTCAAAAAATGTGATCAGCAGAAACTGATAAGGGAGAACCAAAACCTTCCATGAAAATTATTGCTCATGAAAATATGGGATTAATCCTGAAAGGACTAATGAGACCTATGACCATTTAGATAGTGAATTGAAGTTATCCAATAACAAGAGAAGAGTAGTTTTGCACCAATGGCTCTTTGTCCGGTGGGCATTTGGGTTGTTGTCATTACAAACATATACTTTATTCACGCTAGCCTCTAAAGTGGTCCAGAGTTTCTATCCATCTATCTATCTTATCCAATAACAAGGAAAAAGTCATTCATTGGTTGACTTTTTTCCTCTTAAAATATATTGTCCCACTCAGTCCAAGTATGTTTAAAAATGTAGTTTTTTTCTCTAGCCGATACAATAGAAAATGCAATTCATTTTTCTAATATCCAAATGTATATTATTAAAAATAAATAAATTAGAGTCATGATGCAAAATTTCAAATCATTCTATTCGGAAAATTGCAATATTATAATTTCAAATCATTCTATTCGGAAAATTGCAATATTATAGTATAAAAAGACAAGAATTAATTTTTTTGGGTTACTTGCCCACATCAGTTTTTGAACTTTGAAATTGATGGAAAAATTAATTGTGTGGGGGTATAACTAAGTCAATTGCACCATAGCGTCCACAATCCTTTTAAGAATAGACAATCACTATGAATGTTGTAAGAACAAAATTGAATCTCTTTTTGAAAAAAACATTTAGTACAAAGCGGTACATGATGAATAGAAAAACTAAATTGCTTCAAAATTTGTTTTGGAATTGGAAAATGTCAATCTTAATGTCGAGAACTTTGTAACAAACAATCTACGTCCAAGATTTTTTTTGAGAATGTTAAAATTTGAATTAAAAATGGATCTTTATATGTTATTTTTGTTTAACCCCTAAATGCCCAACCATCCATTTTTTGGATGACGTACAAAATCAAACTTTGTTTTGTCATCCATCATGCACTCTCTACAGTATGGATTTACTATAGATTTTATAGGAAGTTAGCTTCATGCATTTGTGATCTAATTAGAAAGGGGATGATTTGTGAAATTTTTATGCCTCATTTCATGTTGCAGTGATTCACCAAAAATTTCTAAGATCTTAGTTCAAAAGTGCTCTTGAAAAATTAACTCATAAAATTAAGCAACCAAAAAGATTTCAAAAATCACTACACTTAGAGTATTACATTTCAACCCATCACAACAAATTTTATTCACACATTGTCAATATCTTATTTATTATCAAATTACAAAAGAATTTTGTATTTCAAGTTTCAGATTTTATGCAAAATATTGGTGATTGCATCTAATCATATGGGTAGAATCTAAAATTTATAATGTACAACTTTTATTTGTACATCAAGTTCAAAATATCCCTATTTGTTGCATTTTATATTGCATCTTTGCAATTCCAAATCTGGAGAGGGTTGTGGGCATTTAGGGGTTAAACTGTTACCAATTATTGATTTGTAATGCAAAATTCTTCATAACTTTCAACTTACTAATCACAATATTTAGAACACATGAAGTCGTTATGTACAAACATGAATATAACCAACCAAATCATTCTGTAGTTGCCCTTATTTTTAGTCTAAAAAACTTAAATCCTTATAATTTTTACAATTCTTATCAAAATTACATAAATTAAGACGTAACACTCACACCTTGTTTTATTGGAGATCTTCTATAAATTTCATGAAATTTTTCGAAATTTGAAGGTTCTAAAGCTTGCATAACATTAAAGAGCATTATTGGAACTTACATTTGATGAATAATATATATTTTTCATTAAATACCAGGGTTTTCTTACTCAATCACTAGACATAGTGTCGAACACAACGCTAAAGATGTTTAGTAGACCTCTCTGTCTGACAGACAAACATATTCATAGATTATACATAGAATGTTCTCGTATATTCGATAATAATTCATCCAAATTGTTTAACATATTTGACACTCGTCTAATTAGACAGTCGACTTTAGACGTCTAATACAATGTTAAGTTGAAAAATAGTGTCAAATACCCTTTTAAATACCATGTTATATACCCTTGTCGAAATTGCTACTCTTTGAAAGAGCTAAGAAACCTTTTATACAAAAAGACATTTGATCGATTCTCTTTGCTGAAAGTATGAAGCCTCCAACTACACTGATTATTACCATTACTGTGAGACACACTAACTATTTACTCAAGTCTACATGGCTTTTTACAGAAGGCAAATATTTTTACCAATGTTGAAGATATTGGTACTATTGATGTAGTACAATGTTTTTTTTTCTTTTTTTTGAAACAACAGGACATTTTATTCCTTTGAAAGAGCAAAACATCACAGCGAACCAGGGGCACGAAACCCCGGCGAGAAGATTTTTTTTTTCCTTTTAACCTAGAAATACAGCAACAAAATCACTATACAAATTAAACTCCCCAGTTTGCGGCCTGTTCAGAGACCACATCAACTGTGCGTTGTGTCTCGAGGCAAAGAACTTGGACTGTAGCCAAGTGCGATCAAACCGGGAGTAGAGCTGAGTAGCTTTCGCCGGGTGCATCTCCACCAGAGACTGCGTCTTCAGCCACGCTACACGAATGTGGTCGATGAAATAGTTCCACAGCACAACTTCCAATTTGGGAAGGTTCCATTCATCTCGAGCGAAACAGATAGCGTTGCGGTCCAGCCAGCAAACCCAGATCACTGAACCTCTAAACAGGGACCACATGGTCGAACCATTCTTCAGTTTCTTGGGAAGCTTGGAGCCTAAAACACATTGCTGCCAAGTGAGATTAGGCCATTTGCCTGCGGTCTTGGGGATCTCCAAAGTACAATACAGCACCGTAAGAGCGAAATGCCGAGCATGTTGCGTTTTCGCACAATGGTGGAACCGATGAAGTATTGATTCTTCTAAACATGCGGAGCAGCTAGTGCAAATGGTAGATATGCCCGGAGAGGATTGAGCGCGCCAACAATGTACGGCGACTGTACAGTGGTATACCGACCACAAGAATCCAGCTTCTTTCTGGGGACGATTCTTGTGCCAAACTTTGCACCATCGAGGGGCGTATGAGTCCGGGAGGACGCCATGCCATTTAGCAGGGATCGGCCGAGAAAGTTGTTGTCGCTTCGACATCATTTTGCGACCTTTCTTCACAGTGTAGGAGTGGAGAGGGCCTGCTGAATCGAAAGAGTAACGACCAGGGTCAAAATGGAGATTCTTGATCAGGCCAACGAACATTTTGTACTTGGAAGCTCAAACAACCCTGACGCGGCGCAGCCACCCATCAACTACCAGCTCCTCCGGGGGATCAGAAGGTGGCCGTGGTTGCAGCAAGAGAGATTGAGGCCCAACTGAAAAACAAGGGAGATCAGTTGGAATGAAGGTCCGCTCCAGGGCATCCCGGATTTGTGGGCGAAACTGCTCGGTTGTCATGAACACGACCATCGGGATCGAGTCATGCTCTGCTGCAAAAATATCCATGAATTCATTCGGGTTCGTGTATACACGATCTTCTGTGAGCATACGAATCCACCGCGGCGGGATCATGGAAATCATGGTTTCGTAGTGTGGTTGACAATCCGGCGGGAGGTTGAACTTAGCTTGTATATCCTGCCATGACAAGAATCCATTGAAGTTGTCGGTCCAGATGTCTTGGATTTGGTTCATGTCATTCCTCATGGCTTGAGCCGCCTGCCGGTGCGAAAAGCCAAAATTGCCACCAATGAAGAAAGTAGTCCACCAAAGGCTAGTGGTGAGGACCTCGTCACGGTTACGTGGAGGACGGACTTCGATGTTGCCCACAATTTTCCTCCACGACTGGATAATTCTATCCCAGGCTCTCGATCCTCTTGTTGCACGAAACTTGTGCAGGAGAGTCCATTGAGGTGAGGCCGGCCAATTACCATGACATTGTGGTCGGATAAGAAGGATGCGGTATCGAAGAAGAATCTGTAGAGTAGAATTGTCGGGAGATTTGGCGCGAATAATCCACTTGGTCATCATTGCATGAAGAGTCTCCACACGGTCTACCAGATTCAATCCACCGACATTGCGTGATGCACAACAATCAGTCCATCGGACCCGCGCCCGACTTCGATGCGCCGTGCCGGACCATAAGAAATCCCTCAAGCATGCTCTAATTTCACGTATCACCTTCATCAAGCCACCCCAAATATTGAAAAAGTACCATAACGTTGACAAGTGTACCGAGTTGACGATGATAGCACGACCAACTAGAGAAAGATGCACCGTGGACCAATATTCCAGCTTTTTCCGGATTTTTGAGGCAAAAAATTCATCGACATCAGCGGTGTTGAGGTTGATGCCAAACGGAGTCCCGAGCAATTTCGATATCTGTTTCTCCATTGCCATGGGCATTCCAGCCTTTGCAACCAAGGAGGAGGTGGGCGAGGAGAAAGCCAATAGGCTAAGGATTTGGGCCAGTTAGGTAGTAGCCCTGATGCAAGGCCGAACTGAGAGATGAGGGTGGTTAAGCTTTCAAAACTAGCCTCAGAACCCGCAACCGTAAAATGTGTATCATCAACATATTGGATGATCAGTTGTTCTTGAACTGTACCTGGGAGAGTGATGCCATGAAGTTCTCCTGCGTCCGAAGCTGCTTTGGCCGCAATATTTAAAGCTTCTCCAACAAATAAGAACAAATACGGGGCGAGGCGGCAGCCCTGACGAACCCCACGGAGAACTGGAAAAGTGTCAGATTCGCCACCATTAACTCCCACGGAGGCTACTGCATTGGCAAACAGAGTGCGGACCATTTGTACGAATTCTTCCGGAACTCCCAGGGCATGCATCACTCGGTATAAAAAGGGCAAATGGACCGTATCATAAGCTTTTTTAAAGTCAAGATTCAAGAGGATTAAATCTTGATCTGACTCTTTTGCCCAAGTAATGATCTCGTGCTAGATAAGGACATTGTCCAAAATATAACGGGCCGAGAGAAAGGCTGTTTGCTCGGAACTAATCACATCTGAGAGAAGCGGCTGGAGTCTCAATTGGAGGGCTTTTGCCATAATTTTGTAGGACACATTTAGGAAGCTAATGGGTCTCCAGTTTGCAAGTTCCTCTCGTGGACCTCCTTTTTGCACAAGGGAGATTAAGCCGCGATTGACACCAATCGGGAGAGAGCCTTGTTGGATTGCCGATTGTACCATGCATATAAAATCGACGCTACTGTGCGAGCCTAGAGAGGAGAGCCCAAGTCTGGAGAGCGGGGATTTGGAGAGCCTAGAGCATAGGATCCATCTGAATTTTAAAAATGACACTAATTTTAGAAAAGAAAATTCTATTTTAAGGTTTTTTACTAATAATAGTAAATTTTGGTACCCTATGACCGCTGCATCTATAACCGTGTGTTAGTACTTAGAGTAGTTAAAGGTTAAAGTTTTAGAGTAAAGAGGTGGAAATTATAGGGTACATGGGTGAAATTGAACCCCATCATGTGAGCTTTTCGAAAAGAGACAAACAACGGAAAGATAACATGTGGATCTATATGTAGTATTTTATTTTTTGCTTTTTTCCAATACATAGTTATAGTGGACAAAGTTATCATGCAAGTACTTCGACCAATTCGAAATAGGGCATCAGCTATTCTAAGTAGGAAACTATTGCTTCTAGTTCTAGTCTTTCCGTCTAAACATCGACTGGTCCTCATTCTTCATTCCTCAGTCTTGATGATCCCAGCTGCCAGCAGAATATTTTTAACCTCGTCCAAGCTGAGAGTAGGGGCATGGATGTACGTGTCAAGTTTATAGTCCAGCTTGCAAAAGAATCGAAAGATATAGTAAAGGTGTTTGCAGTTGACGTACTGGCCACGCCTTCCAACAGCTGCAGAATTCATGCTCGCATAATGTGGGCACGTACATGACGGAAAATTGCACAATGTGATATTGTACAAATTATCATCGGGCTCCACCCCGGACTGAAGCACGATGATGGCACCAAGGCCGGGATAGGGGAGTAGGTTCACGCGGAGAATATTCGCCTTCACGTTTCGTGCACTCTCCCATTGATTGCAGTGAGCTTCCGTGGGAGCCTTGGTGTTCCTACGCACGTTTTTGCCGTTTCGAGATGACGGGACTCTGTCAGCATGCAATGGCCGTGGGTGAGTCCAGAGCACCGGCTCAAACACTTTCGAGGTCGTAAAGAGGCGCCGAGGCGAAAGGGCTGTAGTGGACTGCAGACGAAACCCGGCCTCCTGGAGCTCTAGGATCTCCAAACGCGTGAGGTTCGTACCAGAGAGGACGGGCCAAACGTCTGGGAGTTCCGGGCGATCTATGACAAAGAAGCGCTTTGGTCCCATGACACATCGTGCGATTTGGTCAGGACAGAACCAGAAATCAGCCGTCTGAGGTTTAGTCCCTTTGTACTCTGTCCTAGTGCCTCGGTAGGTTGGGGCAGCTGTAGCCATACCGCCCTTCGCAATTAACATCTTGCACTTGTTGCCATTCCTCGCTTGCACTGCGTGACACTGCCTTCTGGACTTGTGTGATATCCTTGCAATGTGCCATTTCGAGGTGTCACAGTCAGTCTCCAACACCCTAGTTGTGAATGGAACCGGAGAAGTAGATCTTGGTGATTGCTCTGAGTTCATTCTAGCAGAGGCGGATCGTGTTTGGACACGTGGATGCGAGAAGTTCACCTTGTCAGGGCGATGAGAATCTCCCTCGCAACCCACTGGCATGTTGAGCTTTCTCTTCGACGAGCCAAACACCTCTTCCCCTTCCAAGTGTGGAACTCGTGTAGAAACCTCCGCAGCCCCAGGCATGTTGTTAATTGCTTCAGCGATCTTCTTGCCGTCATGGGATGCCATAGCCCTCTTCAGTTTTAGATCGTGCTTGGACGGACCAGTTCCAGACGGACCTCCTCTTAGAAATGTTCTGTAGTTGGTTATCTGCATGAACGCACGGGCCCAATCATCGGTGGTGGCGACAAAGAGGTCCGAGCCTCGCTTCCCAAAGGCTTGCATCCACTTGTTGTGAACGGTCTCTGCAAGGTTGCATGTTGAGATGTCTGCTAGTTCATCTGCGGTAAGATTCTGCAGAAATTGCATCACCCAATTTATCTTATTGCACAAAACAATTTTGATCTCACGGTTTAGGAAAGTTTTAACAATAATTGCGTTGTGGTGATAGATGTATAAATAATCACGTTTGAAGAATTTTTTTTTTTTTTTTTTTTCTTGTTTTTTTTTTACTCTGATTTGCAAAAAATAAAAAATAAAAAAAATAAAGAAAAATAGCCGTCGTGGCCGACGGCTATTTTCTAAGTGCCCTTTGTTCATCTAAGTTTATGTATAGTGGTAGGTGTCCAAGCAGCCGTCGTGGCCGACGGCTATTTTCTAAGTGCCCTTTGTTGATCTAAGTTTATGTACAGTCGTAGGTGTCCAAGCAACCGTCGGGCCCAAGGGGTCAGTACTTGACCCCGTGAACACGCAGGCAATTACGGGGGAAGGACCATCGACATCGAGGGACTACAACATATTCTAAACATCCACGTAAAGTGAAAGGGTGCTTTTGATGTTTTACAGTTTCCATGAAACCGCCCCATTGACGGTAGCGAAAATGCCAAAAGGCCAGCCAATCTTCAAGCTCGCGAATCGCATCTTCTGAAGCAGCACCGGAAGAGTACCACCACGCTCTCAACTCAAGGTACATCCTGTCAGCTTCGTCCATTGTTTGGGCATCTTTATATTGTTTGCAAAGCCTGATGTGTTGATTTTGGAAGTTCTTGGCGATCAGCTTCTCAGTGTGCTTGTGCATGCTCGTTGCCCAGTGGAATAGACATGTCCTTTCACGGTCTACCATAGGCACGGCAGGATTGCCCGAGCCATAGACAATGCGAATTGCATTGAAGTTTGCTTGTGCGCTGTCGCACATGAAACCTTTGAAGTTTGGATTTGGTACGCCATTGTTGTCCATGACTTTGTTCAGGCAACGCCAAAATATAAGTTGTCCCTCAGTGCCTTCCGTTTGCATATCGCAGACAGCGATGGTCATCACCTTGCAGTAGGTGGAGTCATAAACATGGCAGGCAATGGTGGTCCATGGCTTCACTCTCTTCACGTGATCGAACATGACGAAGCAATTTTGGAGGTCACTTTCAGGTTGCATTCTTCTCACGAGGTCGACGCCACTCCCGGGGCCATGCACGAGCATTTTGAAGAGATATACCTTTTCCTGGCTTTGTCCCGGGAATACACTGTCGTGTATGAACTCGATCTTCGCATGCCGCTTCATCTCTAGAATTTGATCAATCTCGCCTTTGCCTTTGCCTTGAACGCGAAAAGTGGCGATCATGTTTCGAACGTTCGGAGAGCTCAGCATGCGGAACTTGTCCATCACCTTGTCCAATTCCTGTCCTTGGAGCATCTCTTTTGGACCTGGCCCACTGTGGACAAGAAACGTCTCGAGGAACTCCTTGCTAGCTGCAAGAGCGATGGCCGAGTTCTTGGCGGTGGGAGTCTTTGCCACCTCCGATGCAATCAAGCCGGTGATGGTCTCCATGGACTCTCTGCACGGTCCATCCGCGATGGGATGTCGATGGAAGCCCAAATGGATACATACACGAGACCTGTCGTTCACGTTGAGCACGTAATACACCCGCGCCGTACAAGAGTCACGACAAGATGGGGCTTTCTTGTAGACTCGACATGCAATAGAAGACTCTGGAGGAGGGCTTTGACGAACATCGAACGGGAAGTTAGTTGTACCTGTCCACTCTGTCTCGTTCTTCTTATACGTTCTAGCAAGATAGTCACAGTCTTCGTTGTCGCAACGCAAGTGTCCAACGCACGCCGACCTCCTGAACTTCAAACCGAACGGGTTGTGGATGTTGGACGTTGTGGTGCGACACCATGTGTGGCCATCATATCGCTTGTCCATTCCCTCCATGCTCCGGGCTCCGGAAGAGTGCACACGCCCAGAAACCGGTGGTAGCTCAAAGACCACATCCCCGTCAAACTGCGAGGGAAGGAACTGCACTTTGTGATATTCGATGCGGTCAAAATCAATTTGAGCAAGTTCATTACGAGAGCCAGGAACACTAGACAGCTTCCGCAGACATTGCATAACACTAGGACAATCCTGTGAACTACTAGGATGTAGAGGAGGTAGGGAGAATGAGGAGGACGATGGACTATTGACGTGGGTACGGACAGCAGGCTGAGTCGCAACAAAAAGAGCTGGTTCGTTCAAGTTTGGAAGTTGCGAGGGTAGTGATGGTGTTTCCCCCTCAGATTCACTGGACAACTCAATGATGGGGTCTAAAGTCTCGCGTTTCACATTACGAAGATTGACCATAATATCTGCAACGGAACGAGTTGGATCTGCAAATTGCCTCCTGTCACGACTTGTGTGAGGCAACTCGACAGTGCAAGTATCTGAGGCAGGGGCTATAATTTCAGTAGATGCAGCCATTTACTGTGGGGTAAGACCGTATGCTTTGTACTGACCCGGATGGAGGAGCCAGTAGAAACCGCCGTCGTCTTCACATCTAGACTGTAAAATGCCCTCTTTGACTATTCCATACTTCTCAAGGACCTCTTCTTCGACCATGATGGAGCTTTCTGCTAGACCGAACCTAATGTAGAGAAGGTTAGAGGTGACTTTGACAAAGCCAGTCCCACTGATAGGTAGAACTAGCGGGACCTCGTCACCTCTTACGGAAATGCTGGCCATGGAAAAGGACGGGCTAGAGAGATAGTACTTGGTTAAGGAAAAACAAGAATTCAACAAACAAGACACGAGAAGATGGATTGTGAGGGGCATTGAATTTGGGTTGAGTATTTAACATGGTGCCGAATCCTAGGGAGTGACTCTATTCAAAGTTACGGAATAAATTAAAAGTAGAGGGTGAGAAAAGTCTAAGATTGGAGCCGCCTTGCAACTGACATCAATTTCATTTTAGGTGAATAACTAATCTAAAAAATGTCAGAGTGTTATACGGCGCAAGGTAATTAAAATATAGACAGGTTGTACTGTGTCACATGCATCAGCTCGCAGTGCTAAGTTCATGAGTGGTTGTACTGAGTCAGAGAGGAATCTATTTCAGCGTTGGATTAGTCATATATCAGAACGTGACGTAATATTCACGCAAAAAGATGTAGTTGAAATTTATTAATAGTGTAACGAAAAACGAACAGTCTTTACTGCAGTGCAGATTTTTGTAATACTAATGAATATGTACTATAGATGAAGCTTCCAGAGCAACCGGTGTCATAATAACAATCGAGTATAAAATATTATAATTATTGTTTCTGCTACTTGATTTCTATATACTAAAGCATCTTGTTTTAAGGATATTCTATTTTCAACCATGAAAAACTATGCTGTAGCCTCTAGTAATGTAGCTCGTAAGTCTTGTTGATGACCGCGGAATCAGAGGGGCATGGTGT
This sequence comes from Pohlia nutans, assembly GCA_022496805.1. NCBI lineage: Eukaryota > Viridiplantae > Streptophyta > Bryopsida > Bryales > Mniaceae > Pohlia > Pohlia nutans. Next base: position 5,476,324 of record CM040088.1, on the reverse strand, counting down.
TTGGAACGGAACCCCAAAAAGGAGGCTTTGGTTCATCGTCAAAGAAATCTTGGACGGCAACTGCAATATCTTCTGGCACAATTGGAATTCCCTCGCTTTCGAGGTTGCAAGGATCGGGGAGTCCCAACAATTGGCAGACATAATGAGACCACATGAGCCTCCAGACAAGAGGAGATCGAGGGAGGGAGTCCCAAATTCCACACGGGACTCGGTAGAATCGAAGTCGATCTTTGTCTAGCAAGATGATTGCGAGGTCAATGTCGATGTCTTGGCAGTTTGGGAATTCGCCCATCCACAATTCCACTGCACCCTCCAAGCTGTTGATGGGATTCGACATCTGAACCAAACGTCCATTCTTGGACACAACGGGATAGTCTTCTTCGTTTGGCATCGTCAATCTCCCAATGGTTTCCAAGTCAAGCACGTCCTCAACGCCGTGAACCTCAGAAGCATCCATCACTGATGTTCAGATTTATTGGGAAGGGATTGAGGATTGGTAACAACAGATCTAGTGAAGGCAATCTATACAAGTGTAGAAGTCTTGATATTGGAATTGGGTCACGCAGCTATTCTGACAAAGCTAACAGTATTATCTGAGTAGTTGTAGACGATGCGACTTACTAGGCTAGGACATAGGCTACAAAATATAGTGCATTCAATGACGGCCGTGTCAGGATATTGAGAACGTGAAATTTCATTCTATAGCAAGCGTCCGTAATTCTAAAAGGCATAGACATCATGTCTATGTCAGTGACAGCTGAGAAAGAGGTTGGAGCGCTCTGAAAACGCGTTGAGAGATAAATTGTGCATCGGGCAACGACATATGAAGCTCATCTATGTATATAATTATGGAAAAGAGATAGATTTCAGATGACAAACAACGCGGCACGTGCTCCCCATTGCTTGGTGTGGATGAGATGGATTTGATGTTTGATAGCTGAGAAGGACTGATGAACTGTTAGGACATGATACCGATTTGCTTAGAGTGCAGCTATCTTAGTCATGAAGCGTATAGGTTGGAGTTTAGGCTATGCAGATGTTCGAAGAACTTTGTCCTAACAACTCAGTGAGTGCAAGTCGACAGAAGAAGCAAAGAAAACGAGGGAAGCTACTATACTCTAGCAGACGTGTATTGGAACGGTCGAGGATGAGAGCGTCTAAACACATGTCACGTTTGAGTGCTGATGAGGAAGATGAGGGGGTGAGGATTGATTTTTTTGGAGAAGACGTGACCTATTTGTCGAGTTTGCAAGAAGAAGTCGCACGGGAGAACGCGCCCCAATCTCACAACGAAGACAACGTGAAACGAAGGGAGGGCACTTGTTCGGCACCAATTGTAAGGCATCAATTTTTTATTCAAGTTTGAAAGTTCTATGCTTGTGTATTTTCTAACTTAGAATATGAGTTTTTATTGCCCTTACAAGAAGTGCAAGGTCTACTTATAAACGAATACAGTGAAGGTGCGATTAGTAACCCCGGTGGGGTTTTCACGGTGAAGGGCCGACTAGGGTTATGGTCATAGGCTAGAATTATGTCGACTAGGGTATCCGACGTCGCCAGTGAGCCCCTCGGGCTTGGGATCTGCGCTGACCTAATGAGACGGCCACTTCGTTCCTGCACGAGCGCTGGCGAATTTCGCGTGGAGTCTCTTGCGCAATCGGGCGGGCACAATCCTCCCTCGCACACACGCTCTGCATCCAGGCGAGGACGTGCGAGGCCCGTGGAGTGGGGCGTTTACGCTGTTGCGGCGAGGCCCGTGGAGTGGGGCGTTCACGCTGTCGCGGCGAGGCCCGTGGAGTGGCTGCGTCTGTGGCATCCGTGGAGTGGCGCCCGTGGATTCACGCTGTCGCGGCGAGGCTCCCGTGGAGTGGCTTTTTAGGGTTACGACTGTGGTTGTCGTGGTAGTGGTTCAGTCTTCGTGGTAATGGTTCCATCTTTCAGCATTCGTCATCGTTCTCGTGCTGCGCACGATCGTCGTCGTGCTTGGCCTTCTGATCTTTGCCCCAATGTTGCACCACGAAGGTGGCAGAAGCGCGACTTTGGATGTGGTTTAACGCAGATGCGAACACCTCCGAATTCACCCCTTGCCAGTGTGAGTTGATGTATAGGCAGTGCCACGAATGGTTGTAGGATATATTCATCGTGTAAATTGTCTGAATCTTGAGAGTCGTGTGAATCGAGTAATAAACACTAGTTTGCACTATGCAGAATCGCATGACGAGGGGAAGAGCGGCGGCCGCGGCAGCGACGCAGCCTGACGCACCCAACACCACTGCAATTGCCTCCGTCAGTTTCCATAAGCATTCTAAGACCCTCTCGAATTTGATGATCGCCCTAAATCAGGTGTATCGTGTGAAGTGATATTGGGCGTCGAAATTGCAGGCTTCCAACGCGATGAGGATTCAAGAGACACCCGCGCCAGATGATCCCAATTCGCCAAACACGCAGGCACTAGTAGATGTAAAATAATTCTCACGCTCACTTTCATTCTTACGCATAATTCATTGATTGTCCCATTGCTTGGTGTTTGTGGGTGTAGATGGGACTTCTTGTGTTGTCATGACGAAGGATGGAGTGATGTCGTGGTGAGAGGCCAGCGACGCGCGTGGCGAGTGGCGCGCGAGGGTTATCTCCAGGACTCCAGACTTATGGATTTTGGACTTATGGGCATGGCCAGTGGCGCGCGTGGCGCGAGGCGAGTGGCGCGCGTCACGCGTGATGCGTGGTCGCGTGAGCCCTCGTCACGCCACCAGCACTGCTCGTGACGTGCACTGGAGGGGCTGTCTCCTCAGCCGTCGGCCACGAGGGCTATCTCCAGGACTCCAAATTTATGAATTTTCGACGATGCCGTGGCGGGTGGCGCGCGTGACGCGAGGCGAGTGGCGCTCGTCACGCGTGATGCGTGGTCGCCTGAGCCATCGTCACGCCACCAGTACTCCTCGTTACGTGCACGTAGTGGGGGCTGTCTCCTAAGCCGTCGGCCATGAGGGCTATCTCCAGGACTCTGGATTCATGGGTTCTGGACCATGGCGTGGCGAGTGGCGCGCGTGGCGCGAGGTGAGTGGCGCGCGTCACGCCAACTTTATTACCTCGTGACGTGCACTGGTGGGGGCTGTCTCCTAAGCCGTCGGCCACGAGGGCTATCTCCAGGACTTCAAATTTATGAATTTTTGACGATGGCGTGGCGGGTGGCGCGCGTGACGCGAGGCGAGTGGCGCGCATAACGCGTGATGCGTGGTCGCGTGAGCCATCGTCACGCCACCAGTACTCCTCGTTACGTGCACGTGGTGGGCGCTGTCTCCTAAGCCGTCGGCCACGAGGGCTATCTCCAGGACTCTAGATTCATGGGTTCTGGACCATGGCGTGGCGAGTGGCGCGCGTGGCGCGAGGTGAGTGGCGCGCGTCACGCCAACTTTATTACCTCGTGACGTGCACTGGTGGGGGCTGCCTCCTAAGCCGTCGGCCACGAGGGCTATCTCCAGGACTCGAGATTCATGGGTTCTGGACCATGGCGTGGCAAGTGGCGCGCGTGGCGCGAGGTGATTGGCGCGCGTCACGCCAACTTTATTACCTCGTGACATGCACTGGTGGAGGCTGTCTCCTAAGCCGTCGGCCACGAGGGCTATCTCCAGGACTCCAAATTTATGAATTTTTGACGATGGCGTGGCGGGTGGCGCGCGTGACGCGAGGCGAATGGCCTGCGTAACGCGTGATGCGTGGTCGCGTGAGCCCTCGTCACGCCACTAGTACTCCTCGTTACGTGCACCGCTGAGAGGCCAGCGGCGCGCGTGGCGAGTGGCGCGCGAGTGTTATCTCCAGGACTCCAGACTTATGGGTTTTGGACCATGGCGTGGCGAGTGGCGCGCGTGGCACGAGGCGAGTGGCGCGCGTCACGCGTGATGCGTGGTCGCGTGAGCCCTCGTCACGCCCCCAGTACTCCTCGTTACGTGCACTGGTGGCATGGGCCGTGTGATAGTCGTCACGCGTTGTGTCGTCATCACGTTAGGACCCCACGTCATAAGTGATCCATAGAATTTGGAAACGTGGTGAGGTGTTAGTCGCGGCACATGTATAGTTGGACGAGATATGGGCTTCATCGCTGGCTTAAGGATTGTGGCGAGGTGGTCAGTAAGTGTCGTGGCGAGGTGGGCAGTGAGGGTCGTTTGCGAGGTGAAAATTTGAGGGTCGTGGCGAGGTGGTCAGTGAAGGTCGTGGTGAGGTGGGCAGTGAGCATTGAGGGTCGTGGAGAGGTGACGAACAGTCAAGGCAGGGCTCGCGGTGCTTTGGGAAATGGTGCCAGGAGCAGCCACTTGGCTCGTGAAACTATTTCATCCAATGAATATCACCTCCTTTTCACATGGAATTAAATCTTCCTTCTGGTCGGGTTGTTCGTGAAGTACTGATGTTTTCTACAAGTGCTAGTTGTTTGGCGTGCGTGCTTCCTAGACCGTGACGCCACGAGGGCTTACGGCAATTTTGATATTCTCACTAAGTTGTTTCTTCTCATTATCTCTTCACCTGGTTCCTCAGTCGCAATACGATTCAGACAACGCCAATGAAGATGATGACACTCCTCAACCTGCGACTTAGGGTGATGATGAAGCTGGAGACTCTCCTAGCATCTACACTGTGGACGGTTTGAGTGAGGATGATATTCGACGTTCACAAAAGATCAATTCAGTTGCAGCACTAGCAGCCCTACGTCTTCAGCCGGTTCATATTTCTCGCCACATGATTCCCTTGTGCAGGCTTGTTGTTATGCCTATGGTAAGGCCCACTCTGCACAGTGATCTTGTCAAGCTTGAGCAGGATTTCGTCTATGGCTATCGTGAAGGTGCTTTTGTTTTTTATGTGTCCCTAACAAACGAGCAAGGTGAAGGGGAGCACGTGTCATCCAAAGACCGCAGTGATTGGGGACCGATTTGGAATTCTGAGAGCAAAAAATTTGATCGGTATCTCGATTCCCAGTCATTACGTTTTTTGAAAGGTAAAATGTTCTTCATATGCGATGGAAATCATCGTCGTATATTTTGGATGAACCATATTACTAGACTCTACAATGACGTTCTGTCTTGGCATTACTCCGTGGACACAATCATCTTGGAGACCAAGGGTCAACTTGGTGTTCTCATGAACGTCATGAATGACATAAACAAGTGAGTAAACGTTTTCCTCCAAAAATCATTTCTTTCAAATTTCAAAGTTCACTATATTTTGATTGTATACGTGTCCTAATTATGATTGATGTGGTCCATGTCCTTTAGGCAAACAGAGTTTTCCCACGTGAAGACAAATCTAGTTCATCAACTCTATCAGGTCCGGAAGTATGGGACTATGCCGCTGAGATATTTCTCAGAGCTATTGAGCCCTGAGGAATTGGAAAGATGTCGTAATTCAGTGAAGAGAGGATGGACAAACTTACAAGCAGACGTTTTTACTTCTCTCATGTTTAGGGTAATATTTCTGCTTTCACTCTTCTACTGCATTTTTTGTTCACCTCAATGTGTGCATTTTAGTACTAGAATTTGTACCCCTAATATCCATTTATTTTGGACCTTGTTTCAGCAAGACATTGCTGCTGCTGGTGACTTAGCTGTGCTTGTTTATCGTGAGGAGACCAAACCAGAAGATGTTACTCGGGAAGGCATTGCGGCTGCAATGAAGATGGGCATCAAGGAGAGGACTTCGAAATTGATTGTTAAGTTGGGGAAGATGACAGCTGTGGCGAATCCAGCGCATGGTCCAGAGTTTCTGCAAGAGGTAATAATCAATTTATTTCTTTCATTTTTACTTAAAGTTGATTGTATTCTGTTGCTCACGGTTCCAATTTCGTTTTTTCTCAGATTGAGAGGCATTGGAGTTTGAATGCCTCGCAGTTAGAGCTCACTTTGGACAAGCTTCAGATCATTGCTACAACGGTTGGTCCTCCTCACTACAAGCTCCGATGGCTGAAGTGGTGGAACTCCTCTGTGCACACACGAGAGGCAGTTCGATTTCCTTTGAGGCCAGTTAACGCTGAACACCTCAATTCCTTTATTGTGAAGGCCGCCTGGTGGGGAGGGGTGAGTTTCACTTTGAATCTTGATTTACTTTGTTTACATTTTTTCTCTACTTTCATACTTTGTAATTTAATTGTTTTAATTTCATAACTATATTTTCTGTAGATTGAGGACTGCGCCGTGGAGTTGTTTGAAACCATTGTCCACAAAGACAATGTTCCTTTGAACATGGATGTCCCAGGAGAGCCCAGGACACTTTCCCAATTCATAGAGTACTGGCGAGTGAAGATTTGGGACAAGGCATTTGTTAGCGTTTTCAAGGGGGCTAAAGCCTTCAAGAAATCAATTACCTTCAAGGATTTCAAGGGTTCTGACCTTGTGGTCAAACGTGTGGTCTACAGGTATTTATGCTTTTTGTCTCATTTTGTTTTGAGGTAAACGTTTATTTTGTACAGTTACACATAATATTGGATCTAATGATATTATTAATTGTTTATTATTGTATGGCTACAGGTATTTCAAGCATGAGTTACTGGAGAAGAAGGCAATCGTCAAGACTGATCTTCCCGTGTTCCTTGAGAGTTGGATGGATCGTTCTTCTGAGTATTGTATGTTCTCTCCGCAACAGTTGAAGACGTGGACAAGCACACATCTCAAGGGGGTTGGGTGGTATTTGGACTGTCTGTTGGGTTATGTACATGCAGAGGAGAAGGATCTCAAATCCTCAGCTGAGACTGCCGATACACCTGCCTTGTTGGTTGGTGAGTTGGAGAAGCTTGATGAGGAGGCGCGGCTGAAACTCATTGCCAAGGTCAAAGCTGAAGACAAGAAGGCGTTGAAGATTACTCAACATGAAGAGAAGGTGGCCGCCCGGGAGCAAGCCAAGATTGAGAAACAAGCGGAGAAGATTGCCAAGAAGGAAGAGAAGAAGAAGAATCCAAAGGTACAAGAAGTCCCAAAGCCTTCTGCTTCTAGTGTTGTTGATACAGAATCTCGGCACCAAAGCCAGGAGCAGCGGGGTACTAAGAGGGATTCTGGGTATTTGGAGCTATCGCAAGACAAGGCCTTCTCTGGCCAAATTCGTGATGTGGTGGACTTAGAAGAGGACCAGGACATCGATGAGTTGGTACTGAACACATCACTTGCAGCTGCTCTTCCACAGAATGAAGATGACCCTGTTCCAAAGATGTTTGAGGAGATTCAGAGGTTTTTGGATGAGGTATGTTGTTTGACATACTTCTTGGACTCATTATACTTCAATTTATATTGTTGAAGCTTGTCTGGCAGTTTTAATTTACTTACATGTGTATGCTTTGTTATTTGTAGCACAAAGCGAACCGTTCACGAGTATTCAAAGGGCAGTCGTGCAAGGATCCATGTGTAGATTTAATTCTTGTAGACATGCCCGAGAACTTACCCGTTCCCACCATCTCAGATCCGCCGGGACAGATTCCACCATGGAATGCAGCTGAGGACGATTGGCTTGATCCAATTTTTGATTTTGCAGACAATTACTTGGTTGATGATGGCGCTATCATCATTGTGCATCCGTATAGGCAATCAACCAAGTCTAACATACTTGGTTACGGTAAAGCAACGGGTTTTACGTTGTACAAGGATTGGACTTGCATGAATCGGCTCCATTTGGCATCACCAGTCAACCATCTAAAAACGGTAAACGCTCGTGCACTACCTAGTATTTCAAAATTTATTATTGTTTTGCTATTACTATTAGCTAACTCTTTTGGTTCTATATGTTGCAGACTCAGCGTTTTGGTATTTATCTTCTAGTTCGTGTGTTGCCCGAGGGTGCTCCTGCACGGTTTGCATTTCGATCTATTCCCGCGCTTGAGGCTATGGGATTAGATGTGGGATGTGATGACATGTTACAGAATTTCACCACCAAGAGTTCACAAAAAATGAATGGAATTAAGCCTTGGCGAGGTCCTCGTGAGAAAGATAGCCAGTTCCTACAAATGTTGATTGAGGCTTCTTCTCGCCCCAACGATGTTGTCTTGGATTGCACCGCTATGACAGGTTTATATTTCTAACATTCTTTCTCAGTATTACTTGGGTTTTATGTCTTCTATTCTTTGATTTTGCTTTCTATTTGTTTGAATTACTCTTTCACTTTCTCGTGCTAATTGTTATATGTTTTTTTGATCTATGCCTTGTTTTAGGTGCGTCGTTGACGGCATGCCGCCGTGTGCAACGCCACATTGTGGCACTGGAAGACGACCAAGAGCTATATGATGGACTGCTTTTGTCTATGCGACGTGACCCTAAACCCGAACCTGCGCCAGTCGTTGCATCATCATCTGCATCAGAGGATCCAGACGCAGTTCCATCAGCGGTCGTTCGAGTGTTGAAGAAATCTCGATTCAGTAAGTAAGTTTGAATTCAATCATTCCAATTGATACAGTTTTGTTTGATGATTTCCTGATCACTTTGGTCTCATTTTAATTTTAATTTTTGTTTGTGCAGAAAAATGAAGACCACGTACTCTGCCGTGCAAAGGCCTTTTTTTGCAAGGCCAGACTTTCTTGAGAGCCCACCCAAACCTTTTCAGTTGCCATGCTACATTGAGCCAGTTGCACATGCTCTTGCAGGCCATGGTATTAGGGATCACATTCCAAAGCCAAAGGTGTTGAATTCTGACGCACTTGTATACTTTGATCACGAGGCTGAAGAGTCTGATTGTGATAGTATTAGTTCACCGACCCGCTCTACATCTAGCTCTTGCTCAGGGTCTACTGCTAGTGGTAATTCTAGTGATGATTAAGAGGAACTTCGATGTTCTCTCCACATATTTGTACTACTTTCTATTTGATATTTGTAGTGAGACTAAAAGGGCCACTACTTTGCCATCCGTGTTGTACTTCACTTTGCTAAAACCCTAAACTTTACTTTCCAACCTCATTGATTTGTATACTCTCTTGTTCATGTATAATTTTTCAATGTTCGAACGATACCCTAAACCTAAACTCTAAATTTTTCATAAACTATTTGCATACATGTATGTAAATGGAAACTTTGCAGATCAATTATGCTCCAAATTCAATACATATTGAATCCACGGTTATAGGTCCCTTACAGAAAAATACGAAAAAAATTGAAAATTTTCTAGGCTCTCAGGCTCTCAGGTCCTCAGGCTCTCCTCTCTAGGCTCACATCCTAGCATTCCCGTAAAATCCTCACCCACCAAATACCAGTAAGTGGTGTAGAATTCCACCAAAAACCCATCCGGGCCTGGGCATTTGCCCGCAGCCATGGAACAGGCAGCCTCTCGCAGTTCCGGTTCTTCCAGGGGGCGGGCTAACAACAATCGTGCTTCATGGGAGAAGCGCGAGGGGATGAGGCTGATAATGTCTTCCATGGCGGTCTCTTGCTCAGGGGAGGAGGCCGTTTCACTATACAGATCCTTGTAAAAGAAAGCACACAACCTGCCAATCTCGACCGGGTCCGACACCGTCACTCCTGATGCATTACGCAGTCCTGTGACCGCCGTGGAGGAGGCCTTTTCTCTAACAGCCCGGAAGAACTCGCTAGAGACCATGTCGCCTTTAAATTTCCATCGTATGCGAGAACGTATGCGTTTGCCCGCAACAAGCCTGATTTCGATCAACTGAAGGTGTTGGCGAAGTTCAGCTTGACGACGTTGGAGGATGGGGTTATCAGGCGCCGCTTGCAGTTCCTCACTAGCAGATGCGAAGGAATTTCGAGCTTGACGCTCTGTGACCCGAAACTCCATTGCTTTCTTTTTGCAGAAAGATCGATAAGCACGGGCAACAGCACGAATTTTTGTCATGAAGGGTGCCGCCGCCGGGACTCTCCGCCATGCTTGTTCAATGACTTCACGAGTCGGCTTGAGCCAAAATGCACTCATTTTCCATCTGGATTTGCGAGTCGGGCCGTCCTGCAATTGGAGAGAAATCGAGACAGGTTGGTGATCTGACCACGGATTATCACAATGAATGAGGTATAGGAGAATCTTTCTGTGAGCGGCTCCCGGTTCGTTTCGAAAAACATATACCCGGTCGAGTCTTGCAAAGACTCGAGTGCCATCAACTCGCCAATTACCCCACGAGAATCTGGGACTACCTGGGGATCGAGGATAATCTTCCACACCGAGGAAGGACTTCAGGTTGTGGAACAAAGATCGTTCAAAAATTGGAACAAGACGACTGCAGGGGTTGTTCTTGTCTTGACGAGATTCAACAAAATTAAAATCACCTGCAAAAATCCACCTGATACCGACGGGCAATTGTTGCATCATCATTTCTCAAAGTTGACTTCGTTGATGGGTATCGTTTGGGGCGTACACGTTGATCACACCAATATCGCCACCTGGGAGCCCTTGGATGACAAACCAGTGTGCGCGGTTCTCCATGAATGAGCCCGATTGTCCCACCATTTTTGCAAACTTCTGGGCCAGAAATGAAGCAATGCCGCCTTTGCCAGCACCAGGGCCGGTGTGAGCATTTCCATAGCCCACTGAGGCCTCCAACGACCATGAGCATGCACCAAGCCACAGAGATTTCCCGAGGTCCCAAGCTTTGTCGCCTTGCAGTTTAGTTTCTTGAATTAACAGGATGTCAACCGATGTCAAGGACTAAAGATAATTTCGTAACATGGAGACTGATGAGGTGTCATTAAGACCTCTTACGTTAAAAGAATAAAGGTGTAAATTCATCACTTACTAATGGTTTGTGGGGATTTTGCCACAGCGTCCCCGCCGCTATTACTCTTAGAGATTGCTAGCTTATGGCCCCAACAGTCGAACCCTGACGGGCCCACAGAGGAAGAGGAAGGATTCGAGACCGGCGAGTTCCGGGCACGTGCTGCAGCCTTAACCGAACGAAGAGAGGAAATTTCACCATCACCCGGACTAGTCTCGTTAGGCTGAGAAATACCTTGAGCAGTTTCTATTTGGGTCGGGATAGGTCTACTTCTCTTGGCAGTCAACATGCGCAAGTGACGGACCACTCGTTCGTTATCATATTCTTCTCGTGTTTTACGAACCGGAGTCGAGGAACGAAACAAGGGAGAGGCTCCAGAGGAGAGAGGAGTGGAGTGTCCTTGGCCAGACACAGACTGGGATGAAAGTTGAAGGTCATGAATCTGAACAGAGCTCGTACCACTAGCGCGCAAAGCTTGTGTAATAGAACGAATAGTTAGCCTCTGGAGAGATAGAGCCTGTTGAGAAACTACTACATCCAATGATGGAGCTGAAGATTCCTGAAGTTCACTCCGGTCACTAGTAACTGGAGACAGGAGGCCGTTTTGGGCATCTTCGAATGCTTCTTCCTCATGGGGGTTTGGCTCAAATTCGATATCATCTTCATCCCCATCGGACCCGGCGTGAAAGAAAATCCTGTTACGAGGATTGGGCGTGATGCCGAGGATTTCAAGAGTAATGGAGGCAGGTTCCAGTTGGATCAGATTGTGTTCTGTTGGCAGCTCACTATCTCGAGGGGAGTTAGGGATAATACAGGGATCCTGGGCTGAGCCTGAGCCTGACGGAATCGATTCAGAAACGGTGAGGGTTTTTTGTAATTCATGACCTTGTTGAGGTATGCAAATCTCCGGGTCTTGTGAGGACGGAGCCGGGCCCGCGAATTGTTCTGGAACCTCCAGGTCTATGGCGCTAACTCCCATCTCGCCATCAATGGGTTCGGGATCAAAATCGGTTACATGAATTGGATTGTCTGATGGTTTCATGGGAGAGGGGAGAGGAGCATCAAGAGCCAATTGGGACGGTCCAGAAGCCGTTCCCGGAAGCAAGTCTACTGGAGGCTGTAAGGTATCATTTCCCTCCGAACGCGCAGCATGAATGGGACTTGAGCCAGGGGAAGACACTACTGTAGGGCGTTCAATCTCCATTGCAGTGGGTCCTTCCAAAGACTCTGTGAGGCGCTCACGGACACTGCGACCACCACGGTGCGAGTGGCGGTTACGGTTTCGTGGCGTGGGAGATTTACGGAACCGATGAATAACTGGGATAAACCCTTTGTTATCGGGCTGCCGTCGCCGATCTTCCTCTTGTCTGTGGACCTTGCCGCGCCTCGATTTGTCCCAACTGGAGTTGCGAGCAAAGTAAGGAGAAGAGGCTCTGGCTCCGTGAGCGTCGGGTGATGACCGACTGGCAAGTTGAAGGCGTGAAGATGAACCCACCGGGAAAGAATAATCTCGTCTTAATAGAGTGGAGGAATCAGGTGGTCGAAAACAATTGTCCGGGTTATGCGGAAACTCCGGGCATTAGACCGAACATAATTCCTGTCTTTCATAGACAATGGAAACTTCCGCAAACGACCCATCAATGCTAGCTATATCTAATTTCGACACCAGAGGTTGCTCTGGGGGCAGGACAATGTGGAATCTCGGCGCTTTGTTACACCCGGTAGAGTTGTCAACCTCCAGGACCTTCCCGACGGATTTAGCAACGCGGCGCGCCATTTCCATATATTCTTCCGGGAGGTCATGTAGGGATATCCAAACAGCAAGGAATCTACTGTTTGGTCTGCTTGGGTTGAAAGCAGGGATCCATTTCTGGAACAGAGCTTGTCCTACTGATAGTCTGCAAGGAGTCAAATTAAGTACCGATTGAACGAAATCGAAGGATGCAAGTTTGAGAAAGAAAAAGCCCGCACCAATGACACGAATGAGCTCAACTCGTGCTTGTATCAAATCTTCCAGTTCTCGTACCCAGTCTTCATGGCAAGTACCCTCGGCTAGGGGATTCACAAAGCTGGCGATCACAGCATGCTTTCGGAGATGAGCAACCTCCTTCCGCAACAAGGTCATATCGAGCACAGAAGCTGGAATCACCAAGCTTTCTCTGGGAGGCGAGGTTACTGGAGTGCCGAGAATCCCACGTTCCGAGTCCGGAATGGGTGTCGACTGAGATGCGGCGTGGAGAGGGTCGCGTCCGGAGCCACCAGGTCTTGATTGATCTCCGCACCGTTCTCCTCTGAAATTCAATCCCGCAACATCTCTGTTCCGCACGTCGCACCCATCTTCCGGCCTTGAGTGCTGCAACGCGTCTCGATAACTCCCTGAAGCCATTTGTGTGCATTAGGTTACCGGAATTCGACCCTAAGATCGGATGGTCAGATTTCGTTTCGAGATTACATCGCCGTGGTCTCAGTTCATGCCCAGGGTTGATAGTCGATGTAGTACAATGTCAATGCAATCCAAACCAACATAGAGAGGTTAGAAGTAGAACAAAAAGGGAGGTTAGATGCACTTCTTCTTGGTTAACTCTACTAGCAAACGATGATGTATGCCCACCTAGAAAGTTCATGCAATGATTTGACAAAGATGAGGATTACCCCAATTCATGGCTTTTGGAGTCAAGATGGCCTCGACAATCTATTGATATGGATCATCTTTCATGATGGTTGTCTTCTCAACCTGGCCGGGTCTCAGATACTAGGACACCAATTTTCCGGGGTGCACTCTACATTATGTTTGAGAATCCCGTGCGTTCATAACTCCCTTTAAAAAATCCTGTATACAAGGGGTTATATGTCTAAAAGCTTTTGTATAAAAATTTATTCTATCCTAAATATATGTTTAATGTATGTATACATCAATAAGTTTTAGCTCTAAATATGTTTATTGAACGTATACACAATACGACAATCCCGGGAAGGTCACTCAATGTATTCAAACCACGTGCGATCAAGTGATTTTTCAACCCCTTGTTTACTTTTTAATAAAGATTGATTTAGCTCCAGATTTTTTAGTGTTGTCATATAATCATTATATCTTTTATTTGAAAAGAACTCTTGATTCAATTAAGTTTACCACCACGTCTAAAAACACAATTGAAGATTGAACTTGGTTGTATTTTCACTTCAAATATTTATCAAGATTGCATTTGGATGACAATAGCTTCCAACTTTGGTATACATGAACTAAAACTGAGCCTTCGATTATTGGAAATTTGGCATGGTTCCACACCTCCTATGGGTTTAAAATCAAAAATGAAGTCGACATGATTTTAATGAGCTATTGGGGTCTCAATTTGGAACTTTCTATTTACAACAAATGTCAAATATATGCCAACGTATCTACTATCCCCATCAGCCCTTTAAAAGGTTAATACCCCTTTTGTGCACTCACGTACGTATACTTGTACGTGTTGAGTATACTGCACCCCCTGGGACCGTTTTCAGTCAAACTATCAGGTGCTTTGGACCGGGTCCCCTCTCTGGCGTGGCCATATTGCAAGGAGTACATTACATTACCATTACCTCAGTCACACAATAAGGCACTCATATATGTCGTACCTATCCATGACAATGGCACTTGGAAATGATTGAATACGAGTTGCAGAACCTCTCCCTTTCCACGGTGCCTCGCTGCCGGGCCTCTTCATTTTTGGGCCGTCTGGGTCGCAATCATATTCTTGGGATTTTGCACACGGGCAAAACGGGCCTGCTATTTGTTGTCATGAAGTAGTCACTTTGAATTGGATGAAGGAAGATGTATTTTTGTAAAGTAGGGTAACATGGTGTTTGGTTAACCCCTAAAGGACCAAGAAGCCCGAACTGGACTTCATGTTTTTTTAGCATTTTTGAGTATATCCTATGTAGAGTTCCTTTTGTTCAAATTTATTTGTTTTTTGACCAACACATACAATGTTCTTCATTGATTCCAATGATATAAAATTTGTACCCATCTAAATTATATATTTCAAAATATGACCGATTGAACAAGTTGTTATTTTAAAACCATGAATCCTTAATCCTTTACGGGTTTTGAAATGGAATGAAAATTTTAATCGTAAAACTCAACATGATCACTAATCTTAAAAACAAAACAAATAAAAGCCATCACTTTTTTTTCTTTTTTTTTTCTTCTTTTTCTTCTTTTTCTTCTTTTTCTTCTTTTTCTTCTTTTTCTTCTTTTTCTTCTTTTTCTTTCAAAGAGTGTATACAAGCAGTCCTAAAAAGAAACTGTATACTAAGCAAAATATACCATTCACACCTAATTTACAACTTTTGGCTTGACAATGGCATGTTACATTGGAGTATAATGACCATACAAAGCCTGAAATGAAAATCCCTATAGTACACATGTGGCACAATTAGCGTTCTCGTTTCACATTAAAATTTTAAAAATGACTCTCCATACTTAGACTTGTAAATTTGAAACGTAGTTCTTCTAAAGATATGAAATTATTAGAAAATTTCCTTTCTTTAAAAATATCTTGACTGTCAGAAGTTACAAATACTCAAACTTTTGTCACAATGGGAAAAACAGTAAAATAACTAAAGACTTACTAAATTTACAATGTTGAAATGTTTCGTAGGTTCAAAATTATGATTTATGATACTAAGCTTATGATTTTTCGGAAAACTGTTCAAAATCTCAGGACATAAATGTATACAACATACCATAGAAACTCCTGCATGTAGAGTTTCATTCAAAATTCAGTTTTTTGTGCCAAGTGGACTTATAATTTAGGTTCACTTGCATAGCCTCACCTATTAACCCTTAACCCCTAAAGGACCAAGTGTCCTAAGTAGGACATTTAGAGAATCGGGTAGGTTCCGGTGAACACATTTTTAATCGAATTTTGAAGGACATTTAATAGTAGATTCCCCAATGTGCCACGAAAATGGGGATTCTTTTTTTTTTGAATTCCGACACCGTATGTGAAAGTTATGAGGGGAAATGTGTTTTTTTCGGGAGAAAGGGCAGCGGGGCAGTAGGGAAATAGTTGAATTTTAGGGGGGGGGGGGGGGGGGGGGGGGGGCAACAAGACCACCCCACTTTCCAAACTCATAAAAAAAGTTTAAAATAATATTTTTTAAAAATTAAAAATTATTTTTTTATAAATAAAATTTATTATTTTTAACTAAAAATTATTATTTTAAATTAAAATTATTAGTTTAAACTAAAAGTTAAATTTCATGATTAAAAATATTATTAAAAAAATTGAAAATTAAAATAATTTTTAAAAATAAAAAATAAAAAATAAAAATCGTCCAATGAGGGACTGCCACGTGGCAGTTAACCTTGAGAGTTAGTGGGGTCATGAACATTGGAATGGGTTGACACTTCAATTCCCTTCCTCCACCCTTTATTTCCCCCCTAACCCCCAAAATTCTTAGAAAATGTGCTACATGTCTTCTAAAACTTGGAGATTTATTTTTTTTTTCAAAATTTTTTTCGCCATTCTGTAGAGGGTGGAATGTACTTGTGTTTCACCGCTCGGATTTGTATTTTAAATAAAGAAAGTCGAAAATATTGCAATTCCAAAAACATATAGTCTTTTCTGAACTTTTAAACCCCCAACAAGTGCAAGGTGTTATTCAACATCCTAAACATCTCCGAACGCAACGAAAATTAGTACATAACTAAGGAACATCATATAGAATGTGAAAGTGAAGTGCGACAAGTTTTGGTAGTGAGGTTTTTTTGATGTAGCCGTGGTCAAACGCATCTGAAATTTTCGGGCATGTGTTTTTTTGGGGTGTTTTTTTCCATCAAACGCAATTATCTTGCAATCCGTGCGGTCAAAATCAACGAAATTTGTTGTGTATGTTTTTCAAATAGTTTAGGACAAGATCTTACGGTTAGAAGGTAAAAAATAACATTCTTTTGGATTTTTTGCATGGGGGAGTAAAAATGGCAGCATTGGAGTGTTTTTGGAGGAAAAACACTCCGGTCCTTTAGGGGTTAAACGTCTTTCCAAGCCCCTCGGGTTTGATTTTCAAAACATCTTGCTTCTAGCTGGAGCACTACTCAACTCCTTCTAACCAAACGTAAATCATTGGATGCACAACAAGGTGAGGCATGTGATGTGCAACAACAAATTCTTTCATGTTTGTTTGCAATGTCTAGATCAAGGGTAATGGAGGATCATTTGATTCTTGCCCAAATTCCCAATTGATTCCTTGCGTGCTTGATTCTTTGTTGTGATTGGTCATGCACCCCCGCCTGACCTAAATATATAATCCATATTCTTTCAGAGATGCCCACTCAAGACCTAAAATAGAGTTATCTGTAAAGTCCCTCAAAAGTGGGTGAGTGGACTGTAGTTTGAGTGAATAGTGACATTAATCCTCAAAAAAGAACATGTGTCGGGCACTAAAAAAAAACTGTGGATGCAAACTTTGAAAGCACCAAAATCGGTGCTAAAAAACTTCTCACCCAAGTTTCTATTATTCACCTTCACACATGAAGAAGGTCATTGCTAGCCCCTTTTCTGACAATAGATTCTCGCTATATATACCTAGACCGTTCCCACTCACCCATTCTTTTGATTTCCTAGAACTTCTCTCAATAGTTTTCGTTTCTCCAAATTTTAGTCAAACTAAGGCCCACTCAACCCTTTAGTTTACGGATAACTCTAATGTCGTTTAAGGGTTAATGTAAAAAATCCTTGAGACTACACTGGAGTAGTGCCTTCTTTCTCTATTATTGGGAATGGGGTTGGAATGGTGTCATGTAACTCAAATTTGCATCTTAGACATAAGAAGACAGAAGAATATTGACCCATGTCCGATGATTGCAATTACCAAATATTTCACAACTCTTACCATACTTTGTTGGCAAAAAAATTAGGCTGCGAGAAAATCAGGACGCATCCATGAGCTATTAGAATTATACTAGGTGGTTTGGGTTGCATTGAAGCATATTTGGATCCTTTTGGAACATTTTTATGATTCATTCTTGCTGATTTTTATTTTTTTAATTACCGGTAGTAGAAAGGTGGTATTTGAGCCACGGGGAGGTCACTCCATTGTCAAGTTGAACACCACGTGCGAACAAAGTTTGCTACTCCTATATTATATGCCATAAATAATTTTAAAAATTATGATATTTTTTCTACATATACATAACCATTGATAACATCTTTTGTATATTTTTTTGAAATTTGTAGTCATCTTTGTTTTTTTTAGTAATTGTTTTAGTTCATTTCTACGTCATTCTAGTTAGAAACGGTATATTTTATTAAAAAAGAAAGATCATCAAATTTGGTTATCTTTTTTTTACTATGTAATAGATACTGAGTATATCTACTCATGAAAAAAAATTGATAAAATTTTGACCCATTTTGGTGATGCAACTTAGAAAAAGTAGATTTATTTTGTTCGCACGTGGTTTTCAACTTGACAATGGAGTGACCTCCCCGTGATTTGAGCATCAAGGAATGGTGCAAGAGCGTGGTGCCCAAGACCACCACAAATCATAACAAATTGCAAAATGACAATTTGAACTAAGTATGGCAAAATTTTACGAGACGGAGTCGCTTATTCTATGTAAAGAATTGAGAAAATTGCACTACTTGGGACTTAACCCCTAAACGTCATAGCGTCTAGAAACTGGACGACTAACAGATTCAAACCCTTCTCACGTTCTCATCAATGCTTGGATGAAAGTCATCCAATTTTTTGGAGATTCTTCACCAAGTTGTTGTCCTATCTAACAACTGGATTTAGTCATACTTGATTACATATTTTTCTAAAATTACAAATGTAGAAGTATGTCAAGTCGTTGACCAAGCCAAAATTGCATTGACTGTAGTTCAAAAGTGGTCTTGCAAAAATGAGGTCATAGATTTAAGAAACACAAAAATTTCAAAGAATCACGACGTTTAAGAGTATCTCATTTCAAATTCATTCCAACAAATTTTACTCAAAAAATATTAAAATTTTGTTTGTAATCGAATCTAGAAGGAATTTTTAATTTTAACTTTCAAATGTTATAATTAAATATTGGTGATAGCATTAGTGAATCAAACCATACGGATGGAATCTAAAATTCAAAATTTAGAACTTTCATTTGTATATCAATTCCAAAATATTCTTCTAAATAGTACTTTATGATGATTTTTCTCAAATTGTCAATTCCAGGGACACCTTGGTACGTTTAGGGGTTAAGGTTTGGCTTACACTAGTTTCGTGTAGGGTAAGCAATTCTTTTGAGTGGTTTCATCATTGTAAGGCCACTAAGCACGATAGCGGAGGTTGAGTTCTCAGTGGCTTTATAATGGTGAAGCCACTCAAAAGAGTTCCTTATTCTTTGTAAGCAACCACGGAGATCACAACATTTGACACACTTGTTTCGTTACGATTTTCTTCACTACATGCACTGTATTTTGTTCATTGAACACTAGTAGCAGATCTGTCGTTTTTCATTCTCCATTTCGTAGGAACAGTGAACAGTGGTTGAATATTATGCTTATATTTTTGTCTTCTTGTGACGAAAACCACTCACCAACACTGACACAACCTATGTGCTTGGTGCGATTTCATTCCCTTTTCATTTATAGTAAGTGAAAAATGACACATTTCCTACTAGTGGAACCTTCGTTGTGTTGATTCTCAGCTCTACAAACCTCTAACATGTGACAAGTCATTTTCCTGTGACTAATCCATGCACGGGCTTCCCGAACATGTGATAATAGAGAGGGACAACTGTGCTTCCAAACAGGTTGGAGGCCTTGGATTTAGTTTCTCAGCGTCTTAACATCTTCACATGAGTTCTTGGTTCTAATTTGCTTAATTACATTCTGGTTCTTGCTCGTGCATAAGTGCATGAACTGTCCTCAATTCTCAATAATGATCCTAAAATCTGCATGTTGCAAAACCTATTATAAATAAGAAAAATCCGAACTTCTGCCAAAACTTGGATGTCTAACCTCTGGAAGGCATGAGTTTGGTGGTCCTCTGTTGCTATTGCTTCAAGGCAAGGGATTATCCCATTTACTAGGAACATTTTCATGCAGCTTGTGTAGTCCAGTTCAGTGGATTTCGCACTTTCCTGCAAAGATGCAAAACGATGATTGAAAATTCCCTTATCAATGAACTCTGGAATTAACTCACATCAATGTCAGCATTAGATTTTCATACAATTTCTACTGCACAGTTTCTGGTGGTCGTAGTAGCACAACTATAGCCATCATTTGGTACTAAGTGTATAAATGCGTGTTTGAAACTTGCAGCTTCATTCACATATGATTGAGGCTTGAAAGTACCTCATGTAAAATTTAATTCAGCATTGTATGTATGTGTAATGACTCAGTGAGTTTCGTATATTCATCTAATGCATTGTGTTTGCTGTCAGTTGCAAGCCTGCAGGACAATGACAAGCAACTGTGGAATCACAAGTGTACAATAATATGGAAAAGGACGAGCAGCAATGCAACACATGATGCGTCAATTTTGAAGCTGGGATATTCATGAGAAAATGAGTCTCATCCCCCTCAAAGTCACTGGAAGTGGGATATTAACCCTTTATCGTCCAGATTTAGCATTGATTTCGAAGATGCATTATAATCTGTTTGATGAATAACAAAAATGGAGTTGATGTACAAAGCGAAGATGTAAATGTCAATGTGAAGATCACATCTCTACGGTTGGATTTATCATTTTTTTAATTAATAAATTGTAATTAAAATTTCAGGATTTTCTTTTGAAATTCAATTAAAAAACCCAAATTAACCAAAAAATAATCAAGAATTGTTGTAATGAATTTGGAATAATATGCACTACAAGATGGGATGATTTCCATTATTTGATTCTACTTATTTTGGAAAATCATGTTTAACCCCTAAGCGTTTCTAGCTTTTTTAAGCTTAAAAACATCAATGCTTTTGATGGGTTATAGGTCTAAATTTAAGTGAGGTATAGAAATCTCAGCTGTAAAATCTTGTAGTATACATGTTGTAGATGATGTGGATCAAATTTGGAGTCATTTGGCCACATAGATTGCAAGATCATAATGTTTTATTGTTAAAAAAGGATGCTAGAATTTTCTTAGCAACACATTGGAGGTGAAATTTGTTTCAAAACTACTCAAATGAAAAACTTTAAACTGTAAAGTGGTTCAAAATCATCATATAAACACATTGGTACTAAAAGTAACTCATGAAATTTTTTGATGTGCCTTGAAATGGCCTTGCAATGTCAAAAAATAGCCCAAAAAGTGACCCATTAGACCCAAAAAGCAAAAAGTGTCAAAAATAGACCCGTGCACTAAAATGACTCCCAAACATTAAGAAAAACATGCATTGACATGGTAACCTGACTTCAAGAGGAATCTAACCCAACAATTTTTTTATATTAAAAACGGACATTGGATGAAGGAGATACAAGCCCCCAAAGTTGTAGCCATCAAAATGCACAAAAACTGTCCAAAAAAAAGACCCCTCCTTTCAAATGATTCCCAAAAATTCAATACATCTTGGATTGATCTGAAATTTTTACCACTCAAACTAGACATCATGCGGGGGGGTTTCTTAAAATTTCATTGAAACCGAACATTGTATGCAAAAGTAACAGCTCTTTGAAGTGAAAGTAACTCAAAAAACATCCAAAATATGAACACTGGGACGGTTAGGAGTTACGGTCTCACTTTTTGAAATAAGGATGAAACTCGACATAAACCAATTTTGTTATTTTAAAAAAACTCACAATATCTTATTTTGAAGATTCATATTGCACAAATGATAGTCAACTAGTACAAGAACCAAGAAAAATTTGTTGGATAAAAACTGTCCATTTATGTAGTCAAGAGAGTAATTTGAATCTATTCATCGTCAACTATGTGAACGCAGGCGCGTCAAAGGGTTAACCCCTAAACGTCCTCACTCCTCTCCAAATTCGGCAGTTTTGCAAATATGCATCATAAAATGCAATCCAGAGTGATATTTTGCACTTGATGTAAGAATAAAAGTTGTACATTATAAATTTTAGATTCTATCCATACGGTTAGATCTACGATTGCTATCACCAATATTTTGTATAAAATTTGAAACTTGAAATTGAAAATACTTTTGTAATTTGATTACGAATGAGATATTGATAATTTGGACATGAAATTTGTTGTGATTGGTTGAAATGTAGTACTCTAAGTGTAGTGGTTTTTGAGTTTTTTTTGGTTGCTTAATTTTATGAGTTGACTATTTTAATAGCACTTATACACTGAAATCTTTGAAATTTTGGGTGAATCACTACAACATGAAACGAGGCATAAAAATTTCACAAATCATCCCCTCTCTAATCGGATCACACATACATGAAGCTAACTTTCCATAAAATATATAGTAAAAAATCCGCGCTGCAAAAAGTCAATGACGGATGAGAAATTTGTGTTTGATTTTGTGCATCGTCCACTTTCTGGACGGTTGGACGTTGAGGGGTTAATATGTAAAGGACTAAGAAACCCAAATTGAAGAAGCCCCCAAATATTTATTTATTTTTAGCATTTTTTTAGCATCTTTGAGTAGGTCCTCTCGGGGAGATCACACCCCCTTACGTTTCATAACCACGTGAGAAAAATTTGCTACCCTATATTATATGCCATAGATAATTTTAAAAATTATGATATTTTTTCTACATATACGTAACCATTGATAATATCTTTTGTGTGTTTTTTTGAAATTTTTCGTCATCTTCATTTTTTGTAGTAATTGTTTTAGTTCAATTCTGCGTCATTCTAGTTAGAAACAGTATGTTTTATTAAAAAAACAAATCACCAAATTTGGTTACCATTTTTTACTATGTAATAGATACCGTGTATATCTACTTATGAAAAAAAATTGATAAAATTTTGACCCATTTTGGTGATGCTTTATGTAAAAAGTAGATTTTTTTTATCGCACGTGGTGTTCAACTTGACAATGGAGTGCACCCCCCAGGTAGGCCCTATGTAAACTTCCTGTAGTACAAATTTATTTATTTATTTGACCAACACATTCAATATTCTTCACAAATTCCGGTGATATAAGATTTGGTTCCATTTGAATTATATTTTTCACAATATGATTGATTGAATTTATCATTTAAAACTCATGAATCCTTGATCCTTCAAGGGTTTAGAAACAAAAGCTTGTGGGTCTTTAGCTATCAATTGGCAAATTCATTAAATTCCACAATTTTCAGTCTGATTTGGACATAAGCCAATGATATATCAAGGATATATGGAAGTGAATGACATTTCATAAGTGTAAGTAATGTATAGGGAAAAGTCTAGTGCTTCATACAAAATGCCTAGTGTACTAGTGCCAATAATGCATGTGGGATATGTACAAGTTCTCTAACTTGTCATCTCACTCTTAATCAGTGGTTAAACTTGTTTTACATAAATGTGTATAACTTGAAGAGAAAGACCTGAAATCACAAAATTCATTTTGAAGGTGATATATTACTTGACTGTGCAAGTTTTCTTAGTTGAAAAAAAACTCAAAATAATTTATCCTACCATGCACATTTGAGCTCCAAAAATCTGACAACAACACATTTTCTTATCATTCAACTCGTGCACATTCTTCAACCATACTGAAATTTGTCCATATCTCATGCATAAAAACTTCAAATCAAAAAATAAAATAAAATAAAAAAATGGAGGTGAAAGACAACTTGACCTGAATTTTCTTAGTTGAACATGTTTTAAAATAAGATCATTTTTTGTGCTAAATTGTGCATTGAAATCTACTGAAATATGCCTCCTTTCTATCTCGTACTGACCATCCTACTGTTAGAAGATTTACATGACGATGGCAGTGTCATGTGGGTGAAAGCACGGTAAATTGAACCATTAAAGTCATCCTTAGTACTTGAAATTACAATTGTCTTAGTCAAAGGCCATAAATTACGACTAAAAATTCATATATTTAAGTTCTAATTTGGTAGAGCCCTCCATAGTTCTATTAAGTACTTCAATCCAAAGTTTCAAATCAAAATATTAAGAAAAGGTTACTAAAAGTAAAGCTTGAAAATAGATGTCTAAAATAAATTTCAGGAGCAAATCTGATGAATTGAATCATGTTCAATATGAATATAAATTATATATTCTATAAGTTCATTGTGCATTTGAGGGCTCCAAAGAAAAAAATCTTGAAAAAATAAAAATTTAATGTAATTTCAACATGTTTTACATCTACTTTTCAATTTGGTCATAACTACTTTTCCAATTTTAACTACTTTAACCTTACTATAACACACATAAATACTTATTGAACATGTTTTTTTCAATTTTTTTGGTTAGACTTTGTTAAACATTGTATCTTTTATTTTATCCACAAAAAAAATCACAAAAAGTAAAAAATTTAATGAATTTTTGGACCCTGCATTGTTGCTTCTTCACAGGGATCACAAGTGGTTCAGTTTACTATGCCTTCACCCATGTGCTGAATATATTGGCAGAAACTTGCCACAAACACTGTCTTGATTCTTTCTTTACTACAAAGTTGCCATGAAATGATATTCTAGTCATTTGGCCTGCAAGATTCTTAAACATACAATTTGTTGTTTACACATTTGGCCATATAATCATGCACTTGGTCCCCAAACGCATAATTTTTTTTGTCTAATTTTTTTAAAAAAAAACCGATGATTATTGTCTTTCTTCAATCCCATACATTGTAAACAAACAATTATTTTCATTATTTTTTATTCTTATCTTTATCTTTTCTTTTATTCTTGTCTTCCTCTTGTCTTTCTTCTTGTCTTTCTTTTTGTCTTTCTTCTTGTCTTATTTTTTCTTCAGCTATGGTTGTTGAACCCTAAACAATGAGAGCAAAGCAAAAAATAAAAAATAAAAAAATAATTTATTTATTTATTTGGCCATGGGGTGCTGCTGAATCCTAAATGGCGGCCGCCAAAAAAAAAAACTTTATTTGGCCGTGGCGTGCTACTGAACCCTACACTACGGCTGCCCCAAAAATATAAAAATTAAAAATTAAAATAATGATTTTTTCTATTTTTAGCCGTTGGGTGCACGGCCGCGCACCCAAAGACCCTCCCATCTCCTTCATCTCCATCTCCATCTCCATCTTCATCTCCCTCTTCATCTCCATCTTCATCTCCCTCTTCATCTCCATCTCCATCTCCATCTTCATCTCCATCTCCATCTTCATCTCCCTCATCATCTCCATCTCCATCTTCATCTCCATCTCCATCTTCATCTCCCTCTTCATCTCCATCTCTCTCTCCCTCTCCATCTCTATCTCCATCTCCCTCCCCTCTCTTCATATATATAGGGAAGAAGAGAGGGTCTCTCTCATTCACTCTCCCACTCCCTCTCCCTCCCCGATATATATGAGGAGAGGGGAAGGAGATGAAGAGGGAGAGATTTGTTTTTTTTTTTTTTTTGGGGGGGGGGGGGTCTTTGGGTGCGCGGCCGCGCGGCCGCGCACTCCAACGGCTAAAAATAGAAAATTTTCAAAAAAAAAAGGAAGTTGTTTTTTTTTTTGGAGGGGGGGTGGGGAGGGGGCGGCCACAGTGTAGGGTTCAATAGCACGTCACGGCCAAATAAAGTTTTTTTTTTTTTTTTTTTTGCTTTCATTGTTTAGGGTTCAACAGCGACAGCTGAAGAAAAAGTACAAGAAAAAAAAAGACAAAAAGAAAGACAAAAAGAAAGACAAGAAGGAAGACAAGAAGGAAGACAAGAGGAAGACAAGAAAGAAGACAAGAAAGAAATCAAGAATAAAATAATAATAATAAATATCTAAAAAAGATTAAAAAAAGATAAAGATAAGAATAAAAATTAATTAAAAGAATTATTTGTTTACAATGTAAGCGATTGTAGAAAGAGAACATTGATGTTTTTTAGAGAACTTCTTAACCAGTTTTTTTTAAGTCAAATATGCTTATGAAATGAGCGCACTTGGCCAAGTGCATAAATAGCAAATTGCGTGTTCTTATTGATTCCTTGCATAAATTAGCTCTTCTACAATCTCTGGAGAACTTTGATTTTCCATGATGACATGTGTACAAAAAAATATGACACCGACTAAAGTAGAGACACTCAATTCCGTCTTTGCATCCATTCTTGCATTGTAGACTTGCATTTAACCCTTTAGTGCTCAAGTGACCACATTGTGGTTCTTCATGTGTCGAAAACGCGAATAACGGAAAATCTCTGAAGAATGAATTGTGAAGTTCAGATGATGAGCGTTATAATATACATCTTCTAGAAAAAGAAAATTTCAATTTGAAGTTGTGCAACTATCAAAATACCTATGAACTAAACGCGAAAATACTGTAAATACTTGAAAATACAGTAAATACTCACAAATACAATACATGTACTATGCGGTATTTCTTGTGTTTGGAAGTTTGTTATCTTATTTATTTTTTTGGATTGTATTCTCTTGTTCATGTTCCATTAGTGTATGTATTCCGATCTTGATCCATGTACTAACTCCTTTCATATTTTAATGTATAAATTTTTGTCCTAAACCGTACATGGATAAGTCACTCTCACTTATAAAATTCACAATAATTATGTGTGAGTCCGTTCTTAACATGAAAGATTGCAATGGAGAGGTGTTGACATAGGTCATTGCCGAACATCTTTACTTCCATTTTAGAAAATTTTACCCAAATTCTATTTAACTTTGAAGTCATACACCCCCTAAAATCTCATTTTTGAGTGTGCGTTATATGGTTCAAAGACATACTATGATCTTCCAATCCCACCATTGGATGATTCTCTAATTTTGGCAAAATGTTTTGCACTCCAGTTGAGAATACAATTGTATGGTTACTTTCTAATTTAATCCATTCTATTTCTGGTAGTATCAATCATAGTGGAAAAACTCAGTGAAAACCAGTGAACCCAACTACAGTACCCAAAGCGTTAAAGGGTTAAACTGTTCAACAAAGTGCTTTTGGAAACATTCCCTTTTTTAACTCTCATTGCTTGAATTTGAATTTTATAGGGATTGGTTTTGAGACAACTTTATAGGACGGTTTAAGTGGTTTAAGCAACTTCCACTTTCACAATTCATAGCAATTACATGGCTTATTAAAAAATTAAAGCATATTCTTGTAAAATCATCATTTTCAATTACTAATACTAAAAAAAAAATCTACCTTGGATAAGTGACTTTTTGACACACTGGGTGGTAAACTACTTAGGAACTGAATGGACAAAATTTGCAATGTCTTCTTCTAATGAAGCTTTAACCCCTAACTGCCTAAGCGTCCATTTTTTGGACGATGTACAGATTTTATCCATAATTTCTCATCCGTCATACACTTATAGCAGTGTGGAATTTTTACTGTAGATTCTATGGGAAGTTAGCTTCATGCATATGTGATCCAATTAGAAAGGGGATAATTTATGAAATTTTTATGCCTCATTTCACGTTGTAATGATTCACCCAAAATTTTGAAGATTTCAATGTAAAAGTGCTCTAAAAAAAGTCAACTCATAGAATTAAGCAACCAAAAAATCTCCAAAAATCACTACACTTAGAGTATTACATTTCAACCAATCACAATGAATTTCATCCATAGATTGTCAATATCTTATTCGTAATTGAATTACAAAATAATTTTGAATTTCACGTTTCAAATTTCATACAAAATTATTGGTAATAGCAATCATAGATCTAACCGTACGGATAGAATCTAAAATTCATAATGTACAACTTTTATTCATATATCAAGTTCAAAATATCCCTCTAGGTTGCATTTTATAATGCATCTTTGCAAAACTGCCGAATTTGGAGAGGGCTCTAGGCATGTAGGGGTTAACTATAAGTTTTGCTACGTGACTCTGACCATGACATTTTCAGTAGAACGTTGGAACTTCAAAAGAATTGTATAACATCCATCACAACTTCGTTTACATTTTACATATCATTCATTTCGCACACTTTGTAGTAGCTACATCTGAAACTTGAATGAAGTCAACGTTAAATTCATTAAAATGACGAAATTTCAAGACAGTAAGGTTTTCCAACCTCCACAAAAGAAAAATATGTGTCCCACGGTGGGACACAGTGCAAGTGTCCTATTGTGGTTAATGTCCCAGCTATTAATTAATGCAAGATAGTTCAAATTTTTTTGCAAGTACACTTGGTCAATGTTTCTCTTGTGCTCAGATCTATACCATCCTTTCAAGGGAGAAAAGAAGAAGTTCTGGGGTGAGTGGTAACTAGAATGAAGACCGAGTCAAAGCAGCATTATTTATGCAAATAGCTGGCTGCTGACCAATATATCCAATTGCTATAGTACTCTGAATGGTTTTAATCAATTTACTAATGTGTTAAGTTCGAGTACCTCTGCAGCTACTTTCTCATCGCAGATACAGTAATTATGGGACTTAATAAACTCACTCCAGATAGAGCCACAAACTGACTGAAGGCCCAAGACAAGCCGTGACACTCATGCATGCAAGGCTGTATCTGAGACACAACTCAGTGGACGAGGTTGATCACATTACATAAAAGTACTTCGTAAGCTCAGTTCTCCAAGACCTTACCTGCCCTAGATGGATGTATTGTATGTAATTTTACTTATGTACGCACCCACCCAAAATGCAAGAAAACTATGAGAGCCTGACACCAGTCAATCATGTGTGAGTCTCCCAGGCAAAGTCAACATGGTTTAACTTCTTCTTCTTTAACATTCAATAGCATGCACTGCCTCTGCCTTGGCTCTACAGTAAGGTAGGAGCACCCAATTCCAACAGTGTACCCAATGCCGATAATTTTTAGACATGGTAGTCATTCTAGAACATAAATCTATGTAGAGCATAGATAGCTTATCATTTTTGTCAACAAACAATAAATGCTCTATGATGTGTTTAGATTTGGATTCTAAAATGAATGTCATGTCTAGAAATTATCGGCATTGGGTACACTGTTGGAATTGGGTGCTCCTACCTTAAATGGTGTGGAATATTTCACACCCAACATTACTTCATCAGTAGCTAAGTGGACAGGTGGAGGCTCAAGGTGATGGGCAAAGTGCATGAAGGAAAGGCAGTGGGCATGAAGGCTACTAAATGTTATGAAATAGTGCATTTAGGTTGCCTCTCACTAATTTTCTCGACATTTTACAAACAAATATTTGTTGTTGCAGTAATTTTCATCAACAATGTTTTATAGTATTATAATACAATAATTTATTATAATACATCTTAAGAATAACTCAAAGAGACCTATGCGCCTCTATGTGTACAAGTGGTGACTCATGAGGTAACTTTTTTGGATAAAGCAACCTAATTTCAGTTTTAGGCAACCTAAATGCACTATTTAGTGTAGCTCAAGTTTTACTATTATGTTGGAATGGGTTGGTGTGCGAGAGATTGTGATGAGGAATTGCAAGAATCATTTGGATGCTCTTGCGATTCCTCCCCACAATCTCTTGCATATTCATTCTTACAGTATATAATTTGCACGTCCCCCTTTGCTCTAACATAATGTTAAAATGTACTAACATACAAAAGTTATTTTGTTAGAAGCTTTTTTTTCCTTCATTTTAGACTATGATAGCAACAAATCAAGATTAGTGAGTTGAGTTCTCTTGTTAGTTGAAACTTTGGTTTTGTTCACTACACATTCATATGTAAATGTCCCAAAAACTTTGTTTAAGGTGGTCCTTGAATGTCAAATGAAGAAGCAAACAAAAGGAGATGAAACTTGATCCCACCTTAGTAAATGAGGTCAAGTTTTAACCAAACTATCATTAGAAGAGATATGGGGCCTCAAGAAGGCCCCCACTTCGAATCAGTTGACCAAATATATATATATATATATATATATATATATATATATATATATATATATATATTATAAACAATAAAAATCACAATCTATTGTGGCAGACCGTTTGCCACGTCAGATTGCGATTATTATTATTATTATTATGTTTTATTTATTTATTTATATTGGTTGTTGCCGGTTCACTACTGATCATCAGTTTGACAAAAAGAAGGGGCCTTCTGAAGGCCCAAATTCTCTCCTAATGCTTTGTTTGAAAGGTTTTTATTTACTAAAGGGACTCAAATTATCCCTCCAAATGGACAAAAAGGGGAATTTTTTTGATGTCACACCAATAGATGGGGCCAAGCTATAGTGTCCTATGGTGGTGCCATATACTCATTTGAACACAAAGTTAATGCCAAAATGGACATGTCACACCATGCTTTGGTACTCCAGCTTGGTACCCCAAGTACACCTTTATATAGTCAAAACGTTTAGATCTTGTCAACAACATGTTCCAATTATTTTATTTGAAAGGTTTGATCTAAATTAAGGTAGTCGTCAAAGGTTAATTTGAGACCCTTCAGATCAATATTATCTCCTAAGCGTCCCGACGGCCATATTCTGGCTGCTTTTGGGTACTTTCTCGGGTACCTTCAACTTTGAAGTGATGTAACTTTTGCATTTAGTGTCTGAATTCAATCAAACTTGTTGGAAAACCTACATTCTCTCTTCTAGTTTGTGTGGTAAACATTTCGGATGAATCCAAGATGTACTGAATTTTTGGGAGCTATTTTAGTACACTAGGTTCAATTTTAATTCACCAAATGCATTTTGATGGCTACAACTTCGGGGGCTTGTTTCTCCTTCAACCAATGTCCGTTTTCAATCAAAATTGTTGTATTAGATTATCTTTGAAAGTCTAGTTATTATGGTAATTTTTTAATGTCAATCCAAGTTGTTGTGAATGTTTGGGAATCATTTGAAGTTCAAAATTTGAACGTTTTTGGATTACAGTGAACTTCGGTGTATCTCTCCTTCATACGTTGTCTGATTTCAATAAAAAAAATTGTTGGGAAAGTTGTGTATACTAGTCTTGTTTGTGCAGTAAAATTTCACTTCAATCCAAGATGTTATGAATTTATGATAAACATGTCAATAGAAGGGGGTTCAACCCAATATGTCTTTTATAGAACTCTTTTGCTCCTTTTTGACATTTCAAAGCCATTATGCAAACACATTAACCCCTAATTGCCTAGGCGTCCATTTTTTGGATAATGTACAGATTTCATTCAAATTTCTCATCCGTCATGTACTTTTTGTAGTGTGGAATTTTTACTATAGATTTTATGGGAAGTTAGCTTCATGCATGTGTGAACCGATTAGAAAGGGGATGATTTGTGAAATTTTTATGTCTCATTTCATGTTGCATTGATTCACCAAAACATTCTAAGATCTTAGTTCAAAATAGTTCAAAAGTGCTCTTGAAAAAGTCAACTCGTAGAATTAAGCAACCAAAAAATCTCCAAAAATCACTACACTTAGAGTATTACATTTCAACCCACCGTAACAAATTTCATTTACAAATTCTCAATATCTTGTTCGTAATCGAATTACAAAATAATTTTGAATTTGAAGTTTCAAAATTTATACAAAAATATTGGTGATAGCAATTATAGATCTAACCACACGGATAGAATCTAAAATTCATAATGTACAACTTTTATTGGTACATCAAGTTCAAAATATCCCTCTTAGTTGCATTTTATAATACATCTTTGCAAAACCGATGAAAACTTGAAAATTTGGATGAAAGTGATACAAAATACTATAATCATCATCTATCACCATGTGTAATTTTTTCATGCCATTTTTGGAGCGCTTGCTTCTCTATGCAGGGCCCAGAAGAAGGAGTGTGGTGAGGGACCGGATTTTTCAAGGGGATCTGTCATTTTTATTGGCCCTCCAAAGGATTTTGGCAAGCCCCAACCTCCATCAGCGGTGGAGATGCTCTAACCCCTAAAGGTCATGCCTATGACCATGGAATCATGATTTATATTGTCACACTCAAAATTTCCAACTAATACAAGAATTCAGTTTCATATTTTTAGTATATGAAACCACGTGTCTATTACAATCATTAATTTTTCATAAATTTTGGTGAAATTTTGAAATTACTAAAAGGTGTAAATTACAATGAAGAAAAGTTCAGTAAATGAAAATCATCCATCTATCTAAATTTAGGATTTTTTGCTACACCATGGTAATACCCATCGTTGCCACCAAACTTGTATTAACTACAATAAAACACTCAATTTTCAAAGTTTTTTCAAAAATTCAATGTGGAGTAGAAACTAAATTTGCCAAGCTTCATTTTGTGAGTTAACCCTTAAACGCTCAAACGACCATTTTCTGATTGCTACCCGAATCTAACGGGTTGCCCGAAACAAAAAAATAAGTTTTTGAAAAAATATATATTTAAAAAAAATACTATGTCAATCCGAGTCAAACTCCACCCGGGAGAATTTTTCAAAGTGGATCACTTCAACATTGTCTTAGTGTTGTAAAATTTGCTATTTGGGGAAAGTAATGATGTTCCCTCCATCATTTCTTTTGCTTTTCTGAAGTTTACAATAGATAAACCAACTTTAACCAATCATGCTAAATTTTAAACTCTAAAAGTGAAAATTATAATTTATAAAAAAATTCAAAGGTTAGTGCTTTTAAATTCATTAAAAAAAAATCTAAAGTTATTTTTGGAAGTTTGACCGTATCGATGATTTGTAGAGATGATGCCCTACATTTTGTTTATTGAACCAAACTTCATCAAACATATGGAAGGCACATATTATAACACATTTATGTTTAGTCCAATACCCCTCGGGCTATTAGGGGTTAAGCTTGAATGCAATAGAAGTCATTTTCATAGCCTAAATTTAGTGTTAGAAAAAAAAAGCAGAAAAATCCAAAATACTCTACACAGTTGGCATTGTTTTCACAACTCTTTTTGTAGTTGGGACCCATGTAAATCTAAAAATAGCTTGAATGATTTGCATTTAACCCCTAAAGGACCGGAGTGTTTTTCCTCCAAAAACACTCCAATGCTGCCATCTTTACTCCCCTATGCAAAAATTCCAAAAAAATGTTATTTTTTACCTTCTAATTGTAAAATCTTGTCCTAAACTACTTGAAAAACATACACAACAAATTTTGTTGATTTTGATTGCACGGATTGCAAGATAATTGCATTTGATGGAAAAAATCACCCCAAAAAAACACATGCCCAAAAATTTCAGATACGTTTGACCGTGGCTACATCAAAAACCTCACTACCGAAACTTGTCGCACTTCACTTTCACATTCTATATGATGTTACTTAGTTGTGTACCAATTTTCAATGCGTTTGAAGATGTTTAGGATGTTGAAGAACACCTTGCACTTGTTCGGGGTTTAAAATTTCAAAGAAGACTCTTTGTTATTGGAATTGCAATATTTTTTACTTTTGTTATTTAAAATACAAATCCGAGCGGTGAAACATAAGTACATTCCACCCTCTATAGAATGGCGAAAAAAGATTTGAAAAAAAAAAAAATCTCCAAGTTTTAGAAGACATGTAGCATATTTTCTAAGACTTCTGGGGGTTAGGGGGGAAATAAAGGGTGGAGGAAGGGAATTGAAGTGCCACCTCACCCAACCCATTCCAATGTTTATGACCCCACTAACTCTCAAAGTGGACTGCCACGTGGCAGTCCTTCATTGGACAATTATTTTTATTTTAAAAAATATTTTTAATTATAAAATTGAACTTTTAATTAATAATAATAATAATAATTTAAAATAATAATTTTCAGTTTAAAATACTTTTATTTATAAATTTTTAATTTTTCAAAAATATTATTTTTTAATTTTTAAAAATGAGTTTGGAAAATGGGGTGGTCTTCTGCCCTCCACATTCCACCCCATTTTCCACACTCCGCGCATCTTGTTGCCCCCCCCCCCAAAAAAAATTCAACTATTTCTCTACTGCCCCACTGCCCTTTCTCCCGAAAAAAATACATTTCCCCTCATAACTTCCACATACGGTGTCGGAATTCAAAATAAAAAGAATCCCCATTTTTGTGGCAGTGTGGCACATTGAGGAATCCACTATTAAATTTCCTTTAAAATTCGATTAAAAATGTATTCACCAGAACCTATCTGGTTCTCTAAATGTCCTAGTTAGGACACTTGGTCCTTTAAGGGTTAACTTGAAGGATGGCATGACCAAACAAAATCCTTCACAAAAAGAATAGGATGGAAATCATCTGTGCAACAATTGGAATTGAATAATGAGTTACATTCATAAGCTAGATTTTGACCTCCTAGGCATTTAGGGGCTAAGGCTCGGTCCAAACCATTGCGTAGACAAAACACTCTCGACACTCACCCGTCCAATGCCTTGGCCTCCACTTTACTTACCATGTCATCACAATAGAAAGAGCTCGCATGATAAGCCTTGTCTAGTGAACAAGATTGAAACCACCCGGTTGTGGTGGTGCCAAATTTCTCATGTTTTGTTCGCCTAAGTGGAGAATTATGTGCTGATGTAAAAGCAGAGAAGAGGGGGCTACCGCTAGGGTTTGAATCATGTACCAGACGAAACCAAAATTTGAGTCAATAGAGTTAACCGAAAAAAAAAGGACAAACTCATGTGATGTAAGGTGAGTCAAGGGCAGTTGAGTTGACTGACACGGTTGCTACAAAAGATAGTTGAACTAGTTTTTCCGTCAGATGCATGCGTTGTCTGCCTAAAGTAGCTTGCAAGCTTCTTTCTTGGCCATCCACCTTTTCCGCCAACTATAGAATTTTTTCTATTATAAGATTACAACAGTCCCGAAATCCAAGAAAAAGTAGAATTTTCATTTCGGCTACACTCCTAGAGAGCATAGACCTCCATTCTCTGGAATTTTGGGGGTCAAAACCGAGGTTTTGATTTCGGTTAACTCAAGCCTTACTACCCTAACTAGCAGAACAAACTCTCCATTCACGATGGTCTTTTAGGGCTGCCCGCTATTATTATCATTATTATTATATGCTCATTCAAATGATGAGTTACGTCCCAGCTCGGTAAGCCATCAACTGGCAGGGTGAGAGGACACTTTTTTCCCTTGAAGGTGCTTTTCAGGCAGGCACCCGGTTCTCATGGCAGAAGGCCTGGTTTTCTGTCAGCAGGCAACACTCACACGCTTGCTCGTCGTCTAGGTAGGTAGATATGCTTTAGGGTGGCGCGTTCGATCAAGTTTCTGTCAGTGATATATGTACCTCACTACCTCGATCTGTTGTTCATCGATCAATCGATCCATGCACAACTTAACTTCAGTAGGTAGGATTTGATTTGAGCTCAGTGACCCAGCAAGCAGCAGGCTAGGCGTCTTCTGAGTGTGAAGGAAGGCTTTAATTCAATCAATTCTTCTCGGTGTGGCTGGCCGGGTGCTTGCTCACGATGCATGAATTATTTACACCACCCTGTCATTACTTTTGGCCGGGTAGCTAACTATCTATCTAGTGGTGTGATTACTTCGACAGTCGTAATTCAGTTCTTAGTTGGGACGTTTGATGAACAATTTTACAACCTTGAATGATCAAGATTTGAACAGATACGACCTGCCAGGAATTGACCAGATACCACCCAATGAATGAGTGTGTCTGAGTTCGATCGATCACCGGCAGTCGATTCCAGTTAATGCGCTCGGTCGAAGTAGAGTAGTGACGCTTCTGGAGTCGTTAGCTTGCGAGGACATACCTTCTAGATCGTGTGATGGAGCTGCTTTTAGTTAGGTATTACAATTGGATGGTGGTGTTTCTAAGTTGGGGTATGGTCTTCGCCGGGTGAGCTCTGCAAGTAATCTAGACAAACTGTCGATCGATCGCCATGGAGCTCCAAGCTCGAGCTAGTACTACCTTGATGGGAAGATTAACGCGTCACTTTCAGCGGCTAAAACCTCGACGTCTCGCTCTCAAACTCAGTGCTTAATTCGTCAGTCGAAGAGCTTTGCAGCCATCGAGCAATCTACTACGGTTACCAGCTTGTCTGTGATCACTACTTGGAATTGGATTGCTTTTCCCTGTGCTCGAGGTTTTGCTCCTTGGTTTTCGTGATAGAGTAATTCGATAGCAGTTTTAGGAGCTTACGGTGCGTTAATTGTCGACGGCGCGATGTGGAGATCAGTGCCAAGCAGGGGGGGATCGAAATTGGTGAGTGATCATGAGGCAGTGGACTGTAGTGACGACGATGCGGTGGCGAAAACGAAGCCAGTGCTGCTGCGAGGATCCGTGACGGATCACGACGCGGTGTGGGTGCGCAAGGGCTACGTGGTGGCGGGCGTGGCGCTCGTGACGCTGTTTCTGCTGTCCGGGTTGCTCACTACGCACGGATCCACTAATCTCACCACCATCACCACGTTGAACTACCTGCGCACATTCAACGTGGACTCCTCCGTCATCCCGGCGGTGGACGACCCGGACCTGGAGGATTCACTCATCATGGAAGCCGAGCTCGCGGACTTGGAATTAATCCACCCGGAGCAGCGAAAGAACACCTCCAATTGCAACGAGCGCGACGCGAAGCTGAAGGTGTTCATGTACGATTTGCCTGCGGCGTTTCACTACGGGATGATCCAAGGGTTCCCGGAGAAGGAGGGGGAGATTTGGCCCGGGAATGTGAGTGCGATCCCGCGCTACCCGGGGGGATTGTACCAGCAACACAGCCCCGAGTACTGGCTGGTATCAGATCTCGTCACGTCCGACTTGCCCGACCGCAGCAGCCCTTGCACCGCGTTCCGCGTCAGGCGATGGCAGGACGCGGACATTATCCTGGTGCCGTTCTTCGCGTCTTTGAGCTACAACAAATACTCCCGCACTAAGGTACGTAGATTAGAGAGTTCCCAGTACTCAAAACCTCTTTATCATGACCTCGAATCTCCTGCACACTCACTGGGGAAATCCAAAATGTCTACAGAAGGATGTCACAATTCCTTACTCAATTACAGTCCTTTTTTTGTTTTTTTTTGGGTCACAATTGAGTAAGGAATTGTGACAAAAAAAGGACATTTTTCCAGCAGACATTTCGAATTTCCTCAGTGACTTGTCACACATTCAATTGATGAAAAAAGTTGGGACCCCAGCTAGCAGGTGGTAAGAATGATTAATTGAAGAGGTTTTGATTGTTACAGGGGCTGATTCCTTCCGCAAACAAGGCGAGCAAGCTCGTGGACGTGAACCAGGAGCTGCAGGCGAAGCTGATGGCGTTCCTGAAAGCGCAGCCTGCGTGGCAGGCGCGCGCGGCGGATCACGTGCTCGTCATCCACCACCCCAACAGCATGGCGGCCATGCGATCGCACTTTCGCAGTGGTATGTATAATAAATCCACTACAGTAATGGTTTTTTTAACCCTTTGCTTCCCACCTCTAGGTTGCAATGCTTCGGTGCTTCTTGGGCGCAAACCGTGCTTGCACACTAAATTAAATTCACGGCTTGTAAGTGATCATGTTGCATAGATTAACCATATAGATGCATAAAAAACCATCTCTGGAATTTGGTGAATTCACCGGAATACAGTGGGAAAGCAAAAAATGGTCAAGTGGGAAGCAAAGGGTTTAATCACCTGCTAGAACTATATGTCAATACCACTGTTTGCGAGTTTGAAGATTACAGTCAACGGTGGTTTAGGTTTTTTCCGAGTCTTTTTCTACAACTTCTTGCATCAATTCTGAATTGCTTGATTTGGCAGGGATTTTCGTGGTGGCGGATTTCGGTCGTTATGGTGCAGAGGTGGCGAACGACGTGGTGGCGCCCTACAAGCATGTGATCCCACGTTTCGATGCCGACGCCGACACGGGTGTAGCGAGCTTTGGGCTGCGACCCACGTTGCTGTTCTTCCAGGGCGCGATAGTGCGGAAGCAAGGGGGCGTGATCCGGCAACAGTTGTACAGTCTTCTCCATGGCGAGCCGGACGTGGTGTTTGCTACGGGCGCCACCACGAGTGCGGGGATCCGCAGCGCGACGCGCGGGATGCGCGGGTCGAAGTTCTGCCTGCACCTGGCGGGCGACACGCCGTCGTCAAATCGGCTGTTCGACGCGGTGGCGAGCCGGTGCGTGCCGCTGGTCATCAGCGACAAGATCGAGCTGCCGTTCGAAGACGTGCTCGACTACAGCGAGTTTTGTGTGTTCGTGAACTCCAGCGACGCGCTCCGCAAGGGCTTCCTCACAAATCTGCTCAGGCATTTCCCCGTGGAAGATTGGACTCGCATGCACGATCGCTTGGTGGAAGTCCAGCGTCATTTCCAGTGGCAGCACCCCACCGAGCTCGGCGACGCCGTGCACATGACATGGGACGCTATTGCTCGCAAGGTGCCTGCTCTCACTCTGGCTCGTCACAAGCGCCGCCGCTACGGCCGGTCTCACGCTGGGATGTGAGCCCCATTATTTTTCTGACCCGGCCCTTTTAAGGGCTCCTTATTCTTCCTAAACCGGACCAATATGCGGCATGCAACATGACATCAAAGTTCTACATCGGCCACAAGTACTTTGACACTACTTTGGGATTTGAACTATGACACGTCCTAATACATCTTTTGAAGGCTCGTTTTACACAAGATGGCACAATCAGTAAGGCAATTTCCATGTGGAAATTTGTGAATCAGCGTTTCAAAGGACGAATCTAATGATGAAGATGTGCGAATCCGAGGGAGGTCGTATGGTTTCTATGTGATTTTCTACTGGTACATGGATACATGCCAAATTTTGTGGCAATCGATGCTTAGAGCCCACAATTTTCCCTTTAGAAAAAATCCGCGAAAGTAGCCTGAGTCTGAAAGGAGCATGGCACTGTAATGGTACCACTGGTTTAGGGTTTAGTGAGGGTTTAGGATAGCCAATGCAACCCGTCAGTACCGATGTCTCTTTTTCTCACTTATTGATATCATGAGGTTCAGATCAAGGGGCAGTAAAGCCATGTTGTAAATAATTAGATCCTGCTGGTGATTTGAGTATTCAACAAGGACCAAAACTTACACTCAACGGCTGGCTATACTGTATTGTACAGTACTTTGTACAGGCTTGTGAGGAGCAGTTTATGTATGTGTCAGTAATGAGAAACATGTGAGCACATCAATTGTGGAGCAGCAAAAATCCTGGAACCCAATTCTTTATAGTTAAGGTGGCAGAGTCTCAGTGTATGGGAACACTAGTAGAATCATGCCCAGGCAAAATTATTGTGCATGCGTGGAATTGGGCACTACTTGCTTGGACATCTCTCTCGGTAGTGCTACCTTTTCTACTAGTGAAATGTT
Source organism: Pohlia nutans (assembly GCA_022496805.1). Classification (NCBI taxonomy): domain Eukaryota; kingdom Viridiplantae; phylum Streptophyta; class Bryopsida; order Bryales; family Mniaceae; genus Pohlia; species Pohlia nutans. The sequence goes on along the minus strand of CM040088.1, from coordinate 5,437,535 downwards.
AGGGGGTTTGTTACAAAATTGGGCACAATATGATTCTTCTTTCCTAATAATACTAGCCCCTCGTAGAGTTTTGAATTGCCTTTTAGGATCACCTTCCTAATAGGAACATTCCGCATTCCTAATAGGTAATAGGTATGTGATGCAACTTAGGGTTCATAACATTCTTACCTTAGTGTGAAAACCATCCTTCTAGAACCTACATAATATCATGTAGTTTCTTTTCTAATAGGGTTCAGGTACATTCACACTTGGTGTTTGGAGTGATCTTAGCAAAGTGAGTGTAGTTCGAAAGCATATTTAAATTCATTCATAAAACCCTTAATAACATCACTCTTTTAACACCAAGTGAGAATATATTGTTGTTTTACTTGAGAGAAAGTTTAGAAACAATGAAAGAAGGAGAAAAAATATTCAAAGAAGTAGACAACAAAAGATTCAAAGGAGACAAAAATAAATAAATAAATAAATAGAGGATGTATAAAATTTATTGTTTGTCTCCTAGTTTGTTTCCTACACAAAGATTTTCTCTATTTCTCTTTAATACAATTTCCACTTGAGATAACATTGTACAAGGTGAGATGAAATTTATGAATCTTTTTGTGCAAAAAAGTATCCTCGTGGCACCATGGGTAATTAATTTTCTAAAAGGTTGAATGTTGCAGGTCAGAAAATGTTATGTTGGTTTCCATGTGGTGTTGCTTGGGTACCCTCGATCAGATCTTCATTTGGTGGTGAAGATAACAATTGACGTAGAAAATGCGTGGTGTGGAATTGAGGGTGCGAGGTGTAAAATATTCTTGGAATATTATGCCACGTAATAGTTTAGGGTTAGGGTTTAAGATTTTGAGGTTTAGGGTTTGGGATTTAGGATTTAGAGTTTAGAATTTAGAGCTTAAAAAATATTATTGTTGATGTCAATGAATATTTTGGGAATATTATGGAAATATACCTCATCCACACCCCGAACCCCATACCCTCAATTCCGCACCACTCAGGAATTGACCTCTTTCTTTCTTTTGACCTCTCTCTTCTTCTTCTTCTTCTTTTTTTTTTTTTTTTTTTTTTTTTCTTTTTTTTCTTCGTAAATGTTGCTAGGTGCTCCTAATTGGTCGCTCCGAACAAGTTTAACCCCTAAATGCCTAGAGCCCTCTCCAAATTCGGCAGTTTTGCAAAGATGCATTATAAAATGCAACCTAGAGGGATATTTTGAAGTTGATATATGAATAAAAGTTGTACATTATGAATTTTAGATTCTATCCATACAGTTAGATCTATGATTGCTATTACCAATAATTTTGTATGAAATTTGAAACGTGAAATTCAAAATTATTTTGTAATTCAATTACGAATAAGATATTGACAATCTACGGACAAAATTCATTGTGATTGGTTGAAATGTAATACTCTAAGTGTAGTGATTTTTGGAGATTTTTTGGTTGCTAAATTTTATGAGTTGACTTTTTTTAGAGCACTTTTACACTAAAATCTTCAAAATTTTGGGTGAATCACTACAACATGAAATGAGGCATAAAAATTTCAAAAATCATCCCCTTTCTAATCGGATCACATATGCATGAAGCTAACTTCCCATAGAATCTACAGTAAAAATTCCACACTGCTATAAGTGCATGACGGATGAGAAATTATGGATGAAATCTGTACATTGTCCAAAAAATGGACGCTTAGGCAGTTAGGGGTTAAAGCAAATTTGAGACTGATCAGGACTACTGAAGTCATGTCTTGAAAAGTCTGACTAGCTCAATGTCCAAGAAACTATTTGACTCTGGCTGCCTGGCACCAATTTGTGTGTACATGTGGCTCAACTTTTGCTTTACCAGAGAATCTGCCTTGCATGCATGATTTGCAGAGTAACGTGGAATAAGATTCCTCTAAAGCATTAGAGTTAACCGAAAAGTCAGCCCAAAGAGGAAAGTTTTAGCAAACTCGTGTTGATTCTTTTTGAACTCATATTGAAATATAAATAGACCAAAAACTAGTCTATGATGAGTTGGGAGACAATCTAAAGCAAGCCATTGTCATTATTCTCCACAGCTCGCAATGACTACCACACCTTCCACCAAAGCTCCAAGCCCATGGCCCACAAGGGGACAATTTATGACACGACACTATTCAATCCAAGTATAGTTCAAGAAAGAGGTTAGAAGTATGGCAAAAAGGGAGGTTAGATGGGCTTCTTTTCGGTTAACTCAAGTGCTACAAATGTTTATTTATTTATTTTAAGGGAGGCCCAATTTTTTTATATTTTCATTTTGGGGTCCCATGATACTTAATAGAAACACATAACATAATGAGAGCATGGCCACCCATGCCCTTCCAGAGTCTCACATATTTCAAAAATTAGATGAAAAGTGTCAAGGGCCCTTTAGAAATGCCTCTTGACTCTCAATCCTAGCGTGTTAAGAAATGGCCCTTCAAATCACTGTTTAGTTGACTATATCCCACATTCTACTTGTGATTGGTACATTTGACTATTTGATGTGCACTTTTGATGTATGAGGGGCTTGCAAGGGTGGAGGAGTGTAAGTACAAGGGTTTTTCAAACGTAGATGAATAATTTCAGCGAGTCAGCTCTAGCGTGCATGGGTGTGAATGCTCTGATAGCGTAGTGCAATGGAGCTCCCTTTTGAAAACCGGATCTGGATCAAAAGAGGATTTTCAATTATATTCACTTTTCTAAATAATGAGAGAATGTCATTTGTATTCCATGAATTGTTGGACTACCGTGTCATTGCCACGTACATATAGTCTCTAATTGTGACTAGACTGTGGTCCCATTGCAAAAGGGGGATAGCTCCCATTGCTCTATTATATTATGCACTACGCGCATAGACTAGCAAAAAGACTCACGAGAAGACCCCACATGACAAACTAAACTAGTTGTAGGTCTTTTTAGACATTCTTCTCTAGTCTACGCGGGTGGTGTTTTTACTAGTGTGAGTTATTTTTGAAGATGTTGGAGGACCCACAAAACATCACTCGTTTGTAAGACTAATTTAGTGCATTAAGTGGAATGGGTTGTAACAACCCCCTCCCAATTTTGGTCATGTACTAGGTGTCCTCAACAACTACCAATGAACCAAAAATCGACCACTTGTAATCCCCAAGGATTTTTAAACTAACTACTTGTGATTCAATAGAGGACTTATACAAGTGGACAGAATTGAGGTTTCCAAGATATAATTCATGATACTTTTGTGTTTAAAAAAAATCACGTAGAGCAAAATGACCCATAACCACCGACCCCTTCTTTCAACAACTACCACCCAAGAACCCCAAAACCAACCACTTGTGATGCAATTAGGAGCTTCTACAAGTGAATGAAATTAGGGTTTCTAGGATGCAATTCACAATACTTTTTGAGTTAGAAAAACCACCATTTATATTCAATAAGTTTATATTTATATATCATCAATTTTTTAATATTTAGCTGTCTCTGCTCCAATGGGAGAGATTAATCGATAGTTCAAAAATGTAGAAAGTTCTTATGCTCACGAAAAATGAGACATGTGTAAAAATGCATTAATAGCATGTTGAGGCCACCATCCCATGATAAATTTCTTATGTTTAGTATAATTGAAACATATAGTTATAGAAATAGTAGCAAGTTAAATTATGAGGATAGTATGGAGGATTACATGAAATGAGACATAAAAATTATGCATTTATATTTAAAGCAAAGCTAAGAGTGACACTTGCATTTAGCTACTTGATTTTGAAAATTTCAAGAAATAAATATGGATTATATTTCATAGACAAAACCTAGATAACATTCTTAAGCAGAAGAATACTGCACCGCGTACTGCTTGGTTGATCTTTTACTAGTACAATAACTTTCTTTGGAACTAGAGAGAAAGATGACACTTGCCATTCTATGAGAGAATTTAGTAGGTGTCAAGCAAGTAAGACAAACTTGAGATGTAAAAACAAAGAGCATGCAGGAACATCCAAGAGAATCTTGAAAACTTTAGTTCAGGTATTCAAGTCTAGGGCTTAATAATGTTATGTACACTGCAATCTTTATTTAATCTATTGTAAGTGAAAAATTGACCTAGTGCACAAATTACTATGAACAATTTTGCATTTGTACTTAATTTCACCTTATTTGATTTTTTGGAGAACGATGAAAAGTTGTGTTTCTAATAGTCTATACGATCCTACATGAAGTTGTGGGACTAAAATGGGCCAAATATATCATTCTTGACCCTACAAAATTTTATCCTTGTAGAAAATTATCCAATGCAATATAAAGATATCTTTTTTTGCAATTTGATACCAATTTGATTCCAAATTTTTATTTCACCTTGTTCAATTTTATCTCAAGGGATAATCGTATAAAAAAGATGTAGAAGAAATCTTTATTTAGGAGACAAAGAAAGAATTTACAAGACCTTTCTCTCTTTTGTCTCCTTTGATGAATTCTAGTGTGAAAACCATCCTTTTAGAGTCGAGGTAATACCTAATAGCTTCTTATCTTATAAGGTTATTCTATTAGAAACAAATGTAGAAATATAGAGAGAAAAAAGGAGATAAAGAAGAACCAAAGAAGCTGACAACAAAAGACAAAAAAGGAGACGAAAAAAACAAAAAAAAGTGGTGTAAAATTCCTTGTTTGTCTCTTAGTTTGTCTCCTACACAAAAATTATATATCTCTCTATAACAATTACCACTTGAGAAAAAATTGTACAGGGTGAGATAAAAAATAATTGGAATCAAATTGATATTTTTGTATGCAAAAATATATCTTTCTAACTACATGATAATTTTCTACATGAATGAACAGTTGTTGTAGGTCAAAAAATGGTTATGGCCTCGGCCTCCTATAATTGAGCTACTTTATACCCTTACATTCTGTTAACCCCTAAGCGTCCAAGGAGCCCCATGGGGCCATATTTGGTTTTTCAATCAAACGCTCATTTTCACCTAATTCCTAATTTCAAATGAAAATGATCTCAACTAAAAAAGTGTGAGGGGATTTTTCTACTTTCTACTCCAATTTGCCATTCTTTAAAATTGTTAAAATTTTCATTTTTTACAGCACTTAAAGCTCAAACCTTAAAATTTCAATATACACTCTAGAAAAGTTTTTTCTATCGATTTCTTTTTATGTAAGTTCAAGAAGCATGCGACCTACACCTTGTTGTTCATTACTATTATTTACAATTTCCCTAAAGATTTCATACTAGTTTAAGCATTTTTGTAATTACTATGATTTTCACAAGAAAATAACTTTGAAATTATTATAAAATTCATTTTTATTTACGGGTAAATCGGTTTAACAATATCTTATATGAGACAAATACCCAAAAAAAATATTGTTAAAAAATGTGAGGGATTGATGAGGTTTGACTGGGTAACTGTAGTGTGGATGTTTAAGGGTTAAAACAATGAACTACATCATCTGAAGATCCAGCCTTGAGTGTTCATGAGAGCTTCCTTTGTAGTGTACCCATAACATTCTTTAGCTAGTACTGTAACACACCCTTTTGTTTGTGCAGAAAATCAACATATGAACAGGGAATTGATGTAGAAACTGTTAAAAAAGAGAAGTTTGTTGAGTTGCCAAGCCATCATTAGGTAGAGATGGCTTTGATTCTTCAGAAGATTACGATTCCTGCAACGATTCTGGCCTGCGATGCCGATTCCCAAGGGCGGACAGTGGGGCTGCTAAAGAATGTTATGAGTAGCTCACTCTCAAGGCACTCACTGAAAAGGAAAAGTGAGAAAAAGAAACATGAAATCAATGGAGATGTGGCTGCACTCAGCCTCTCAACCTTGCGCTTGGCCATTGTGGCTATGGCGATGGACTCCACTTGGCAATGCTAAATGCCGCCGATGCCAATTGCACTCTTCTCCTTCTTCTCTCTCGCCGAGTTGTTGCAGCAACGGAACTTGCTGTAGGAATTCCACCAGAAAAAAATGGTGCTGTTTCTACTCCACAGCGTGACCTCACAAGTGCGCAGTAGTTTTGTGCGCCCCACCATTCCCATTCCTTTGCATTCCACCCGATGCGCAAACTCTCCTTTCAAGCAGCTCCAACAGCCCCGCTTGCCCACCAGCTTCACCTTGTCTTCTTCTTCTTCTTCTTCAATCCCGTTGAATCCGTTGCCACGCCGGTTTCCAATGAGGTGTGCACATTAACCCCTAAGCGTCCACTGTGTATTTTCTGTAGTGTAGGAAAATTGGACCCCCCCGTGCTGCAAATCATCCGTTTGTGTGAAAATGACTTCAGTTTGACACTGTTGATCTTGTAGTATAGAACACGAGCTTGCAATCAGAAAACTGTTGATCTTGTAGTATAGAATAAGAGCTTGCAATCAGAAAACCGAGGTAAAATGAGAAAATGCCACCGTTGCAAAGGTGTTTTAGACGCTTAGGGGTTAAGCATGGTTTTTAGGATTAGATTTCAACCTATTTTTGGAACACCGTGTGAATAAACTATGAAGAATTTCCAATGTGCTAGGGTTGCTTGCTTGCTTTTGAGTAAGGGTTACAACGTCGTGTAGGGCTCAGAAACAAGAGAATGAAATGCAAGAAGAAGCTGCCATGCCGGTCTCGGATTCAGACTCCCTTCAAGGTAACGGACTACGCCACCGTTAATTCAGCTCTGGTCTCGATTTCGTATGAATTCGTAACCCTAATTTTTGGTCATTTTTGAGCAAATTAGGGTTGAGAGCACTTCATAGTATCCCTCAGCTGAACCACTCTTGTTCAACATTGGTTCTTTCTTTCAACTATAGATTGGAAAGGTGATATAATAGCCTGTTTTTTAACAAGGAAGAGCAATGTGCATACTTTCTATAGTGGAAAACTGGAGAGAAAGGTGAGCTGTAGAATGTTATGGCAAGTGTTGTTTGAATTTTGAGAGGAGATGGTGGTAAAGGAAACACATCTAAATGCGATAGTTTAAAAATACTTGAACTAGAAATCATAATTAGCAAATTGAAGAGTGTCTTGGGAATTGAAATCAGTTGATTGAGTGAGTTAATTCATAATGGGTTGTAGACACCTGTTTTGACCACATTGGGGAATGGAAAAAAGATTTAGCAATTAAATGAGAAGTATTTGAGCAAAGGAGTTTTATTATATGACACAAGTAAACACCCCAAACTCAGATTATGAATTGTTCATGCATGAATAAATTTGACAGAGAATATAATGTTGAAAATATCTAAAGTCACTTAATGCAACCCTCATTGCATTAAAACCCCCAATATTATTGTCATCTGTGAAATCCAAACGGGCATTTCAATTGTGAATTCCTTGTGTGTCTAGATATGAGTCTGCGAGGGTGGCCCAAGGTGGCATTGTCTCTGTTTGCTCTAGGCTTCCTGCTTGGCCCGCCTTTGGATGGCATCCACTCACGCGTCCAGCTGCAAATCTACGACCGTGGTGCTATTGACATTGCTGGTTTCCACACCAACATTTGGGTAATCATTGCTTTCATTCTTTACTTCATGTAATTTACTCTTAATTCACGCCTTGTTTTAAAAAAAACAATCAAAGTTATTTTCTTTTTTCATGATGTCATTGAAGCAATTGTGTCACTCTTTTCATTAAAATGTCATAAGGTCATGGTCTATAACCTTCTTCCTCAATGTGAGCCCTTCATGAGAAGCTTTTTTTAAATTTAGGGTCTCAAAACAAATGGACTGGTTATTCACTCGTTTTTGAATGAAACCAAAGTTATTTACTTCTTCTTCATGATGCCAAATCCAAGTTTTTGAGGCAACTATGTCACTCTTGTATTCAAAGGTTAAGTCAAAATATATTATCTTCAATTTGAACCCTTCAATTAATTAAAAAATATAAAATTGAATTGAACTATGTCCAATAACCTTCAAACTCTTATTTGAGGTATGTACAGTACACCTAAAAACATCTAAGCAGGCATATGAATATAGTTCCTATTATTAGACTACGGGATTGAATGTTTGTTGCGTCTTGTTAGCAATTGACTAAGGTTTTCCAGAGTAGTAGAGGATGGGAACTTAGTGTTCTAATGTCGGGGTTGCAATATTTTGTTGAGCAGGTATTTCCGATGCTTGGTCTCTTCTACAGCGTTGTGGGAGTTTTGCAGCTTGTTCTTGACAAATATTTGGCACGGAAGGGTAATTTGCCGACTGCAGACCTGAGGAAGGTGGTATTATCATTCATGTAAGTCTGACAAAACATAATGACAATTGCTTTGCATTACTGATAGTTTTGAAATTCATTTTCATGGTGGTCAGGTAGGAAACCCATTCCCATGGCCTTCAGCTGTTTTCAGCGGTTTCTCTTATTACAATGGAATCCTCTTTTCTGCATTTTCAACGCACCAAAATATGTGTTACTTGGATATCGTACAAATGAGTTTAGGAATTTTCAAATTTTTGCTCATAGGGTGAATAAAATCATGGATAGGTTTTGGCTCTTCAGCTTTTGTACATTGGCATGCCTACCCATGGCAAAAGGTCTCCTAAGAGATGTTACATGAATGGGATTTGTTGTCTCTACCTTAAGGCCAAACAATAGAAATTTTTAATATCCAATGAAAATGAGACATTTGTTGAGAGCAATAGTAGCATATTGGGACTCATCATTTCAAAGAATAAGTTTCTTATGTTTGATAGAATTATGACATGTGGTTCTAGGAATAGTGGCATTCTACGATTGTTAATTAAGGTTTTTAAAATTTTCAATCAGTGAGAATTGTACTAAGAGGATTATACGAAGACATGTGAAAATTATGCATTTTTTGGGGGTACAGATACTTGCGATTTTTCCGCTTATTTTTGGGATCATTTGTTTGTGCAGAACATTGGTGACATTGCTAGAAGTGAGCGCGGAGCTCTACAAAGCGGGCGTTCCATTCAACATTGAGGCTTACACGCTCTTCTTTTTGGCAGAGGCCAATTGGCTGGTGTTTGAGAACACATGGTGGGGGTTTGGGCTTGCCACCGTTGTGGGCATTGCATGCCCTCTTCTAGAAGTGCCCATCAACAAGTATGTTTTTTTAAAATCTTGAATGCTTGAGTCCCTTAAATATTAGATCATGTTGTGATCATTTTTCTTAATAATTAAATTCATTATATTGGCGCAATTCAGAGCGCCAAAATTGTGACATTCAAGTGTACAAAGCTCTAAAATCTGGGATTAATATATATATCTAAAGCTATAGAATAGTGCCGACTTTGTGAATTTCCGCCAAGTTAACGAATAAAAGTTCTTAATAAAAGTCTCTCATCTTGGCCTTATTTGTTGTACCATTGATCACTCAGGCTATTTGGCCTCTGGCACTATCCGAAAGGCAACGTGGAGATTTTTGGTGAGGTATAGCAGATTCTCAACGATGCTTGTTTTTTGCATGGTGTATTAAAGGTTGGCTTACATTTGTCCAAACAAGCCGTGAGGACAAGCCATTTTAACGTAGCAATGTGACTAATGCAAAAGTTGAAGACTTTTCCTTTACAGTTTGTCCTCATGGTTCTTGAAAATCTTAACAATGAATGATAAAATGACACAGATACTTTTTGTGAGTGATCTTGTCTGTTTGACCATTTGGTGAAATATTCCAAATAATATCAACTCCACAAAATGATCAAACAAACGAGAACACTTTAGTTTGAACATATAACCTATTTATTTATTAATGTCTTGCTATCTTATATATGTCTTTGTCTCAACTTTTGGCATATTTGAAGATGTGTAAACCGGCCCTACTTACTGTAAGGGTTGCTTTTTACATTTTGTGGTTATTTAAAGACTTTAGTTGACACTGACTTTGTACTGTTCATTGTAATTTCAAATTTTGAGGCAAGCTTATAATTAATGGGGTGAGCTTTTGGTGCAGAGTACGGTAACATGGGTTCTGGCATGCTACTTTTTCTACACGCCATTCATCTCCAACCTTGCCCGGTACCTTTCCTCGGTTTTTCGCACTCGCTCGCCACAAAAGCGTCTTGACTAGAAGATGGTGCAACTTCAAATGAGATTGTCCCTCTCTATTATGACATGTTTGGAAAGCCCTAACTTAAGGTGGCAGGCAATCCCACAGAAATGACTTGTCACATGTAGTGTATTGATTGAAACAATAATATCATCATAATTATTATGGAGTGTTCTATTATGGAGGGTAGACTATGCATCTGAAGTCTTTTGAACCAGGAACCATGTTACCAGTGGGCAGCCTTTGTGTGGAGCGAGCTTTTCTTGTTGATTGTAGAAAGAATTTGTAGGTTGGATTTGTACATGACACCGAAATGTTCCTCCTGTAGTGTAGTGTAGTGTAAAATTTGGTTAATCAGTTTCCTTCTGAACAAATCTCAGAAGGTTGTAATCACACTTTTTGCACGTTTTGGTAAATATTAGTGATTCTTAAATGACCGTGTATTTCCTTCACTTTGTATGCTCCATTTTGCCACTGAAAATTATTTTATTTTACTTTTCATGAATGTCTTCTATAAGGAAAACAATTAGATCATTTGGTGAAGATTTCGACATTACCATGAATTTGTGAAGAAAAAGTGAAGAAATTACAAATGAATTGGAAGTTTCTTCATAGGTGTATACTTTAGTGAAGAACATTGTAGTGTTGATAAAATTTCCAAGTCATTTTATATTTGAAAAATTGATAGGCCATGATTATACCTCAACTTCAAATTGCAATAAATTGCAACATTCAGTTATAGGAATATTTTTAGATGTTCAACAAATTAGACTTGATATAAGCTTCATGTTGCTACTTTGTTGAGCTCAAAATATAAAAAAATCATTTTTATGATTAATATTGTGATTGACAAGAAATTAGAAGTCAAAATGCACAATAAGGTGATTCATTTTTAATCTATTATTGTAGTGGAGTCAACTACTGTGTGATGTGGAATTAGGAGTGCGGGGTGCAGGGGGTGTGGAATCTAGGGTGCATGTGGCATATTCCCATAATATTCTTTGACGTCAACAAAATATTCCCCAAACTCCAAATTTTAAACCCTAAACCCCAAATTCTAAAACTTTAAATTCCAAATCTTAAACTCTAAACCCCAAAATACTAAATCCTAATCCTAAATCCCTAACCCAAGTCCTAAATTGCCATGTGGCAAGGTTGATGGGATAGAATTTTCCAAGAATATTTTGCACCTGCACCCCGTACCCCAATTCCGCACTACGCAGTAGCCGGCCCCATTGTAGTTTTGAAGTCTTATGAAATCATGATAATATGTATATAACAATATATCACAATTCATATATTAACCCCTAAATGTACCAAGGTGTCCCTGGAATTGACAGTTTGAGAAAAATCATCATAAACTACTATTTAGAAGAATATTTTGGAATTGATATACAAATGAAAGTTCTAGATTTTGAATTTTAGATTCCATCCGTACAGCTCGATTCACTAATACTATCACCAATATTTAATTATAAAATTTGAAATTTGAAATTTAAAATTCCTTCTAAATTTGATTACAAACAAAATATTAATATTTTTTGAGTAAAATTTGTTGGAATGAATTTGAAATGAGATACTCTTAAACGTGGTGATTCTTTGAAATTTTTGTGTTTCTTAAATCTATGACCTCATTTTTGCAAGGCCACATTTGAACTACAGTCAATGCAATTTTGACTTGGTCAACGACTTGACATACTTCTACATTTGTAATTTTAGAAAATATGTAATCAAGTATGACTAAATCCAATCGTTAGATAGGACAACAACTTGATGAAAAATCTCCAAAAAATTGAATGACTTTCATCCAAGCATTGATAAGAACGTGAGAAGGGTTTGAATCTGTTAGTCGTCTACTTTCTGGACGCTCTGACGTTTAGGGGTTAAACCACAATTGAACAATTATAACGCTAAATACGGGTTGTAGAGAGGGACCCCAAGGGCCTTTTAAGGGTTAATGTGGAATGGGTATTGATCCTCAATTTTTGAGATTTTTTGTGGTGATTCTACTCTTTGTAACGAAGATGGGATGGTAATTTGTGTATGTAGGTGATGTATAGATCAAAAGATACAATCATGCAAAGGTGAAAAACCTAACTGCGGGCAACTCTTGGAAATTTCATACAATGAGCTATGCATCTGAATTTTTGTACACAATGACCTAACACCCATATACACAACTACCAAATTCATTTTACCAAATTTGGGATTAAAATTTGCATTTTGGGAATTTTTAAGAAGTTTCAAACTTGGGGCAATGGGCTAAAAAATCATTGTTTTATCCCATACTCTATCAAAATTAGAAATTACAAGAGGTTTGTGCCTAAAATCTCATAAATTACATCATGAATGTGACAAAGTAAGGTGTGGTAAAATTCAAGATTTGCCCTCAATCCTTGTAAATTGCACTAAATGAAGGATTTGCAACACTTTTCCTATAGCAATGCCTAAGTTTTTCAAAATTACTCATAAAGAATGCGTACAATTTTCAAATTTTTCCTACGGTTTTGCCTAAAATTCTAAACACGTTAAAATAATCATTAGGCATTTTTTTGCCCAACTTGAAGGTAGACTACATAATATGACCATCACCAAGGCAAGAAGATAATATGCATTGGCCACTCATTGAGTGCCATATAATGAATTTCATACTTTTGAATCCCCTTTTAAGTTTGAATTTCTTTTTGGTCGACTTTTGAATCTCCATTTGCAGTAGAGAAGGGTGAGTTCTCAAAACTGCTAAAAACATGCCCACTAGTGACGCTAGTATCCCTATTTTCCAAGCCTAATATACCAATCCAACCCAAACCTAAATTTTGCCAAAGAAGAGGAGTCTAGCTAGTATCCACAAGCAATAACACATTGGAGGATATCTACCATTGAGAATATCCATCAATCAATGCTTTCAAAAATCAAGAATTTACATAAGCTACACCAGTGATTTATTTTAAGCTAAAAATAGCCCAATTGCTACACTTGAAATACACGAGCTAATTTTAATGAAGGATTTTTGAAAATATAAAAGGAATAGAGTTATCCACAAAGTCTGTAAAAGAGGGGTGACTGGACCAAAGTTTGTGAAAACTATGGTTGAGAACCCAATAAAAGTACGTGTCAGTTGCTTTTAAAAAACTGGAGGTGTGAAGTTTCAAGGCTCCAAAAACGATGCCCAAAAACTTTAGACCCTCAGTTTTCTTGATCCAACAAATTTTAGTTAATTTAGGGAGCCCCAAGCTTTGACTCCGCCTATGATGTCCCCAAATTAGCTTGTTGCCATATCCAAATCAACGCTTTGCTTGTTGCCAAATCCCATAATTAGTTTTCTGCTTCTGCCAAATCCAAATCAATGCTTCTGTCTCCACCGGCTCATCCGGCGCATGCTCTATTTTTTGCTAAATAATGAACCTCACTCAATTTACGTTTCCCAAAATTTCAATAAAACTGAGGCTGTAAGTGGCATCGAGTTTGCGGAAAACTCTAATAATAGCCAAATTTTTGGTTATCAATAGCCAAATTCTAATAGTAGCCAAACATCACCCAATTATCACCAAAGTATCATGAAAAAAGCGGGAAATTGAAAAAATAAATCATTGAGCTACACTACCAGAGGTTCCTTCAAAAACCCATCCTCTGGAAGCAAAATTTCCTGCTGGTTGTTCCGATACATGTTTTCAGAATTAATCACCCCCTGCACAGAAAAAATCAGGTAACCAAAAAAAATTAGTGCTTTCCAAAGGTAACCTGAGCTTGAAAAAACCTCAAACACAGGCAATTATTTTTTTTTAATTTTTAAAATCATTCCATTAAAAAAAATTCTGCCATTCCTTCCAAGCTTCAAAATAATATCCTTGAATCGAAAACCAGAACAGAATGGACGTTACCTGCAGGATTAGAATTGCAGCACGTTTGTTTACAACTTCGTTATACTCGCTGCATGAATACACCTGTTGTCATAATTTCGCCAACATAAAACCACTTTGTAAAAAATCCTTTTTAGTATGTTGGCCCTCATAACATTATTAACCCTTAATGGATAAGCAGTTTTTCTCATTTTTGAGGGTCATTTTCATAACTTTCCTTTCATTTTTTCTAAGAAATTTCTCTTTGTACAATAGTGTACACAAATGAAGAAAAATATGTAATTTATTACCTTAATTGATCAAATTAGCAAAAAAATTCATTGTTCCAAAGTGGGTCATCCAAAAATTGCTCTTGAGACCATTTTTTTGGTTTTTCCTCGATTTGGATGACGGGATAAACCTAAAATTAGAAATTTAAAAGACCAAAACGAAGAAATTATCATTTGATACACTTTGAAAAAAAAATAACATGATTGGACAAAACCTCATGAAATTATGCATGGTCAAAGTTTAGTTGACTTCAGGATATGCAAATTTTCTGATGTGTATATCTCACTTAATAATGAAAATTTAAAGAAATAAACAATTCTAATGAATGGGTTACGAAATTTTGGAGGGGATGATTTTTTAAATTTTTGCTAAAAACATCACTATTGAGCTCAAAATACCATGTGTTTTTTTTACCCAAGAGCCCTCTCAGGGCCTCTGACCTATCAAGTGAGAACATACCTTTAACCAGTTATAGCAAGGTCCCTTTCCCTCCCAAGAAAATAGGGACCTCACAAGCAAGGTGTTAGTGGCCACTTTAATTAAAATCCCTCCCCAAGAATCTTAAGAAGAAATATTATGCTAAGGTGTCTCAGAAGGCCGAAGAAAGGAAATCTCTAAGTTATAGAATGTTATGATTACTGATTTAGGGTACCATTACACTTTGAACACGTTATTATCGCACTCTCTAATATCACATTCCATTATAATATTTGCAGTTGTGTAGACATGTGATTTGTCATTAGACATGTGATTGGACGACAAAGAGTTTGAGTGTATTATAGCGAAGAGGTTAGATCAAAAAAGCCAACCTGGATACAGGCGGGACATCCAGTATTTGTAGTGCACTCGCAAGCTACCAGAAGCTCCAAAGCTGCTTGCAGTAGCTCAGCAAACATGGGGCGCACCTGTGCAGCAAAACGGAATAATAATAATAATAATAAGCCATTTCCAGCAGTAGCAAAGAAAACAAGAAAAGCCATCTTGGTACTCGAAAAATAATAGTATGTAGTTTTTGTGTCACTCTCATTGTCCGGCCCGTTTAAAGTGGATAGTGCTCATGTTTGAAGTATAAAACATAGGACAAATATTGCAAAAAAGCAAAACAGCCAAAAACTAGGACAATTATTTCCGGACAGAGGGAGTATTTCTTTACCTGAGCGGCAATGCCAATGCCTCCAGGATGCTTGTCAAACAAAAGAAGCCTTTCAGGGTAGTAGCGTGTATCATGAGGATTAACGCAATCACAGCCCAAGTCTTGTGCATTGCACATGATATACCTGATAACAGAGCCATGAATGTTAGCAAATCATCTATTCATACACTCATTAGCAAGTGATATAAGCGTGAATTGTCTAAATGCCTATGATCTTTGAATGAAAGTGGGGTTGTCTATTACTCTACAACTTCCCACTCTGAAATTGACATACATTTGGTTTCAACAAATTTGGCTGTGATCTCTCATAGATCTCCCAAAAATCACACTCCTACATATGTTAAAACGACGCAAATAGTATCCTCAAAGGAGGAGCTTCAAAAAGAAGAGGCCAGTGAAAGTGGATATACAATGGCATAATATTGAGAAGTGCATGAGAAGCAGCATGTATGCCCTCACGCAACGAGAGCCCTTCGGCCTCGAGATCTCCCCGAATTAGATGTGGCACTCGGATCCAAGCAGCCTGACAAAAGAAAAATTTGTCAGAAGGTCCTGCCATATTTACAGCAGATCAAACAGGTATTTTACATACTAACAGGATTTTCAACAAAATTGAACTTGTAGACAGCATCATAAAAAGAAGTTTTCTAATGGTTTATGGGAAGGTCGCACAATGATCATATGAAGGCATCCCCATGAATCATAGCAACGATTCTCTTTGTGATGTTGTCTAAAAGTTCCTAAGAAGTCTAACTTTTACTGAAAGTCCTGTTTAACCCCTAAAGGACCAAGAAGCCCAAATTGGGCCTCATGTTTCTTTTAGCAGTTTTGAGTAGGTCTTTTCTGGACTTTCCTCTTGTTCAATTTTTTTGCTTTTTGATTAGCACATACAATGTTCTTCACTGATTCCGGTGTTATAAAATTTGGTTCCATCTGAATTCTATTTTTCACTCTGTGATCAATTGAATTTGTCATTTTAGGGGTTAATACTTCAAATCTTATAAAACCATCACAGCATACTAGTCTATACGTCCACGGTTTTCTCTTTGGAAGGCGAACCTGTGATTCATACGAAACCTCTGGCAAATACAGATCCACTGAGTCGAAAGTCTCGTTTGTTCGCTCCCATATCCGTCGGAACCCAATCCACTTTGTAGTGATTTTACAAGGGCTGGCCTGTGCTGTTGTTGTTGGATATCTTCCTTCCACCACATTAGCTGGATAAGCCTGCACACATGAGCTCCAAGATATACAAACATTCTCACCTCAAATCCTAGTTACTGACAAGATCTCGGGGTCGCACGATAACCGCAAATTAATAAATCATCCAAGTCGCTAACTCATCCACCGTAGCATGAGAATTTAAATCTCTTAAGATAGATTTGAAAATCAAGATTCCAGCTCCTGGTCATCCTACCCTCTCAAAGCAAGTATTTTCCATGTGCAAATTTGTTAACCTGTTCAATATACAACCTTATACATCCCAAATTATTCTTTAGGGCTTTTTAGGGTTTAGGGTTCTGTACAAGAATGGTCAAGCACACAAGTGGAAATGACGCACCAGCTCACCGCCTAAGACGTGCACATCTGTGAAGTCCCTGGTCTTTGTGTAGTATTTAAGATCTGCTTCTGTGCACAAAGCCACTTTTGCAGACGTGTCCAGCTTAGTGCACAAGTAGGTTTTACCCTGATGCATGTAGACGGCACCCTCATAAACCTGCAGTCATACCAAGACTTTGAAAATTTGAATACAACGGAAACCATTACACCGTTTTCTATGCAGAAAAAGCAACAGACTTTGTTTGCACTCTGTTTGCACCTCAAAGAACGCCTTGTTTTCTTCCACCTCTTCAATCACTTCGTTGGTGGCTTGATCGATGACTGTGTACTTCTCAGGAGATATAGCTCTGATACTCACACCCTGTGATGGCGATTTCTGCAAGCACACCTTACAAGCATTATTATTAGTGTGAATGTGAACTCTATCAAGGCAGCCACCCATGTTCCATTCATTGGTGAATGGAAATGTCCAGGTGAAGTAGTTGAATTTTAGAATCGTTAAAGAGTATTATTTCAACCTCTTTTTGTAGAGTGTATCCTTGGATCTGTTGTTCAAGAGGAAATTATATTAACCCCTTTAGTTTTCAAACTTCATGTTGTGCCAAGCATCTTGTGTTCATCAATTGCTGTTATGTTTCATTAGCTGCTTTTTATGAATGAAAATTCCACTCACAGTTAATTCATTTTAATAGACCTAGTTGTGTGTGATGTCCATGTACCTCGTGTCCGATGTAGTGCCACGACTTGTCTTGTGCACCATTAGTTGGATGACGTCCCATCAAGCCTTCCTTAACCAGCTTCATTATACCAAATTGTGTCCCAGAACCTAAGAATACTTCATCATATTCAATATGGACAGGATACTCAAAAGCTGCACACATCAAGTGCTGCTCAAGTACCTGCAAGTCCAATACAGTTTCGTTACAACACAACCAGAATGAGCCCAAAATTCTAAAGTCAAGACTAATTGTGAAAATCACCTATGATGTAACTTCTTATTTCCCGGAGAACCAAATAGCATATGTGAAAACTGGCAGACATGACGTTGTGGTCTACTTGAAGTATTGTGTATCTCTAAAAATCTAAACCCAAACTAAATGGGTACATACTCTCCATGAGAGCTGAACTACAACACAACGTTTAACCCGTTTTAAAATGACCAATTCGATTGATCATATTGTGAAAACTCAATGATTCAAATTTTATATCACCAGAATCAACAGGAACATTGGCCAAAAAAATAAATAAAATTGGACAAACGAAAGTCCCCATAGGCCCTACTCAAAACTGCTCAAAATAACATAAGACTTATTTGGGCTTCTCATCTCAAATTTGGCACCTCACTGACTGCCAACATAGGTTCGTGTTGATTCAGTTGGTCATAGGCTCGTGTTTCAAACCACAAAAGCAACACAATATGGTTACTGATTCAGTGCTATAACAACAATGACTAAATCAGTGGCCACTAATGTAGGACCCTTTAAAGGTTAAAAATGGAGGCCAGTTGAGCAAGAAGGGAAAAATGTTATGAACCTGTCGGTTACTAGCATCCACTTGCGCATTTTCAATGGGCTCCAGGAACAGTTTTTGAGGCGCTTTCATGAAATGCTGGTCAAGTGGGCCGCTGAATGCAACATACACGGAGAGTGAAGCTTTCTCCCTTCTACCAGCGCGCCCTGATTGTTGCCACAAGCTGTTGCAATAGCACACTTGGCCTTCAATTCTTCGTTACACAGAACTTGCACCAAAAGACATCCGACTTAACGAAGAATCATTCTTGAATTTATTTAACAACTTCTACACTATTTCATCAAATCTAGACATTCAACGGGCTGTAGATCCTAGTCATCAAATCTGAGTCAATTTTTTGAATTCTGATATGTTTTGAACGTTATGAGGATTTCGGGTGTTAATAGTCATTTTCATTGCATCCAATAAATTTCTATCAATAATTTAGAGTTGACAGCCCAACGGCTACCTAGTAATTATTTTACACCGATTCAGCAGAACATATTCCAGAAAAAGAATAGTCATCCTAAATCCTCAGTTACATTGTTTTAGAGCAGATCCTCAATACCACCATCTGAAGCGTGTATCTTGGTCAAATTAATTTTTCACTGAAACTGGCTGTATTGATTGAGGCATTGATATGAATTCAGAAAGATAGCAGAAGAGAAATCTGATCACCTTGCAACAGATCCAGGGAAACCTAAATGTAGTGTGGCATCCAAGCTACCAATGTCAATCCCCAGCTCCAATGCATTAGTAGCAGCCACTCCTCGCAGCCGACCTCCAAACAAATCTTTCTCGATTTCTCGTCGGGACTGTTTCAAAACACTAGGTGACTTGATGACATGATATAATTCCCATCACAAAATTGGCTACAAATACCAAAAAGAAGACTAATCAAGCAGGGTACAAGACCTCAATCTCAACTTTACCTCTGCAGTGTAGCCAGCTCGGTATGCCCGAATTGTGTCTACCAGTGTTGGAGCAGTCTCCTTTAAAATCTCCCGTCTGCAGGAAAAATATCAACATGCAGAAGAAGCCCAGAACAAAGACAAAAGATAGCATAAACCAATAATCGGATGGAAATTCATTCGCTCGAAAATCTCTGAAAGCCATGTTAAGATAACACCGCTCAAGTCTTGGAACTTAACCCTTCAAGGACAAAGGATTCATGGTTTGAAAATGACCAAATCAATTGATTGTATTGTGGAAAATATATTTCAGATGGGACCAAATTTTATATCAATGAAGAACAATGTACGTGTGGGTCATAAATAAATAAAATTTGGACAAAAGACAGTCCATATGACCTACTCAAAAAGATGTGGCCCAATTTGGGCGTCTGGTCCAATCTTTTGGACAAGTAACAGCGTCAAAGAAAGTTGAGGGTCCACAGAAATGCAACCTTGAGATTTTCAAGGTGCCAAACCAACTGGAAGTAAATAAAATTTGAAGCATACTTTGAGAAAGAGAGGAACTTACGTCTGATTGTGGACCAACTCGACCAACTTGCGCGTGTTACAGAATGCAAGGCAGCGTAAACCATGCTGCACCATTTCTGCAAGCAATGACGATACCTCCACCAGTGGACTGATTGCTCAACTCCCACCAAAACAGGGAAAATATGAGTAATGAGGCTATTGATCCTATATGAGTATTGAGGCTATGAGTATTGAGGCTATTGATCTATATGAGTATTAAGGCTATGAGTATTGACGCTATTGATCCTATATGAGTATTGAGGCTGTGAGTATTGAGGCTATTGAGGTTTCTCGCTAAATCTTCATTGCTGTAGGATTAAAAGATTTCAAATTATCCTCAGGACTTAAGTATTTCAATCTCATCCAACTCTACATTCACCCAGCACTAAAGCAACATAATACCTGGCACGCCTGGTTTGAGCTTCTGGAACGACTCCCCGATCCAGTTTAGCTGACGGCTTGTGCCTTTTGCTTTTACGGTCTGCTTTGGGCTACACAACAACAACGACAACCTCAAAATACATTCATGCAATCATCTACGTAAACATCCTTGGAATTAGAATTTTCAGTAATTTTTGGATGAGGAGGGAGATGGCAATTAAGTAAGTCAATCATGAGGAGACATCCCCATTCACGTCATTGAAATTGTTGAAAGTTTGTGACTGAAATATTTTGGAAAGTAACATGCAAGTACGTACAAGCAAGTGATTATAGGGAGGTCTCTCCATAAATTGCATCATTTTTATATTACCTCCTCATGATGTTGTCAAAAAGATCTTTAAACAGTCTACGCTTTCTAAAAACCATGTTCGGATTTGAGTTACGTTATTTGTTCATGAAAAGCTCAGTATGTTCTTTAAATCTGTTAGGAATTAAAGGGTTGAGTAAGAGAGACGGAGCACGCATTTACATTGAATTGTTCTTGGTAAGAAAATTCAGAGTGCTTACCGGCATAAATATGATAGGTGGATTCCAAAACACAAATGTCTTCTCTCCATGCGGACTGCCATCATCTTGGATGACCTCCACCTCCCGTACCCCCACCAGTTCCTACCAGCACACAAGCAGATTTGCTTTTTACTAAAATCTTCACACAGAAGAAAGTTACTTGGTGACCTCAAGAATTAGCCATTCATGAATTCCATTGCCGTTGTGCAAAAAGGTCTTCTCGAAAACTCCAAATATCCAAATTCCGCAGTTTAGTGAACTTCTTAGAAATTAGAATGGTATCACCAATATACGATTTTGGCCTATTTGAGTAGAAGAAATGGAAGATGGTCCATTGAAAATACCATGGCATGCTCACGGGGGTTGGCCACAGTAGCACTACACACAATGAAAGTGGGTTCGGCTCCATACACTGCAAACACTAGATCATGATTAGCTTCCACATTTAGCAATCTAGCAGAAATTGATTGCTGAAAACAAGAACACTAAATTTCGTTAAAAGTGCACAGAGCCATGCATACCAATTTATTCCATTCCACCTGTACAACCTTCAATATTACGTGCATTGTGCTTCCAATATGATAATTAAAGCTAGATTGGTAGACAACAACTGTCCACCCCTTTCACGATCATTTTTGTGCAAAAACTGCTTAATAAATAAAGTGATGTGAGTTTGGTGTTTAAGAACGTACAATGATGTAACAAGCGACGTAGGCGCCTCAATATGAGTGCTGTGTGGCAACCAAATACTCCACGGTATGCATGCGCCTCATCCACCACCACAAACCTGCAAGAAGGTGTACAGTTTTATAACTTTGCATTTGAGGACAGTCTGAGACAAATTAGTATAGTTAAAGTAAACCTACAAAGTGAACTAGAAAACAAAAGTTACTGAAAAAGGGTAGGAATGAACAAAGCATACTTCAGGTTGGCGAGGAAGCGCTCAAACTGGCGATGGGATGGCAAGATGGAAACGTGTAGCATATCTGGATTCGTAATGAGCTGCAGAAAAACATGACTACAACTTTAATATGTGGAAAGCACAACCATACGGCCAACCAACTTCTTCTCCATTGAGATATTAATACACCCCACCTATTTGGAATTGCAACACAACTGCTTCTTTTTTCACATTTTCACTGAGTACCGTCATTATTAAGGGACCAAGTAGCGGCTTTAGCTAACAGAAATTAGTTACTGCCAAAGTAGACTCCGTTAGAAAATTGGAGTTAATTTCTACTAACTAACTGGTGTTGGATTTACATTCATTTCCATTAGTTCACTTGACTCTCCAACTTTGGACAAGTGAACTAAATATGCCCATACCTATAGTTTGACCACCAGCACCAAGCAAATAGCAGCAGTTAGAAAACTCTAATTCCTAGTTACTTACCTCACAAGTGCAGGCACTTAGGAGGTTAGTTAACTTTCGGCTACATTCTTTATTCTATTTAGTGTCAAAACCTAAAGCAAGTTACTTTCGGCTATGACTTTCTATTGGAAATATGACTTTTATCTATTAACATAAGTGCTAATACTAGTTATGTTTTAGTGCTTCCACAAACTTAGCCTGTAAAAAAATCACGTCTCAGGTGACAACCTATAGCTCAAAGTAACTTCCTTTAAGCTCTGACACTAAATAGAATAAAGAGTGTAGCTAATTGGCGCTACTTGGTTAGTGGATTTGAAAGAGTACTCCAGTTACTCGAGAAAGATACTCAAAGAGACAAGTACATCCTAATTACCAAGTCCATATCTCTCACAGAATCGAAACAGCAAAATCCACACTGGTGTATGTAGGGTAGCTGTCCCTATTATTATTCACAACTATTACAGTGCCCCTATTTCATATTAAAAAAACCTAAAAATTAAAAAAAAAATTCACGAGAATCTCAAAAATCAAGCTAACTTCTCCTTCTGTTTAACAAAGTGCACATAATCTAAAATCGCCTCCTTTTGTACATGGATCAGAAAGGGTGTTAGTTTTATTGTTCCTATTATTGCTCATAATTGATTTTGGTGAGTAGTCATTGAGTTTCATTACCAGTTCCTATTACTGCTCGTAATTGATTTTGGTGTGCATTCATGGAAACATAGGCACAAAAATTTGGACAAGTAGTATCGTACCAAGCGAGCTGAATCTCGAAGTCTCAGGCGTAAGTCCTGATTGGTGTCTCCATCGTATACACCTAACCCAATAGAGCTGCTTTTCTCTCCGAATAGCTCAAGCAGTGCTCGCAATTGATCTTGCGCTAAAGCCTGAGGTACAGTAATAGTTGGTTATAGTAACTTTCAAATTATATTTCTATTGTGCCAAAATGTAAGACATGTTTTCTTGTTTCTATTGGTACATTTCTTACCTTCTTTGAAGCTTCCTAAATGATTTATCTCAACTTGGAAGTAACCACTTTTGTGCACTTTCGGGTTAAGAATAATGAATAATCAAATACGAAACATAGAAAAGGGACAGTACCTTAGTTGGAAACAAGTAAAGAGCACAAGCAGCGGGATTCTTCGTAAGCTCCTCCAAGACCGGCACATTGTAACACAAAGACTTGCCACTTGCAGTAGAGGTGGCCACCACGACATTCCTTCCATTTCTCACGGCATTTACTCCATGGGCCTGTGTGGCAAGGATACTAAACATTTAACCCCTAAAGAACCACAAGGATTCATGATTTTTTTTAAAAACAAATTCAATCAATCATATTGTGAAAAATATAATTCAGATGGCACCAAATTTTATATCACCGGAATCAGTGAAGAATATTGCATGTGTTGATAAAAAACACAAAAGGAACTTCACATAAAACCTACTCAGGACTTCCAAGAAAAACATGAGGCTCAATTTGGGCTTATTGGTCCTTTAGGGGTCAACAAAATAGATTTTAAGAAAACATATCTTACACAGCAAAATATTGGAGAATCCAGACTCACCTGATGGGTATACAGTTTCGTAATACCCAATCGCTCAAGTGCTGCCTTAGTAAATTGGGAGAGTTTTTTTTCGAGATGTCCATACGATGCTGCACGCGCTTTTAATATTTCACAATGGACAATCTGGACATACAACATTGCTGTCAGATTTACATTTCAAGCAGAGCTCTTACCATGTTGGAATATATTATAAAATTGAGAGTGTAAGTTGCCATGGTTGAGAGATACTCAGTGATTTACACAAGTGCATCTCCTCCTTCACCCACCAAGCTATCAATATATTATCTAGGTGTCTTTCTACATACCATATGTAGGGACTAATTAGGCTTATTGTGTACCTACTAGTGGTTTAGACCTTTGCCATTAGTCTTGTTGGTGCTTAGCTAAGTGGGGAGTGTTGGAATTAAGTAAATGTTCCAGAATGATTGTTCCATTTGAACTGATAATTCTGTTCCAAAATGATTATGTGGTAAGGAAAGTGGTATAACATCTATTGCTTTGATGCATCTACTAGTAAACTTTGATCCTGCATACAGTATCCAATCAATGCATTCTTTGGTGCATTAGAATCATTTTCAGTTGCCAACAAGAATATTATATAAAAACATGATTATTCTAGTAATAGTAACCATAGCAGGTGATTGAGAGGGAGAGCTGCTTGTGACCACTTTTTGTACTCTTGTTGCTAATATTTTAGTACCTTTTCCACCACCTATACTTACTATTTAGAGCTGCAAAGATGTTTTACTGCATAAACGCTAATTTTTTGCACTTACCAGCTTAATCTAGAAAAAAAACATCATATTGGACAGTCAATTAGAAACAGAGGGAATATGTATGCAAGGGTTGAACATCAAGTTACAATAAAGTCAATGTCAAAAATGGCCACACCTGTCCAAGGGATCCAAGCTTGTCCTTCAAGTGGTTTAGCATCTGATCCGCATTCATATCAGATACATCCTACGCATATCGCACACCAATTTTAAAGTCAAGAAAATAGATATAAACCTCCAACAATCGTGTGATGTCAAATTGACGAATCAAAACAAACCATACTGGAGATAGGAAGAATACCAAATCAAGACTTGTATTCTAAGATAGAAGATGCAGCATACCAAAATCATCACAGTAATGATATGTTTTTTTAAATTACAACAAATGCACACGAATTTGGAGTAACCGTGTCTTCAATGGCTTGTGAACGTACTGTACAGCGCGTAAGTTTCTTGTGGTGCCGGGGGGGTCGTGGCAAGGCAGACGGTAGCCCAGGCTTTGACAAGTCTCGAACATCCTCAGGTGCCATTTCCTTGGCACTCTGCAGAAATTCCAGCACAGTCATCTTATTCAGGTTTCGGTTCTGGACCTCTGAACTTGCCTGTCACAAGCACAACACAAGAGATCAGTAGGAACAAAAAAAATAGAATTCTAAAAGTTCTGGATTGTGATATTGTGGACGCAGGCCATGGCGCTATTGGTGCTAAGTTCTTTACAATACTGACATCCAGAACAACCGACATATAGAAATGAAGAAACATTGAGAGTGAGGAAAAGTCAATTCCATGAGATCGTGCAACACCTGAATATGTTTCAAGAGAGTTATAAGCAACGCGTCAAAATTCTTCTGGCGCCTGTCAATTGCATTACGCATTTGCTTATCAGTCATGCGCTTCCCATCTGTTCATGCACCCGTGCTGCTTGGCTTAGGAGCTTCTAAACTCTTGTCATTTACTCCACTAAAATGATCACACAAAAACAAGGGAGACAAAGTTGAAAACATGTTTTTCAGTAAAATTAGACTTTTCCAGACGGCATTACGTAGAGAATCTTCCCCATAGGGAGGTCTTTGTATGATCATTGTGACCATAGAGAGACCTCTCCATGAATCATGGCAATGATGTTGTCTAAAAGTTCCTGAAACAACAATTTTATTTTATTGAAAAAACTGGTTAAAGCATACCTGCACTAGGTAAGAAATCTCCAGCCCCGATTTCTTGTAATTGATGGCTGGGCTGCTGCTTGGGATCTGAACCATCAACCTTAGGAGGGTCGAACATATCGATGCTGAATGACGAATTCTCACCCTCCTCTGACAAATTACTCAGCACCATCAACTGTAATCAACAAGGCCGATCATTCATGAATCCCCCACATTCAACACGCAGCAAAAGTACTAAAAGCCCAGTCCAAGCTGATCAAGTCATATTATAGATCGGAAGAAACTATGCACGCTTGCGTAATTTTTATCCGGGTCATATTGTGGCCTGTTGGGGTCTTATTATATTCCATAATATATCCTATTACTCTCTTCAGTTCATCTACCTCCAAATCAAGACACATATGATGTAAAAAATATACATAACGCTCCTCCCAATGAAGATTACATATTACATAATCCAAGGGCAAATAAGGTAGAAATACCATAAACCAAGACATCCCCAAGAATCGTGTCATAGACTGCCACTGAAACCGTGTTGTAAACTGACCTTCAATCATTTTTTGGAAGATTAGTGTCAACTCATTGGTTTTTTGCATTTGTTCTATTTTTGGCTAGAGTGGTGGGGCAACCCATATATTGATTTAGGGTCACCCCATTATTGATTTAAAATAAGTCTAGGGCACCAGTAGGGGGTTTGACAAACTTTCCACTTTGAAAAATTGTAGAAAATTTTCTATTTGTCAAAAAAAATATGGAATCACTTCATCTGTTCATGATTTCTTCTTCTCTATCTAGGAAAATAAGTCCTTGATCAAACTCCCATTTCTAAGATGCAAAACACCTTATTTTCTCGGTTTAGGGTATTTCTACCTTAACCACTCAAATTCTATGAGCATTCATGACCTACAAAATGAGACAAAAGGAGAGTGGCAAACTGTAAATAAGGTAAACCACCCTATTTGTGTCGTGTGACTATTTGTGCCACTCTGTGATCACTATGTATCAGTGTCTTACATTTGAAAAGTATATACGTACGCTATTGGTACATAGTGGCACAAATAGGATGGATTCCAAATTGTGGCACAAATAGGGTGGCTTACCTTAACCCATACAAAAGCAAGAGTCTCATGATTTTTAAGCAGTTTTGAGTTTTGAGTAAGTCATATAGAGGCTATTTTTCAAAAGATTTATTTATCATTTGACCAATACATGCAATATTCTTCACTGATTCTCGTGATTGTCAATGCCCCATCTGAATTGTATTATCCTTGGTCCTTTAGAAGATGAGCTTTAGAAGTTGCAAACTGCAATGTATGCATTTGAATATGCATCACTTCAATGACCTCAAAGTCGTTATCATAGGCCACAAAAGCTTCCCCTGCATCATAGGGGACGACAAGAATGAAACCTTGAGATGATAGTGAGTGACTTGCCTTAGGGCAGAGAATCGCTATATTTTTAACAGCTTGGAGACACATTTTCTCATCGCCTTGTGGAAAGCAGAGCTGCTGCAGCGATTGCTTCACATTAACCCATGTGGCCTGCATGCGTTGCCTCTGAAGAAATCCATACACTGAATTCAGCGCAGTGAACACCCGTTGTAGCTCCTCCAGAGCCGGTGGCAAAGCTCCTGCAAGGATGTCATTGCTCTTCCTCTTCGTCTTCCCCTTTTCTTGCACCAAAGCTCCCTGCTCACACTGCTTGTCGACATCACACTCACCTGCATTGTCAATTATGCCTCTTTAGCAACCCTGTAATTCAAAGTTTTTGCAGAAGGTGCTTTTCAGAAGAATTAGACTGTTTCATGATTCATGTGGAGACCTCCTTGTGGTCACAGTGATTGTACAACCACAGCTCCCTCCAATAAAGCTGCTCAAATTGGCAAGAAGCTCACAAAGATGACTCACAAAGATCTCAATATGGTCTGCATTATCAATGCCTCTTTAGCAACCTGTAATTCAAATTTACATGAGCTTTTTGCAGAAGGGGTTTTTCAGAAGAAGTAGACTGTTTCATGATTCATGTGGAGACCTCCTTATGGTCACAGTGATTGTACAACCACAGCTCCCTCCAATAAAGCTGCTCAAAGTGGCAAGAAGCTCACAAAGACGACTCAATATGGTCTGCATTATCAATGCCTCTTTAGCAATCTGTAATTCAAAACTACATCGTTGAAGTTTCTGTTGTTCTGCACCAATTTGGGTTGAAACAAAGTTTTCAGAAAAATTAGATTGTTTCAGGTGCTTTTTAGGGTTTAGGGTTTAGATAGCTTAGATTACCATCTTGCAACACAGCGGGATCCACAGGTGCAGGTTGGGGTGGGGATGTGTTGAAGGACGCCAGATCTGCAGCAACGGCACGCCAGGTCTCTTCCGAGGCATGAGTGTGAGTGTTAGTTTCTACACGAGATTGAGCATGACTGTTCAACCAATTTTCATGTGATATGTCCTGTGCTGGAAGAGCATCCGTTGGCAGGCTCTCAAGAGTACCATTCTGCAAGCCTTGAAGCGTCTTCTTTTGGTTCTTTTTGGTAAAAGTGATCAGGACAAGAAACTCTCCGTCGAGTGGAAAAAGCGACGCAATCGTCGCCTCCACATTCAGCTTCGTTCCCTGCCCCAGATCAGTTGCCAAGCAAAATCACAAACAGAGCGCTGGAGCTTACACCCTATACCCTTTCTGAGTTGCTATCGCGCAAATTGGGAGCTGGAACTAACACTTTAAACTCTTCTGAATTGCAATGACGAAATCAGAGCTGTACAGACTCCGAGAAGGGGTACCGTCGGTAGCGCTGGAACTAAAAAATTTAACCCTAAATCGTTGCTAGAACTAAAACCCTAAACCCCTGTGAATTGCAATGACGAAACATCAGAGCTAGACAGACTGTGAGAAGTGGTACCGTCGAAGTCAGCCATAGTAGCGCTAGGACTTATTAAAACCCTAAACCCTGATCGCAGAATTAAGCATTGCTACGAAAACAGCATTGATACTCACTCGAAGAAAGAGGTGGAATTGCGTGACGCCAGGTGCGGGCCACGAAAGCTCCTGCAAACGCAACTTGAGGTCCGCCACACGAAACTGCCCTGAGGGCACCTGCAGTTGCAATTGCTGCCCATCCAGAGACCGCACTCGCACTTCCAATTGCTCAACCATCCCCTCCCACTTGCAACAAAATTACTTCGCCGCATTGCCGACAAGCTCACCGTTCACAACTAGTGGCAAGAACCGCAATGTGCGGAAATGGGCTCCGAGAAGCAGACTAATCAAACTTTACACACACAAACCCTCGAAAATCCCAATCGTAAGTGCATTGCAGAGATATATACTCCACCGAAGTGACCAGATGTGAACGATTACGTGACGAACAATAACCGTTTTCCGTTGGAAACTTATAAGACCTAGAAACATCGATGGGGAGCTCTGGAAATTCAGATTGCGGAGTTCGGGCTCAACTGCACAAGCGGGATGTCAAAGAATTCTTCTGTAAAGGGATTGGAGAGTCTAATGCTCCATTATACAGAGGAGCATTTCCAATTTTATTACCATTTAAGGAGATGTACACAATCGGTATAATCACACCGACAAGCCAGCGGAAGAGTGGCATCCGATATCTACAAATTCAGCTCTAGAGACTGTAATCGCTTGCTAGAGACTGTAATCGCTTGCTAGAGGCTGTAATCTAATTATTAGCCGACAGACTTTGTAAGCCTGCCGAATCTAATGACCTACATACATTGTTGGCGTTCACAATGGAAAATCCAGAGCATACACACAAGATTGCAAAGGGCTCCATATTCCATAATTATATAAAAGTAAACTGATGAGTGCCCAAGTGAGTAGGTATGCGAAGTGCAGTTTCCAAGAATTGAGCATGTTATTCTTTTTGACTGGGATGGTGGCTAATACTGTCAATGAGTATTTGCAAATTTGATCTCGACGAGCCGCCTTCTTTGAGCGTGGAATGAGCCTGTCCGTGCATTTTCAAAAGCCTGGTTCGCATTTCCTTGTCGTCCATGAGCACAGATATGGCACGCACCACCTCCGCTCTCGCCACCATGCCATCGTCGTCCTTGCGCACCTCCACCGCGATTCTCAGATCATTCGCCAAATACCTGCAGCAACCAACCTCATTCACCTCAGCACAAATGGATGATCCCGGCCATTCATCAATACCTATTTCTGCAGCCTGTAATTCAAAACTGTTTGACGACTTCATAACGAGTATGTGGAGATCTCCCAGTGTGAATTGCAACCTGGCATTGAGTCTTTGCTCCACTGCAAGAGGCCATGCGGCCATGGGCTTGCCTGCCCAGAGCGCCTCCAAGGTGGAGTTCCATCCACAATGCGACAGGAACCCTCCCACCGACGCATGTGCGAGGATCTTCTCTTGCGGTGCCCATCCATGAATCAGCTTCCCTCGCCCCTCCACGCGCTCCACAAACCCTAAAACCACCCATCCCACATCAAACACATGAGCGCCATCGCCAGGGTCAAACCCTAAAGAAGCCTCCTGTTTTTTCTTAAATTGTCCAATTTAATTTCTTATCACCAGGGTCTCATATGCGATTTCCAACTAAGGTGTTCTGAGTTGAGCAATCCAAATTTTGCTGTGATCGAGAAACACAGGCCGGTGGTCCATACATCATGACGGCTCATGTTTATTTAGGTAGGTCATATAGGAACTTTCTTTTGTCCGATGCTATGTCTATCTTGACCCACACATGCAATGTTCGATACGAAATTTGGCCCCATCTGAATTATAACTGATATCGAACAATCAAATTGGACTAGTTTCGTAAGCATGCATGAATGCAGGCGGGGGCTAGCTGGGGATGTGAACCTGCAGGAAGGCCGTCAAGTTGTTCAACCGCATGGTCAGTGGGCAACACTTGGGGCGCATTGGGAGCGCGGTACACCCACAAGAACGGCCTGCCGGACAGTTCGAGTCCATATGCGAGCTCATGGATCTGTTCCGCGGTGACAGTGAGAAGACTGCCGAAAGAAACATACAGCACGGAGGACTGCTCTTGTGCATCCAACCACTGCATCCACACCTCCTGCTGCTGCACACATGATGCTCTGTCTTCCACACTCTTGCAGTTTCCGAGCTCATGACCCGCGCTTCGTATCAACGGACCGATGGACAGGACCTTCTCAATCTGGACTGACCGTTGGTCAATGAGCTCTGTCCGGAGAACACGAAGAAATTCCTCTTCCAGCGCCTCAAACGTGTTGACCAGCATCAGAGAAGCCTCCGGCATGCGCTTCACGTTCCGAATCATGTAATCGTAGAACGCGTGCGTCGTGTCCACCATGGAATTCCATGTGCCTGGCGGGTGCACGGGCGCCACGCCCGGTGATAACACTGATGGAATGCACTGCAACAAGTAGAGGATCACACTAAAACTGTTAGGAACCTCCCCTGTTACCGACAGCAACTCACCTATTCATTCACGACACAACAACTAACAGCATATAACATGAATTGCCGAAATGGAAACACTGGCATGCTCAAAACAAGGTTTGGCTTTGACCCTAAACGAAACAGATGTAACGTAAAAGTGGCCAGGCCATAAGGTAGAGGATGCTAAACTTGATTCCAACCCCAGTTCCCAACAGCAACTCTAGACTATTGATGACCACAGCCGAAAATAAGACATGAAACATGTGTTTAATACTCAGAACAATGGTTTCCAAAATGGCAGGGAATAAATTCAGAAAATCTATTGGGAGACACCCGCCAGGAGACAGCCAGTTGCAAAAAAATTCTCCAAT
The DNA here is from genome assembly GCA_022496805.1 of Pohlia nutans. Lineage (NCBI taxonomy): Eukaryota > Viridiplantae > Streptophyta > Bryopsida > Bryales > Mniaceae > Pohlia > Pohlia nutans. Next base: position 5,406,163 of record CM040088.1, on the reverse strand, counting down.
CTGGAAGGAAAACAAATGTCTCCAAGCCTGCCACTGAATTGGTGAGCATCATTAAGACCAGGGTTCAGAATATTATGGGAGTCATATGAGGGCATTCTTTTGTTCTATTCTATTTATATTTTGACCAGCACATGCAATGTTCTTCTCTGATTCTGATGATATAAAATTTGACCTAATTTTCACAATATGATCCATAAATTCAAGGTCCTTAAAATGCTTCAAGGTATCCTCTAGCTTAACAATCAAGACCTCAAAACCCTAAACCCCCAAAAGGGTATGGAAAGTGCAGAGAATTAGGGAGAGAAGTACAGTTATCCTTCTGTATTATGACATGTTTGGGATATCGTCATATTATGGAGTGTCATATTATGGAGGGTAGACAGTACCGCAAAGGAGAAGAGGAGGGCGTTGGCCGGCATGGTGTAGAGCACATGGCGGACGATGTGGAGGTCATTGGCGACGTCCTGGGTCCAGCCGGCGAGCAAGTCCGAGATGATGCAAATGGGTTTAGGGGGCTGCATTGCGCGCATGACGCGCCGCAAGCGCGCCGCCATGTCACCGTCGCTGGGCGCCTGCATCCAGTTGATGTTGTCCGTGATCTCCTTCCCGGGCGATACGAACTCGGCCGCCTCGATGAGCGGACGGAACTGGATCCTCTCGCCGCGGAACTGCTCCTCCAGGTTGTGCTCCACGCTCGGGTAATTCATGCCCGTGCTGAAGCACGACACCGAAATGCCCCGCGACAGCAGGTACTTGGCCACCTGCGCGGTCGGGATGATGTGCCCCGGACACGGCACCGTCACCACCACCACGTGACCACGGTTCTCCATCAATCAATCCCCCCTCACCACGATCGATCTCACCACAATTTCATATCGTGCAAACTCTGAACTTTCAATAGACATCGACAATTTCATATTCGCGCAAGAACTCTCAGACATTACACACGAGGAATTCTGAAAATGTGCAAACTAGGGTTTCAGGGGGATGTGGAATGGAGCTCCCATTCAATAACCAATCGCCCCGACCACATTCAACAGCCAATCGTCCTGCCACAAATGTACCTGGTGAATTGACCACGCAGACAGAGGAATTGTGGAAGTGCATCGAGGGTTTTAGGGTCCGCATTGCAATAAGTGATCGTCTAAAGTAGTAGCCGATGAATTGACTGGTAGGTCAAATCTGCAATCCCTGATGCGTGCGTCGTCGATTCTCCGAGAGTGCGTGAAAGTTAGCCATCGATCCCATGCCCTGCAACCGCCACCATGAAGCTGGCGATTGCGTGCAGCATGTGACTGACAGAAGCTGCACCCGGGCATTTTCATTTCGTTCATTCCCGGATCAATCTTCTTATTAGCATTCAAAATGATTGTTGACGATGATGCTGTGGCAGTGAGGATCCGTGTCACCGGACAGCAATCTCGAGGACGCGAGTCACGAAGGTCATGATTGTGCAGGCTCCTTTGAAAGAGGTGCGTTGAAACGCGTGCCACGCCAAATTCACCGACCGGATTGGGTTTAGGGTTTAGGGTTTAGGGTTTAGGGTTTAGGGTTTTAGGGTTATAGGGTGTAGGGTTCATGATTATATAGATGTTAGAGCATCTCCATCCTGCCGCGCTAAAGTGGCCCTCGCTCCACTTTGGCGCGCCCTTGTTGAAACAAGTCTCCCACCCTGGCTTCTAAAAGGAGTCAGGACAGTACCGACTCTTCATATTTTGCTTTCGACGTGCCATTGTCTAGGCCACATGCTTGTGTGTAGCGCGCTTGTTTTTCGGTAGTTTCTTTTTTTTGTTGTCGTGAATCTATCTATTTGGAGTTTGTGTTTGTGCCAGTACAATTTGAGGCAGGGCAAGCTCATGTTCATCGGATTCCACCTCAGTAGAAAGCGCCACCGCGATCATGAGCGTGGTAATGATTGAGAATGATTTTGGTAGATTTGAACATGGCAAGGTGCTTTCTTTAGCAATGGTGGGGGTCCGGATTTTTGAAGGGCCATGTTATCACTGTTCAACCCCTCAATACTCACTTGGCGAGTTTGAAATCAAGGGCAAGGGTGGAGATGCTCTTAGAGATGCATGAGATTCACCGGTGAGGGTGCATTTGAGGTGTTTAGGTACAAGTAGTTGAATTGGATTCAAAAAAATCCTAAACTCAAATTCTTCAAGTTGGCCTAAAGTTTTGGTGTCAAATTTGCGCATTGTAGACTACTCTACCATTATAGAAATTTTCGTTTGAAGCACTTTTAGTATCGTGTACATCCTCGTTGTTCAAATCATTGCACCTCTAAGCTCCCTCGTTTTTTATCAAGCCAAATCATTCGATATGTTTTACCATCCGCTTACTACAAAGTCCCCCGCCGTAAACCACATCTTATTGCGTGGGGATGTCGTTATCCGGTCACTTTCAATCAATATTGGCATTTCCTTTTGTGCTTCGGCATTTTGTCAACTAAAGAAGCTATGTTATTTACCGAACATTGACCTTTACCAAACAGAAACTGTGCAGTTTCTCCACAACACAAGGATTGGAACAATGGTCTTCATTGGGAATTTCGTTTTTTGAGCCCTGCACAGCTACCACACACATGCGGTGAAGGGTTGCAAGTCAATTTTACCATAATCCATATCATGTTGCATGTAATGTGCAATAAGAATTGTTGTAAGAAACATTTTGTCATTTCATATTTTGGGAGTAAACCTCAACATGACACACAATATTCACACCAAATATTAGAGGATGTTAGTCTCAATATTGTTGCGAAGAACAATTTGAGTGTAGCATGGGTAGTCATTGGCATGTCTACCTTAATACTCTTTTGTTTTAATATCATTTGCTATCGTCACTAGTTTTCTCATTATTGACTTATTATTAATATTCAAGTTGAGATTTCCAATAGCATATCGTACTACTCAAATATAGAATACATACATATTATAAATACTATAATATTATATAAAAGAAGAAGTCAAATTTGAACTCCTCTCTATAGATTTCAAAAGAACATATGCTTGGCAAACTTCCTTATAAACCAATCATTCCTATGAAACAACATCCGTAGAAAACGAATGATGTATATAAGAAGCACATCTACACAAATCACTCCTCCACATATTTACACAAGCTACAACAAATTGCTTCTTTTGCCACTCTGATGACACCAATACAAGGCTTGCAGACGAGAAGCTTATAAGGATGCAAATGATGGATATTAGCAACATTAAAGTTGCACCCTTCAAACACCTTTCGCTCTTCAAGAATTCGAGATAAATAGATTTTTTATGCATTGGCATCGCAAGAAGGGCTATCATCAAAATACTTCCTAATTGAAAATAAGAACGATAGGCTATTGCACACCAAGTACACTCATACTAGACTTCGATTGGTTTGGACATAATGTCCATTCAACTCTCTGTATGCAAGGGGTGGTTAGAACGGCCCAATAAAAGAAGTAGTGGCTACAAATGCCGCAATGACTGAAATTGCATTGGCAGCTCCACTTCTGTTTGTCTTCAATGCTCGGGGAGTGCACTTAAAGTTAAGACTAGGAATCACGTGAGTGCGTACTTTTGACCCCCCTATGTATGTACTAAAAATTCATTTAAAATTTGTAAAAAAAATATGAAGTTGTTAAACACAATCTAAAGTTCTTGTTGTATAAATTTCAAAAAATAATCACTTGTAACTATTTTTAAATTGAATTTTGAAGCGAAAAACAACACATTTTAGTTCAAATTTCTATCATTTCTTTTATAAGATTTTTAAAACTTTTGGTCCTGAAATTTATACCAAATGATAGATATATACGTAATGATTTGGCACCTAAAAAAAATTTATTTAAAAACTATTTTAAGGCTAAGTATTGTAGGGAGCATGCTATTAAAACGCACTCACGTGTATTCCTAATCTTAACTTTAAGTGCACTCCCCGGGCTTCAATGTCACCACTTCATTAACCACCTTCTTGTACCACCACTTTCTAGCCTCATCATTAGTTCAGGGTCATGGACTAGGAACTTCTTTGGTGGCAAGGGTCCTGGACTAGGAACTTCTTTGGTGGCAAAAGCTGTAGTCAAGATGTCAATGCCTGCTTGAAGAAAATAGTTGATACAACACATCTCATTAGTTAAATACATTCATTGAAATCAAGGTTAGAAATATCATTTGCTAAACTCTTGTATACCTCTAAATTGGCAATACATAGAATAGATGAACCTCTCAAAGATGTCTATTTAATTTGCTCTTTACATTCTCCTTGTTCAAAAGAAGATGCAAAGCAGTTTCGTCACTATAAGAAGAACCGCGTCCAGAATGACAGAATTTAGACAGTCTTCTGTCAATCTTTCTGTCATTTCGGATCACTTGATTCGGACACTGTTTTGACAGAGTTCTGTACAAATTCTGTCAATTTTGGTGGCTCATGAGGGAAGCTATGGTTGTGACACTTGGCCTCCACATGGCTTCTACGTGAATGACACGTTGGAATTACAAGCGGGTCCCGGTAATTTATACAATACCTATTTCTTTTAATTACCCTAAAGTAAATTACTTTAAAAAAAAAATTCCACTGTAGTCAATTAATTACCGTCGGCATTAAAATTTATAATTAATAAAATAATCGACTATTTTATTAATATTTAGAGTAAAATTTACACATTTCCAAATGGTATGTCAAGGATGGATGAATGTGAATTTCACTTCCTAATTGTGAGTGGAGGGGGACGTGAAGTCTTGTACTTTATACAAAATTCAGTGCACTAGTGTTGACAATGAGTATGGGATATGTAGAACTCCTCCCATTGTTCTCTCTTATTCACCGGTTAAACTATTCTTCAAAAATGCGCATAACTTAAGCATAAATACTTCAAATCACAAACTTCTTGTTGGAGGTGGAAGATGATTTGATTGTGCAAATATTCTTAGTTGAACATTGCTCAAAATAAGCTATTCTACTATGCACAATTGAGCCTCGAAAGTATGATCATAACACATTTTCTTCTCAAACAACTCATGCACATTCTTCACAACCCTACTAAATTTTGTTCACATCTCATGCATAGAAACTTGAAATCACAAATTTCTTTTGGGAGGTGAAAGATGACTTGGTGTTCTAACTTTTCTTTGATGAAAACATTTCAAAATAAGATCATTTGATGTGCGCAATTGTGCACCAAAATATACTGAAAATATGGTGTAGTGAGAATTCACATGAGTTGTCACACAAAAAAAAAACACCAACAAAAGTTTGTCAATTCAGACAATAAAATGCTTTGAGTACCTCGAAGCATGCTTCAAAAAGGCCTTTGCTGTCATAATTGATAGAAAACTGTCAAATTTCAGTCATTTTGGGTTTGGTATTCTTGTAGTGCATGTTCCCAAATGTATTTTCTCACCGCCTCTCTTTTCTTTCAGGAAGCTAGAATAGATTGCAACGCAATCCATGTATATCCAAGTGTCTTGAATGACATCTCTTTTGTCAATCTTCCACTCATGCGTTTGTTCATTTTAATGACCCACTTTACAAGTTCTACCGTCTTTGGACTTCCATTCACTACAGTCATGTTTACTGCCGTACTCCCATACAAATTAGTCTTACGAAACAACTGATCCCTGGTGAAGGAAGGAGAATCTGTACTATGCATTCTACATTTAACGAGCCCTTGATGATCAAACATATCTACGAAGATGAAACTCACCAATGCCACGCATCCATGTTCATGTCCTTTGTATAGTACAATAATACCCACAGGGCCTAATTGGTGAATCAAAATACGATTTTTTTGAAGAAGATTAAGAAGTTCTAGGCAGTTGCCATAACGCTCCAAATTATGATACCACGTTGAGATAGGGGCTCTATAGTGATACTTCATTAGATGCCAAATGTTACTAACTCGTTGATCTTCAAAATTAACCACTAATTACTCCAATATACAATGAAAGCCGTAGTGAATAGATTTTTTATGCTTGATAAGCACCAATATTAAAAAACAAGAATTTATTGTACGAACGACTTCGACTCGTTGCTAATTTGTTGAATCCTTAGTAATGTTGATCTGTACATTACAAAAAAATCAAGCTCCACAGGACTGCGAACTCAGCCAAACTGCCATATAGATATAATAATATTAAAATTTATTAAAAAAATCACAAAAATATTTAAAAAGTACAGTCTGACGTGGCCAAATTGGTATCACGCCAGATTTCATTTTTTAAATATTTTTGTGAAAAATACAATATTATATTATTATTTTGCATGGCAATTTGGTTGAGTTAGCAGCCTTTTGGAAGTTTGAATTTTTTTGTAATGACTTATTCATATAACAAAGCGTTGGAATATAATTTCTCAAATTTGAGCTAGATGTAAACATTACTTGCAATAATATGTACTTGAAAGACGTGTTTACTTACACATTTGAATCTTCTACAAAACCTCAAAATATAGACTGCCTAGCATATTTGTACAAGACAAGACACAAACTACTTACAAAGGCCGCAAAAAGTCACTCGAGAAGCACTCACTCAGTTAGGTAGCTGATCCACATAGCATGAAAGCCTCAATCAACGATGGAGTCACCACAACAGTAAGCCCCATGGGAAACTGAGAACTAGAACAACTCATAAGCAACAGACGCTATGGCTTGTGTGTCGGTGCTTGAATATAGTGAAGAAGATGTTGATAGCAAAGAGTGGAAGCATGCAAAAACCAAAGACTACTATTAAGCAAGTGGCTTTGCACTGTAGTTTTTTAGCACGTTCGATTTGGCCCATAAGGTTCTTAAGGTCCTTGGAGATCACACACTTTCCCTTATGTGGTACTGTCGCTATGTCGGCCTTATAATATTATAAAAACATAATAACTATGTTCACCCAAACACTGCTCAACCACTCTTAAACTTAAGTTATTTGACATAATCCCTTATTCTCCATTTGGATGCCATTCCCTGACATAATCTCAATAAGATTCAGAGGTGAACAGGGGAGGTTCTCAAGAACCACATGTCAAGGTGCATATACATGATGATCTTGCTATTATTGGACCGAATACTCTCATTGTTTCAATTTTTCAGGAAAGATTGATATAAAAGGTTTGAAAACTAAGAATTATGAAAATGTTGTAGATTAGGGTTTGATAGGGTTGTGGAATGAGGAATGGAGCTCGCCCCTAGCCACATTCAACAACCAACATGTGACTGATAGAAACTACACCCGGGCCTCATGGAAGTCACTTCCAAATATTACATAACAACGTGCAAACATGTTTTGGGATGTCATCTTTTGAGTATCACCACGGACTTTCATCATGACTTTTAACGCCACGAGAGTACCTCCCCGAGCCTAATTTACATAAAATTTAAGGTTCATGTTGCTAATTACCATCTTCAAAATTTGCATAGTAACCACCTGAATCCCACTAAACTTAGCACAGTTTGTTCTCAAAATAAAGATATCAAAACAAAATGAAGGTAGCCACAAAAATTGATAACTTTAGTTAACCCCTATATAATGATTTTGAAAATGACTAATTCAATTGATCATATTGTAAAAAGTATAATTTAAACGAAACCAAATTTCATATCACTAAAATCAATGAAGAACATTATATGTGTTGATTTCATAAATAATAAAATTAATAAATAATAAAAATCCACTCAAAACTCCTAAAAACAAGACATGAGGTACAATTCACGCTTATTTGTCCTTTTGGGGTTTAAAACCATCTGAAATTTAACCCCTAAAGGACCAAGTGTCCTAACTAGGACATTTAGAGAACTGGGTAGGTTCCGGTGAACACATTTTTAATCGAATTTTGAAGGAAATTTAATAGTGGATTCCCCAATGTGCCACGAAAATGGGGATTTTTTTTTGAATTCCAACACCGTATGTAGAAGTTATGAGAAGAAATGTGTTTTTTTCGGAAGAAAGGGCAGCGGGGCAGTAGAGAAATATTTGAATTTTGAGGGGGGGGCAACAAGATGGGCGGAGTGTGGAAAATGGAGTAGACTGTTGGGGGCAAAAGACCACTTCATTTTCCAAAAATTAAAAAATAGGTCCGAAATGACCTTAAACTACCCTTGGGGAGTGCTAGGGGTGCTTTTTAGCACCGATGAGGTCAAGAGTTCAAATCCCCACGCGGTCAAAGTTTCTTCCGCATGATCCACCCTAGTGCAACCTTAGGGATTTGCCTTGGGGATCATTCCCCTTGTGTGCCAAAAAAATAAAAATAAAAATAAAAATAAAAATAATTAAAAATAAAAAAGAATTAAAAAAAAGAATTTTTTTTATAAATATAAATTATTGTTTTAAACTGAAAACTATTATTTTAAATTAAAAGTCCAATTTTATAATTAAAAAATATTATTAAAAAATTAAAAAATTAAAAACATTAAAAAAAAAACCATCCAATGAAGGACTGCCACGTGGCAGTTAACCTTGAGAGTTAGTGGGGTCATGAACATTGGAATGGGTTGGGTGAAGTGGCACTTCGATTCCCTTCCTCCACCCTTTATTTCTCCCCTAACCTCCAAAATTCTTTGAAAATATGCTACATGTCTTCTAAAACTTGGAGATTTATTTTATTTTCAAATTTTTTTTGCCATTCTATAGAGGGTGGAATGTACTTATGTTTCACCGCTTGGATTTGTATTTTAAATAAATAAAGTAAAAAGTATTGCAATTCCAAAAACAAAGAGTATTTTCTGAACTTTTAACCCCCCAATAAGTGCAGGGTGTTCTTAAACATCCTAAATATCTCCAAACGCGATGAAAATTGGTACACAACTAAGTAACATCATATAGAATGTGATAGTGAAGTGCGACAAGTTTCAGTAGTGAGGTTTTTTTGATGTATCCACGGTCAAATGCATATGAAATTTTCGGGCATGTGTTTTTTTGGGGTGTTTTTTTCCATCAAACACAATTATCTTGCAATCTGTGCGGTCAAAATCAAATTTTTTTGTTGTGTATGTTTTTCAAGTAGTTTAGGACATCCGCACCCTGGCTCGTCATCCACCACTCTCCAAAGGGGCAGTACAGGGCTCAAGAGAGGTTCAGTGACTCTCTAAAAAAAAGGACCCCCACTGTCGCTCCAGAAATCTTCAGAAAACGTGGGCCGGCTGTTACGGGTTTATGCGCTGGCTGGGATGCGGTCTCGTTGACCGATCGGGTTGTGTTGAGTCACGGCCACGCATGCACATTGAGGGGGGTACATTCACAGTAACACGACCCAACCCCGCCCAGTTATAACGACTCTTGATGAGTGCTTAGAAAATAATATCTTCAATTTATGTAGATATTAGAAAAATTTAAGGACATTTTGCGACATATTTTGAACATTTTAGCACATTTTAGTCGTTATTAACGACTGGTTACGACCATATTTTAGTTGTTTTGGAGTACCAATAACTTCCCCAACATTGTCAAACTTTAGTATATTGTATAATGACATATATTATATGTAGTTACTAATTTATATTGCATTATCAATTCATATGATAAGATTATTGCTTAACAATCCGTCAAATTAATCATTGGTTACAGTTTCCTTGGGTCGTGTTACTGTGAATGTACCCAGGGGTCCCGGCTGCTGAGTTGGCGGTTTTAGAAAACGGGGAGCCTGCAATTCGACTGCAGACTGTGAGCTCTTCTTGGGCGCCTGTCTCAGACTGCGAGCTCTTTCTAAATGACTGTCTGCTCTTCCAGAGAGACTGCGAGCTCTTCCATCAAGGTTCCATTTTTTTGCTTTCATAGGGGTTCACAGTTTAGGGTTTAGGGTACTTTCTAGTATGGATCAATGGCGGGAACGCCTTCTTGCCACACGGGAGCTCTTTTTGGAGGACGATGAGGAAGACGATTTCAATGTTAATTGGATGTTGGGATTAGGGTTGAGTGCTCCGCGTGGTCAAATACCGAGCGTTGTCCGAGGATCACGTCCAGGGAAGTCGCCCAACATTGATAGGCATAGACACGAGATGCATGCCCGCATGATGTCTGATTATTTTGCAGATGAACCAGTGTATGGCTCAAATTTTTTCGCCGCCGTTACCGTATGCGGCGGTCGTTGTTTTTGACCATATTGGATAGGGTTTGTGCTAGAGACGAATACTTTGTTCAAAAAACATATGCGTGTGGTTTTTTAGGGTTGTCCCCTCATCAGAAGATCACATCAGCTTTGAGGATGTTGTGTTACGGGTTGTGTGCCGATGCTACAGACGAATATTGCAGGACTAGTGAAACTACTGCGATGAGATCTATGAAGCGGTTTTGCCTTGCAATTAGGGCTGAGTTTGAGGCTTATCATATGAGGCAACCTACACGTGCCGATTTTGATAAACAATTGGCAATTAATGCTGATCGTGGATTTCCAGGGATGTTTGCCTCACTTGATTGTATACATTACGAGTGGAAGAATTGCCCGGTGGTTTGGCATGGGGATTTTGGTGACAAAGATGGGAAGAAGTCCATTATTTTGGAGGCCGTGGCGGATGGTGGATTGCACATATGGCATGCGTTTTTTAGAATACCGAGTTCCAACAACGACTTGAACGTGTTGGATCGGTCGCCGCTGATCCACAACACGTTGACTAGCAAAGCTCGTGACATGCAATTCGAGGTTAACGGGTGTCAGTATGATCGGTATTATCTTCTCACGGACGGTATATATCCTGAGTGGTCTTGCTTCGTGCAGAGCATCCACCAGCCGCAAGATGAGAGGCGTAGCTATTTTGCAGAAAGACAAGAGGTCGTGCGCAAGGATGTTGAGAGATGTTTTGGCGTGTTGCAGGCCCGTTTCGCCATTATTCGAAACCCTTCCCGCCATTGGAGCATGGAGGTGATATCAAACATCATGTTCACATGTTGTATTTTGCACAATATGATCATTGATGACGAAGAAGGTGTTGAAGGACTAGATGATATCATTGGTAAGTTGCATGAGGGTAATGTCCCAATGCAAAGAGGTTTGTCCTTTGATGAGTTAGTGACAAGTACCATGGACATTGCAAATAAGGACACTCATTTTGGTCTCCGTGGTGATCTAATTGAGCACTTGTGGATGTTGAAAGGCGCCAATTTGGCATAATATATAAAAGTGTGACTAGTTTTACATTTATGGTGTTTTTATCTCACTACCTCCACAATGTATGGATTCTAAAAGTTTGCCTTCAATGATCTTGTAGTTTAGGTTCAAAGGAGTTTAGGTTCAAAGGAGTTTTGAGAATCCTTTTCTCAGTTAAAAACTTTAAAACGTTCATTTTAGCAAAAAAATAAAAATCTCAACAAAGTAAAATTTGTAATTACCGACTGTATGAAAAAAAATCTTCCATAAATAATATTCTATTACTTTACCGATGGTGTATTTAAATTTTTTATTTTTTTCCTCTATATTTTTCTCAAAGACTTGAATCAAATAATTAGATTTATAAAAAATATTTATATTTATATTTATTAAACCATTTGAAGTGTGAAAAATTACTTCTTTGGACAATTTTTGGATCAAATATTTAAAAATACAATATCTGTATTCAAATGGAACATTTTTTAACTAAAAACTTCAAACATTGATAATACACGTAAATATGACCCCAAAACTCATGATTTTTGTTTTTACATGATTCTACAAAGGATTTGCATTATTTCTATTGGAATTTTATAAACCATAAGTATCAAAAAATTTATACATAGTTTTTTGAATTAAGCGTAAAAAATGAAGGTTTGAATTTCAAATAAAAAGAGAAGTTAGAATTATCTTTTATTATCAAAACTCAATTGTATGTGTGGTTCATCTTCTGCACTACAACTAGTCCAAATTAGGCTCAAAGCTTATAATTTTTAGTATATATTTTATGGGAAGTTAGCTTCATGCATGTGATCCAATTAGTACGGGAATGATTTCTCATTTCATGTTGTAGTGATTCACCCAAAATTTCAACTATTTCACTGTGGAAATGCAAGCTAACGGATGGTCCTATTTGGACTTGCTCTTGTTCAAATTCATTGTCTCTACCCTACCAGAGGATCTTCAATCCATCACAATAAAGATCATCCACAAATTGTCTACAATTTGACCATAATTGAATTACAAAATTATTGAGCCTTGCAATGATATATCTAATTGTATGGATAGATCAATTTTGGTTCAATTTGGCCATACATATTGCAATATACGTGTGTGTAAGAGAAAAAATGGATGCTGAAATTTTCCAATAATATACAAAAGTGTGACTACTATCACATTTATTGGTAAAAACTATGGCCATTTAACGCTAAATCAAGGCCCGTGTCAAGTTCTAGGTCTTTGTTTTGTGAATTCTCTTGTATTCCCACGACATTCCAAGTGGTGGGCATTCCCGGTCCAACATGCTCAATGTCATCCCATGGCACACTATCACCACGGATATCTACATATGAACTCCATTGGCCTACAACATCACTAGACAAACCACGGGGCGCAATCCCGTCCACTTGGAAATGCCCGCTAGATGGTTCATGCTCTCCAGAAGCATGTTGTGCCTACGACCAAAAACAACATAATTTACATCCCCACGACCACGATCTTGAGATCAACACACCACGAGCACAATCACACTAACGAACGACAAGCTCATCCACATGAACACAAAACAACCATAAACCAGAGCCCCGGCACGGCGAAAATGACGATAATCCAGAGCGTGAATTCATGGCCGTAAACCCATAATAAATCCTTCCAAGAAATCATGACCATAACATTCCTATGAGGCCGTGACTGCAGCATGAGTACACGAGAAGAGCACTCCAACAACATGAATACACGAGAAGAGGACCAGAACACCGAAGCACGTGACCAGTGGCAGAACACCGAAGCACATGAATACACGAGAAGAGCACCCCGCCCACTCACAGCAGCATCCCGGCCAGACAGACAGACCACGATCACAGCAGATTCACGATCAGACCACGGCAAAAATCAGACCAGTGGCAAAAGTCAGACCACGGGCAAAAATCAGTCCACGGCAAAAAACAAACCACGGCAAAAAATGCACACCACGGCAGTCACAGCAGTCACAGCAGTCACAGGAGATTCACGATGAGACCAAATGAAAATCAGACCACATGAAAATCAGCAGACAGTAGACAACAGACCACATGAAAATCAGACCACGGCCAAAAAATCACAGCAGACCACATGAAAATCAGACCACGGCAAAAATCAGACCACGGCAGTCACAGCAGATTCATACCACGGCAAAAAAAGCAGACCTTGGCAGTCACAGCAGACCACGGCAAAAAAAGCAGACCATGGCAGTCACCCGGCTATGAAAACTCCCAGCGATGACCACCTGTGATTGAGGACCACCTGTGAAACAAGAACAACAACATACCATGAACAAGAGTATTCGAGAAGAACATTGGAGCTCACCTCGTAGTGGTTTAGGCCTTCTTCGTCGGAATCTTGCAATTCAACGATTTCTCTATCCTCGGGCTCCAAATAATTTTGTCTACCTTCATCGTTGATCTCGGGATCGCACTCTTCGTCGCCACGCTCAACGTCAAATTCTCCTCGTGCCTCCCGCATTTGCCTAAGCGTCTCCTCATCATCCCGAGCTCTTTTTCACGCCTCTTCTCGTTCCCGTGCCGCCTCGGCCATTTCCAAGACCTCTCTCTCGTGTTGTTCACGCAACTCAATGGCCGCTGATTCCGCTCTTCGACGTCGTAATTTGAGCAGCTCTTCCTCTCGTAGCAAACGAATATATTTTTGAGCCTCTGGCGTGGTAACTTGGTCCATCGGTGCGGTGAACAAGAGTAACATGTTGTGATACTCGAGACTTGCCGCTTTGCGTAGGGTTGCTTCCGCCATCTCCTCGGCGGCCTTGGCTTGGGTCAAAGCCGCTCTTTCGTGGACCTTGGATTCACGTTGGACATCTTTTGCTGCTTTCGTGCCACCGGGCCTCAAGGTGAATGCCATGCTTGTAGTTGCCTCACCTGTACATTCCACAACAGTCACAAACTTCTGGATGTCCACTTGGGAACCCGATTGGGACTCGTGGTCAGATGAACCAGAAACCCTCCTAGACGGAGTTGTCTGTCTTGATGTGCTAACGCCGTCAGTCCATCGCGGGAAATCCTTCACCAATTCCCAGCAGTGTTCAAACATGAACTCGGTGTTCTTAGCGGTTTTAGTACGATACAACTCTTTAGCCATGCGAATTGTATCTGCTTCTTTAGTGCCACTTTTGTTTAACCTTTTGACTTGATTATAGGCACCAATGAATTTTCCCACATCGTGCTTAATCGTGCCCCATTTCGATTCTAATGATCGCGCGCCCCTATGCCCCCCTAGTCTACATTGTTCATAATGCAAAAATATTCGTTCCCAAAATGCGTTGCTCTTTTACTGATTCCCACAAATGGGGTCCTGAGAGATGGGCATGACACTTCTAGTCAATTGGCGCTTTTCCTCAGGCACAAAATTTTTCCCTTTCGCCGGGCGTACAAATCCTACACCGCGACCACGGCCCCGACTATGCCCAATTTTATGACAATTCTCATTTCCTCTACCAAAACCACTAAACCCTAAATTGGATGGATCACTCACCTGTGATTGAGGACTTGCTGGCCCCGCCGAATCTTGCCAACTTCCTGCTGCGGCCCGATCACTGACCTCCGCCACAAATTGAACAGCTCCACCCTGTTGATAATCGGTTGTTGTGCCTGTAGGCGATTGATGTGCCGAAGCTCCCCGACCGCGCCCGCCACCAACTCGCCGGAACTCATCGCCTGCAATTTCGAATTGGAGTCGCGGTGCCGGGATCCCTCGTTGCAGTCCTTCGATTCCCTGGTGATCAGGTCGCTCGTGTCTTGGAACTCCGACCAGCAAATCAGGCGCTGCAGAGATAAATCGTCCTGCTCTCCCACTTGCGATTGCACCACCGCGACCACCGTCACCACCGCGACCACGGCCTCCTCGCACCGCCTGCGGACGCCCACGACCTGCCATCGCCAAAATAAACCCTACCACAGCGACAAAAAAAAAATAGAACCAAATCTGCCAAAAACCACCCAGCTTTTGGGCGCGCTCACCAAACTCCACCACTCTTCAAAATGGCGAGCTGCGTTGGGATTTTGACGCGCCCGCAAGAAAAGTAGCCGTTGCCCGAGTCCTGGTGGGGACGGTTTTCCAGCCCGGGCCCGCCAACGTCCCTCCGGCCACGTATGACGAGCCAGGGTGCGGATGCCCTTAGGGGTTAAAAAAAACGCTGGCCACACTAAATTACAATTTAGTGTATGAGCGGAAGCTTCGGAGTCATTTCCGGCAAAGGGCTCTTGGTGCACCGACTCCCCCTCACGCGGTCCCCATTGCTGCGATCCCTACCGACGGACTCCTCACCATCCCTCCCTCGCTTTTCTCTCGATCTTTACCTTAAGTTGCGATTCCCTGCTCACTCGCATTCATTCTCGTCGTCACCGCATTTAAATCGCGCTTCGATCGACCCCATTTTCAACCGATTCCGTGCACAATCGATCAGGTAGCGCCCGCCCTACTCTCGCATGTGTTTTGAGATCCTTCACCTTTTTGTTGTTTTCATCTTTACGACCTTTTAAAGATCTTTTCGGCCGTCGTGTTTAGTTAAGGATGCCGGAATTGATCGAGTACTAACACGCTCTGGTATGCAGTTCATTAGAATTCAAGCTTTTCTATCTATGGCGATGGTTTGGATTCTGAAACATAGTATGATGTGAGAGTGCATAGTGGGAATTTTCAAAAAGTGTTCAAACTGTTCGAGGTCTATTTCGGTGTTGTTTACCCATTTGTCTATGTATTTAAAAAAATTCGGCATTTTTTTTTTTAGTTCTTGGTCTTGGTCTTTTAGGTATTTTTGGAAGTCTCTAATGGAGTCTTGGAATGGTTGTCCCGGTTGTTTTTCTTCGTCTCTATGTAACCAATATGGGCACTATGTGCGTTGTGATATAGTTGTATCCTTTTTTTGGCATGTATGTACATGAGAACTTAACCATCTGTATTGTCTGTTGTATTCTTAAGAGTTACGCGAACATGACAAGAGGAGCATGGAGAATGCTGGCTATGCTGGCATTGCTGACTTTCGTCTCGTTTTTGTCAGTAGACGCGCAAGGTGAGTTTGTCTCAACTCCAAGCTCCTTTCTAGGGTTTAGGATCTCTGAAATTCCACATTGTCTGTTCTGTGGAGAGAATGTACCAGGGGTGTACATGGTGCTTTTTAGGGTTTAAGCACTCACCGTTTGTAGTAGAAGTGTGACATTAGCATCATTGTAAGATTGGAGTATCGTTGCAAGCCTACATTGATAAATAAACCCTGGTTGTGGTTAGGTACTCCATGTAAGCAAGCTGGGGGAGCTGACTGTGACTCACATGCAACCTGTTTTACATCGGATCGTGGTAGTTTCTGCGCTTGCAACGGTTTGTATACTGGCAACGGCTACACCTGTAAGTCAAAAGCTTTGATTCTTTCAACGTTGTTAGTCATCTTTTATGTAGTATCATCAAACTTTTGGAACATCTCTGTGTATTATATCTGTTCTCGTGCAATCATTTCTTCCCATAGTTCTGTTAGATTCCTTGTAGTTGTCCGGGTCTGACAAATGTATTGTGTGCTAGTTTGTACTAAAGAGCAGAAACCTAAGGTTTCTTCTTTGCTTTCAAGACCCCCTTGCACATCCGGGCTTTAGGGTGCTTTTTAGCCCCTCATAATTCTCAAACCCTACAGAGCGGAGTTGCCCTTGGATTTTATGCATACACTAGTATTCTCTATACCTGGATGGGACTTCGTTGCTTTCCATATACAATAGAACGTGAGGTCTACATGGCAGGTTGTCTATATTAATCCTGTCTTAAAGCCTCAAATAACAAGTACTCTCTCTGTCTGGAAATAATTGTCCTAGATTTTGGCATTTTATTTTGCAATATTTGTCCTATGTTTTATACTTCAAACGTGAGCCCTGTCCACTTCAAACGAAGCGGGCAATGAGAGTGACACAAAAACTACATACTACTCTTCAAGATAGACCATTTTTCGAGTACTAAGACGGCTTTTTTTGGCCAAAAGAAGTGTTAGATTAAAACACACCAACTCTGTATTGTTAAGAGGGATTTCAGTGCCTAATGATCTGGCTGCTGCTGTGTGTTGTTTGTGTGCAGGCAAGTACTCAACATGGCGAATAGTGGTGTACATAATAGGTTCAATCCTCGCCTTTGTCTTGATTTTGTACTTGTGTCTGTCATGCATGGGGTACAGGCGGAACCGAGCACAGCAGCCCAGCTATCCCATGGAACCAATGGGACACCATGCCTATGGCTATCCTCCGCCTGCCTCAACGCAACAATCCTCTGCCAACCCGGCCATGTATTCATACCCTCCTCAGACTGGGTACCCTCCACAACCTGGATATCCTGTGACTGCCTTCCCTCCGCACGTTGTGAACCCGCCCAGTTCCAAGGTTCCTGGGCCATCCGGAACGACATGAGAATCACAAGGTGTGTACACTTTTGTTAGCAAATCCAAGCGGATTCCAACTCATCAAAGAATGCGTTATTTGGATACCATATGCACAAGTTGCCAGGCTTGAAAGTTTTGACTTAAAACTGACACCAGTTCTCATGTTAAGGTGGTGTACATTCTCCAAAAATTAATATTTACTCATCGTTCGAGATTTTAGGGCTTGGTGTACTTATGATTGTTTGCTGGTTGTGATGCTAGGTTGCCAACCATCTGAGAGCTGGAGCTCGGAGTAGGGCTTTTTCCAGGTTGTACAATAATTGAGGTGTTGTTTTCTTTCTGGCATATTGCCTTTTACAGTCTCAGTTGCAAGTTTTGTTCACATAAATGGGTTGGTCCAATTGTATAGACGCTTCTTGCCTCAAACTCGGACAGTTTATTGATTTTTCCACGCTTTCTCATTATTTTCCTGAGGTCTCGGAATGTTGCCATTTCTTTGTTGATTACGATGATCTTGATCCTGTAATTATTATCTTGTTTACTGCTCTAAGAACTTGAACTTGTTTCATAGTCTTAGTTCTAAATCCGAACATTCATAAAACTAGTGCTAATAAAACTCACTATGAAACAAGCACTAGTTTTATGAATGTTCGGATTTTGAATCAATTGGGTTAAATGAAAATGTACTGTGGTTCTCTCCGGGTTGTTTCACGGCTCTTAGTGTGGGTTCCAAAATAGGGTGGCAACACTATTCACACTGCTGAGAAATTTCAAGTAAGGAGAATGTTCCATAGCAAGCATGTTTGTTTAACATATTTTGTGCACGTCTTAGAAATGGTTCAAATCCTAAATTCCCAGTGCACTTGCACACAAAGCAATACATTATTTTGGTTTATTTTAGCTTTCGTGGCACATACGATAAAAGGATGGATATTGCTTGGTGTCAATTAGAGAAGATGATTTATTATAACAACACAGACGACATGCAAAGTTGAAGCTTTTGGTTTACAAAGATTGTAAGCTAATGAGTATATTATGTGTTTGGCTAAGCCTTAGTTATGAGCTAGTTATGGGCCATTTCTGAGCGAATTTTGGTTGGTTGTGGTTCAGTTTACACTCATGTTTATAAGTACATGTTTTTCTAAATTCAACCTTTAGGAATTCGCTCCATTAAGGGCATTCTCAATGGAGGGCCGGTACAGCTGCTTAGCACCGGCACATCGCGGCCGCGTTCAGGAGCCCGTCTTGTGCAAATCATCATCGAAAGAAGTACCAAACTTTTTACTCCCTCTGTTTTAACCCTTTAGTGCCCAGGTAACCACTAAGTGGTCACTAGATCACTAGAAAATGAAATGCTGGAAAATCTGTAAACCATCTCAGTCCGGTGTCTGAAGTTCAGATGTGTAACTTTTGATTCTGCAGATGATGCAAAAAGAAACTTTGGAATCTGACTTTCTTAGCTATCCAAATACCTATGTACAAAACATCAAAATACTGCAAATACTTGAAAATACAGAAAGTACATACAAATACAACACATGTACTATGCAGTATTTCTTGTGTTTGGAAGTTTGTTATCTTGTATTTTTTTTTGGATTGTGTTCTCTTGTTCATGTTCCATTAGTGTATGTAGTCTGATCTTCATCAATGTACCAACTCCTTCCTTATTTGAATGTATAAATTTTGTCCTAAACCGTACATGGATAAGTCACTCTTATAAAATTCACAATAATTATGTATGAGTCTGTTCTTGACATGAAAGATTGCAATGGAGAGGTGTTGGCATAGGTCATTGCTGAACATCTTCACTTTCATTTTTGAAAATTTAACCCAAATTCTATTTAACTTTGAAGTCACACACCCCTCAAAATCTCATTTTTGAGTGTTCATTATACGGTTCAAAGACATACTATAATCTTCCAATCCAAGGGTCCGATCTTACCAAGATTTAATTGACACATGTTTCATTAAGCTATGTTTACATTCATACGGTTGGATACTATTAATGGTATCCCTAATTTCGACAGCGAGAGTTTTAAGAAAACATCATCCAAAAAATTGTGGTTTTTCCAAAACAACTCTGGGCACTAAAGGGTTAAAATAAGAGTCTACTTCAAACGTGTATTTTTTTTAACGTTTTTGTTGCCAAAAAAAAGATGTCTCATAAAAAAGTTTGAAGTATAAAACATATGACAAAAAAGAAGGAAATTTTTTTGCCAAAAACTAGGACTCTTATTTTGAAACGAAGAGAGTACAAGACAAGATGTGCTTGTATTGTACATTCCTATAAATACATTGATAGTTTGAGAAAAACCATTATAAAGTATTGTTTGGAGGAAATTTTTGAATTGATATACATATGAAAGTTGTAGATTTTGAATTTTAGATTCCATCCATGTGGTTAGATTCACCAATGCTATCACCAATATTTTATTATAAAATTTGAAAGTAAAAATTAAAAATTCCTTCTAAATTTCATTACAAACAAAATATTAATAGTTTTTGAGTAAAAAATGTTGAATCAGATTTGAAATGAGATACTCTTGACATGGTGATTTTTTTGAAATTTTTGTGTTCCTTAAATCTATAACCTCATTTTTGCATGGCCACTTTTGAACTAAAGTCAATGCAGTTTTGGCTTGGTCAAAATTTCACATACTTATACATTTGTAATTTTAGAGAAGTATGTACTCTAATAACACCAAATCCAACCGTTGGATAGGACAACAACTTGATGAAGTATCTTTTAAAAATGTTTTATGGTGAAGAGGTTCATGAGGAAGGAGATATAGATGAAAACAATCATCTATCAATCCCACAAGGGTCGGTTGAGCCTTTAAGGGTTAATTGTGCTACGTTCAATTTGACACTCCTACAATCCCTAGTACACTTAGAGCAGGGTCATCCACCAGAGTAATTGTAGTATAAGTTATTCACATAGTTGGAAGTTTAGGGTTTCTCTTCCTACAATCCAAAGTCTTTCATGCTTGCTAAAAGTTGTGTGAGTGCCTTTCAAAGTCCAAAGTCTATCCTATTTGTTGAGGATTGCCACCACGACATGAGTGTTTTTTCAAAAAGGAAAATATAAACCAAAAGCCATAAGTTGTGGATTTCAAGCGATCGTCCCCTAGTAATGTGATTCTTCTTCTTCAATGTCATGAAGACAAATAACTCACGATACCTCCGATCAAAATGAACCTCAATCGAGCAAAAGAGCCAATCAAATTGCGTTTTTTCATCTTCATTGTCTATCATGCGAATCAACCTTCGTCCTAGAAGTGAGATTAGGTTGAGTTAAGGCTCATTTCAAATTAGGGTTTAGGACGTGTATCATGCTCTAAGGAGATGGTTTTCTCACATCATCTTCAACACAACATTTTGTTTAACATGTCAAAAGGCTTCCAACAACAAAAAGAGGGACGTAAAATAATTTTGATGTTTTAAGAGTTTAATATTAACTCCTAAAAGACCAAGGTTGTGTGGTTTTAAATGACAAATTTATTTGATCATATTAAGAGAAATATTCTCCCTTTGTTTCGTAATAGATAATGCTTTTGAAAAAAATTCAAAAAATTAAGCAAACTAGAATAATTCCATCAAATCTCAAATATAGTAAGTTTCCATTTCGAAATAGTTGTCTGTCCATTAGAGGAAAAATAGGGCTTCAAAAGGCGCAAGTATAGAACCCGGCCTACCGCCTACTGCAGTGGGGGAGGCCTTTCAATAAAGTTTGAAAACTAAAAGAAAAAACAACCCCCCCACTAGGTCTCACCGCAACGGCAGGGTCCAGTGGGGGGTTGTGTGTTCCTTTTTGTGTTTTTTTTTGTTTGCTTTGTTTTGGTTTGTTTTGTTTCCCAAATGGTGGCACAATTTGTGAACTCTACTATGGCAGCAAGTGGTTGGACATGTTCATGGGCACCATAACCAGAAAAATGAGACTTAGAGGACCTTATAAAGTCCCATTTTTCCATTCTAATGTAAACAATATCATACTGCATATGTATGTGTGGCATCTGGCAACGTGGTGATGTTCGTTGTAGTGTGTTCTTTGATGCAACGAACATATGCTAGCATTGATTTTAGCTAGCTCGTTTGTTGATTGTGATCTATACATGAGCAAAAACAAGGCTTTACACACAAAAAACCACTTCCTGTGCAATTGTCTTGTGATTTTGGTTTATTAGAATTTTAAAACATCAACTTCAAATTGAATAAATGATTTGCATCAATAATTTGGGCAATGGTTATTCTTAAAAGCATCATCTATTATGGAACGAAAGGAGTACTTTATATCACCTGAATCATTGACGAAGATTGTATTGTTGGTAAAAAAACAAATAAACTTAAACAAAAGGAAGTCCACTCAAAACTACTAAAAAAGACATGAAGTCTAGTGAGGGCTTATTGGTCTTTTATGCGTTAACTTCTAAATGCCCGAGGGAGGTCCCCCACCCAAAACCGCCTCATTTCGGACATTTTCTTTGATGATCTCTAAATGCTTTTCAAAACCTTATTTTCACATTCCAACTATAGGATCTTGTACTCCTAGGCCTTATAAACGATCCCTCAAAATTTCAAAACATTTGACCATACAGATGTCAAGATAATAGCAAATGAAGTTGAGATTTTGAAATTTAAGGCCCTGAAAAATCTAGGCAGCCTTGCTTTGATGGGCTCTCAAAACCAAAAAAAAGAGTTGAAATGATGTGCCATTTTTTACCATCCTCAAGATGAGGTAGTTAACAAGATGCATGCCAAAATTGGACAAGATGTTCAATTTATTAGCATTTTTTTGGAGACTTTGTAATGGATGGGGGTATGAAGGGAAGCAAGAGACTTTGGCTAAATTAAATTATCCCTTCAACTCTCCTCCAATTGGATGAGCCCACAACTCATGGCATGCAACTCATGTGGGTTGGAGTTAATTTCCTTTGAAGTGCCCAATGAATCTCATCGGCTTTGATTTTTTGCCAAGCATACCCGAAACGTTGAGCTGCCTTTCAACATTGAGGTGTTTCACTTTGAAAAAATCTTCTAAGTGGAGTTTTGATTGGATGGACATAATCCCAATTGCATTGGAAAGAAGACTAGTTTACCTGTGACATCATATTTATTATTTTGGAAAAAAAAAGTCATTATTTTTGGCGTGGACAGCCCGGGAAAATGGGCAACGACCAAAAAATGATCTCTTGGGAGCTTAGGGGTTAAGCAAATAAGTTTTTTAGGTGTACCAAACTTTTGCAAGTCCAATGGCCCATCTCATGTTGGTAAAACCCACAATTTCAATTCGCTAGAGGAAAGCAATTGTTTTCGTGAGTCTTTATGATTCTTAGTGTAAATTGCAGGGGGCAACAGGTAGGAAGAGCCTTACCTTAGAAGCAGTCCCACTCTACACTCCTACTCCCTCTATCCCATATTAAGCTTCCTCAACGCTTTGTAAATTGACCAATATTAACTCCTAAATGTCTTCACCCCTCTCCAAATTCAGCAATCTTGCAAAGATGCATCATAAAATGCAACCAAGAGGGATATTTTGAACTTGATGTATGAATAAAAGTTGTACATTATAAATTTCACATTCTATCCATAGGTTAGATCTGCGATTATTATTCCTAATATTTTTGTATAAAATTTGAAACTTGAAATTCAAAAATATTCTGTAATTCAATTATGAAGAAGATATTGACAATTTGTGGATGAAATTTTTTGTGATGGGTTGAAATGTAATACTCTAACTGTAGTGATATTTGGAGATTTTTTGGTTGTTTAATTTTATGAGTTGACTTTTTCAAGACCACATAATTTAGACTAAAATCTTTGAAAGTTTTGGTGAATCACTCCAACATGAAAAGAGGCATAAAATTTTCACAAATCATCCCCTATCCACTCAAATCACACATGCATGAAGTTATCTTGCCATAGAATTTTGTAGTATTTCTTTTCCTTACAAAAAGTGCATGACGGATGATGAAAAAATGGATGAAATCTATACATCATCCCAAAAATGCATGACGGATGATAAAACGTGGATGAAATATGTACATCATCCAAAAAATGGACGGTTGGTCCTTTAGAGGTTAAGCTTCATGTTTGCTGAAACTACTATTCTTACCGGCTCAGGGTCCACACCGTTGTGCTCAAGGTCCACACCTTTGGACTAGCGAAGTCATCTATTTTCAAGATACAAGATGCTTCATAACATTCTTTAACAATATGGTACTGCACCGCCTATTGCTTGGTTGATCTTTTACTGATCCAATAACTTTCCTTAGAACTAGAGTGAAAGATGACACTTGTTGTTCTATGAGGAAATTTAGTAGGAGTCAAGCAAGTAAGACAAACTTAAGATGTGAAAACAAAGAGCATCAGAGAGCATCGAAGAGAATCTTGAAAACTTTGGTAAGGGTACAAAGTCTAAGGCTTAACAATATTATGTTAATATGGGGACAAAGGAGCATTGCACAAAATAGTGGAATTTCTCTAAATCCCCCCCAGGACGTTAATGCAAGAGGACAAAAACTGCCCCCTATTTTGAACATGTTGGGGCCCACCTTAAAAAATAACCCCCTCTTTCAAGGATTTAAAATTCCCGAGGGAGTTATTTTAAAAACAATTGCCAAAAAAAGACCCTAGGGTGCCCAAAATGAAAACTTTAGAAAATGGAGCCCATGGGTGAACAGTGCTTGCATTAACGTCCCGGGATTTAGAGTCGGGGAAAATAGTGTCCTCGAGAGATTATCTAGACACATCATGATGATGCTAAGGGCCGCTTCACACTATGGTCAAAGGTCGAGAGGCCGTCGATTTCCACCAATCAAATTGCAAGAAACCATGGTTTCGGCTTCTCGACCCTTCACACTAGAGGCCAAAGTCCAAAGGCCGTGAACCTTCAAAATGCTTACATAGCAACACTTTTTGACCAAGGTGACGGCCTCTTGAGAGGAAGTTTGGGTCCTACATTTTGCAAGACCCGTCACTATGGTCGAGAGGCCGTCGATTTCTTTTCATAAAAAATGAAAACTATATTTTATGCCTATTTTCAGTAGATTTCTTTGGACTCTCAACAAAGTTTGGACTCTCAATCCCACGGCCTCTCGACTTGGACGGCCATAGTGTGAAGCGGCCCTAAGTGTGGTGCCAGTCAAGGCTTACTGCAAGTGTGTGCAATCTTTTTCTGTGATGAAAAAGGGCAAAAGTGCACCTCCGTCGTGCCGATCCTAAAAGTGGATTTCGTTAGAAAATCCTCTCCGCAAATTCCCTACGAGTGTGAAATGGATTAAGTTAATAGTCAGTAGCCGGCCATACAAAGACTGGCTCCACTATCAGAGGAAACTGTCGAGAGAGGCTTTTAGGATGTGGGCAATTCCTACATGTCCATACTCAATGCCATCTAAGGGTTGCAATCAAGCACTCAATGTCATGCCCGTGGTATTGCCGTTAACCCAGCGGCTTTTTCACCAATACTTTTCAATTCAAATTTCATAGCATCATATCCGAGTCCTTTTGGGAAACCTGACATGAATGGATGCAACTGGCTCAAATTTACCAATTGGTTTGGTGACTTCATTAAATGAAAATGGGTCCGCATCGTTTGTTTAAAAACTGAAGAAAAAAAAGAAAACAAACTTGGATTGGTTTTCCAATCCACATTGGACGTACTTAAAGCTGAGGCTCAATTCGGGCTTCTTGGTGTTTTAACCCCCCTAAAGGATCAAGGATTCATGGTTTTATAATGTCAAATTCAATTGATCATATTGTGAAAAATATAAATAAGATGAGACCAAATTTTATATCACCGGAACGAGTGAAGATGTTGATCAATGTTTTTTTAAAGAAATCCACATAAAATTTGTTCAAAACTGCAAAGAAAAACATGAGATCAATTTAAGCTTCTTGGTCTTTTAGGGGCTAAGTGTTAAATGGATGGTGATGGGCATGCCTACCTTATTATGTCGTTCCAACTGATAATTATATTGTGAAAACCATCAGTTATTGCATGCATGGTAAATGTACGCCTTGGTGTTCAGCACGCTGGAGGCCATTGGGCTCAACAGAAAACGGAAGCGATGATGTGGGAAGCGGTTCTGGATCATGCTCGAACGGCGTGGCACCGGAGGCAGGGAAGTTCCTGATCAACTTACACAAGGAGTGGTGTGCGAACTCGGTTTTCTACACGCGTAACGGGATGACGATGAAGTGGAATTATATGAGGCCCACGATGGGCTCCTTCAATTAGTTTTTGAAATCTCTAAAATTTGTCACATGGTGCTTGTGATGTTTTCCGTAACCATTCGCCTTGGTAAAAAAAAATGCATGGTAAATGGCATGGGCAACTGAGAGCACGCAGTTATCAGTGTACATTGAATAGGGGTCTTAAGGGGACCCATACCAGAATTTATCAACATTTCACACTATATAAATATTTACAATTACCGTACATAAACATGGTAATTTCATTTTTATTTTTTGACACACTTGGTCAGAAAATCACAAACTTTATTTTATTTTTGCCAAACGGTTTTTTTTTTACCACGGGATAATTTTACAGGGGGTAAGTCCCTTTAATTTTTTTGGTCCCCTTTAAACACCTATTCAGTGTAGATGGCTTTTTCGTGTTAGCCACGACTGAACCTATGTGAAGGCACTCATAATACACTGCTGTTAGAGGTCGAGGACCTGGAGGGATAAGTATCACAAAGCTGCATTTCAGAAGCAACCAACCAGCCAGATTATCAAAGAAAAAACCATCCTATCAAGCCCAAACTATCCAAAAGAAAAACCAACCTATCTCAGAGAAGCCCATTCAATTATCTCTTGGTGACACAAAAGAAACAGTCTGTGAGTAGGACTTATCAACCTCCGTCCAGGTTGAAAAAATCGGATGGATATAGCGGCCCTTCTTTTTTTTGCGAAATATAGCCAAAATGCGAGATTATTTTTTAGAAAGAGCTAAATGTGGACCCAAAACTCATTCCTTTATTGCCAAAAAGATTCATCCATGTAGACATGTTTTCGTCCATTTGAGCAAATTCTCATTCAATTATGATGCCTAGTTGAAAGTGCTACAATGCTTGTTTCAGTGGTGCTACTTGTTCGAAAAATGAAAAATTGCAAAAAACAAGCCATGGATGGAGATTAACCCCTAAAAGTCCCGAGGGGTATTGGACAAAACACAGATGTATTATAATATGTGCCTTCCATATGTTTGATGACGGTTTGGTTCAATAAACAAAATGTAAGGCATCATCTCTACAAATTATCCAAAAGGAGTCAAACTTCCAAAAAAAATATATAGATATTTTTATCCTTTGAAAAATTGAATAAATTATAATTTTCACCTTTAGAGTTTAAAATTTAGCATAATTAGTTAAAATTGGTTTATCTATTGTAAACTCCAAATTAGCAAAAGAAATGATGGAGGGAACATCATTACATTCTCCAAATAGCAAATTTTATAACACTAAGACAATGTTGAGGTGATCCACTTTCAAAAATCCTCCCCGGTGGAGTTTAACTCGGATTGACATACTTCAAATTGCATTGAAAAGTAGACTTAATGTAGTATTTTAGATTATTTTTTATTTTTTCAAAAAATAAAATGTTCAGGACACCCCGTTAAAATGGGCAGCGACCAAAACATGGTCTCTTGGTAGTTTAGGGGTTTAACCCTTGAATGATTGAACTAAAAATAAATAATTTTACTTTAGTAGCTTACATCGTACGTGAGGCTCAGATTCAAAGAGTCAAAATGTCGAAGTTGAATTTGCACGTCAGATTTTCAAAAGTCCACGTCAAGCTAACCCAATCACATGATGACATGTGTCTTTTTGGGGAGACAAAAAGTACTTAATTCATGATGAAATTGACCATGGTGAAGGACGATTATAGTAACTTCTTCCAAGCCACTCACTTCTTCCACCAAATTGCTCAATTGAACTCCTGTGGACATGGCGCTCTCATTTACATTCACAAATAGCTCCACACGAACAGCACAGCACCAACTCCCGTTTCCCACATACTTGTATGGCTGGTACTCCCCGCCATAGCCGTCTCAATAAACTCTACGTGTTGAGTTGCGCCACCACGGCGTCCAGGCGCGAGGAGACACGGAGATAGTTCATCTGCTTCTCATGCGCGCCTCTCCATGACGGATGATCGATCCCAAACCCTAATTTTGCCAAGTTCTCATTCATCCAAATTCAATTCTCATTCGTCTCATTCTACACGTGGACCGCTCAAATTATTTTCCGCTTTTTCCGCCTTGAATTCAGGTCCGCGTTTTCTGCTCTCCCAGGCTCTCCCAGGCACATCAGACTGCACATTTTGGGGTCATAGTAACTTCTAAACTCATTTTATTACCTTTGTAGTTTCCTGATTGTTTCATTTTAATTCCTATAGATATGGAAATGACCACTTTTGATACTTTAAGGTTAATTCTGTCTAAAGGAAATTCTTGAGGCGAAGTCAGAGTTTGGCTACTTTGCAACAACACTTGCTTCCATTTCGGTTTAAAAGAATAAAAATAAAATGTACAAATAGTTGATATGTTATAGGGTGTTTCTATTTTTTTTCCTTTTCATATTGAATGCATGTACCCAATAGGATTGAAGACTTCCTTGAAGTGTTTGACTTTGGACAAAATGCAATCAATGGAAAACAACAAGGGGTTAAATACATTTAAGCCACAATTTACATATACATTGGAGGAGGGTGTTTTTTGGTTGGACTGATCACCAAGACGGTTCCACATGAAATTCATGTTTATTTTCAGTCTTTTACTTTAATATTAAAAGAAGTTTTACTTTTATCTACTTACACATTGGAAGAGGGTGTTTTCTAGTGTATTTGTATGATCACAAAGACAATTCCACACAGAATTCATGTTTACTTTTAATCTTTACTTTAATATCTACATATACAATGGAGGGTATTTTCTATGTGTGATCACCAAGACGGTTCCACATGAAATTCATGTTTACCTTTAGTTTTTACTTTAATATTAAAAACACTATATTTTAATATGTAAAATGTTTTTTAATAGTAATGTGATATATAAAAGTAAAACATCAAGACGGTTCTACATAGAATTCATGTTTATTTTCAGTCTTTTATTTTTGATGATTTATATTCTTAAAAAGTTTACTTAGGGTTAGAGATAGCTTTAAAACCGAGGTTTTTCTAAAAAAACATTTATTTTTAAACTCAAGGTCTCGAGCTCTCAACGAGCACATGTTCAAACATTTAACAGACTGAAGTTCTTTAGTTGATAATATATATTCTTGGAAAGTCTACTTAGGGTTAGAGATAGCTTTAAAACCGAGGTTTTTCTAAAAAAACATTTATTTTTAAACTCAAGGTCTCAAGCTCTCAACGAGCACATGTTCAAACATTTAACAGACTGAAGTTCTTTAGTTGATAATATATATTCTTGGAAAGTCTACTTAACCCCTAAAGGACCGGGACTGTATTCTCACAAAAAACCATGAAAAACGCAGCATTTGGAAGTTGCAGAAGAAATCATATGTTTTTTAGTTTTTTCATCATTTAATCATAAGATCTAATACCCAACTTGAATTTTCATGTGAGCACAAAATTTGAGAGCAAAATGACCATTAGATTCTTAGATTATAAGGATCAAAGTTGCAAAAGAAGATTTTTTGGGGTTCAATCCGGTGACAAATTTGAACTTTAGAAATTAATATCTTTTTTTTGAATGGGTTAGAAATTCATTGAATGGCAAGGCCATGTTAACAATTGAGTTAAGTCTTCAAATATAAAATCTTGTAAGAAAAAAGCTCATATTATTTTTTTCATAAACAATTACTAGAAGTGGGTACAAAGTGAAAGGAAAAAGAAAATCATTAATAAGTTTGACATGGAATTGTAAAATGTCAATCTTAACGGTGAGAATGTTGTACTTGGAAATCTTCACCTAGTGCCTTTTATTTCATTAAAAAATATTGAAAATTGAGTTTAGAAATGAGCTTCAAAGTTTTTTTTGTCCAAACTGCCCAAAAAACAGATCTCCTCATAACTTTTATCCCATTGCTCAAAATGGGTACATTTAAAGCTTCGTTTGTAGATAAAGATCAACCAATCATGAATCAAAAAAGAAATTTTGAAAAAGAGTAAAAAATTTAAAAAATCTTGCTGCCCGATCTCGCTTCAAAAACTTCAAATGCTTATAACTTTTGCAATACTTATCGGAATGACATGAAACGAAGTGCGACATGTAGAGTGTAGTTTTTGGAAGCTACACTGGAATTTTCATTGAAATTTTAAAAATATGAGGTCCCTGGAGGCTGCCCAAAAAGTGGAACGACCAGAATATGGTCGCTCAAAAATTTAGGGGTTAAAGTTGGAGACGACTTTTTTTTTTTTTTTTGACACAAAGGGAGCGAAATTCCATTGCAAAGAAAAAGGCCCCACATGAACCTGGACCCCAGAGGGACTGGCGACAATCTTTAGATTTTCAACTTTCAAAGAAACTGTAAGGCGAACCAAGGGCCACAGCCCCTACCTAACTAATTGAACTTCCCCATAGTGGGTCTCACATGACTCCAAAGCACTTGATCACCAGTGCGGGTGCTGAGCAAGTCGGAAGACAACCAGAGCTTGTCAAATTTCTTCAAATAAGAGAGAGTTTTGGCCGGGTGTTTCGCTTGGTTTTTTGCCATGCCACTCGAACATGGTCAAGTGTGGCATTGAGACGACTTTAAATGGGAGGTTTGTTTGATAGTTTTTATTATTTTTAGACGAGAACTTAGAGTTGGAGACAACTTTGAGTTTCATTTTTCACATGCCACCTCACAAACTTTGAACAAGTTTATTAGAGATTCGTAAGGAACTTGCACATGCCAATAGGCATATTCTACATGCAACAATACTCCAGTCCCTTTTGGGGCCACCCTGAATGAAGGACAGTGGGACTCCATAGTAGAACATCAAACTCGTTAATATCACATCCATGGCTACGTGTAAAGTGGCACACTGGAGATGCCGGAATGTAATATTGGAGGGTGTGATAGTAACAAGTTTGAAGGAATGTTTTACGAATGGGCATACAGTACTCTTTCACCAGTAATAGCAAATGGAGGAAAAAAAATCATTTTTCATTTCATTTTTATGTTTAGCCCCCTTCGAATGCCAACATAAAAGGTCTGCAAACGCAGCTGTCCACTTTCTAGCTCCTACAAGATCCAGTGTTGGCACCTTTGGAGGTTGAAGGTTACAAACTAGCCTGGTGTACTCACTATTTTCCTAGAATTATAATACAAATCGTACGCCAGACTAAGTTCTTGTTCACTGTCTCCGAATCTACTGAGAGAGACAGTCTGGTCACAGACCGAAGAAATAATTTTACGCTGGTGGTCTACTCTCATTGTTGAGCAGAACAAAAAGTTCTCATGCCTCTAAAGGCGAATTTCTCTAATGGGAGATAATATACGTATTGTACTGGCTACAAATATGTATAAAGGGTATGTAACAAGCAACAGAGGAGGCAAATCACCAGCCTCCAAAATTCATGACATGATGTTTAGGTGGTACTACTAATGATACATCAACGACGCTGCTTCTTGAACCAGAGGCTGAGTTGCATCGACATGTGTCTCTGCTCTGTGGGACTCCTCCTCCCAGGGCTGGAAGGTCCGTCCCTCCTCCATTTGACGCACGAATGGAACAAACAATCTCCAGTTTTCGGTGTGGAACAAGCTCTCGCACATTCTCAAGAAGGTAAAGGCAGCCATGGGTTCGTACTCTTCGTTACAGTCGCCCTTCTCGTTCATTCGCAGCCGTGACTTGCGTACTATCTGTTCATGTGCAGAACTGTCGAATCTGGGAAGAGCGTTCTCGCCAGCCATTGGAATGCCTGCTTTCCGTGTTGCCACCGCTACTTGTTTCACAAGATTTTCCGGACTGCACAATGCGTGTGATGGTTGCTCGAAGTCTCGCATTTCGATACATGTGAAGTTGAGGGTTACTCCGTATTTTGCAAACATTTGAGCGATAGGAGCATATCCATCCCGTGATCGAGTGTTGTAATATCCCGCTGTCAATTCTGGAGCATGACTTCTTGTTCCATAATGCCAATGGATGCCTGCAACTTTGCCCGAAATAACAGCTCCAGTGCCCCTGAATATACCTGTGGCCGCTGATAATATACGTTCACCATGCGCAAGAAGCATTTCTGAATACCATTCCATGAAGAACTGACCATACTCTGTAGACCATGTGCCATCTTTGTTAAAGAAACCAGATTCCTCGGGCCACTGGTTGTAATTGCCAGCGTTGTGGGGGCCGCCAGTACCCCAAGCGGGCTTTCCCACTGCCTGCGCATTCGCTTTCAAGCTCGCCATCATATACTTGTCGTAAGCTTGAAACTCGCCAATGCCTGGAAATCGCCACCTACCCTCGCTCTCCGGATATGAAGGGTAACGAAGTTCACCAGCTGGTCCCATTCCGCATTGTATTTCCTGGACCAGGAGGAACAAAAGATGTCAGCAGCGTGCAACACTGTAAGAAATAATTCACAAAGTTTTCTTAACGAGGCACATCATGCCTGACGAAGTAGAAATATATTCAGTGCGAATACTCCCATAGCCAAGACTTCAGACATACATGATTAAAAAAAATCCATATAAAATGAGGAATAGTAGCATACAAGGATGACGTCTCCTAGAAGATCTTCGAAAGTGTTTCTGAAGCTCCTCATGAAGTCCGCGTAACATTGGACAGGTGTCCTACCCTTCAACGCGGGAATGTTGTCAGCGCCGAGAGAAATATACTCCGCATTACGCCTTCCTTGCTTGTCGGTGTAGGCCAAGTCGGGGTTATTGTGAATCTCTTCCAAAACCCACGGAGGCAGAGGAATACTGCGCAGGACGAAAATACTCGGTAAGATCACTTCAATCAGACAGAAATTCCGCAATAATGTGAAAACTACGGAAGTTAACTATGCAGGTTCTCAGAGATCGCGAGGGTTTTGCGGAAAAGAAACGCTCGCTATTCTCTCTCTATTCCACGACAACGGCACGAAACCTGAAACAGAGCCTAGTACACAAGGAGAAAGCGCCTAAACCATGATATTACTAAGGAAGGATGAAGTGAAATAAACGCAGGCAAGTTTGTATGACACTTACTTGCAGCTATCACCAACGTTGCCACCACACTGATGGAAGGACATCACGGCCTGCACCTTCAAGCCATGCTTCCGCACTATGTCAATCAATTCCCGGTAGGCAGACCAATTGTACATCCGTGGTCCATCTTTCTCCACAATTCCCCACCACACATCCATCATGATCCCCTCAACACCGGCAGATTTCAAAGCCAGCAAAGACGCATTCAACGCACGGCGCCTGTTCAGCGTGTTGTTCATGTTCACGCTGTCCAACGGCAGCATCACAAACACAGGCACGCCGCCACGAACACCCCGGCTGGTGTTCGTCTCATGCGTCGAGTGTTCCTTCCACTCATCCACTTCGTTCTGCCAGTCGAGAATAGATCTATGTTCAGGGAACATAGTATCCATTTGCGCAAGATGACTAACTTTGAGCTCCGCCATGGAGTCACCGGGCGTGGTCGAGTGCTTCCTCCACCATTCCTCCGGAAAAGGAGACGCGGAAGTTGCAGAGAGCGGCCCGGACGACGTCTGCGTACCATGTCCGTCGAACTGCTGCCTCTGCAGGCACAGAACGATAGGTGCGGGTTTCGGAGAAACTTTCACACGCACCGATTCTGCCCTGTTGCTAGACGACGCTTCAGATTGCGAAGTGTCCGTGAGCACACTACGACCTACAAAGCTGCTCGTTAAAGGACAACTGCCGCATATCGTGGACGCCATTTTTTGTTCTCCTTCGCCAAACAAACAAACAAACAAACCTCTACAGCATCCACAACACCAAATCGAAGCCGAACCTTACAAAAACAGCTTCAAAAAAATCGTTCAATTCCTCCACCAACACTTCCGTGATTTCCGGTTACACTATCCTCGTGAAAGAACCTTCCGAAACCGAGCTCACTGATCGCACACTTCAACCGCCACTTTCTTGATATCTTGTTTCTTTCTTCAAACTTTCTTCAAACGCAAGATGCATGCAACGGACACGCACACAAGAAACAACCGTCCACTCCACGCAAACGCGGAACACACGCAAAAAGGAAACTAAATAGAAATTTCAAGGTCACACGGAATGGATTGAAAAAGGCAAAGAGAGAGAGAGCGCTGGCAATGCGACTAAGTGAGAGATGGCTGAGCGAGCAGATATGTATGTGAAGAAAGAAACAAGTGGGCACGCTCTCAAGGGAGTGAGTGAATGAAGAGGGCAGATAACAACCACAGCTCTCAAGTAGAGATGTGCCAAGCTCTCGTGTCGGGCCCGATGGGAAAAGCTCACTCCCACTGCTCACGGTCACGATCCCGCGTCCTCTTAACCCCTTGCGCTTTATCCGTCAGTCAGCTTGCAAATCCTTCTCTTATTTTCAAACCTCGCTACCTTCTGCCAAAATTACGGCGCCTCAGTATTTACGCCTGGCCACACTCGGTCTGTCACTTACTTAGCGAGAGAGACGACGGGCCCTCCCATAGATGAATGAATATCTGGGTGGATGGATGCATAGACGCTGTGAATGGATGAATTCTCGCTGAACGGATGAATTCCTGAGTGGGTGGGTGGATGGATGAATGCGCGCTGAGCGCGGGCGGGGCAGAGGCTCGGGCCCGGCCCGTGTTGTGTTGGCAACGCGCTCACGGGAATAGGACTATAGGACACGGCGATGGGGTTTTGCTTGATTGACCGTTCCCGTGATCCTAGACAGATAAAAATGAACTTTGCTCTTTCATTTCTTTTTTGCATATTCTGTTTCAGTTGTCTCATTTGAAGCTCAGGGTTGTCATTCTGAGTTGGCCGGCTAGAGCTATCCAAATAGTGTGGCTTCGTGATTGTAATTAAATTATCCAATGGATTCAATTCTATCCGAATACAGTATTGACTTCAATGCTATCTAGATAGTGGAGCTTCAATTCTATCCAATTAGTGTAGGTTCCCAATGGTAAATAATTATCCAAATAGTGTGGTTTTGATTTTGTATGCCTAAGTCTTTCTTTTCTTTTCTTTTCTTTTTTATTGTACCAAAATTCATAGACAGGATAAGCTTTGCAGTACTAAGATTGTTCAATGGGTACATGGATTGGTGGGTGGGTTGGGCTTTGGCACACTTTGCCCGCCAATTCAAAATTGTGTAACCAAAGCTGGAATTTTTCCTCTCGCCAGGGTCTTGGCCCTTAGTCCTCTATGATGTTTTGTTTTCTCCAAACAATTAAAAAGTCATGTTGTTAACAACAAAAAATAATAATAATAAACTTAAATGTAAAAAAAATTAATTAATTAATTAAATAAATAAAAATAAAGAAAGAAAGAAAAGAAGCTGGAATTTGAATGTAGCAAGTTATCCAAATAGTGTGGCTTTCATTCTAACCAAATTTGATGTTGTTGTGGGAGTTTCCATTTCTTGGAGCAAAGTACTACAGTCTACCCTCCATACAATGACACTCCATAATATGGCAATATTTATTGTTTCAAGCGATACACATGTGATAAGTCATTTTTGTGACTAATCCATGTTTGCCACCTTGAAGGTAGGGCTTCCGAAACATGTCATAATAGAGAGGGACAATTGTTGACCAATATGATCCAACTGCTTTATTGAATTCAATCTAATCCTTCCCACTCACTCTATTTATAGTAATAATCATATAGATTGTCCAAAGACCATCATGAATAGAGAGTTTGTTGGGTAGTTTGTCTCTAGGGTCTGGACAGCGGAGTTTACGTCCTATCGGAGGTGGACTTTATGACACCCCACCTGTTCACATTGTTATGAGGTTGGGTTCTTTTTGCTACATGAAAAGTGCCTCCTTTGTTGCACAAAAATCGTGGTTAGGATAAAATTTGTAACTAGGATAAAATTTGGGTGTTTGGAAATCAGGACTGGGTACATGAAATATTTATGGGTTGGGCTTTGGCAAGCTTCAAATGGCTTTATGACAGTGCATTTTTTTTTTGGGCAAAATAGTGCCAGATTGCACTAGAAAAAAATAATATGGTTAGAAAATGGCCTAAAACCATGAAGTTTTTTACCATAAAACTTCAAATTAAAAAAATATCTTGAATGAAATCACCATATTGTAATTGAAAATAATACAAAATTATGGATATGTGATATCTTCAATCCAATATGTGGATGAATGTTGAAATATGGAACACCACTATAACATTTTAAATTCCCATTTTGGCACTTCATGAAAAATGAAAAATAAAAAATAAAAAATAAAATGCTCTGCTTTATGACAATTCAAATTTATTGTGACCAAAGCTGGAATTTGAATTCGGTAATCATTTGGTTACCGCACATGTGTAGGTGACACTTTTAATGGTTTCATGGGTTCCATGATTCCATGATTCAAGGTGTGTTTTGTAACGTTTTTGAAGTTACTTACCAAATAGTGGGTGGTGTCTGTGGCTCATGTCAATTTTAAGTTTATGTTTGTAGCTCTGCACCCATGTTTGTTGTAAAGAATTGACGTTTGAATTGTAAGTGACAATTTGAAACCTTCAAATCGGAAGTTATGGCATAAGATAGAGACAACCTAATTGCTCTCTTATCAGCATTTTTATTGCCACTTGAATTTGGCAGAACTATATTTCTTACAGTTGCAAATGCAAAAGAAGATGAATACAAATAACACAAGTTTTATCAAAATCATTGTCAAGTTCATATTTGAATTTTTAAATTTTTAAATAGCATGTGGCAAAATTTATGTAAATTCGTTGAAAAGGTGAATTATATGTGGTACAAGTCATGGTGTAAAGCCCATTAAACGAAACAATGGTGATTGATCACCAAGAAATGGCATCCAAGACCTTGGTACGAAAAGTGGCCAAAAGTTCAAGGGTGCACACTATCTATATACAGTACACAACATTATGTGTATTCGTAATTCCCTCCAAACTCCAAAGCATTGCTATCTATATATGACATGATATATGAAACTTGCTAAAATATTAAGGGTGAGCTTTTACCACAAATTTGGAAAGTTATGCATTTTTCTACGAAAGTTGAAACATCAAAATAATAGTAATAATTAATAAATAATAATCATTGAAAATTAATTTAGAAGAAAAAACATTTTTAAACAAATTTTTTTATTGCCCAAGATTCAATCATCAATATTATTTATATCAATGTCAAATATTGGTCTAGTTCTATGAAGGATACGCTATAGTGAGGTAGTCCTTATACAAACCTATACAACACATGCATATAAATTAACACAAGTATTAAAATAGATCAAACGTAGGAGAAAGATATCAACAACAAAAAAATTCAAACAAAGTTTTAATGACAAGAAATATTGCACATTATACAATGTTGTATTTCTAAAAATTTGTAATATTTGTTGAAAATTTTGTTTTGTTTATAAAGTAAATTGAGAATTGTAGGAGTTTGAATCCAACAAGGATATTGGCAATGTATGTGTGTGAAAAAATAATGCCAATGTGAGTGCCAATGTAAATTTGAATATTGTAGGTCTTATTTGTAACAAAATTCAAGTTATTTATATCTTAGAAATTGCAATGACCGAAATTTGGTCATATTGGGTATCAAAGAATTAACTGTTCAAATACCTCAAAGTTGATCTAATTTTATTTCTCATAGTTTGTTGGCATGTTGCTGTATATATTGCCTATGACCTTGTTTTTGCTTTATGAATGGCACGTGAAATTGTGACAATTTTCTTGGAAATTGAATTTGTTAAACAAATTAATTTAAAAAAAATTAAATCTAAAATTCAATTTAGAAGTATCAAAATACTTTAGGTTGATTAAGTATCTAACCAACAACTACAACATAGAGGCAATCCTTTTTCACCCTTCCCTCGATATGGTATAACACCTAAACATTAGGTCACATGTGATCAAAAACAATTCAAGTTCTATAGCTAGGTCTCTAAATCCATTATCTCTTTAAATGTTAAAAGTCCTAAAGCGTTACTAAATTTTTTACTCCATCTTTTGGAAGACAAACATTTGGTATTTTATATGTTTAAATTTTAACTTTGCATTAAAAATTTTGAATTCATGAAGTAAAATTGTCACGTATAGGTGTTATTTTTCAAATATAAACAATTTATATTTGTTAAGGTGTACTACTTTATAGAAAGGTAGAAGGACCTAATCATGATCATAAAAAAAAAATTGACCATAAAATTTGACATAATAAATATGAAATCCTTAGGCAATATAGGATGTTAGAAATGATTGGCTTTTACCTAAAAAAATAAAAAATAAAAAATAAAAATTATACATACTCCTATGTCAAGAAATAATTGTCTTGAATGTCACAAACATGCCAATGAAGGCAAACGACTATTTCCGGACTGAGGAGTACATACAAACAAAAAACTTCAATAACCGACCTTCTCAACCAACCTTGTAGGGTGCCTATTTATGACCCAAAAATAAGAATATGATTGATCGATACATTTTGGAATTGGAAAGGGATTTGAAAGGAACAAAAAACTTCAATTGATACCTATAACCAACATTCTTACTGAACCAACCTTGTAGGGTGCCTATTTATGATCCAAAAACAAGAATTTGATTGATCAATACATTTTGGAATTGGAAAGGGATTTGAAAGGAACAAAAAACTTCAATTGATACCTATAACCGACATTCTTAACCAACCTTATGTGGTGCCTATTTATGACCCAAAAAACAAGAATCGGATTGATCGATGCATTAAGGAATTGGAAAGAGACTTGAAAGAAATGGAATTAATGTAGGGAACGCAATAAGGTTCCCTGTACCTCATGTGATACTGATTGAGCAAAAGAGGGTGGAACAGGCTGAAAATGGAGCCCAGCAGTGATTTATTTTTCATTTTTTCAAAGGGAGTCCCATTGGCGATTTAAAAATTGAAACTTGAAAAATAGAGAGCATTTTTTTACGATTTTAAAAATTAAAATTTAAAAAAATTTAAAAAGCTACAAAGACATAGCTTTTGTAGTATTGTTGGCTATTCATACCAATTATTAGGGAAGATTATGGCAATATGCTCTATTTTTTTACCCAATTTTTCTTACAACAATCGTAGCATAATAGAGCAATCTAAGCCGACACCCTTTTGCAAATGGGATCACAATCTAGTTACAATTAGAAACTAAGTTTACGTGGCAATGACATGATAAGGTAAGGGGTACAGTTGCCGTCAATTTAAGCATTTGAACCTACATGGAGCGCTGATTCTAAATGATAAAAAATTGCAGCACATAAAACTTTGGGTTTAATAACCAAGCTCAATTTTTAATTAATTTTTTCACAATGTATGATTTTGTTATAAACTTTCAAACTTAACATGCATAGACCACTATTGATGTTAGTAGGTGTACCAATAAATGTCTTTCATTTCTAGTCCAATTAGATTGCTAACTTGGTATTCATAATCAATGCTTGTGATAACTAGATTGGGAACTCCTGAAGTTGAAACAGGTAGTTTTATAGGTGACCATAATTGGTACCTAACATTTTCTGGTGCTTCTACCTTAGTCCTAAAATTCATGAAATACAAATTGCATTCCTTCATTACTTAAATAAGTGAATCTAAGTGAAGATTCTCTTTTGATTCATTGCATTGCTCTACATAATATTCTTAAACAGCAGGGTACTGCACCGCCTAATGTTTGGTTGGCTTTTTACCGATACACTAACTTTCCTTGGAACATGAATTGAAAGATGACACTTACCATTATACGAGGGAATTTAGTAGGAGTCATGCAAGTAAGACAAGCTTAAGATGTGAAAACAAAGAGCATCCAAGAGCATCAGAGAAAATCTTAAAAACTTTAGTAGGGATACAAAATCTAGGACTGAAGAATGTTATGACATAAACAAGCCCATTTTTCAAATAGCAAGTTGGCGATATCTAGCCACAAAAAAACATTCACAGGAGCCCGGACAGTTAACGTTGCAAGGCCACCTGTTTTGAGTTTCAACACGCCAAGTGTTGGGGTGGGAGATTTGCTAAGTGCCAGTGTGCTGGAGTTTTCATGATATGGGTCTAGTAAGTAGCACAGGCAAATGTCACCACCATAGTACCATACCCACAGTGTTTTTTTTTTTTTTTTTTTTTTTTTTGGATTTAAAAAAAAAAGTCGATCCATTAGTAGAACTTGAGGTCAAAGAAAATTGTATTGGGAGGAGACGCCCGTGGTCCTAATGAGGTTGTGGTCCCAAATGATGGACTCCCATTGTACACTCCAAGTGTCCATGTCAAACAGTGCAATGCTATCTGTCAAACCTTGAAAGCTTCTGGTGGTCCCAAATTTCCCTCTCCATCCAGCAGAGGCTTTACATTTGTAGGGCATGAGGTTACACAGACTGATGCTTGTGTAATTATCAGGCATGTGTTGGCGTGACTTGCCAGTCATGACTCATCTCAGCTTCTACTGTGATAAGCTAGACTATACTAATAAAACCATTTACATTTGTAACCCCGACTCTAAATCCCCTTGACGTAAATGCAAGCACTATTCATCTATGGACTTCATTTTCTGAATTTTCTATTTTGGGCATGATAGGGTCTTCTTTTGGTAATTTGTTTTTTCAATTTGGCATCTACGGTCGTAAATTAGTATAGGACAATCTCCTCAGGGATTTTAAACCCTTTGAAGAGGGGGTTATTTTTGAAAGTGGGCCCCTACATGCACAAAATAGGGGGCAAGTTTTGTCCTCTTGCATTTACATCGAGGGGGGCACTCATAAGGTTCTTTGACCCTTGTAAGTTGTACAACAAAATAAGAATCATTGCACAAGAATCAATGTAGCGGATTATAGAATATTGGACATGTCACATAATTCTTTACCTGAAGAATGATGGTGGAGAGTTGGAAGTTCACAATAGCCCCGCTTCAAGAATCACACGTTTTGAATATCTTATCTTTCATGGAGTGAGAGCAAAAGGGTGAACCCTTATAAGAGCTAAAGAACCTTATGTTTGAAACTCTTTAATCTAACTACTTTGGGTGCCAACTTTTTCACTACGACTACACTGAAATCTCCATATACTGTGGCCCATGGTATTTATGAGAGGCTTTATTAATAATTATTTTTTCAAAATATTGTGGTAAGTTTCATCCAAATTGGATAAAAAAAAATTGTTCAAATGGATGAATGTACCCACGTCATTCACCCACCCACACTATATGGTGATTTCAATGTAATTTGAATGTGTGACAAGCATGCTACGCTCAACGACAGTGTCACAAGTGTGCAAAATATTCTAGAACGTCTTTGTACAGAGGGCCATTATAAAGAGGTTTGCATCACTCTACCCTTCTTACATCGACATTCCATAATATCAGACAATATTATTGTTTCAAAGAATACAGATGTGAGAAGACATTTTTGTGAATATTCCATGTATGCTACTTTAAAGGTAGGGCTTTCAAAACATATTATAATAGAGAGGGACAACAATATTCACGTTTTCTTTCAAGCGGTACATGTTGAGGTATAAAAATGTACACCTCTTGTAGATGATGGAAGTAAGTGGTTTAAAGTTTTCGACTTTGATCATTTATAAAAAAAATTCATAGCACATAGTATAATAGAGCAGTGTAATGGAGCACCCTTTTGAAAATTTAATTTTGTTAAACCAAAACGTGATTATTTTTGTACGAACTTCCTATATAGGTACAGTTAGTAATATAACACTCAAAAAATGTGTGCTCTTTCATTTTAAAATATTAGGACTAGTAAATTACTTTTTTATAGGATAGAAACTAATTTTGAAATTTGAATTTACAATATCTGAAATGAATTCAATCTAAACTTACAATATTTGAATTGAATTGAATTTGAATTAGAAAATAATTGTAAAATTCTATATCTCATAAAAATAAATCTAAAATATAAATTTCATTTTTTGTGTATATGATAAAAGTTTCTTAGTATTAAAAATTTACAGATATAGAGATTAATTAATATAAAATTTAGAAGTAAAGAAAAAAGAATGTTTTGCATTTCATTTGTATAGATTGAAACATACTCCCTCTGTCCCGTAATAGATGATGCTTTTGAGG
This sequence comes from Pohlia nutans, assembly GCA_022496805.1. NCBI lineage: Eukaryota > Viridiplantae > Streptophyta > Bryopsida > Bryales > Mniaceae > Pohlia > Pohlia nutans. Next base: position 5,364,572 of record CM040088.1, on the reverse strand, counting down.
AAAAAAATTATCTCAAATTACTTAAATTTTACATATTTTGTGCACAAAGGCTTAAGATATTGAAATTTTAAGAAGCTTAATATTTATTGTTGAAAAAAATTCAATAATAAAATTCTTAGATGTATTTCATATACATTATAAACTAAAAAAAATTTAGATTCTTGGAGCATACGATAATTTTTTAAAGAGTATTCATTAGGTTCTTATAGAAAGACGAGAGAAAGAACAATCTACTCCGTGCCATTAAAAAATTTGGACCTTTATGCATGTAGTTATGAAATTTCAAAGTAAACAACACTTTTTAAAGACTCTTTCTAGCACTATTTTAGACATTTATTGACACTCTTTTTTACTCCCTTTTCAATATAAAAATGCTGAATTCTTTTTTGGCATTATTTCCAATAATTCACTGTCAAAATTTAAGTGTCAAAATGGTCCCAAATTCAACATCATGTTTTTTTCAGCAATTTTTAGTAGGTCCCATGTGGACTTCTTTTTGTTCAAATTTATTTATTGTTTCTACAATATTCTTCAATATTCTTCATTGGTTCCAGTGATATAAAATTTGGTCTCATTTGAATTATATTTTTCACAATACGATCAATTGAATTCGTCATTTTTTGAAAACCATGAATCCTTTATCCTTCGATAGTTAACCCTTAGAGGGCTGATGGGGATAGTATATACATTGGCGTATATTTTACATTTGTTGTTAACCCCTAACTGCCCAAGCAGGCGTTTTTGGCCTGATGTACAGATTTCATCCGTATTTTCTCATCCGTCATGCACTTTTTGTGGTGTGATTTTTTTACTGAATTTTTTATGGGAAGTTAACTTCATGTATGTGTGATCCGATCGAAAAGGAAATAATTTTTGAAAAAATTATGCCTCATTTTGTGTTGTAGTGTTTCACCAAAAATCTTGAAGATTTTTGTCTAAAAGTGTTCATGAAAAAAAAAACTATTAAAATCAAGCATCCAAAAAATCTCCAAAAATCACTACACCTAAAGTACTACATTATAACCCATCACAACAAATTTCATACACATATTGTCAATATCTTATTCGTAATTGAATTACAAAGTAATTTTTTATTTTATGTTTCAAAATTTATAAAAAAAGATTAGTGATAGTAGTCATAGATCTAACTGTATAGATAGAATCTAAAATTAAAAATGTATAACTTTTATTCATACATCAAGTTCTAAATATTCATATTAATTGCATTTTATAATGCATCTTTGCAAAACTGCCTAAATTGGACATAGGTGAGGACGTTTAGGGGTTAATAGAAAGTTCCAAATTGAAACCTCAATAGCTCATTAAAATTATGTCGACGTGCATTTTAACTTCACTTTTAATCTTAAACCCATAGGTGTGGAACTATGTCAAACACAATGGAATATTGGTGTATAATACTGGTCGGAAAGGGCTCTATGGACCTTTAACCCTTAACTACCCAAGCAGGCGTTTTTGGCCTGATGTACAGATTTCATCCGTATTTTCTCATCCGTCATGCACTTTTTGTGGTGTGATTTTTTTACTGAATTTTTTATGGGAAGTTAGCTTCATGTATGTGTGATTCGATCGAAAAGGAAATAATTTTTGAAAAAATTATGCCTCATTTTGTGTTGTAGTGTTTCATCGAAAATCTTGAAGATTTTTGTCTAAAAGTGTTCTTCAAGAAAAAAACTATTAAAATCAAGCATCCAAAAAATCTCCAAAAATCACTACACCTAAAGTACTACATTATAACCCATCACAACAAATTTCATCCACATATTGTCAATATCTTATTCGTAATTGAATTACAAAATAATTTTTTATTTTATGTTTCAAAATTTATAAAAAAAGATTAGTGATAGCAGTCATAGATCTAACCGTATAGATAGAATCTAAAATTCAAAATGTATAACTTTTATTCATACATCAAGTTCTAAATATTCATATTAATTGCATTTTATAATGCATCTTTGCAAAACTGCCTAAATTGGACATAGGTGAGGACGTTTAGGGGTTAAGGGTTAACTCCAAGAGCAAGTAAGTCCATGAATATTTTGGTGGAACAAGTATAGAACTCGTGCAATATTATATGTTTTTTTTTATATATCTTGTTACATATCTTCATACAAAACCTCCATGCAACTCAATGATATTATGAAAGCTTTGCACATCTTTCAAGCTTCGAGAGTCATCCAAAATGAATTGTTCCTTGAGATTTGCACCAGAAACTGTGATCGCCAGAAACCGAGAAGCGAGTACCACGGACGTCGCAACTAACAATGAAAGCTCTCCACATCTCAAGGCCAAGACACTATCTCAGTCATCGCCTGATCAACTTAAGCAGGAGCACTAGAACCGGAGACCTGTAATTCCGGAACTCCAAACCTCGCTGCAAGTTAAGCGCAAGTTATAAAACTACATTGAAGCCTTGCGATCCGATCGGGACCATTTCGCATGCAAGATAGCACGAAAACCGAGGCAAGGCAAGCAAGTACTGTAAGCAGGTCTTTCATGATTCTTCAATAGTTCAAACGCAAGTTTAGGGTTTAGGGAACTGAACTGATCAGTTACCGGGGTTCCAGGACGGGACGGGCGGAGCGATCCCGGGGCGGTTTCGGTGGATACCCGCCGTCCGTTTAGTTGATGCATGTGAAAGGAAATATCTGTTGCCCCGTAGATCTTCTCGTCGTTGATTGGCGCGGTGCCACGGAATCGCAGTCCGCCACGTGGTCCCGCCGATCGCGCGAGATATTTCCCATGTTCCGGAATCTACGAAACTGGCTTAGATCTACGGGTGTTGTGGAATCTACACCTGTGGTTAGATTGGGCGCCCGCCCCGTAGGCGAACGCTGTCCGTTCGTCCCCGTGAGTCCGAGAACGCCCTGTGGTGACCGGGAGCAGCCGGTCGATTGACCACGTGGCAAGTGCGTCGGATGAATGAATGAATGAATGAACGACGGACAGAAACCAGGTGTTGGACGTTCTCTGGCCTTGATCCCCAAGTCTTGAATGGTTCCCTGTGCTCCTTTGCACGAGGGAAATTTACTGTGGTGCTTGTAACATGCAAATTTACATTATTGCCAGTTTTTCACAAACAAGACCCTTAAGCGTTCACTACAGTTACCCGGTCAAACCTCGTCAATTCTTCACATTTTAAAATATATTATAATTTTCTGGTATTTTTCTCATACAAGGTATTGTTAAATCGATTTGACAATATCTCCCATTATTGGACCTAAAAGGGCTTTATACTAGGGTTCGGGTCCAATTCAGAATCGAGCCCACTATTGAATCTAAAGGGATTTACAGTTGGATATGGGTCTAATTAAAACTGTGTCCAACTATAAATTTGACCCACTATTAGACCTATGGACTTTACACTTGGATGTGGGTCCAATTTTAAAAACCTCTAAATTGAATCTATTGGCTTTACACTAGGGTATGTGTTCAATTCACATATCATTATTTAATTCAACTTCTCAAATCCAAAAGTGAGTTTTCCAAGTCCAATAAATGGGTTTATTGGGACCCGATGAGAATTGGATCCGGACCCCGAGTGTAAAGTAGCCATGAAGACACTTCTAGTGCCTTACTAGTGAAAAAAGGTGGTCAATTTTAGAAGTCAGGTGCATTCAAGGGTAAGTGCTTTAATTGTGGTAAAAATGGCCACCAAACATTCAAATGTAGGAAGAAGAAAAATAAAAGTAAAATAGAGTGCTTCTATTGTGGAAAAATTGGACACAAATCTTATAATTGCAAATCAAAGAAGAAGTTCAATGGAAAAAGGCAAATAGGGTAAAAATGAAGCACATGAGAAAAATTCCAAGACAAGTATATCACAAAGTCATGTCTTATTGGTAATAGACAAATGTTTGATAAGAGAAGATGACGAAGTTCAAAACCTTGATTCAATAAAAACATGTTTGGTAATAGAGGATGACAAATTTGGAACCTCGATTTAGGAGCTACATGCCATGTGACATCTGACAAAGATTGATTTGGCATCCCACATAGATTGGTTTGACATCTCACAGAGATTGGTTTCTCAGCTACAAGGTGTTTGATTTATTGGCTACAAGGTGATACCAAAGGATTAAATCTAATGAGGTGGAATTTGTCAATTTGTAAAAAGACCAAATGGTAGAAGAAATATTCACCAAAATTTTATCAAAGGCTAAATTTCAGTACTCTAAAAATAGATTGGAAGTTCAGCCTATCAAGTTACTCAAGAAGAAATTAGTGGACTTAGAGTGATACTAAGTTATGTCTCCAATAAATAGTGAGGTGTTGCAATGTTATTTATTGAAGGTGGTTCTAACTATGTCGGAGTATTGGAATTAAGTTACTCATATGGTAATTAAATTACTTATCAAGGAACTAATTGAAGCTTACAATTCTTCCTTTGGGGATTGGCCTGCTACCAAAGTGCATTGTCTTGGTAAAACTCATCCACCGCCTCGACAATGTCAAGCTCGCGGGATGTCGTGCTTCCATAGCCGCAGTTGTTGACGCTATTGCTACTTGTAGTGCTTTTTGACAAAGCGAAGCATTTCCTCTGCAAACCTCACCAACTAGTGAAATCTAAACATAAAGCCTAAAAATCCTAATGCTCGAAGGTCATGGCTAGACGATGTTGGACACGGGCAAGTGTTCGGGGGATCGAGAGTGAGCGATGAGAAAACGGGCCGTCGTGAGCTTGGGAATTCGATGTTGCCGTGATGTAGGTTGTTTACTAGACATTTGTTTATGTGTGTGTTAATTCTAAATATAGTGAAGTAGAGGTTTTGTAAGTAAAAGTTAGGCATCTAAACATATGTATATATATATATATATATATATCTGTGTGTGTGTGTGTGTGTTAGTTCTAGTGGGAAAAGATGGTGTTGGTTTTTTTTCACTTTAGTTTGGGGTACTTATAAGCTAAAGGCCACCCTTTTTCAATGTTTTAGTAGCGGACTATATTTTTTTATTGAGTGAGATCTCTTTTAATAATTTAATATATTTTGGTTTTAAAGTTATATTTTTACTTTTAAGAGGAGGTTTTACAAAACACTACGACTATTAAAGATCATGTGTCTTTCTGAACTAGCTCATAAACTTTTCAAAAATGCCGTGACGTGCTTACATGCTCGGGAAGCTCTCCTAGTTGTGTTGGGTTTGTGGGCCACGCTAGGAGACTCATCAACCATGCAAAGTTCGTAGGGAAGGAAATAACGTCCAACTCTTTTGAGGGTTTGGATGCTTTGCTGGTTTTGAAGAGGCTGTGGTTTGAGATAGTTATTTGACATTGTTTCTGAGGGTAGCCTTGTGGGTTTATGGCTGTCAAGATTAACCATGTTTTCCTTGTGGGAATCATGCCTCCGCCGGTTATTCATGACCCTCCTTCTCCTACAAGCATTCGTAGGTATTTTTGCGTTGTTTTGCAATATGATGCAACAACCAAAATTGGAGTTTTGTTGCTTGGAACATCAAGGCCACAACAACCGCATCGTTTTGTGCCATGTTTGGGGTGCATACACCTTCCCCACCAGCCCAAATATGTGATATCATTGAATCCACCATGTGACCTGATGAGTACTGGGTATTTCAATTTCTCACATGCCCTTCGTGCAACTATCTTTTTGCAAGGCGATACAGAATTGAGACAAAGTATTCCTTCCCAAACTTTCTTGACGGAGAAATATGCAAATCGTACTAATATTGATGTATTCTTGGCCCTGCCTGAAGTGGAACGTCTTAAGAGCTTGCATGCGTCAAATTGGGAGGGTTTTGTGTTACGACATGAATGGATTTATAGTTAGTGGAGGTGGTAGTAGCCTTGGAGGAGATGGATGCTAAGAAAGCTCGGGTAGTGGAGTAAACGATGGCTGTGCAAGAAGCCATGCTCCATTTTTCCGCCCATTGAACATTGATGGTACTATTTCTCTCCCAAATGGTCTTGACGTGGAAGGAGGATCGGGGCTAAAAGATTAGCTCGAGCTCTAATTGAAGAGGATGAACGAATCATACAACTTGATTTGATTGACGGGGATCGTACGGACCTTCCAACACCATCTGTGCATGCCTTCCTCTAGCCACTAACCGTCAATGTTTTAGACATTGTAGATCCATTGTAGTTTTTTAAGGGTAGTTTGTGTGGAGAAGTAGTCAACTTGTACCTCAAAAAAATTGTGATATACTCCCTTTGTTTCACTTAAAACCCATGTTTTCTTTTGTAATTTACAAAAGAAAACATGGGTTTTAGTGGGACAAAGAAGTAGTCACGTAGGTGTTGTGGCACGGCAAAAGTTAGTGTAAAATCATGTCAAGTTAATGAATTGATTCATTTTCTTTGGAAGCTCTTTCAACACTATAGTTGTATTGAGTGAGGTAACTTCTCACTATATGATTGCTTCGCAATCATAGTCTTCTTTGATGTTCCTCTTTGATATCATAACTTGTGTTAGCAAATTGTGCCCTTAATAGATACTAGTTTTCATCATTTCCTAATTTAGAAGGAAAGGAGTATTTTTGAGTTTGAACCTTAAAATATAGAAGTAATTCACATTCTAAAAATGTAGGTACATACTATTATTGCCGTGAATGATGCGTGAAAAATGCATAATTCTCTTTCTCCATTATTAGCAATTCATGGTCAAAGAGGTTTGAAACTGAAAAACCAAGCCCAAAGGGCTTGGTATGTCCTTTAACCGCCAAAGAATTGGCACGATTATGTTTCTTTCCAAACTCTTCAATGTTGACTAAAAGTACCCCTTTTTATAAAAAACAAATAATTTTTGATCTAAAACATTTTAGACAAATCCAACGATAGGATTTTTCAGCCAACTTGAATTTATTAGCGCTTACAAATTTTCAATCATTCAAGCTTCCTCAATAGTAAGATTATAAGCTACGAAGTTGGCCGCACCTTTTTCATTGGCTCCATGTTCAAGTTTGAAACTTTCTGAAAAGGCCCAAAGTGAAAAGTTTAGTCTTAAATTTGGTAAAATATATTTAGCAGTTGTGCATATAGGGGTGTCAGCTCAATATGTGCAAAAATTTAGATGCATAGCTCATTGTGTAATTTTTTTCAAAAGCTACCCGCAGTTAGGTTTTTCACCTTTGTATAATTGTATCTTTCAATCTATACATCAACTAAGTACAAAAATTACCATGCCATCTTCGTTACAAAGAGTAGAATCACCACAAAGTATAAATTTAGGATCAAAACTCATTCCACACTCAGCTAATCGAACGTAAAAAATCCGCCTTAGTCCTTTAAGGGTTAAGGGTTAAATTGTTGCTATGTTTGGAAATTTTGTATAATGAATTTTTAAAGTGAAAAGAAAGCCATACCCCACTTGTGGATGTTTTAGCGCTATTGGTGTTTAGTCCGCGAACAAAAAATATATATATTGTACAAAGGTATTCTAGGATTGCAAATATATATATGCAATCCTAGAATACCTTTTCATTGGTGTTAAAAATTTGCCGAAAAACCAATTTTAATAATTTATACATAATATTTACCGCCAAATTTCGTTGTTTTGCAATTTGTCACTACACATTTTGGTATGCCCTACCATGAAAACACCCTTGTGATAGGTGCTTTTTAACACAAATATATTATGAATTGCATCTTAGAAGTCCAAATTCCACTCACTCATAGAAGCCCTAATTGGATCACAAGTGGTTGGTTTTAGGTTTTTTGAAGACCACAAGTGATTCGATTTTATATTCTTTGGAGATTACAAGTGGTTTGATTTTAGGTTCCTTAGATGGTTGTTGTTGAGGGTACCTACATGACCAAAATTAGAAGTGGGTGTTTATGGGACATTCGAACTTAGCCCATTAATCTATGTCACAATTCTCTCGTAAAAGGAGGAAATTCTAGAAACGAGATTGAAATTGCACAATGAAGGTTATAACTTTATTACGCTATTTTGGGTTGTGAATCGTGTTAATCCAATTTAGAAAGTAGGAGCCAAAAGTCTTGTACACTAAATAGGGATATTAAGGGGACCCATACTAATTTATTGACATTGAATCACACTATATACATATTTACTATTACTATACAAAAACACAATTTTTTATTTATTTTTTATATAGTTATGTGTACATGCAAAACAACAAAAATTTAGAACAAAGAATCATACTCCCTCTGTCCCATATTAAGCTTCCTCATTCCGTTGTGAATTTGTCCTATAACAATCTTCATGGTTGCTCGTAGTACATAACATTCTACAGCAATAGAGTATTGCACCGCCTATTGCTTGGTTGATCTTTTACTAATACAATAACTTTCCTTGGAATTAGAGTGAAAAATGACACTTGCCATTATATGAAGGAATTTAGTAGAAATAAAGCAAGTAAGACAAACTTAAGATGTGAAAACAAAGAGCATCCAAGAGCATCAGAGAGAATATCTTAGAAACTTTAGCAAGAGTACAAAGTCTAGGGCTTAACAATGTTCGAGACTTTAGGGTTGGAGTTTTATTTTGATTTTTGCTTTTTGTTTCTTCAATTCTTTTTTTGTCTGTGCGAGGTGCTCATAACATTCTTTAGCTCGTACTGTAGCACACCTTTTTGCTTGTGCAGAAAAATCAACATCTAAATAGAGAATTGACGATGTGAAACATGTAGAAACTTTTTTTTTTCTTCTTAAAAACAAAATTTTATTGAGCTGCCAAGCCATCTTTAGCTAAAGATGACTTTGATTCTCCAAAAGATTACGATTCTTGCAACGATTCTGGCCTGCAATGCTGATTCCCAAAAGTGGGGCTGCTAAAGAATGTTATAGCAACTGACAACTGACCGGGAACTTACCTGAACTACCAAAAGAGTGACCAATAATGCTTGTGCTGCTGCAGCTTCTGAGGACCTTGAATGAGCATGGGCAACAAATACTTTGGACCCAACACCTGCCCTCAACTGGCCTCCCTTGGGCCCATTCTTGCCTCTTCTGCCACCCTCCTTCAAAATATCATGCCTTCCAAATATCCTGTCAAAAACAAAAAAACCAAAAACAAATAAAAAAATCATGCCTCCAGATTGATCAATCTCTCAGAGTCTTGTGTTTTCCTCTCTGCCAGACCAGTGTCCATCCTTTACAAAAAAAATTACTTTTTAAGAAGAAAAGCTTTTTCTTTTGAGGGATTTAAAACTTTGAAGCATGGGTCCATGCCAGTTATTTGGGTGAACAGTCCAAAACCCCCACTCATGGGGCTTGTTCTTTTTGTGACCAGTGGAAGGCCCAAGCAGCCAAAGAAATGGCTGCATTCTATTGGTTCTGTATTGAGTGGTTTTGAGTTTTGGACAAGTGGAAGTTGCCACTTGTGTCAAGAGAGATGAGTCATTCCACTTTTTGAGGTTGGGTATTGTTCATAAAAGGAGAGTTAACCCTTTGGTCCTTTAGTGCCCATGGTGGTTCTGGAGAAATTAGAGGTTTTTGATGATTCTTTTTTAAAAACTCTCTCTATTTAAACTACGGAAACTATAAATAGTATTTAACCGTATAAATGTAAGCATAGCTTAATCAAACAAATGTCGATTAAACCTTGGTATGATCTGACCGTTGGATTGAAAGATTATAGTACGTCTTTGAACCGAAGAATGCACACTCAAAACTGAGATTCTGGAGGATGTGCGACTTCAAAGTTAAATAGAATTCGGTTTAAATTTTCAAAAATTAAAGTGAAGAGGTTCAGCAATGACCTATGTCAACACCTCTCCATTGCAATCTTTCATGTCAAGAACTAACTCACACATAATTATTGTGAATTTTACAAGTGATAGTGACTTATCCATATACGGTTTAGGACAAAAAATTATACGTTAAAATATGAAAGGAGTCCGTACATTGATCAAGATCGGAATACATACACTATTGGAACATGAACAAGAGAACACAATCCAAAAATTTAAAACAAGATAACAAACTTCCAAACACAAGAAATACCGCATAGTACATGTGCTGTATTTGTAAGTATTTACTGTATTTTCAAATATTTGCAGTATTTTCACGTTTTGTTCATAGGTATTTTGATAGTTGTACAGTTCCAAATTGAAATTTTATTTTTTCAGAAGATGTATTTTGTAAGTCTCCAACTCTGAACATCACAATTCAAAATCCAATTGTTCATGGATTTTCCGCTATTTGCATTTTCGACATGTTAGTGACCACAATGTGGTCTCTTGTGCACTAAAGGGTTAACGTCTTGATTCCACACTGTTTTCAAAGATTCGTTATAAAATTTTTGATGAAAAAAAAATGGAGTTCATGTACAAAGCAAAAATTTAATTGTCAATGTGAAGATTACATCTATATGGTCGGATTTATCATATTTTTTATTAATATTTTAAAATAAAATTTGCAAGGTTTTCTCTTGAAATTCAATTAAAAATCCAAAATTAACACAAAAAAATTAAAAAGTATTGTAATGAAATTGGAATAACATGCATTACAAGATGGTATGGTTTCCATAATTTGATTCTACTTATTTTGGAAAATCATGTTTAAAGTCTCACTTTTTGAATTAAGAATGAAACTTGACATAAATCAATCGTGTTATTTTTTGAAAAATCACAATATCTTATTTTGAAAATCCATACCGTACAAATGATAGTTAACTAGCACAAGAACCAAGAGAAATTTGGATGGATGAAAAATTGTACAAAATGTAGTCAAGAGAAAGGTTGCAAACTGTTCGTTGTCCATTATATGGACGCATGCGCATCAAAGGGTTAATTCAACTCCTAAAAGTCCTCACCCCACTCCAGATTTGGAGAATTTCAAAGATGTCTAATAAAATGTAATTAAGAGGGACATTTTGAACTTGATATTTGAATAAAAGTTGTACATTATGAATTTTTGATTCTATCCATACCGTTAGATCTATGATTGTTGTCACTAATATTTTTGTATAAAATGTGAAACTTAAAATTCAAAAGTCTTTTGTAATTTGATTATGAATAAGATATTGAAAATTTGTACATGAAATTTGTTGTGATCGTTTGAAATGTAATACTCTAAGTGTAGTGATTTTTGGAGATTTTTTGGTTGCTTAATTTTATGAGTTGATTTTTTTAAGAGCACTTCTATACTGAAATCTTTGAAACTTTGGGTGAATCATTGCAACATGAAATGAGGCATATAAATTTCACAAATCATCTCCTTTCCAATCGGATAACACATGCATGAAGCTAACTTCCCATAAAATGTATAGTAAAAAATCCACAGTGCAAAAAGTCAATGACGGATGAGAAAACTATGTTTGATTGTGTACATCGTTCACTTTCTGGATGGTTGGACGTTTAGGAGTTAAGAGCTTTAGTGTGGAGAGTGCAAAGTTAAGGATTTTACCTCAAAGTACAAAAATTGAGGATCCTCTCACTTTTTGTGTTTTAATCGTTAAACATCTAGGTCCACCACCGATTTCAAAGATGTGTTATAAAATATTTGATGAATGACAAAAATGGAGTTGATATATAAAGAAAAGTTGTAAATTTCAACGTGTAGATCATATTTGTATGGTTGGATTTATCATATTTTTATTAATGGTTTTAAATTAATTTCGCAAGGTTTTCTTTTGAAATTCTCTTTAAAATCCCAAATTAACATTTTTTTTATTTAAAAAATAAAGAATTTGGAATAATATGCACTATGAAATGGTATAGTTCCTATTATTTTATTCTACTTATTTTGAAAAATCATTGGTAAGGTCTCACTTTTTGAAATAAGAATGAAACTTGTTATTAACCAATTCTGTCATTTAAAAAAAAATCACAATATCTTATTTTGAAGATACATATTGTACAAATAGTAGTGAACTAGCACAAGAACCAAGGAAATTTTGGATGGATGAAAAGCTATACATGATAAAATCAAGAGAAGGCTTACAATTTGTTTAATGTCCATTATATGGACGCAGACATGTCAAAGTGTTAAAATGTGCTCTCTATGCCAACACCACTAATATCCTTTATAACTAGTCCTTTGTGACTAACTTGGTTCTTTGTGACTCAATTCTTTAAGAAAGAAGTTGTTTTGGATCATTCAAGTCACAAAAGACCAGTTATAAAGGACCAAAATCCTACTAGTGCACGGGGGAGTTGAAGAGTTTTGTCTTCTTGTTGTATGAAGCCGTTACCACACAAAAGTCACAAGAAGTTTCAAAACTTCTTCCAATATGGCACTTTATTTTTCAAAAGGTTTCTTCTTCTTGTTTATCTCCCCATTTTGTGGAGTTCCATGCAATAGTTTGGTAATATTGAACTACATTTATTGTACAAATTAACTTATCTTTATTGCCACGTAGATCTCAAATTAACATCTAAAGGAAAACCCAAAGCTAAAATGTTGTTCCAAATCATCATTGCCACTTCTTTGACTTCCTTCGGTGTAGTAACCACTCATTTGTTTGTGTGGACCAATAGGAAATGTCCATTTTTAAGAATTTCATCTCGTGTCATAAAGGCCTTAGCTGAGCCTAAGACTTTGGTGGACAAATGCCCATGGCTCTGGCAAGGCATGTCATTGGCAAAGTAACCAATGCAAAACTTTGAAGGTTATGTGTGACATAGGACGTTGTTTTTTTTCCAAAAAATGTACTTCATGACTCTTTATTATGACATCATACATAACTATAGCATACTAGTACAAAGAGAGGGAGTATTCTTTTGAGTGTGGTCCTTCCTTCATTTCAAAAAAGAACTGAAGATTGTATGGTATTTCCTCACGAATCCCGCAATTTATGGTATGCACATGGCATTCCCTCATAATTAAGAAAAGAGGATCCAACTAAAGATTCCTTTGAGATTCTCTTTGGAAAAGGTAATCCCTCTCTCTGCTCTAGAATCCTATACAATCTTTGATAAGTAGTTGTACTCCTCAAAACCGCCATAACTAATTGATAGTTTAGAATCTTCCTACAAAATTTGGATATATTGTAGAACATATTGGATAATGTGTGTACACTCAGTTTCAATTTTTTACGATCATATTAGAACCTATTTTTTACTCATAAATTTTTGACATAAAAGAAAATTTATTAATATGTGTGCATGAATTTTTTATTTATTTAAATTGAGAGGAAGAATGTTCATTGCTTCTAGATCATATATTAAAAATCTCATGAACTTTGGAGCTTTATTGGAGAAGATCTTACTAAGTAAAACATTGCCCAATTTTTTTCTTGACTCTAAAATCCCCAAAAAAATCTGGAAAAATACAAAAGTATGTAAATTATATATATATATATATATATGGAATTTTCTTTGGGATTTTTAACTCATAATATTGAAAAAGTAAAAGCATTTGGGCCATATTTCACATAGTAAGATCTTTCTCAATAAATCTCCAAAATTCATGAGATTGAGTATATGATCTAGAAGTGTTGAACATTCTTCATGATGAAGTATTTTTTAAAATCATGCACACATATTAATAAGTTTTTTTTTACACCAAAAATTTGATAAGAAAACACTAATAGGTTCTAATTTGATCGGGAAAAATTGAAATTGAGTATACACACATCATTCTATATGTACTACAATATATCCAAATTTTGTAGCAAGATTTTATACTATCAATTTGTTATGGCCGTTTTCGAAGTGTGCAACTACTTATGACAACGTATGTAAAATTGCACATGACTATGAGGAATGTTTTAGCATTAACCCTTAATGACTTTAAGATTCCGTATTTGTACCACCATTTATTTGCTCATCTAATCCATCTTTTGTACTGAAATATAATGATGTACTTAAATATAATAATAGTAGAAAGGTGGCTTTGGGTACTAACTTAAACCTAGGGTTAGATGGTAACCACCAAATATGCCATCACGCAAGGGAGCTCCCTATGGCTTTGTGCCTCGACTTGTCGGTGCCTGAGAAGAAAGAAGAGAGCACATTGGATAAGAAAAAAATGACATCATCTTAGGGTTCCACCTTTTATATGGAGACCTTGGGTTTGAAGGAATAGTAAGAGAGTGTGGTGCCAAATGCCACTATTGGCACTACTTTAGTGTCAATGGTTACTTTGAACATCACACTCTCATATAATCCTTATTTCCTACAAATCACCTTCTACTAGTGCAATGGAATGTTTAGATATATGAGTGTCATAAAATAAAAGTTGCAATCACATACTTGTACAGTGGGGTGACACCGAAATTGTCAATATGTGCAATTTCAGGGATAGTGCCCACACTGCTGCCAACTTTGACACCCTCCCGAGCGCTGGAAAATTGTTATTTATACATGAAATTTTAGACACAAAATCATTGTTATGTTGAAAATATGTGTACCAAATTTCAAAGCTAGAAGATTGATAAAAAAAAAGATATTCAAGATTTACTAACAAGGGGTAGCTGTAAGAAATGTTTCACAGCTGCCAACTTTGACACCCTTCCAAGGATTGAAGAATTATTTTTTTCACATGGAACTTTTGGAGTAGGAACATCTTTATGTTTTTTACACATGTGAAAAAATTCAAGTCCAAAAGACCCACAAAAAAATGATATTCAAAATCTACCAACATGTGTAGTTGTAAGAAACAAAGAGGAAAATTGTCTCACAACTTTGACTGCCTCTCTAGGGTTGGGAATTTGTTATTTTAAAATGGAATTTTTGGCACAAAATCACTTTTTAGTTGATAACACGTGCAAAAACTTTCATGTTGAAATAACAAATACTCAACTCTAGGGAGGCTGTCAAAGTTGTGAGACGATTTTCCTTTTTGTTTCTCACAACTACACCTGTTGGTAGATTTGGAATATCATTTTTTTGTGGGTCCTTTGGACTTGAATTTTTTCACATGTGTAAACAACATAAAGATGTTCCTACTCCAAAAGTTCCATGTGAAAAAAATAATTCTTCAATCCTTGGGAGGGTGTCAAAGTTGGCAGCTGTGAAACATTTCTTACAGCTACCCCTTGTTAGTAAATCTTGAATATCTTTTTTTTTATCAATATTCTAGCTTTGAAATTTGGTACACATCTTGTCAACATAACAATGATTTTGTGTCTAAAATTTCATGTATAAATAACAATTTTTCAGCGCTCGGGAGGGTGTCAAAGTTGGCAGCAGTGTGGGCACTATCCCTGAAATTGCACAAGGTGACAATTTCGGTGTCACCCCACTGTACACAAAGATGCATGTAAATATACATGGCCAAAGAGGGATTTTGAAAGTTTATGGTTTAACTCTTAAAATCCATAAGGGTTAAATGAAAGTTAAGATTTGTTATAAAATATGCCTTCCGCAACTTTGATGAAGTTTCATAAGACAAAATGAAAAGCTTGATGTTCAAAAAATGAATGGTGTTAGATTTCCAAATACAATTTAATTATTCAATGGTTTAAATTTAATTAATTTTAAAAATTCTCAAGAAATTATTTTTTTATTTTTTAACATTTCAAATTTGATTGAATTGACTAAATTACAAGTTGTATCATAAAAAAAGTCAAAGGCTCTATAGAAGAATTAGTGATTTTTGAAATAGATTTATTTATGCTACAAGATAGATAGATAAAAACTCCGGTCTTTTTCAAAGCCGGCGTGAATAAAGTGTCTGTTCGTAATGTTAATGACACAGTGCCCACCGGACAAAGGGCCATTGGAACAAAACTACTCTCTTCTGCCGAGAATAGACACTTTAGTGACCAATAACCAATAAAAGTAACCATAAGCTATTGTTAGGGTAATTGTTTGAGTATAAGTTGGATTTTGGTATGTTGTAAGAATGCCAAGTCATGAGTTCTGCGGTTGATTGGTAAAGGGCTATGTATCATACTATGTGGTCTGGGTTCGATTCCCGTTGGGTCTGTTTGAGCAGTAGTGTAATATACATGACTTGGTGCTGCTAGTGAGTTTATCATAGGCAGGAACTTTATACTACAATAATGATGAAGTATTCTTCTTTGATTTTATTTTTATTTTTTTTATCATAGGTAGACTTTTGATCTAAGTGACATTATTCAAATTGAATTGGAAAGTAAACTTGATTTCCAATTTAAAGAATACACATACTCAACATTTGTCAAATTGACCAATATACATATTGTCAACTTAATGAAAAAATCAATTAATGAAAAATAGTAAAATAAACTACAATATAAGCCTTAATCCGTATAGGGCTCAAATTGTGAACGAATTTAAGAAAACAAGTGATTTTTTTCATTAAAAAATAAAGTAAAATAAAAGTTCCTCATTCTAATATACACAATCTAAAAACTTCTCAAAATTTAAATTTGGCAGTCACTGATTGTGTAGAAAGAATCAGATTTATCACATTATTATTTTAATATATGATTAAATTTAGAATAGTATATATATATTTATTATTATTATATCTAATATTTTAATAAAACTTTGATTTAGTACTATGTTATTCTTATTTTTTTGATTATACCGTTTCATACATGCCAAGTTCCATATGATCACATTTCTATGCAAAGTACATTGTTTATTCTATTTAGTTTTTAATATACTATTTTAAAGTCATACAAAATATAAAGAAAACCACAAATGAGATATACAAAGGTGCAAAAAAATTGTAGTATATCACTTATTGTGCAATTTTATAAAAATGTGAAGCAAAACGCAATTGTAATTTGAAAATAAATCAATCTCAAAGTCAACCATTGCTTCAAATAGAGTTTTGAAGGTATTCTTCAATTTTTTATTTTTTATTTTTTTGAATTTTGCCTTGATTGTCACAACATGTACATTGAATGTTCATGTACCTTGGAGTGTTGTCATTCATCATTTAAAACCCATATTCATCATCATTGCAAGAATTCAACTTGTTTACGCTTTAAAGATATTCAACATTGAAGAACGTTTTTTATTCAACAAAATTCATGTCATACTATAAAAAATGTCATTTTAAGATTCTTCATGGAACTTTGGCAGGGGTCTCATTTACCATCCTATGTGATTTTCAAATATCAAATGACACAAAATTTTGATTTACACTATGATGTCCTTTACTATGATGTGCATCTATGGTAAGAAATTTAAATTTGTTGTCTTTGTCCCATAAGGAGAGAGATTCCTACAAGTGCTTTTTTTTCTTTCCAGAAGTTACACATCTGAACAGTAAAAAAAAGATATAAAAGTAAATATGAGACAAACATTAAGGCTTATTTAGTGCATTTTGAATTTGATATAATTCTTCTTTATTTTTCTTTATTTCCTTATTTCTTTAATTTTCTTTCAAAACTTCATGATTATTCAAATCTTTACAAAAACAAGTTTGAAAATTTGATAGAAGATATATGATTTTTATATGTGATTTATATTTATATTTATATTCATTTATTATTAATTTTTAGTTATAGTGACTAATTAAGATTTAGAAAATGGACAATATTGAAGTTTTTTAGCATGGGAATTGGCCTATCTTTTGAGGATTAAGTAGCATGTTGGCCAATGAGGGCTAGAATTGACAAAATAGTGTATCAAAAAACTCTAGTCTATTCAAGACATGGTGATCTGCGGAATTTAATGCGTCCACTTGAAGCTGACATTGAGTACTGTAAGTAGAAGGCATGGCCATCCTATCTTTGCCATTTTTTAATTTTAATTTTGTGAAAAATAAGGTTTGGAAGATGGGATATTCACAAATATCTTTCAAGATTGTCTTTTCACCATACATTTTTTTTTAGAAAAACATAATTTCTTACAAAATTTTGGTATTCATTTTTAGAAAGATTTTATCGCCAAACCTACCTTCTACCTATAGTAGTTCCTTTTTGTGTTGAATGTATAGTTTCCTCTGCCAAGATGTATGTTCCCTTGGTCTCATTTCATGTATTTATTCTGATCAACAGATTAAAATGTTTAGCTGATTTTTTGAAATAATAATAATAAAATATTTTATAACGTAGGGTGGTGCACGCACGCTCCCTACGATGGTTTTGTCATTGGAACGGTCGTGTCTGACTTTTTTGGCACGGGCAAATCTATTATATAGTGTAGAATGGTGCACGCATGTACGCTCTCGGCAACAGTCCCGTCACCAAAATGGTTATCACAAAGTTCAACACGAGTTCATCTATCTATTATCTATTATAAAATGCAGAGTGTTGTGGATTAGCTTGAAGTACCAAATCACAATCTTGAGCATTAGTAACGCAACAATACTTCCTCATGATGCCAAATTCAAGTTTTGGGACAATCATGTCACTCTCTACTTGATGTCCATCTACTTGCTTGGTCAAACACCAAGGTCTCATAGTAGAGAATTCGTATGCGTTTTGCTTCTAGTCTCACATTTCCCAACGAACCTCCCGCCAAACTTTCATTTTCAGCATGTTGAAATCAATAAATAACTTATTTTGAACATCAATGGAAAAAGTGAGACTAGAAGGGAATACTCATAACCTCCTGCTCAACCAACTTTGTCTTATGTAACGAGTTGCACTCACCAAGTGAGAAGTGACCACTGAGAAAACGCCTCATTCTGCTGTAGTGAACGCGAGCCCTGCGATCAACCAAAATGTACGCTCCAGATTCAAACACACAACTTAACATTACATCTGATAACCTTCTTGCGCTTTTGAAGGTTATCTAATCCATTCCAACCTGTACAGGCAGTTCATAGTTGGTCATACCAGCATTAATTATTGTTGTACTTTGTTGCCGAGTGCTGACTGAAATGAAATCTGCTACTCACACATTTCTTACGCGCGGTGTCATAAGCCCTTTAATCGCAAAAATAAACAATAACATCAACGTTGATGTTCAGCTGGTGATCACATCCACAATGGAAAGTTTCTTGTTTTTTAATTATTTGTTGTAGTTATTTTCTTTCGGCGGACAGCAACGATGGTGTTTTTCCAAATTGTATAAATGATGACGTTGAAAGGAGATATATCCTCTTACAACCAATTCCGTGGATAGGTACAACAAACAGGAAAACAATAGGGACAGACAGCAAGTGATCCTTATCCCACGTACACTCACTTGAGTTGATAGAATAGGATTGCATTTCCTTGCAACAGTGCTTGTCATGAATTGAAGCCCAGCCACTTTCGAAAAAATGTCCACATGCTCAGCTTCATTAAAATGGTGTGATTTAGAGAGTTTCATAATCATGTGCCTCAAAACAAAGAGGTGACAAGGGATTCAGGGAAAGTTCAGAATTATATCACCATCTTCTGGACTGTTCCTCGCTCCTCTTTAGATCTTGGACTGGTATAGATGTCAGGTTTCGGCAATTGAAACTAAGCCAAATCCTCCATTTTAACCTTTAAACATCTACAGCAATTATGCGAGCCAATACCTTTTTGCAATGGGACCACAGTCTAATTACAATTAGAAACTAAGTTTATGTGACAATGACACGACATTCCCAAAATTCATGGAATGCAAATGGGCATTCCTTCATTACTTAGAAAAGTAAATCTCAGTGAAGATTTTCTTCTGATTTAGTTTTCAAAAGGGTGCTCAATTGCATTACTCTATTATGCTATGTCACAACCTGCTCCTTGGGTTGATTTTTCAGTGTATTTTGGAAATGTGTGACGTTTTCAATGTTTTTGAATTGCTCCAGGCTTTGTTCCGAAATATAAAGTCCGTGGGAACATTGCTTTCCAATTTTCAAAGGTGCTTTTTGTTATTTCAGAACAGAGGGAGTGCATATTGTACGTGAATTATAATCTGTGTTGTGTTAACATCTGCTCGACAATGGGAAAAAAAATACTGAAAATTCTCCACACCACAGTTTGTGTAGCCACGTCACATGCAAAGTCTGATTATTACTGTACTGGTGTCAAAATGGGATTTCCACGTCAGATGTTTGAGAGGTCCACGTTGTCCTAAACCTATCACAAGCTGACACGTGGCAAAATTTCCGTTGAAACTTCTAGGCTCCATCAACTTTAGTTTTCATTGATCATAATTTTAAGGGAATCGTGAAAATTTCATTTCGACACAAAATAGAATTCAGGGTAAGTACCCGTGAAGTTGTGGATACAGTGACTGTCAAAACTGATCAAACATTTGCAAACACTTCATTCAATCCTTGGTGGACAAGAAATGAACACATAAAAATGGAGCTGGTAATTTTATTAACATACTATGTAATAAATAGTACATATTAGAGGAAATACACCTTCCATATTAGAGCTCTAAACAGATTGAGAAAAATCCAAAGTCCACCTAGGCATTTGATCAGTTTTGCCAACCCATGAAAGATGATCTCTCAATACTTTGTCCACCTCCCTTTTGCTGCTTTTACAGCTGCAATTCTATGTGGCATACTTTCTACAAGCCTCCTACAATCATCTGGTGTAATTGAGTGGAAAACTTCTACCACACGATCCCATAATTCTAATAATCCATTTGGAGGTCTCTCATATTGATTGAGTCTCCGTTTGAGAATTGACCAAAGGTGTTCAATGGGATTCAAATCAGGCGATTGAGCAGGCCAAGGTAGAAGAGCAAAAGGTTGCCGTGAGAACCACTCTTGAAGCATCTTTGTTGTGTGAATGGGAGCATTGTCTTGTTGAAAGATAACACGAGAACGGTCTAAGTTGAACTTGGAAATTACCCTGTGGACATTTTCCTCTAGAATGTCACGATAACGAATCTGATTAATGCGCCCCTCCACTTTGCATATCAATCCAGGTCCATGCATGCACATACACCCCCAAACCATAATCCCTCCACCTCCATGTTTCACTGTTTGACTGATAGTTCGTTCCGAAAGCGGCATCGCCTCTCGTGTCCAACACCAAACTCTTCCGTCTGAGTTGAAGCGGTTGATTTTACACTCATCTGAGAAGATTACTCGACTCCAATCCTCTATGGTCCAGTGTTCGTGGACACTAGCGAACTCTAAACGTGCCTTTACATTTTTGAGAGAAAGATGTGGTTTTTTGACCTTTGTTTGCGAACGTAAACCAGCTCTATGAAGTGCACGTTTGATAGTATGAGAGCTCACTTTCACTCCCAATACTTGTTGCGAAGACCTTGCTAAATCTGCACAAGTACCCACTCTTCCCCTCACCATTTCTAATACACACCTTCGTTCCTGTGCTCTATTCAACTTTCGAGGTCTACCTCCACGCAAGCGGTTTACATCTGAAACATGTACCTGACGAAGGTTATGAACACTTCCCACACTCACATGCAAAGTATTTGCTATCTCCCTGTGTGAATATCCTCTCTGGAGCATCGAAACTATGTTATCTTGAGTTTGTCGAGATAATGCTTTGGGCATCTTGAAACACTAAAGAAGAAGGCCTATACAGTAGCAATAATTGTGTACACAGCTATCAGAGACTAGAGAATTCAAAGTTCTATGAGTGCCAGTGGAAGATCTCTCACAAATCTGTGCACATCACTTCATGAGATATTGCATTTCATGGAGTGTCAAAAGTGATCAAATGAGAGAGATGGTCACTAACCATCCATCTGTCCACACAAATGCATTGCCATCTGTACAATTACGTTGATAAGTATCTCAGCTTATAATAGATTGTGATTAACCTCTAAACCAGAGCATGCCACTTGCCAGATTGCAATTAATGACAATCGAACTTGTAATTATCCAATGTATGATCAGTTTTGACAGTCACTGTAGATTGCAATCCTTTGCTGGATAGGTTAAGCACTTGCATACAGTTGCATGGATTTTATACGATTTTCCACACGTACTTTCTCTCCAGTAACTGTTGCTGCTACACTGAAATCACCATATGCTGTGGCCCACAGTATTTACAAGAGGCTTTACCAATAATTATTTTTCCAAAATACTGTGGTAAAATTCATCCAAATCTGATGAAAATTTGTTCCAAATGGATGAGATTCTCAACTCCAAAATCCCAACAGAAAGTTAGAACTGTAGTGAGCCTTCCACTGATTTCATGATGTGCAGTTATCACTAATAAGAGTGCGATTAGCAGCACTAAGAGCATCTCCAGCAGAACTCTGAGTAGGTCCCGCCCTCTGAATAATGGATGAAAAGTTAGTAAACTACCCCTTTCGAAAGTAGACTATGGTATTTAGCAATAATAAGAGTGTTGTAATAACACCGGTAAGAGCATCTCCACTAGCACTTTGGATTGCACTCTGTAGGTCATCCAAAAAGTTAAACCTCACCATGTAGTTCCCCCACCAACATCACTGAATTAGACTCTTGAAAATAGTAAGTGAGCCACTCACAAGTCACCACGCATGAATTGTGCAATTATGATCTGCAATTAAGAAGAGGAGATACACTAGCAAGAATGATTTCGAGGGCCCCGATTTTTAGTGGATTATCCAATGTCACGGGCCAAATAAATTGTTCACCAACCCAGTCTCATCCATTTTTCCATAGCCAGAGCGGTATCCAGAGTGCTAGTGGAGATGCTCTAAGAGTGCAGTTTGCAGTAATAAGAGTGTGATCAGCAGGAAGAAGAGTGTCACAAGACTCGTGCAGTTCTGCAGCAATAAGAGTGTGATTAGCAGAAATAAGAGTGCACGTAGCAGTAATAAGAGTGTGATTAGGAGTAAGAAGAGTGTGATTAGGAGTAATAAGAGTGTGATTAGCAGTGAAATAATTAAGGATTTCCATGCCGAAGGTGCTGAAGGGAAGCGAAGAATATGGTTTGCTCCGATCCAGATGGCAGCCAGCAAGGATGAAGATGAGCTTAAGTGGCCAGAATATTCCCAGGGAAATGGAGCAATGAGAAAGCTTGCATGATAGAGGGGGTAGTTCCAAGCTTTTGGGGCAATGCAAATCTAATCTCTTTGTCTGAGCCTACTCTCAAAACTTGTGGCCAGTAGGTCTTCATCTGTCCTTTTTTAAGATAAGCTAGAGCTGACATGTCTACTAGACTTGCCCTTTTTTCTTGTACCCTCCTTGTGGCTCTCAACTCATCCCTTGCCCACTTCCACAAATCCCAAAAAAAACACCAAAAAAAAAAACCTCTAAAAAAAACCCCATTCGTGCTTTGGATTGAGACTGTGACTAATAATTCATCAAAACACATATGAATGTGTGGTAACCAGTGGCTCATAAATGTGGACAAAACTAGAAACATGTATTAATAGAGCTTGCAGATAAGCTTTAATGTCGTCCACTTAACCTAATCATATTCTCTAGAAGGCGCGCGAATTCAATTGGTTGAATGAATTGAATGTGTCTGCAAAATACGTATTTCACAATCATTCCGATATCAACAATGTTGTAATGGAAAGTGTAAAGTACATTGAAAAGCTCACAAACCCCACATGACCCAGATGTCCTGTTTTAGAGTACAATATAACTTATACTTGTGTTGAAGATCCATGATGAGTGCAAAGGCTTTTTGATTCGCGAAAACCCCCTCCCCGGAATGAAAAAGGATTGAACGTGCCAAGTTTGTGGTTGGCGGAGGTTTGCATTTCAATGTGCTGCAAAAGGATACATGGACCACAATTTCAAGTAACATGAACCACAATACAGTGTCTTGCAAAAGTGAGTCAGAACCTTGGAAAGAGAACCTTGGAATGCATTTTTCTACCAACTCATTAAATGAAATCATGGTTTTCAAGATAGAGGAGATACATCATGGAGTTCATGAACTATTAATAAAGTTTACATTGACACATACATGGGATATAATTAGAGAAAATTGTCCTAATATAAACACATGCCATGACTCAGTTTTGCATGCCATTGAGAACTCATGAGTCAAGACATGTGTTTTGCATGCCAAAAATGTATTGAAAACTCATGAGCCCAAATTGGCTTAGGTATATTGAACTCCAATGTTGCACTACTGATTCAGAGCTTCATACACATCTTGAGTGGATTTTAATTACACACCATGGTGTACTTAGAGGAGCTTTCTGCAAGTGCTCGTACAGATCTTGATAATTCCATTCTGGTGAAGTTGCAAGCTGGTAGGTCCACTAGGGATGTAGGAAATGAATTGCAGGTGTCTCAAAGTCATGTTGCAAGACTGAGAAGGAAGAGATTGTCTGATATTCCTACTAGTAGTAGTGGTAGACCACAAGCATTGACAAATACACAGAAGAGAGCATGCATTAGAGCTGTCACGTCAGGAGGGTTTGAAACAACAACACAGGCTACCAAGTATGTACGTGAGGAATGTCAAGTTACTGTAAGTGTTGATACGGTGAGAAGGGTCTTACGTGCAGCGGGGTTGAAATCAAAGGTGAAGCAGAAGAAACCAAAATTGAACGAGAGGCACATCAAGGATCGACTTGAATTTGCTAGGCGGCATGAGCATTGGACCATTGATGATTGGAAGCACGTCATCTTCTCTGACGAGACAAAGGTAAATCGATTTTGCTCAGATGGTCGCAGTTGGTGTTGGATTCGCGATGAACAGTCTTGTGATTTAAGACAAGTGAAACAGACTGTAAAGTTTGGTGGTGGTTCAATCATGTTGTGGGATTGTATGACATTCCAAGGCTCAGGCATGTTTTGTAGAATTGAAGGAAGAATGGATCAACATCAGTACAAAGAAATCTTACAAAGAGATTTGATGTACACCGTGATGGCATATGATCTTGGTCCTTCAAAATTGATTTTTCAGCATGACAATGATCCCAAACATACAGCAAAAAGTGTTAGCCAATGGCTAAAATTACAAAAGTTTGATGTTCTTAAGTGGCCTGCACAATCTCCTGACCTAAATCCAATTGAGCATCTTTGGGCAGGGCTAAAACGTCGACTTAACCAATATGAAAGTGCTCCAAAGGGAATTTTAGAATTGTGGGAACGTATTGAAGAGTGTTGGGCTTCTATAGAATTAGAAGAGTGTAAGAAGTTGTATGAAAGTATGCCACGGTGAATCCAAGCTCTTTTAGCTGCCAAAGGCAAGTGGACAAAATATTAGATTGTTTCTTTGATTGAGGATGCAAAACTGAGTCATGAGACACAGTTTCCTTTTGATGTAATTTTCTTGTACATATTAATGTAAGAAGGATTTTCTTTTGCATCAAATTCTAGCTCACTAAAAGTACTATCATATACAAGTTGTAATTTGTGCAAATCTATCACCAATTTTCCTACATTAGTAACTGTATTCTGATTTACAAGAACTTGACTCAGTTTTGCTAGACACTGTATGATGTGAAGGGCTGCTTACAGTGCCGTACCCTGATGAGCACTAGTAACCACTTATTTCAAAATGACACTCGGCTCATTAAATGTCCCGGCCAGGAGGAGGTGCACCACATGTCCATTTTGGTAACTTAATTGCTCTATCGAATATTCAAGCAACAAATGAGTCAACGCATAACATCCTTTAACCCCTAACTGCCCAACCATGCATATTTTGCATGATGTACAAAAGCAAACTTTGTTTTCTCATCCGTCACGCACTTTTTGCAGTGTGAAATTTTTACTGAATTTTCTATGGGAAGTTAGCTTCATGCACGTGTGATCCAATAAGAAAGTTGATGATTTGTGAAATTTTTATGCCTCATTTCATGTTGTAGTGATTCACCCAAAATTTTGAAGATTTCAGTGTAAAAGTGCTCTTAAAAAAGTTAACTCGTAAAATTAAGCTACCAAAAAATCTCCAAAAATCACTACACTTAGAGTATTACATTTCAACCAATCACAACAAATTTCATGTACAAATTGTCAATATCTTATTTGTAATCAAATTACAAAAGAAATTTGAATTTTAAGTTTCAAATTTTATACAAAAATATTGGTAACAACAATCGTAGATCTAATCGTATGAATAGAATCAAAAATTTATAATGTACAACTTTTATTCATGTATCAAATTCAAAATATCCCTCTTAGTTGAGGGTTTACCCTTAGTGAAGGACAAGGAAGCCCTAGGATGAAGAAGGTTTCTTGGTCTTTCAGGGGTTAAGAGCATCTCCATCCATGTACGCTAAGAGATTCACACACTCAAATTAACTTGATGAAAAATGTTGAGGGCCCTTCCGAAAAGCCTCTTGACCCTCAATCATAGGGTGTTAAGCAATGATTCTTCAAATATAAGTTTAGTTGACTATATCCCACAACCTACTTGCGATTGGTCCATTCACTATTTGATGTACACATTTGACGTTTGAGGGTAGGGAAGTGTAAGTTCAAGGGCTCTTCAAATATAGTTGAATAATTTTAGCATGGCACTTTTAGCGTGCATGGGTGGAGATGCTCTAAAGTAACATATGATGTTTGAGTGAAAATAATTGTTTTCATCAGTTAAAGAACGGAGTTTGTAAATATTGTTGTGGGGCCGTTTTCAAGGTAGGGTGACTACAAATATGTAGTAACATTTATCAATTTTTATATTTATTTTTTGACCTATTCAAATGACAATTCTATGGTGTGGAAAACTAAATTTGCAAAAATTGTATTGTCCCCCACATTTCTAAAATGCTATAATGATCCAATTTCACATACTATGTATGACCAATACACTTTCATATGTAGTACCAAAGTGTCCACCCTAACTCAAAAACATCCTCTGTCAACATCAAGATCCTCCAATTTGAAATGGAAAAGAAGTTTAATTGTAAAAATCTGCCGTCACCATTCTGAAACAAAACAAGTAAAAGTCATCACTTGATTTTCGCTGGCCGGCGTCTGCTGTGGACATGATTTCTGGGCCGGCCTTCGTTTTGCTATGCATACGCAAATCAGATCTTGTGGGCCTTCTTTGAATGCTTCAGACAAATTAAAGCTGGCCGGGACTTCCTGCAGGATGCTTTTCAGGGACCTTTTTAGTGAAGAATTTTGCTCTCAAGGATGAGAATGGCCCGACCATGCCATGCATACGCTTTGGTTATTTTGGTGTCCAAATGGATTCCTCTAGATCTGCTAATAGATGCCTTCCCCCTCCAACACTCTAAGCATCAATAACATTTAAAGAAAAAGAAAAAGAAAAACACTCAGGGTTACTCTATGTATTTTTTTTAGTGCCACCTGAGATAATAGGGTATTTGAAAGTACCCTAAAAAATAAAAGTAATTATTAGTATTATTAGTAATTTTCTCATTTTTATTCTTGTAATCAATTTTAAGCACCCTATATTAATTTAAAATATCAAAAAATATACCTTCAAAGATTTATTTAGACCCTATTATTTGATGCACGTCATTATGGAATATTTGGAAGTCACCTCTCTAGAAAAAAACTATAATAACAAATTCTAATAGCCGGAATGCCTATCATTTTTATCTAGATTCATTATCTCCATTGATATTGATTTGAAATTTCATAGGTGGGATAATAAAAAAATTGGAATGACAATCTCATCCATGAAAAACATTTATATAGACATTCAATTCATTGGCTTATCCTTAAAGGACAAATCCTATGAGCGTATTAGGAGTATATTTAAACTTAACTCCTAAATGCCTACAAGTTTTGGGCAATACCTAAATGTATTATAAAATGAGACTTCTTTAACTTTTTTGAGCTTCAACTCTAATTAGCGTATGTAAGACATCCTTATTAGAAGACATTAGTATAGTTGAATTTGAAATAAAATGCTTAAATATTTTTTAAATGAATTCACTAGATTTTTTTGAAAATTCACTACAATTATTATTTTAATACTCTCATCTTATAATTCATTTTGATTGATTGAAATCATTATGCTTCAATAGTGGTGAAGTTGTTCATTTGAAATTTATAATGGTTAGATAGAGGTGTCTTGAGATATCTTTGTCAGCAATTAATAGACAATTTTATAGGTTGAAATAGAGCACATTATGCACTTTTGGGCAATCTTTCCAAAATTCATAAGATATGGATTTTTTTGTATTTTTCATACAATTAAAAATAATAATCTCTTATAAAATCAAATCTAAACATATTTCAACACTATTACTTAATCCAACTGTATGTATGTCATGGAAAAATCATCATCTACAACTTTCATTTATATGTAAGTCTCAAAGAATGGATTTAGTGCGCACTCAAAGCTCAAAACTTTTAGAATTTTTTTTTGTCGAAATGGAAGCCCACATGGAATGGAAGGACCTAGTAAATTTCAATTTCGATTTCTTTTCCTAATTTAACTTCACTTACGTAAAGGTAACTAGCTCTAAAATATACCTTAAAATTTTGACTCTACAAAACATTGCCACGGATGAAAAAACGATGAGTGATTTTGAGCACCATTCAAAAAATACATGTAATTAGCTAGGGGTTAATATTCTTCATTCCATATGTTTTATTTTGTTGCAGTCATGGTTTGGGTATGTCCTTGCCAAGAACTTTTAGGCCAAAGGAATTATGCTTTTGTAATCCTCTATCAAAGTCTAGAAAGTAGGAGTGTACTTAGAGTTTGCTTTTTAAACATTTGAATGTTTCTATTGGCATGTACGTACCGTTTGTTGCAAAATCCTTATTACATCCACAAAAAATGAAAATTTGGAATATTATCCTCTCTTATGCATGTTCCCATTTCCATCATATTTTGGGATATTAACACTTGCAATTACTTTAACATTTCAAATTCTGATGGATGTTGTTAATTGCACATAGATACATATGTAGTTCAAATGCCATTTGAAACAAGTGAAAATTGTTATTCCTTTACATTCCTTTCATCAAATGTTGCAAAAGAAAAATAGTCCTTTAAATTTACGCAAGGATAACAAAGGAATTTAAAACTTGCATGATTTTTACAATATATTATAGGTTTCTAGGTTCTTCACGAGATTGAGCCACTACGACATATTTGACTTTCTACACACAAGCTCTAAATTGCTCAACATTTCCCTCCAAACTAAAGGGAATATAGTACTTGAACCTTTAGACATTCCTTTTTGCAACCCATACCATGACTATAGCCAAAAATGAGTCTCATTATATTTTATTTTTACAAATGAAACATCATGTTTCTATAAGTCATATTTTTTACATTTTATATGTGAAATTTTGAAAGAAAAGTGATTTTTTTTAAAGGTGAAAATAATTCATATAAATACAAAAGACCTTATAAAATATGATAATTTTTTCATAGGTGTATATTATAGTTAAGAGCATCACAACATAACCATATTTCAGTGTTATTCTATATTTTAAAAATAAGTAGTTTAATCTTCAAGCCCCAATTATTTTCCATTTTCAGATGTTCTTAAATTTTCAAACTAAATTTGGTAAGTTTCATTGCACATGTTGAGTTCAAATTTAGAAGAAATCAATTTAATTCCAAGGTCTCTATATAAAAGGTGGAACTTTAGGATGACATCATTCTTTGTTTTCATAGGCAATAAATTCTCTCTTCTTTCCTCTGTGGCACAAGAGTATGGGGAGCTCTCTTGTGTGATGTTATTTTTAGTGGTTAGCACTGCACACTAGATTTAATGTCAACATATGATATCAACATCAAGAATTTAAAAGTCACTTATGCAACAGACATCATAAGGTAATCTATAGCCATAACATGAAAATAACGTAAAGTACTTCAAACTTTGGCACAATTTAAAAGGTATTACATATTATCCTATATGAATATGCGAGAGTATGACCAAAAGTTGATGACTACCATAGTACCATAGCAGGGTCACTACTCTGCAAACAAATATTTAATATTTTTTGAAAAATAAGGTTTGTTTTTCAAAAAATGAATTTCTTGATTTTTGTTTCTAAGAAAAAAAAACATGTTTTGCTCGTTGTCCGAATCTAACGGGCTGCTCGGAACAAAGAAATATGTTTCGAAAAATTAAAAAATATTTTAAAATACTACATCAAGTCTACTTTCCAACGCAATTTGAATTATGTCAAACTGAGTTAAACTCCACCCGGGATAAATTTTCAAAGTGGATCACCTCAACATTGTCTTAGTGTTATAAAAAATTCTATTTGGGGAAAGTAATGATGTTCCCTCCATCATTTCTTTTGCTTAATTGAAGTTTACAATAGATAAACCAACTATAACCAATCATGCTAAATCTTAAACTCTAAAATGAAAAATTATAATTTATACAAATTTTGAAAAGTTAATGCTTTGAAACTCATTGATAAAATATTTTAAGTTATTTCTGGAAGTATGACTATACGGATAATTTGTAGAGATGATGCCCTACATTTTGTTAATTGAACCAAAATTCATCGAGCATATGGAAGGCATATATTATAACACATCTATGTTTTGTTCAATACCCCTCGGGCTTTTAGGGTAAAATGGCCCAAAACTGCCCAAAATAGGTCAGAAATAGCACAACGTAGTTAAAACTAATTTATTCTATTTTCGTTTTTTGTCCTCATAATTTCCGGTTTTTTACCTTTTTTTTTTTGAATAATTTTTTGGCGACCTTGCTATGGTACTACAATATGTGTAGGATGTAATTGAGGGATGTAATATAGCAATTACTTTAATCCTCGGTTCCTGGTCACTGATTCCCGATAGAAAAGAGTAGTTTTGCAACAAGTGAATAACCCTTTGTTAGGTGCACACTGGATCATTGTCATTAGAGCAGCTCCACCGTAGCCCTCCCAAAGTCCCTCGCACTCCAGAACTAGATGAAAAGTCCGAAGGGCCCTTCCAAAATGCCTCTTGACTCTGGATCCTAGCGTGTTAAGAAACGGCCCTTCAAATGACTATTTAGTTGACTACATTCTCACATTCTACTTGTAATTGGTCCATTGACTATTTAATGTGCACTTTTGATGTGTGAAGGGCCTCCAAGGGTGGGGGAGTGTAAGTGCAAGGGCTCTTCAAATGTAAATGAATAATTTGAGCGAGTCATCTCTAGCGTGTAGGAGTGGGGATGCTCTTACAAACAAACACTTTATTCACTCCGCCCCCACAAATGGACCGGAGTTTCTATCTATCTAATTGAGGGTTGTGCACATAGAGCACAGAGCTTCCAACTTTATGGGGCCAACTGAACGAATCCAAAACCATTGGGGACTGTGAGGGCATTTCTTTTTTATCATGCAACCAATGCCGAATCAAATGCTGCTCACATAATTCCTGTGCACTAGAGTGACTAGTTGTGTAACTAATTAACTAATTATTTATTTATTTATTTGGTTGACACAAGTGAACATTTTATTGATGTGACTAATTTATTTAGCCCCTGTAGAGGTAGCTGCAGCATCTCACTGAGTAGCATGAGTGGACTTTATCATCATTCGGTTTTGAATTGAATCAATCCACATGCCCTACCGAGTGTCTTCGACGTTGTGTTTGACACTTTGTCGAGTGAGTGCTTGGATAGAACAACTCTGACATAGAGAAGTTGAAGAGCTTTCCTTTTGCAGACATAACATTCAGTAGCTTCTGTGACTGCTGCCTTCCCCTAACAGAATGATGTGGAATATCCCACATCATTTCATCCCCCAATGAGATGATGTGGAATATCCCACATCCTTTCATCTCCCCAATGAAATGATGTGGGATATTCCACATCACATTAGTAGCTAGGGGGGCAGGTGACATTAAGCAAGAGCAATCAACCATGGTGAAAAGTAATCAAAAGCACTCACTCAATCACAATTCAACAATGTTTTGTAATTGTTTATTTGATTCAATAGTCCATTCAAATACAAATCACTGGTCACTCCATATATAAAGGTGGATGAAACTAAAAGGCACCCTCTTGGAAGGCAACTGAACGTTATGGAGAACAAAACAAACGAATGAACAAACAAACAAACAAAATTTGTGCCATACATAATAGATGATTGTGGATCAACGACGTATATCTAATAGGATCAATGACGTCTGTCTAATAGGGTCAATGATCTCTTTGACTTTCACAAAAGTTGTCCTTCATTTGTCTTTCTCCATGTTAGATCCCGTTTGGGTTTAGGATGGTTCAAAGAGAGCTTTTGGAGCACAAAAAGTGAGAAATTCCTCAGCTTTCCGACTTCCAAGCAAAGTCCTAAAGAAACTTTACATTGTTTACAAGCTCTTAACCCCTAAAGGACCAAGAAGCCCAAATTGGGCCTCATGTTTTTTTTGGCATTTTTTAGTAGGTCTTGTGCACATTGAGTTTTTTTGTTTTTGCTTTAATTTATTTTTTTTGTTTTTTTTTACCAACACATAAGATGTTCTTCATTGATACTAGTGAAGTTTATTTTGGTCCTTCCTTAACCCCTAAACGTTCTCACCTTTTTCAGATTTGGCAATTTTTCAAAGATGCGTTATAAAATGCAACTAAGAGGGATATTTTCAAGTTGATGAATGAATAAAAGTTGTACATTATGAATTTTAGATTCTATCCATACGGTTAGATTTGCGATTGCTATTACCAATATTTATGTATAAATTTTCAAACTTAAAATTTAGAGCTCTTTTGTAATATGATTACGAATAAGATATTGAAAATCTAATAATGAAATTTTTTGGGATGGGTTGAAATGTAATACTCTAAGTGTAGTGATTTTTGGAGATTTTTTGGTTGCTTGATTTTAGTAGTTGACTTTTTCAAGAGCACTTTTAGACTAAAATCTTTGAAATTTTGGGTGGAACACTACAACATGAAATGAGGCATAAAAATTTCACAAATCATCCCCTTTCTAATCGGATCACACACTGCAAAAAGTGCATGATGGATGAGAAATCGGAGTTCAAATCCGTACATCATGCAAAATATGCATGGTTGGGCGGTTAGGGGTTAATTAAAATTTTCATCATATGATCAATTGAATTAGTCATTTTAAAACCGTGAATCCTTGGTGTTTAAGGGGACAAAGTAGCTCTCTATTTGTGATATCAAAACATTGAAGCAGCATTGAACCTCAAAGGTGAGATGGCTCATTTCTTTTGATAAAAACAACTTTTACTCTCTTGAACTCAAGATCATTAAAGAACCAACTTTTTGGATATGAGGTAGCAACATTCAATATTGTTACTTTCTATTTGGTACGACCTACTAAATTTTTTGGAAAGGCCAATAGAGACAAACAAAAGAGAATCTATGTGATCTAATTTTGGCGATTATTTGAAAACCAACCAATAAAATTTTATGAGTTTTTGGAGGCAACTAATGGTAATTGAAGTATTCTATGCTTCAAAGGGCTTGTTTAAAGGAAGTATAATGTCATGTGTTGGTACCCAATGCTTTCAAATTTTAAAATTCATAGAATATTAGTACATTCCTTCAGTGTCGAGAAATTATGAAGCAACTTGGTTTGAATTTCTCTCAAGGTTGCTAATAAATTGAACTATTTTTTAGGATTAATTTGCCATTGAAATAGTATGATTAGAAAAAGTGGTGCTTTTGAGTGTTGCTACTTTACAATACAAACATCTTTAACTATACATATCAAAATCCCCACCAACAATAAATTTTATTGGCTTTAAGGTAAGCATGACTTGGATTGCTCAAATTTTGGATAGGATTTGGAAAGAATAAACAATAGTCTCCTCGAGAGTCTCCTCTATTTTAAAATCATTTATTCATGGGCTCTAGATGTGTTGCTTGTTATGTCTATTCTAGGAGGTCCAACCAATTAAAACATGACACATATCAATTTCCATAAGAATTTATTGGTTTTTTTTCTCTCAAATTTTGAAATTCAATTTGTCAAGAGTCAATTTCAATTGGTCAATTGTAACTAGAAGCTGGTTCTCCTCATTCATTAAATTCTCCCTTGTAGTCCAAATGGATTATGCATGCATATTGTTGATTGATACATTTTGCTCAAAATTTCATAGAACACTTGTTTCATGAAAATTGCACATAGCCATGTGCACTATTTTTTAGTGGTATGTGCACTGCATTTCTTTTTGTTAAAAAGGGGAAGGGGGGTGGGAACAAACCCACCCCCCTTTAAAATTTGTGCTACATTTTTTTTAATTTTAAAGGGAGGGGGTGGGAACATACCCACCCCCCTCTAAAGTTTGCACTACATTTTTTTTTAATTTTAAAGGGAGGGGGGTGGGAACGTACCCACCCCCCTCTAAAATTCGCATTACATTTTTTTTTTTAATGTAACGTACATTCAGTTTTGGCACTTTATAGGTAAAATATGACTACAGTTTTCTCAAACGTAGAAAATTTCAGCAAGTGCACTTTTTATATGGCATGTGCACTTTTAACGAAACAAGTGTCATAGAAAGAAAGATGGTAGCCGCATTCATTGTACTTTGATTGATTCATTTATAATGTGGAAAGAATTAAATATGATTTCCAAAATCTCGGGTTGTAGAATGCTATTAAATTTTGTACAGGCTAAGTAGACCAAAATGAACCTATATGTTAGGATAATGTACTCGCTAGAAACTAAAATTTGGTACATGAATCCTAGTGATATTAACCGCCTAAAATTTTAACATAACTAAAGTTACGTTGGGATAAATTAGTGAAGCTTTTCCTATTTGGTTTTAAAAATGACCTCGATTCAACCAAAAGTCACTACTAACAAGTTGGACAATCCACCCCCAAATTTAGGATGAATAAACTAGGGCTCATCCAACTCCAATTTGAGTATGCAATTGGCTCAATTCCTAACCTCAAATGCTCATAAGAGTTCAACACTCCTTCATCGCACCTTGTAAAACATATTTTCACCAAGAGTCTCTTCCTCACCTTATTCTATATCGTTTTGTCCTTTTCTTCCCTTTTCCATAGTTGTAGTGTTGCACTTGTGCGCGACCTCTTCGTTCTTCTTGTGGCACTTCATCAATTTGTTGCTTTCTATACCAATCTCATGTTTGTTCTTGTTATGAACTTCATTCCAAAATTCTCTTGACACCTTTTGTTTTTTTATTGTTTTGATTTTTTTTTGCTCAAGTTTTTAGGGCTCGAGTTAATACCTCCCCTTCATAATTTTTGTGATATTTAGACATACTTTTGGGTATGGAATACCCAAGCTCCAAGGTAATTCTTTATTAATATTTTTCCCATGTTGTCAAATGTCCAAATGACAATTTAAAAATAATTTTTTTATTAAAACCTATTCTACAACACATTGTTTATTATATATTTCTTCTTTTTACTTAACTTATACATTTTATCCAATTGGTCTCATGGTACAACTTTATGAGTGAAAAAGTTACAAATTCAAACTCATCTAAGGTAGAGGTGCAGAAAACCGAGCGGGTCCTGAAACCGAGCAGTAGGCTTGAGGGCTAGGTCCCAGAAACTTACCCAGCCTGGTTTCAGAAAGTGTACAAGAGTGCTCTAATTCCGTCCATGCCTGGGAAAATTGAGGGCTTCTGATTGGTGCAGAAGCGCTTTATTTTCAGAATCCAACCTCATGAAAACGAGG
This sequence comes from Pohlia nutans, assembly GCA_022496805.1. Classification (NCBI taxonomy): domain Eukaryota; kingdom Viridiplantae; phylum Streptophyta; class Bryopsida; order Bryales; family Mniaceae; genus Pohlia; species Pohlia nutans. The sequence continues at coordinate 5,329,435 of CM040088.1, read as the reverse complement.
ACCCTATGAACGGTTAATGGCCACTCTATGACTCCACACTCAGAAATTCACAGGAAATTATAGCCTTACTCAAAAAATGTGTTTTTTTTTGGGATGGATTTGCACTAACTTTGCAGACCATCAAAAAATTCTAAACTTTTTCCACCACTGTCCTAAGTAAGGGCCAGTTTACACTACGGTGGAGAAGGCCTCCGGTCGGTCAAGAATGCTTGGCCAAGACATGGTTATATAAGGCAAATGGTGGATGTGCCGGAGAAGAATTAAAGGCAATAAAATATTTCTATTGAGTTGGGCTTCTCCACCGTTTCCCAACTCCAAAAAGTGCCGCCACGTAGGGCGGCCATGTCATTTTATCATCCATGAGAAAAGTTCACCACCATTGTTTTCTTCACCTAGTGTAAACACCCACCGGTCAAGAGTTGCATTTTCGACCAATCACAATTGAGAAACGCCCTTTTTTTCATGACCGGTGGACTTCTCCACCGTAGTGTAAACCGGCCCTAAGCAAACCTGAAATTCGCACGGTTTCTGGCACCTCTATCTTACCTTGTAAGACTTGGCATGTCCTTCTACAAACTGTCATGCAACCAATCCACATGAATACATGATGTACTCAATCTCATCCCAATAAAATTGTTTCAGTATGTACTGTGGGCCACACTATTCATTGTTTATATGGTAGAAGCACCTAAATCCGCCCATTTAAGCTTTTGTGCTTGGAATGTTTTGAAAAGCAAATTGCAACAAATAAGATTCATCAATAAAAGTGAATTTTTATTACTTTTCTCAATTAAAATGTAATTTATATGAATTTTGAAATTGAAAAGTTAGTCATACCCAACTTGTGCTATATAGGTGGTGCTTTTCTCAACACAAAAAGTATTGTGAATTCGCCAATTCCGCCCACTTGTACAAAAGCTTTTTAATTGAATGACAAGTGATCGGTTTTAGGTTATTTAGAATTGGAGGTGGGGTAGCATTTTAGGTGCCTCCACCTTATCATTATCTTAATGAGCCCGATTGTAGAATGAACTTTTGCAAGTTGCAGTTTACCAAAGGGGGTACGGCTTGAAGCTGCAAAACCTGTCCAACTCATAATACTAGTGTAGTAATGTGCACTTTGCGACCTCGAATTAGATCAAAAACTTCACCGTGGCTGGACGATCTAAAATAGGGTTTATGCTAACACTTCCTCTTCGACGACTATTAGGCTAATTTCAAGACTCTAGGCTTTGCTTAACCCTAAAGCATGCAAAGAGCCCCGTTGGGCTACATTTGATCATTTTTCAGTCAAACAATGAGTTTCATCTACTTCCTAATTTCAAATGAAAGCGGTCCCAACTAAGAAAGTGTGGGGGCTATCTTCTAATTTTTAGTCCAACTTATCATTCTTTAAAATTCTTAGAATTGCATTTTTAAGGGAACTTTATGGCTTAGAACCCTAAAATTCCAATACACATTGCAGAAATTGATTTTCTATCAAATTTCTTTTATATAAGTTCAAAAAGCATGCAACCTTCATCTTGTTGTTCATCATTATTATTTACATTTTTTCCATAATTTCATACTAATTTAAGCATTTATGTAATTATTGCTATTTTGAAAGAAAAACTTTGAAAAATCTTATAAAATGCATTTTTATTTAAATGATTATGAAAAAAATCAAGGTAAATTGGTTTAATAATAAATTATATGAGAAAAATAACATAAAAACATAATATATTTCAAAATATGAGGAATTGATGAGGTTTGACCAGGTAACTATAGAATAGACACTTAAGGGTTGGTGGCCTTCTTTTTTTTACACATCAAGGGGGATTAGAACCTTTTTTACATAACCTCCATAGCTAGGTTTTATGAGAAATTTATTTCATACCCCAATTTTTAAATATATCAATATATCAATATATATATATATATCAATATATATATATATATATATATATATATATATATATATATATAATTTGAAAAACAAAAACAATATGAAAAAATTAATTAAAAAATAAGAAAGTGTGATACCCAAAAAACATATATGGTAACTTTGTACGCACTTGTGGTATGTTGCTAAAAAATTGTAGAGTTAAAATTTGACCCCCTTCTAACACTTTCCATATTTTAGGTGCACTTTTGACAAGTGACACACTACCATTTCCAAGCATAAATGATTAATTTGAATAAAAAGATTGAAAATTTTCAAACTTTATTGAGGTAGGCATCTTAACATTGAAATTTTAGAAACAATGCAATTTGTTTGGTCTCAAAATTCCATCTCAATATTTTTTGGTGATTTTTCCAAAGATTGTAAAAGCACAATAATTAGTAGCATGCAACTAAAAACGTGATGTACTGTAGCTTGCAATTACTCAAATGTTTAAGTTAACTTGTTGAAGTATATTCTCCTAAAATATTTAAATAGAAAATTTCCACTGATTGTAAGATCATAATGCCTAATTTTCAAAAACAAGTATTTTTTTGCCGTTCCCAAAATAAAAAGTGAGTCTGTTCATTAACTCACATTTTAAAAACCAAATTGGAAATTGAGTTGATAATACATTAATTAAAATTTAGCTAAAAAGAAGTTCAGTTTTATTTCTTAAAAAAAATATGAAGTGGTAAGATGTACAAGATGAAAGAATTACCTAAACCACTATTAACTTTGATTTAACATTGAGAAATGTCAATCTCAACGATGAGATTGTTCTCGTAAGCAAGACATGCATGTCCTATTTTTTAAAATTAAAATTATTATTTTTTTTAATTTCAGAATTGAGTTTAATAAACAATTTCAATGTTTTGTTTGAAACAAAAAAAGAACTTTGTAACTTTGAAAGTGAACAAGAGGAACTCTAATCCGAAGGGCCAACATGATTGAAGGGTTTGTTGGAGGAAGTTTTGTTATTTTTTCACTAGGACCAAGGTGATGTGTACTACCCTTAATGCCTTCTTTCGAATGATCATAGGAACTCGGACCACGAAGTAAAATGACTTTAGAAATACTTATTCAAATGACATGAATGAAAACTTCACATGATGATTAGAAGTTATTTTAACCGACCCTCCTAAGACTTTTGGGTTCCAAAATGACCTCCCAAATGAGGTTTTAGCAAAAAATTAAAACAAAAAATCACCCCTTTCAAAATTTCCCAATTCATTTATTGGAATTTTTTATTTTTTAAAATAATAAATATTAAGTGAGATATACATATTTTTTACTATGCATATCATGAAGTCAACTAAACTTTAACATAGCATAAATCCATGAGGTTTTGTTCAATCATGTTTATTTATTCTTCTTTTCAAAGTGTCAGATGAATATATTTTTTTGTGAAATTTTTAATTTTTAATCTTAGGTTCATCATGTCATCCAAATTGAGAAATAACCAAAAAAAAAAAAGGGTCTTAGGAGCAGTTCTTGATGACCTACTTGGAGCAATAATTTTTTTCTAATTTGATCAATTAAAGTAATAAATTATAGATTCTGATTAATTTTGGTGGACACAAAAATGTTCCCAAAAAAATTCTCAAAAAATTGAAAGGAAACTTGTGAAAATGAAAAAAACTACATGACATTTAAGGGCTAAAAACTTCATGAAAACAAGTCACTTAAACCTGCCCAAATTCTCAAAAAGCCCAAAATCGGCTCCTCAAGGCTTTCAGGTGTTCAAATAAATTCCCTTTAAATAACCCAGTTAAGTTCTTGTGGTTTGAAATTCTTGAAAATCAACCCCAAACTATTTTTGGTTGATAGACTTATAAAATTCATGAAAAATAATGAAAGATAAAATGGAAATAAAATAAAAAATAAAAAAATTACATAAATTTTGAAAGTGAAAAAGATAATTGTAGCCTACTTGTCCCGGGGATGCACTCTACGTTATGTTTGAGAACCACGTGCGTTCATGACCCCTTCTAAAAACCCAGTTGTATACAAGAGCTAAATACCTTTGTATACAGATATATTCCATTTTAAATATATGTTTAATGTAATTATACGTGAATATTTTCAGTTCTAAATGTATTTATGTATACGTAATACAACAATGTTCAAATTAATACCCCTTCTGTGCACTCACGTATAGTTGTACATGTTTAGTATGGTGCAGCCTCGAGCTACTTGTGACATGTAGACCGTGTTTTTTTAAGACAACAAGTATCATAAGTTGCATCTCAGAAACCCCAATTCCATTCACGTGCAAAAATTCATGATTACATCACAAGTGGTTAGTGTTACGTTCCTTTTGTGGTAGTTGTTCAATGTCCTTCACGAGGGTACCTAAATACCTAGCCTTGGGTTTCAAGGCACCTTATATCCATAAGATTGTGTTATTTGAAGTTGGCAGGGTCTTACGTGCAAGACGGCCTTTTCATAATGTGTTTCGGAGATTCATTCGCAACCTATCTTATTTCTGTATGACAAAAAAGTTCCTTTCGAACATTTTCGTCTATTCTAAAATCTTGATCGAGTTCCTTCATCATGTTGTTGGAACCAGGAAGAAGTTGACACAAACCGTTGATCATCAAAAATAGAACTCGCGAATCCCTAGTCCGCCGAAAATAGAATTTGTAGCAAACAACCATTTGGAAAGAAGAAAAAAGGTTGTCAACCACTTAGAATAGAGCTCGCAAGTACCAGGAAGAACTTACTTAGAACAGTGGAGACGAAATCACATACTTACTCAGAACACAACGCTAGAAGAGACCTTCATAACATTCAGTAGCCTTCATGCCCACTGCCTTTCCTTCATGAACTCTGCTCATCACCTTGAGCCTCCACCTGTCCTCTTAGCTACTGATGAAGCACTGTTGGGTGTGGAATATTCCACACCATCTACTATAGAGCCAAGGCAGGGACAGTGCATACTATTGAATGTTATGTTGGCAGCTTGACAGACAACGCTTCAAGTGATCTCTTAAACTAGGAAATTAAACCTCATTGCTCAAGGCTATATATTTATATCGGGTAAGGCAAGTTCATGAAGGCCATGTAGAAATAATTGGAGATGGATAGTTATGGGGCATTCCACCAAAAACATTGAGATGTAGATGTTTCATTACATTCTATAACAGTAGGGCTCTGCACTTCCTACTGTTTGATTTGAATTTTACTCACACAATCACTTTTTTTGGAACTAGAGTGGAAAATGACACTTGCCATCATATGAGGGAATTTAGTAGGATTCAAACTAGGATTCAAACAAGTAAGACAAACTTAAGTTGTGAAAACAAAGAGCATCCAAGAGCAACAAAAAAAATCTTGGAAACTTTAGTAGGGGTACAAAGTTTAGGGTTTAACCCCTAAGCGTGCAAGGAGCCCCGTCGGGCCATGTTTGGTTGCTTTTCAGTCAAACGTTCATTTTCTTGTAGTTCCTAATTACAAATGAAAATGGTCCCAACTAAGAAAGTGTGGGGACTATCTTCTACTTACTAGTCCAATTTTCCATTCTTCAAAATTGTTAAAATTGTGTTTTTTGCAGCACTTTAACCCTTTAACGCGCTCGCGTCCAGAATCTGGACAATGAATGATTTCAGAGTTCTATAGCTTGCAAACTATGGATGATTTCTGTTCGTCAAAATTTTGGCAACCACTCATGCGGGTTTTTAGTGTTTTGATGGTGTTCATTAGTATGTATACCTTCATAATAATTAGTAAATGGATGGTGAAGTGATTCATGTCAATTTGGAGAGAAATTTCTATGTTGCCCAACGTAGTCATGGTAGCTCAAATCCCTAAAATTCCAATATACAATGCAGAATTATTTTTTCTTTTGAATTTCTTTTTATGTAAGCTCAAGAAGTGTTCTACCTACACCTTGTTGTTCACCTGGAGGTGCACTTAGTGTTAAAAGCCAGGTATAACGTGTGTGCGTCACCTCCAAATTAATACCCCTATATATGGTTTTTCTTTCATTAAAAAAATGATATACATACATACATATAACAAAATAGAAGCCTTATGTATGTATGCATGTTCAAAGTAAATTAAGAAAACAAAAGCCTAACATATGTATATAATGAAAAACATGGCCTAAAAAATAGGCCTAAATTTTTTTCACTACAAAGGTACTTATTTATCATTGATAAAATCATTAAACACTTTTTTATCTGTTGGATGTAACTCATACAAGTCTTTTCTTACTACAAAAGTCACTGAAGCTATTGCAATAATAGTTTCTAAGTCTACCATGATACAATCTGTCAAGTCATAAGTTCATAGTGATCCATGATCTTTTTTGTACCAATACAATCCAGTCTCCATATGAGATGGTCGATCCAACAAATCAATTGGTTCTCTATATTCAACCCACCTATTAGTGATTTTTTTGCACATTCTATAAACCCTTCCTAAATACCAATTTTGAATGGATGGCCCTACATGCAAATTTACAATTTTTATCACATTAAAAATGGGTTGTGTATATTTACGAAATTGAACCAAGTAATATCCTAAGCTTATGTATATTTTGTAAGCACACCCCACGATTAATACCCCTTTTGTACACTCACGTAGTTCCATACGGGATATTGTAGTGCACCCCCCGGGGTTGTTCATCACTATTATTTACATTTTTCCTAAAAGAATTCATACTATTCTACGCATTTTTGTAATTACTATGATTTTTACAAGAAAAAAACTCTGAATTTTTTTATAAAATTTATTCTTATTTAAATAATTATGAAAAAATCAGGATTAATCGGTTTAACAATACCTTATATGAGAATAATACCAAAAAAACAAAATAGATTTTAAATTGTAAGGAACTGATGAGGTTTGACCACGTAATTATAGTGTGGCCGTTTAAGGGTTAACTTCCAAGTGCCCAAGGGTTTTCTTAAAAAACTAGATGTGTTTTAATGTCCATTTTACACAACTTTTATGAGTTACAATCTTTAAACACATATGTAGAGCACAACAACAAGACAACATCCATATGGTTAAAATTTGAAAAAATGCTATGAATTTTTTGATAATCAATTTATAAAAATTCTTTTTGAAAGTTCATGAAAAATACATGTTTAGTCATTTTGACTTGGAATCAAGTACGATAGGTCAAAAACCTTGATTTTACATGGTGGTTACTTTGCTCATGTTAGAGCTAATCTTATTTGTTAACAAACCTAAAGATTCCATTTCGGGCAGATTATCAAAATTGTGACAATTTGAGATATTGTCACTTTCATAAGGTTCTTTAGCCCTTGCAAAGGTTCACCCATTTGCTCTCACTACACGAAAGATCAAATATTCAAAACATGTGATTCTTGAGGCATGGCTATTGTGGACTTCCAACTCTACACCATCATTCTTTAGGGAAAGAATTACGTGGCATGTCTAATATTCCAGAATTCGCTACAATGACTCTCATGCAACAATTTTGATTCCTAGGTACAACTTACAAGGGCTAAAGAACCTTATGTCGAGTTTGCTAAAATTTTGGTAACCGTGAAATTTTGAATCGACCAAATATGGTCCATAGCATTCTTTAGCTAGTGCTACAACACACCCTTTTGCTTGTGCAGAGAATCAACATATGAATAAGGAATTGATGATGTGGAATATGTAGAAACTATTGAAATTACAGAAATTAGTTGAACTACCAAGCCATCATTAACTAGAGATGGCTTTGATTCTCCAGAAAATTTGGATTCCAACAATGATTCTGGTCTACAATGTTGATTCCCAAGAATGAACAGTGGGGCTGCTAAAGAATGTTATGTCGGTTAGGCAGTTCAGTTAGGGGTTAACAATGTTATGTAACAAGTCATATGAACTCTTTCTCTGTAAAGGCAGAAAACCTGGAAATGTTACAGTAAACATTTACTTAAACCCCCTGATTACTGGAGAGATATTTTACCTTGCACTGCTCACACCAACCGCTCAATCATGTCAGTGAAGTGAGGAAAGTTCACCAAGTCAATCTAATATTTAATCTTATTCAAAAAATAAGGTTCGGCGTATCTTGAAGAAAGATTCAAGAATATTCCTTTTTTTTAAATCTCATCATACCAAATATTTTTAAAACATAGTTTTCCAAAACTTTCAGCATTTATTTTTAGAATTATTTTCTACTGACCCAACCCTCCACTTATGGTATTTGATGCAACATTCGCTCTCTAAGGTAGAAGAATCTTATTCCATTCCCACCCCCAATTTTGTTCCATAACAAGTAACATGGTCAGTCCTTCAAGGTTGTAAAAACACATGCATAATCAAGTTCTTGTTCCTAAGTATTTGAGTACTCTCTATTATTACAATTACATGACCTTTAGAGAGTTGGATATAGGTAATAACCTCAAATTTCTTGTTTGCACACACACATACATATATAAAATATGTAATGAGTTTTTTTATTTTATTTTATTTTTTGTGAAAATTGGAAATTTCTAACTCCCTACGATGCCTAGGATTTTCAAATTTATTATATTAGTTTTGTTGTTTGAAAATCCTTAAAGACTTGGAATGAGGTCCTTCCACTTCATAAATTTTTCTTATAATCACATATGAAAGCACACAAAGAAGTATCTAAGTATAGTACTTATTATTAAATTGTCTTAGTTTTGTTGGGTTTTGTCGATTGTTGAAAGAAGATCTCAAATTCTCCTAGCATTTAGGTTTTGAACACCGTATGAATAATCCATCAAATTTTAAAGTGTTAGTTACAAGTGTAAGAAGAATTGATTAAAGGCTCTTATGTTCAAAAGGCATATGTTCTAGGCAAGAATTTCCTCATGGTTGGTTTTGCAATATAGTTGCAATTAGTTATAATTACTTTAATCTAGTTTAAAAAAGTAGTTAGAAGATAATGGACCACATGTAGATTAGGATCTGCTTTTGATTTTAAATGAAATATAGTAGCCTTCAAAGATTGGAGTCCACACATAGATGTGCAAAATTAAATGGCCCTAAAAACTATTGTGTACTATAACAGGGGCTAATTGCAAGTGTTTCTAATAAGTACGCACTTGTTCTATATAATTTTTAACTTATTTTGAAGGAAAAGTGCTCTCCATGACCCATTTGCAGATCTCAAATAGTTTTATTTATAAAACTTAATTACATAAATTGAAGACATCCTTCTAGCTTTTTCATCCATTAACGCGTTACAAGAAAATTGAAAAATATTCATTGTTCAATACAAATGCAATAAGTAAATATATAATACACATACAAAAACAAATACACCGATTATTGCCATTACTATGAGACACACTAACTTTTTACTCAAGGCTATTACTTTTTATAGAAGACAAATATTTCTACCAATGTCATAGATATTGGTACTACTAATGTAGCAGAGTGTCCATAAACATATTTCGTAAAATGTTCACTTTGCGTAAAAAGTTGTAGCCATTTTAAAACAATTAGTGTCTCACAGTAATGGCAATAATCGGTGTAGCAGGATTACAAAACATCCTTAGATCAAAACTTAGAACAATACATGATTCGCTTAACCCTTAACCCCTAAGCGTCAGAACATGCCTTTGCGGTAAGTAAAATATGGTGTATTTTGGTTTATTTCAAATGAATCCACACTTTTAATGGCTTTGAGTTCAAAAGTGAAGTTGGAATTTAGATCAATGCGGTTCTAGTGAGCTTTTGAGATCCCAATTCAGAACTTCTTGTTGGTAGCAAATGCCAATTATACGAGAATATATATACTTTCCCCATGGGACATTTAGGGCCTTGAGATGACTTTCATATCAAAAAATGGTATTTTGAACTCTAAACTTATATTTTTACGATTTCTTTTTAGAAAATTATCCTCCAAAACTTCCCAACTCACCTATTGGAATTGTTTATTTCTTAAAACAATCAATATTAAAAAAAATTAAAAATGCATATCCTAAAGTCATCTAAACTTTTATCATGCATAATTCCAAGCGTGTTATTTATTGTTTTCAAAGTGTGTTTTACTATTTCTTTGTTTTGGTCTTTCAAATTTCTAAGTTTACTTAGGTTCATCCTATCATCCAACTTGAGAAGAAACCAAAAAATGGTCACAAGAGCACTTTTTGATGACCTTTGTAGCAATGAAAAAACTCCCAGTTTGATCAATTAAGATAATATATAAGAAAAGTTGTGGAAATGACCCCCAAAAAAGATTAAAAAAATTGTATGTCTTCTAAGGGCTAGACTCGCCTTCAACAACACAAAAACCACCCATATATACACAAATAGTTGAAATTTACAATGTAAGGAAGATTTAGAAAACTATAGTTTATAAAACATTCTTAAAAGTATGTTTTTGCAACTTTTTTGGAATTTCTTGTAAATATATATATGCACACATGTTTCTTACATATCTCCACAATCAAATTTTAAAAGTTCGTCACCATAAATTTTTACCAATTATTACATGAGTGTGGAACAATTACAATATTAGATTGAGCATCACTAAAAATGGCTATTGTGAAGGGACAAACACACATCCTTTAAACAAACACAAAGATCAAAATTAATGAACATTGAGTAAGTTCTAAAAATTGGTAAAGAAATATGCCTATAAATTAAGGTCCTATGGATAAAAGTTCCCAAAAATAATCAATGAGAGAACATTAGGAGTTAAAAATAACTCAAATGAAAAGAATTTCAAAACTACATTCCCTTCTCAAACATGGATTTCAAACCGTAATTGAAGTAAATTCTTGATTTATGATGCATAACTATTTTAGTCAAAAGTCACTACGAAAATGGAGCGTCCAAGTGATTATCTAAACGATCTCAATAATTGCAATCACTTGAACTCTCCTTTAATCCCTCCCTATGATTTCTCAGACACCCAGTGCATCAAAATATTACCAGGAGATGTGTTTTCTTATCGATCAAGCTTCTCCAAAATCACACACAGACGTGTCTGATCTTCTGATGGAACTGCTAAGTTACAGTAGTGAGTATCGTTCACTAATTTAGTTTATTTACTAATGTACTCGTACTCTAGAACATTCGTTAGGTCCTGCGGTGTAAAATTCAGAGAGCACACCAGAATTTAGGAGACACCTATCGTTGCTGAAGATGAAACGATTTTGAATTACATATTTATAAAATCAGTCTAAATGTAACGTCCCTGAGATGTTGACATGCAGTACGTCTGCACTTTATGGTTTAAGCTAGAAAATTCTCAAGCGGCACACAAGTGCCACAACCCTCATTTCCAGTGTGATTCCCGCTCGTGTGAGAATCAATTACAGTACCCCCATCAAGTAGATACTACACGGCCAATTCTAAGAATCCCACCAATCAGGCAATTCAGTCAGGTCACGCAAAAATGATAACTGTTCTCATAGAATAATCCAATGGTCCATCCCTACATATGCGTATTAGGGTACACATGATTAGAAAATAATAAGCTACCTGAAACTGGCTACAATAATCCCACCAGAAATCTTGAAGAACCCCCACTACTACGGGTACTAAGTTATTGGGCATTTCAATCAAGTTCAAAACTGGAATTGACCTAGGAATTGATATCACTCAGGCCATGTGGTCAGTCTAAGCCCAGAATTTTATTAGATACCCATCGAGAGGCTTGCCCTTGCAGGATGGGATCATGGAAACGTTAGAGAACTCAAGGGCAATAGAAAAGGTACCTTTTTGCTGCGGAGATGTGGTTGAATCACAACTTCGCAAAAATCACGAAAGCACATCCCATTCAGTTTGTGAGAAGTGGTTTCAATGTTAGTCCAGCTACCAGTGAGGTCAGACATCCAGATATTTGTCCTGAACGCTGTAACACCGTGTAAAAGACCAATGAACTGGAACTTATTTCAAGAAAAACCTAAGTGCGGGCAGGTGACGAATGGCAAGCAACACAGGCAACTGATGCCAGAACACATATATCTACCCAGACAAGTCTCTTCGTCAAGAACCTACTACACGCAAAGTCGTAATATTGGCCGAAGGTCTTGTCCAAAAATGTTATGTACTTGCCCATCTTGGCTGTGCTAGTTTCTCAAATCCACCGACCTCTCTTAATTTCGAGATTTTCCCTCGCACAGGTTCTGGCGGACATTCTACCCACAGGTAGAATGACAGCTCTTGGTGAAAGTATCGGAATCCCAATCAGGTTTCAGTTCACATGCTAGAACTCACTTCCGTATTTGTTGTTGCCTAAACCGATTTGGAAGAGCTGGCTTTGCGGATAGGTGGTTCTGACCCACCTTTGCTCGGTTGGGCCCTCCTTTAGGGAGTTCCGTCAATTCCATGACTTGCACCACCCGCTGCCTTTTAGCTGGAACACCACACCAACCTTCGGGCGTAAGTGGCGAGCAAAGCAATAATATGACCGAAGAAGTCAAGCTCAACATCATTCAATGCATATAATCGACAAGGAAATCATTAGGGTGCTTTACAGAAGAACACAACTGTGAGGATCGGCAATTTAAGATTTCTGACATGTGACTTACCGCTCTTTTCTTGCTCATATCTTTCATGCAACCTTCTCTTGGCAGCTTCAAGTCTGGCTGCGACACTCATATTCTCTTCTGGTTCTTGAGGTTTCTGCAACATGCGAAACAGCTCGTCATAAGAATTGGGAGTCCAAATACTGATGAAATATTGAAACCAGTGTTTGGCTTACAAACATTTCACAGAGTTACATTGCAAGAGTGCAATCTACGCTTCACATAGAGGAAAACTGTAATTATTTAACCTTCGCAAAAACATTACCTACAGTCAGCAAGGAGGTACAACGAACTGTGCCGTGAAGCAGTCAGAAAACTACCCAAGTACTCGAACCCGTTCTAATAAAGTCTCCACATTTTACCAGTATGTTTACAAGCCAATCCTCGTGTCATTCGGTTAAATGTAACAAGAAAGACTTTGAGAAGAATCGTACCTTCTGCTCAGGTTTTGGCTTGTGCTCTTTTGGAACAGGAGGCTTTGTCTCAAATTTCCGCACCAAACCATTGCCATTTGACTTAGGAGCTCCAGACCTATCAACGGGTCGTCCAGGGCCAGAATTACCTCTGCTAATGCCATTTGCTGATCTATCGGTACCATTAGGGATATCAAAGGCTCTCCGCCCATTGGACTGGATAGACCTACCATCACCATTTCGAATCTCAAGGTGACTGTTTGATGTGTTAACCCTGCCCTTAGCCTTTGGAGCCTGGGATTCAGGACTAGCTGTTGGCCCCCTACTTTGTTGTTGCCGCTTGCTCAAAGGAGCCACTAAATCGTCACATACTCCATTGGAAGAGGGCGGGCTAGGACCTGAGCCTGCAGCTGTGCAGACAGAACCACATCTCAGTCCTCCATGGACTTCGCATCTAGTATTGCTGTAGCCCTATGTAATTCAAAATCTTCATTCGCTAGGTATCTCAGAAATGAAACACTCTGTACCCCTAGAACCACGTGCTAGTTTGTTCATATTATTACAAATGCCGCAGTCAAAGAGATAAGACGGTAGATTAGGTCTTGAAAAAATCACTTACACAAATCATCCAAGAAGTCGTCAAAAAAGTGAGACATTTCAATAGAATTTGTTCGTGTGGAAGCTAAGAGAGCACCAGGATCCAGAGGGGGAGAAGGTAAACCCTCGTCTCCATTGTCTACACCGGTTGAGTCTGATCCTGCACAAAAAACGAAACCCTTCAACAAACAGGAGATAAGAGGTAAAGTAAAAAAAAGTTATAAATCTGATCATTGAGCAAGTAGAATACAAGTCAAAAGAGGCACTAGAAAACGTTTCAGTTTACCTGCCATTGCTGCTGCAGCAACATCCCCTGCACTCTTTACCCATTCATCCACAAGATCCTTCCAGCCTCTGGAGTGTTTACCAAAGCACACATAAGTGTCAGCACACATATAAATGCAAGTGTAAGCCCACATGTATCAACCCACTCCATGATAAATCCAGTAAGACACTTCAATAAGATATTAAGGCACACAAAATGTGCGCCAAATTTGAAGTGCTGAACTCCACAGTGACACTGAAAACAATTGAGACTGCACACATCAAGAAACCACAAACTAAATTGCGTTATCTGAATTTTACCTCACTAACCCCTTTGCAAGGGACCGGACCCGCTTGGACGGATGCTTGCGCAATGCGTTCACTTCCTTGCCTATTTCAGTAGCCTGCAGTATCACATTTCCTATATCAATACACAAAACTACCAGTAAACAGCAGCATCATGCTGGGGAGCTCAGAAACATTTCATCAAGTGCAAATGGAGGGGGGAAATCAAATGCCAGAAAAGTCCTACCTTGAGTGCCTCCACAGATATATGCATTTCCTCCAATCGGCACAATGCTGTCAGCACATCATTCTCGTCCTGCATAGCGAAGCCACGTATCTGAGATCCATCCTTGTATATGCGGGATGTCATATGAAAACTATTTACGCTCATACCCACTGAGGTGCAAATGCTACAAAAGATCAACGTCTATAGCTGAAGCAACACTGATGACATGCTCGCTGGTTCGATTACTTGAAAGATATATACTATAACTAAGCGTACTAGAAGTATGAGATCATCTATCAACCTTCACACAACCAAAAAGAAAGAGCCTTTCTCTCTAAATACAACACATTCAGAGAAGGCTACAAACTAAACAGTTGAATACCTCAGGTACACCCGCAAGGGTTTTCTTCAACCTCAACACCTCTTTCATTTGCCGATTCTCTTCCTCCATAGCGTCATTCAAAGCTTCTGCTTCGTCGTATTCCTCATTTGCGTCTACCAGCCTATCGTCGTCATCACTAAGATCGTTTCTAACATGGTCATAATCGTACTCGGGAGGATCTGTACTCTTGTCATCTTGAGCCTCCTCGACGTCGTGGCAGGCAACAACTGGCACGCATCCATTAGATTTTGAAAGCAGAGAAGGGTGAGCGAAGAGCTTCTCCACAAAAGCATCTCGTCTCATTCGAAGCTCATGGGGGAAATCTGTGGCAGCGACGTCCAATGCAAATTCTATCACTGTCCATATGTCCGCTCCAGCTCCATCAAAAAACTTGCGCCACCTCGTATCCATTTTGTCCTACTTTGCCTACCGCTTCCCTGACTACAGTTGACCTGAGGACACAAGGGGCCCACAGCCAACACCTCGTCTTCACCCTTCGCTCCTTTTACCATTCTGTTTCAATTCGCAACGCCGAGTTGATTGCCCCCATCACCATCCCGGATCGGAGCGCAACTCCAATCAAGAATCGTTAAGGAACCACTTTGATGCCAACCCACCAGCAGTTGAAGGGGCTCTCCGAGTTTTCCGCCCTAATGTGGCCAGTTCTGTCAAAGTCCGTAGTAATTATTCAGTGCCCTCAGTCTCCAACTATCTCTACGCACAGTAAACAGAACAACATCCCCTCTCAATCCTCAACCAAACTTGACAGGCATGAATGTGCACATTTACGTCCACTCAGCCCAAGATACTTTCAATACTCGAGGAATGTGCACTTCTGATCTCACGTGATCATACAAACTCTTATGTCCTTGCCTACAGCATGCCACATTACGCTGCAGACACGTACACGGTGGAAGAGTTCGAAGTGAGTGACAGAGACTTCGAGTTGGAGCACGCTTCATCCCAGTATGTACCTTCAACAGTGTGTTGGTGATCATAGGATGTCACACCCTATACACCATAAGTACCCACATCTTGAAGTACCGTAATCCAACGATACGGAAGGCTCAAAAACTGTCATTCAGTGAAAGTTACACGAACCATTCACTGTTATGAGCAGAAAGGACCCACCTAGACCATTGTACAGACTCAGATCATCCTCCTCCAAAGAATAAACCACTTGGAAAGCGATAACAAGTCGTAACCCTGGCGATTCTCTCACCCCATACTTGGACAACAATTGGTCATCACCACATTGTCAAACGTGCACAACTGCACATTCCTTCTAAACAAAGCCATAGAAACTCTGTCGAGTACCGTACCACGTATTCACTAAAAGTCACTCCGACCTATCAAATGATATAGGCAGCCACCTTAAATTCCATTGCCTTCAGTCATCATCGCAGATGCCTTCAATAAAAACGCAAGCCCTAATGGATGGTAAACACGCATCATACACCAATCGCGCATTCAAAAAACGACTTCTGAACCCTAATATTCTCAATGCTCCACGAAACATAGATTCGCTGCACAATCCTCGCCTGTGAAGGTTATCTGCTACCAACCTGGTCCAGATTTGAAAGTCACGATTTGAGCCGAAGTTTTACACTTTCCCCTGTTCGCGCATTCAACTTCCTCTTCACTGGAAACAGTGCTCTGGCACACGAAGCTGGAACGTCAACTCCGCATCATCTGCGAATCCAACCAAAACGGTCATAAGTACTCCTATGATTCCAAACACTCACATCCGCCTTTCACAAACCACTTGATACATCTGCAATCATCAAAACTTCAGCTCATACACCGAAACGCGAATTCACACAAACCAAAAACATTCAAAATTAACCAACTAGTTCGAAACACGACCAAAACACTAAGAGCGCACAACCTCGTATTCCAAAAGGCAACAAGACCGACGTACTTAGACATTCACAGACAAAAGAGCAGGAAACTCCGACGTGGTTCGTACTTACCCTAAGACCTAAAGAACGGCGACGACGACAACCGCCAAGGGTGACGACAAAGCTCCGCCAGAACGACCGCGTCTGAGGATGAAAGAGCGTGAAAGAGCGGTGCTAGAGGAGGCGAGGGAGTCGAGGCAGCAGCACAAGCAAGGCGGCATGAAAAAGCTAGTGAAACGCCACCAGCGCAGAGCCGGAATACCTCCTGCACGAAACAGAGCACCGCTTCCTGCACAGGTCACCAATTGGCACGAGACCGGAACCGATCGGGAACTGGAGATGTGCCCTGGTCGTTACGGCATCGCCTGCTCACGCGCTTGCGCATCTGCTCATCGAATCTGCGTGAGCAATTGCCCCCACCCGCCCTGTCATTGCAACGAGTCCTTGGTCCGTCGTCTCTCTCCCCTGGTTCCCACGCAAGCCCGACGGATAGCCCCATGGCCATGCCATGCCATGCCATGGGGATCCATGTCCATGGCATGGGTGAGTCATCATCCATGCCTACCATCCACGACTGACCGGCGGGGCGGGCGTGGGACAACGGGCCCAGTTGACTGCGCCCGCGCTCTTGACCTGGCGGGCTACCATTCGTCGGCGATTATACACTTCACACCCCTCAGACCGTGTATGGCTCTTTTTTCTTCAAGGCGGAAAACTGCCAGCGTTTTTTGCCTGGCTACACTATTTTCCATGGTTGCTACAGTTCATTTGACCATTGGGAAACAACCCCTTTCTCGTCGCCGTGTTTTCATCCATTCTTGCTGTTTTCATCCATTTACCCATCTTTTGACTGCAACAGTATGATATTTTACACGGAGCTACACTCAACAATTAGAAGAAAGTACATTTGAAGGGCTGTTATTCTTTTACCATTACATTTGAGTACATTTGTGCCCAAAAGAAATTTAAATAGGAAGAAATAAATTAGCAGTGAAAAGACTGAAATGCTTTTCAGGCTTTTGTGACTACGACAACTATAGTACCGTAACTAGGTAGCAGTTTCGTTACCAAAATAATTCTAAAAATAGGTTCCTGTAATTTATGGATATATTTTTCTTTAAAAATTACAAGGGGAAAAAGAATCTTTGTGAAATTTTTTATTTATAGAAAAGTGTCGATAAATTTTTGTGATTTTAATAATTGTCGGAACTGCTACCTAGTTACAGTATTTGGACTGACCACTTGCGACAAGAGGTATTTCATTGTAATGGCATGTTAGAAATTGTTGTGGTCTCTTCAAAAGTTGTGGTTGTCCCAAAATCTCTAGCTTACATAAGGTTCTTAATATCTTATTGGACCACACCCTTTTACACTGTAGCAGCACTATAGAAAAACTACTAATAAAATAATTAAACTCTCCAATTGAATTAGCTGAAGTTAGAATAAAAAAAATCTTTGTGATTCCTTGATAGATGTTGTTGATTCCAAAGTGTGATCTCCAACTGCTAAAGAATATTATGTACATTATAGTTATCCGAAAACAAGACAGGTTATATGTGGCTTCTAAGTTGAGTTTACGTGCCAATATAAGTGAATCTGACACTCATTGTTCATGAATAATCCCTTGGTCCCTTCATGAATAGTCCCTTAGGTTTGGGGGAACTTGTGGAAACACTCCTTTAGCATTGGGGAGGTCACAAGTTCCATGCCCCATGGTGGTGCAGGGCCTTCCTTTAAATTATTATACTAGTTTTGCAAGTTTTTTGAACTCAAAACGAGTCTAAGGTGAGTATGAGGTGAGTTTTCACTTTGAGACACTCCTTTCAGTTAACTCTATTGATTTTGTTAATGTAGAAACAACATTATTTAAAACACCTCACTAAATAGAAGGAACGAAGGGTACCTAACTATGTCTAAATACAGGCAGAGTCAGAGAATAGTTTACTGTAAAACTGCTCCACTTTAGAGATTTTTGAGCCAGTCTTCCATAGGATATCCTGAAGGTGTCCTTTTTGATGATACTGTATGATTTGCACTGCCTTGCAGCAGATTGTCAGCCAGGTAAAGTGGGTTGTTGCTTGCCAAGACTTCCTTGTGATCCCTATTGATGACCTTCCAATCTTCCATCTCCTTTCTGTCCTTCCAATCTTCCATCTCCTTTCTGTCCATGCACCTTGATTTTTTTCAAAGAGTAAATGTATTCCATAAGGAAATTAATGGAAATTAAAAAAATCAAAAATCAAAAATCAAAAAAATAAAATTACAATGTAAGTTGCGCAATTATCGTCATTAAAAGTAATTGAATATGATATCAAAAATACATAACAGTATAGGTTTGAATGAACGCACCCAAGAATAATTATATGCATGCTAGAAGTGAAGCTAGGAAGTGAAATTGAGGAGCAAGTGCAAGCAACATATGACATAGAAAAGAAATCGTGACTTGGACACGTATAAATTTAGTATCATAGTACATGATTGGCTTCGGCACTAATTATATTATTTTAATACAAGCCGGAATTTTAGGATTTTTTTTCCATAGTGTTTTCAAATTTATAGAAGAGTTCTTTTTAAATGTACAAGTGCCAAATTTTAATTTTAGAAAATTAATGAAATGTCCAACACCCTATATATGAATCCAATTGTGTTCTATGGTAACTACGTCAAAAATGAAGTGTACAAAAAGAAGTTAACATGAAAAAAAAAAAAAAAAAAAAAAAAAAAACAAGAAACAAGCTTTTATATTAGAAATGAGTGTATAAAAGCCAAAATATGGTTGCAATGATAACCCAAAGTTTAAGATGAAATGCTTTTTTTATAAATATGCAAGTTAATATATTTAATTGATTAGCCACCAATGGCAACCAATGCTACACTAAATTATCCTACTAGTGCATGTGATACTAAATCATCTAATCCACATCATTATAATACATTTAAATAAGCAAAGGCAAAAATTAGGATATAATGTACAATGGCCTCCAATAAGTCTTGCAATCCCATTTTCAAACCTCACACTAAAACATTTATCACACTCACTACGACGGTTCGCTGACCATGAAATTGTGCATGTACCACCGCTTGGACATAAAGCATTTTTGAGCCAAATTTGGTACCTTGAAAATGTGCGGTTTATAAAATAATGCCAATTTGCCAACTTTTAAGCCTTTGTTTAAAAAAAATCATATATGATACCCAATAGCTGCCAAGGATCCAAATTTTTGTTAGAAAGTAGAAGTCACAATAAGGAACAATATGGTGTTATAAACGATAATGGTATTCCTAGGTATTTTTGTGTTCACATGCAATTCAATTTTTTTAAAAGAAGGCTAAATTTAGTTTAATTATATAATAAAGTAATTTTCTACTTTTGTCACTTTTTTTGTAACACCATGTTGTCATAGTAAGGAATAACATGGTGACACAAAAAGATGAGAAAAAAAGTCAATTACTTTATTTTGTAATCAAACAAAAATTTGGTATTATTTTTAAAGTTTTGAATTGTATGTGGACACAAAAATACCTAGGAATACCATTATTTTTTATAACACCACATTGTTCCTCATTGCGACTTCTACCTTCTATCAAAAATTTGGATCCTTGGCAGCTATTGGGTACCACATATGATTTTTTTTAACAGAGGCCTAAAAGTTAGCAAATCAGCATTATTTTATAAACCGTGCATTTTTAAGGTACCAAATTTGGCCCAAAAATGCTTTATGTCCAAGCGGTGGTACATGCAAAATTTCATGGTCAGCAAACCGTCGTAGTGAGTGTGATAAATGTTTTAGTGTGAGGTTTGAAAGTGGGGTTGCAGGACTTATTGGAGGCCATTGTACATTGTTAATAATTTTCAAGTGACTTCAATTTTTCACCCTGGCTAGTAGGATAAATTAGTGTGAATTCAAGTATGTCCTTTGCCAATTTTTCAATGCTATAGATAGAAGCCATTAGTCAAAATATAGTAGTCGCTATTGTATTGGTGATATCTTATTATTTATGTTTTATTAATAAAATAGATGTTTTATTCCATTGAAAGTAAACACAATATAGGATTGCAGTGAACAAGAATTCCCACTCGTTGACCATAAATGTTATTTGGACATTCATGTATGTTAAACTAACTTTGTACTCTTGATCATTTCTTGTCAAGAGCAACGACCTCCACCCTAACTTTTATGCAAAATGGCCTTGGAATGATTTTCATTAAACAATTTGGTATTTTGGTTATGTAACCTTTGCAACATGCATCCAATTGTAATCAAACTACTATTGTACTCGACCGTCACGGTCAATAACAAATAATATTAAAAAGAGAAGCCCAAATCTATAGTAATAATTATTCGGCATGAGATGCCGACCTTGACGGTCGAGTATGGTACCTTCATCATAAAAAAGTACGTGGAAAAAAGAGCATCGGAAAGCTCTCGATAAGGAGGGATGCACGGAGTTAATTTCATTGTGTTCGAACCTATAGTGTAAAAGTTATGGTTTTAAAATTGAATTTCGTTGCAATAAACTGAATTAAATTATGAAAAATGGAATATGGGGGTTTTTGATATCATCCTTGGCATCGTCGAAAAGCTCTCCACCAGTAGGGGTGCATCAAAGTTGTTTTGTAGCTTTTGGACCTACGGTGCAAAAGTTATGGATTTTCAATCAAATTTTGTCACCATAAATTGAATTAAATTATGGATAAAGAAAAGAGAAAAAGTATACAAAACATGGTGAACACATGGGAACACAATATGGGAGCATGAGAACATATGGAAATACGAGAAACACGGAGAACATTTGGGCCAACGACACGTAGCCACACTAGTCTTTTCTTATTTGCACTCATAAAAACTACAATTTTAATTTGACTTTGTGGTTATGTCATAGTTGATGATTTGATGGCCAATGTGATTATTTTGCTTAGGTCAACTCATGTAAAAAAAATCGTGAGAATTCAGTAGCCTTTTAAAATTTATAACAACATTTATAACATGCACAACATGCGTATGTAGTTTTAGAGTACCTCTCAGTGGCTTAATGTGGAGACTGGAGAGCACTCTCCATCCACAAAGAAATTGGAGTTGTTCTTTTGAATAGGTTCTTAAGAGATTGTGAGAAGGGATTAGAAGAGTGTCCAAGTGATCTCAATCTCATATTCTTCTTCCTCTACAAATTCTTAGACGTTGTTGTTGAATAATCTTCTCATCAAATCGTATATGTACAATAAATATAAAGAAAATCAGAACAAAGCCTCGTGCTTATATTGTCGTTCTTTTCAAAAATTATTGTGGAGACTCAATTAAAAAAACCAAACTAAAAAGTGAGCCCATTATTCAACCCAATTGCTTACGTAGGGCGGGCCCAAATGGGCATAAAGAAATTGGATTGAAACCACTTTCCATCCCACTCACCTCATAACATTCTTAAACCACATGGTTTGGTCCTCAACAACAAGGAACAATGTCTTTACAATAGCACTCAACACCTTTGATTCAAGATTATTCTTGTATGAGGTAAAAATACCTAAATCCGTACTTTTAAGCAATTCCAACAAAGTTGCGCAGGGACAATTTTGGAGGTAGGATATTTTTGTACGATTAGCAATTGATAATGATGTTTTTCAAGAAAAAAAATATAAATTTTGGATAAACCATGTAATGACTATGAATTATCAAAGTGAAAGTTGTCTGGACCATTTAAACCGTCCCATAGACATATCAGAAAACCAATCCCTATTAAAATTCGAAGTCAACGAATGAGAGGTAAGAAAGGCAATGTTTCCGAAAGCACTTCGTGGGACAATTTCAGAGCAAGTAAGTCTACATTGGGTGTCGGTTTCTACCTTAGAAAAGACTGTAGTAAAAGGACAACTCAAGAATTTGATGTCTCTGTCGAAAGGGTTGTTTAATTCACAATTTACTGCGGCTGCGGGCACCCCGCCCCTATGCATGTCAAAGTTGTGGTGCTGACAATTGAAGTTGTGGTGCTGACAATTGAAGTTGTGGTGGGGAAGAGAAGTCCATTTGCAATACTGTATCTTAGGTCTGAAAGTTAGGCTGTAGGAGAGGAAAATAAGTCCAAACGTCCAAACACTCTGTGCATGCCATGCCCTGCCAAGTGTCACTCATCCGACTTCCATCATTCCGACATATACTTCTTTGTATGTATCACCACCCTCTACCTTATTCCCATGCTTTCTGCATGACCTTCTAAGGTAAGGTAGTTCCCCCCATTTCCGTGGCTTCCCCATGCCCGTGGCTTTCCTATTTGCGTGGGTAAGTTAAAACAAGATTTGAAATAGTGACTAAATGTACATCAATCGAAGAGTCAAAAATTTATTACATCGATTATTGCCAATACTGTGAGTCACATTAATTGTTTTAAAATGGCTACATCTTTGACATTGGTACAAATATTTTCCTTTTTGTCAATAGTAATAGCCTTGAGTAAATAGTTAGTATGTTTTTATAGTAATGGCAATAATTGGTGTAGCTTTTAAGAAATTTATGAGTAACTTTTCAAAATTTTATAAGTTATTCATATTGTATCCAAATTTAATACACATTTTAGTGCTTTAGAATCATTTTTTAGAAAGGGGACAATATGCATAATTTAATTACTTAATAATAATAGAAAACACACTAACAATTGAGGAGCGATTCCTTTGATATGTGAAACCTAGGAGCTTATCTATTTGTTGAATTCAATCAACTCATAAACATCACTATTATTTGTTCCTTCTGGGTGGTGAGAGTGGGTTGGAATACCACGCTTATTATAAAGTTGTCATTTGTCATTGGAACATTCTTGGTATATCTAGAAGGTTTACTTGAATCTTTTTTATCATTTTAAATTTTACAATTTTTTTTGCACAGGGACACTACTTTATATCTCCAAAAAGTCTAATAGTGTCCCGGACATAAAATCACAATTTTAGTGTAGCACTTGCCCAAAATCAACAATCATAAAAACCTGTTGTTAGAAGCTTATCTTTTTATTTCATTCTTGCCACAAACCTTACATATCCAAGGTTTACACATTTGTGCCTGTCTCTTTTTTTTTTTTCAAAAAGAAGGTTCAAACAAAAGAATATTCTAAAATATTATTCAACGTTCTCTTTATTGCCATATCTTTTTTGAAAATTTGACATATTGATTTTTAGAAATATTTAATGCTGACCCTGCCCTCCACATACAGTACCTTGGAACAAGAGAAACTGCTTGCGAACCTGTAATCTATGAGATTTGATCAATAGGCATGAGGGCGCAAATTGGTTTGTGTGTTGGTCCACCGTCTTGCTTTGTGGGTTGAACCAAAATGGACGGTAGGTCGGGTGGAATAGGCATTGATCATTGATGCGAGAATCATGTTGTTTTCGGTTTCGGTTGAAAACAAGTGGACCAGGCCTCAAGAGCTTGGCATATATGCACCCACTTGATCAGCACCTACCACCTCCCTTTTAATTTCCTCCCCACCATTTCACCGCCCACAAACGGACTTGCCAGCGTGCATCTAAAACTAAAATAAATTAAAGCCCATTGTAACAACTGCAAGCTCTCACTTGTGACAACAGTGGACAAATGATCTCAACCAGGGCATTTTTTCTGGGCAAAATAGTGCCCATAACATTCTTTAGCAGCCCCACTGTTTTCACCCTTGGGAATTAACCCCTAAAGGATCGTAAGGCCCCCACGTGGCTTCTGGAACTAGAAAGTGAGGAAATTCGGGTTCTTGGGCTTTGAATTGTAGGATGAGCAACAAAGAGACCCTGACTCTTTTTGAGAGCTGAATCCGTAGGTACTTCTTGATCGGAAATTCATCAAGTGAGCGATTTTTGGTGATTTTTTTGAGTTGCACGGTGGGTATCTAGGCGTCACTTCAGACCCTCATATCTTTCTCCTCACACCTCCAAATTACTTGAATTTTTTTGCACATGTTTAAAATGATGATTTCTACTCACAATAAAAAATTCAGAATTTTTGGAGCACTTTTGAACAATCCAATTTTAGCATGTGTACAAAAATACCCCAAACAAGTTCCATCAATCTTCTCAACGGTGGCATTTTCTCAAAACTTGTGCTATTTTGTTGATCTCTTTTTCATAAAAACTACGTAAGACTTCTTTAGTTTCAACGGTGCCGATCGTCAAAATTACCCCACACCAATGAGGAATTGAGCTTCCTACAAGAGCTAGTCAAGAAAACAAGAGCTAAGTTCAACACACCCCACCCCCCCCCCCCCCCCCCTCCCCCCCGGTCCTTTAGGGGTTAACATCCGAGGCTAAAATAGTTGCAAGAATCGTAATCTTCTGGAGAATCAAAGCCTTCTTTAGTTAAAGATGGCTCGGCAACTCACCATGTTTATGTTTTTTTAATAGTTTTTGCATGTTTCACATCATTAGTTCCCTGTTCATATGTTGATTCTCTGCAAAAGCAGAAGGGTGTGTTGTAGTACTAGCTAAAGAATGTTATGGCTAGATTGCACTAGTAAATATAATATGACTAAAAAATGGCCAAAAAACATTAATTTTTTTGCCATAAAACTTCAAATTATAAAAAAAATCTTGAATGAAATTGCCAAATTTTGGATGAAAACAAAATTATGGATATGTGAACTTCTAATGTGATATTTTCTATCCAATATGTGGATGGATGTTGAAATATGGAGCATCACTACTGTATAATATTTTATATTGTCACTTTGGCACTTCATGTAAAATGCAAAAAAAAAGCCCTGATCTCAACCTCTTTGATGTGGGTTGATGTCAACAAAACCATCCTTGCGTGTGAGTGTGTACATGATATGTATTATATAATAAGCTAGGTTGGCCTTTGGGAAGTTCAACACGACATTTTTGGGGGTGGAAGTGTCTTTGTGTGCGTGCATACGCTGTCTAGATGTTTCTAGTATTAGGGATTCTCTGTACTACTGTTACAAACACACGAATTCAGGAAATTACGGAAAATTGTGGATAATCAAGTGCTCAAGTGTAACTTACAATCTAACGGCTTTTGTGGTTGGTCATGAATTAGTTTTGAAGAGAACTGACGGACAATTCTGTACTCTTTGTTGGATCCTACCAGTGTTTATACGTTTTGATAATGATTTGTATTAACAATCTCAAGTTTACTATCACTGCGAACTAAATGAACTAAATATACCATACGGAAGAGGGACTTAATTCTGACCCTGTGAAGATTGTTGACCATGAAAATTCACGTAATAAATCTAAAATTTTAGTGTAGTGTAGGAAGTTTGAAACGATCGACTTTCAAAAACCAAAATGTTTACGATTAAAAAAACAAATATTTAATTGATCAATGCATTTAGACTTGGAGCTTGAAAAAAGGGTTTGAAGGGAACTAAATTGGAGTTGGGAATGAATAAGTTCCTCTACCATACCGTAGTCATGTATCAGGTCTTTTTACTTTGCACACAAAGTCATTAATTTTATGCTTATATACCAATCAAACAATGACATGTGTCACTAATTTTCTAAAGAACAGTTCTTTTGGAGAAAGGAAAAACATATATGCCTGTGGCTACGGAAATCTAATGTGATTTTTAAATTTATTTTATTTTACATTAATGAATGGAGATAAATGTGCATTTTTGACATTTGGACATGATGTTTATCCATGTGCACCAGCTGTCAATCCCCAAGTCATGCCAACAAGGCATGTGCATGAGAAGAAATGGAAAAAAGAAAAATTGAATATGTCAGGACTCCCGGCCCTTGATTTGTGGAATAATTAGGAATCTATGGGTACGGAAAAAGGGTGTCAGGGCTGATTGGTAACTGGTGTGGTGATCCATCACACGAAATCATGCAATTACTCTGGGCTCATCTTAACTTTTTTTCTCAAACCAAATTACACCTATACCTCTTGGGGGCCGCCTACTGCATGCTGTAGAATTGGGGTGCGAGGTGCGGGGTGCAGGGTGCGGAATATTTTTGGGATATCATGTTCCGTCAGCATTGCCATGTGGCAATTTATGACTAGGGTTTAGGATTTTAGGATTTAGGATTTGAGGTTTGGAGTTTAGGGTTCAAATTTTGGAATAATCATAGATCAAATCGTATGGGTAGAATCAAAAAGTCATAATGTATAGCTTTTATTCATATATCAAGTTCAAAATATCCCTTTTAGTTACATTTTATAAAACATCTTGAAATTCTCCAAATTTGGAGAGGGGTGAGGACGTTTAGGGGTTAATCCCTGAGTGCCTACAAGGTTTGAGCAACACCTAAGAGCATCCGCAGTGGTATTGTAACCCCTTAAGCCTCCGTCTAGCTTAGAGGCTTAGGGGTCTGAAACAGGCCCAGTGGCGACCTGTAAGTACCTTTTTCATCCAGGTCGCGGCCTGTAAACGGCCGTCGACCTGGAAATTGCAGCTCCTTTCAGGCCGGCCGTAAGTGCCGCAAATAGTAACAATTCTCTCGCATCTTTCTTGATTGTGTGTCTTTCTTGATAGGTTACAGGTCGACCAGAATTTCACCGCACCTGTAAAAATACGGGAACTGTTCGTTAAAGCACCTTTAGGAGCTTAAAGGTTACAGTACCACTGGGGATGCTCTAAATGTGTTATAAAATAAGGTTTCTTTAACTTTTTTTGAGCTTCAACTCTACAGAGCATATAATATGTAAGACATTCTTATTAGAAGACATCCGTACGGTTGAATTTGATATCAAACACCTAAATATTTTTATAAATGAATTAACCATAAAAGACTTTGAAGATTCACTAAAACTATAACTTTAATACTTTTATCTTGTAATTCATTATAATTCGTTGAAATCATTATGCTTCAACAATGGTGAAGTTTTTCACATATGTTTTATTATGATTTGATAGAGGCGTCTTGAGATTTCTTTGTAAGCAATCAAAAGATTACAGACTGAAATATTGCACATTATGCAAAAGATGTTTCAATGTTGTACATTATGCGCTTTTGACCAATCATTCCAAAATTCATAAGATAATGTATATTTTTGTATTTTTCATATAAATAAATTGATAATCTCATTTTAAATTAAATTAAAACAAATTTCGACACTTATTACTTAATTCAACCATATGGATGTCATGGAAAAGTCATCACCTACTACTTTCATTTGTATGTCATCGACTTTCAATTTTATTGCCATTACTATGACACACTAACTCTATAGAATATTCAATTGTTTTAAAAATTAATCTAAATTCTTAGAAAATCTTCAAGATTCTCTTCTTTACGATCTAGAAATTTGAAAAATAATTTCACGTATTTTGATATATATCTTTAGAAGTTTTAAAACCACCTTGCCTTCCACCTAAGTACCATTTTCATTTTCTCACGAAGTCATAGAGAATTGATATGTAATTGATTCAAAACTTACATTTGTACCCAACCTATCACGTTATGTCTATAAAGATATGTTCCCACTTGGCCTTATGTAATGGCAAATAATGTGTCATAAAAGTGCTGTTTGGATTTAGGATAATCGAATTCACACTATGGAAGGAGACGGAACTTGATTTCGTATTATACGTGTATTTATTACGTATGCGTTGTTCGCACATACGTTGGGGTTTTATCTACTTTCTCTGCCACCTAGGTTCATGATTATAATTTTCCCCTCGACGTTCACACCACAAGTTGAGTCACAAGGCGAGACCCGCGCTGTCTCCCTCTTCTCAAGCTGTCTGCTCAGTCACAACAGCTCTTTCTTGCTCTGGCCTTATTTTTTGCACACAATATGTGCACTCCTTGCAGTTTTGCTTCACATCCGCGCTCCTCTGTTGTTTCCCGTCTCTCAGACTTGTGTGCTATTTGGCTTTGTTGTGCGTGCTTTGCTTCTGTGTTGTTTGTAGCTGGCGGTCGCGGCGCTACTGTGTCGCGGCATCCATATTGTGGGAGGTCAATGTTTGATCACTTGGAAGCGTTCGCCTTTTGGATTGCATCGTTGTAGCTGCGGTTTAGGGTGAGCATGTGCGGGAGTTTTGCGTGCCATCTCTTGCTTGTTGTTTAGGGTGGTGTCACACTGTACGAGTGGAAGTAGGTCATTGTCCAATTCTTTTTGTTCTGTTTGTCTTTTCCCCTGTTTCGTCCCTCCTGTTCACATACTGTATAGAGCGGTTAGAGTATAGGGTAATTGTTGTGAAATTCATTGTTTTGATTGTAATTGAGGTCCGATGAATATGCTACAAGAAAAAAATTGTCTTGTGAATTTGAATGTTGAAAGAAAACTGTAGTAATAGTCAGTTGTTAAGCGTATTTTGTGGCCACATTTTGTGTATACCATACTACTGTATAAATTATGGTGCGATCCATGTTTGTCTGTCACACCATACTGGTATTACTGTTCTTGGTTTAGTGTTTTTCTCTGTTCAGTACGGGTGATATGTCCGTGCTTCTGTTCGGCTAGCAATTCCATGTATGCTTCAAAAAAATTGTGTAGAGTTATAGGATGTGTTAATGTTTTTTTTTCCACTTGCAGCACTATTACTTCCGCACACTATGCCCATTCTGAGAGGTAGTTGGATTCAATATGCATTAAGGGCGATATCGAGTACATGTTTAGGATTTGATTTAACTTGTGGCTTGTGTGGATTTTGCGTTGACAACGGTTATCAGAATTCCAAGTTGTGATTCACTCAATCTTCCATTGCAACAATGGATCTATATACAAGCTCTGGCACAATCCTACAGTTCACTATGTAGCTTTTACTGCTGCTCTTAATGCCCTACAGGCTCACGAGTTTCCCAGAATCAGAGGAAGCATTGTCTGCCATTGTGCAAGGGTTACAAAGCCCTGTCCAAGAACCGCACTCTCTCATGCGTGCTACACTGCTCAACTATAGATTGTACACAACTGTCAGTTTCTTCAAAGATGATTTGGAGTTCTGGATGAAACCTCGTTCTACACACTACTAGAAAATCCAACTAATTTGTTGATTCGGTCGCGTTGACCGGGACACTTTTCTGTTGATTTGAACAAAAAATTGACCAAATCAACAGAAAAGTGTCCCGGTCAACGCGACCGAATCAACAAATTAGTTGGATTTTCTAGTAGTGACAACTTGGTTCTCTAGATTTTTGTTAGAGCAATATGGCAACAGACGGTGGATGTAAATGTTTAGAATGACAAAGACTTCTGTGATGGCATTGGCAGATCTTTTAAAGCCACATGTGCAACGACAGAACACAAAGTACCGGGTTGTGATCCCAGTTCTCATACGTGTTGCTTGCACATTGTTCAAATTGACCCACGGTGCAAATTTCATTATATGTAGTGAGATGTTTGCGATTGGAAGGAGTACAGTGTCGACGGTGCTACTGAAGTTGTGAACGCCATCAATGAGACGTTGCGGCATGAGATTATGTGGCCTATACACTAGTAGAAAACATGGTCGAAAAGAACCGCAACCAAAATCGGCTGCGGTTCTTTTGACCACCCTGATCTGCAGTCGCTAAACGACCGCAGATTAGTTTTTTAAGATTTGCGACTGCAATTTTAATCATTTAGGGGCGTGTAATATACCGCTGGAAAGGTATTTTCAGGACCTTTCCAACGGTATATTACACGCCCTGAAATTCCTAAAATTGCAGTCGTAAATCAGAAAATAAAAAGCTGCAGTCGCTAAGCGACTGCAGATCAGGGTGGTCAAAAGAACCGCAGTCGATTTTGGCTGTGGTTCTTTTCGACCATGTTTTCTACTAGTGTATAGGTGATAGGTTGTGGGATTGACAAGCCAAATTCTTTGAACTATGTGCATTACCTGGGGTTGTGGGTGCAATTGATGGTACGTATGTGTCAATTTCCAAACCCCGGGTAGGTGCAGCAGATTGTTATTACTTCAAGTCCAGCGGGTATACAATGAATTACCAAGCTGTTGTGGATAGCGTCAAGCGGTTCCTTGACCTATACCTGGGCATGCCTGAATCCACAAATGATAATCATATACTTCGTCGTTCGTCATTGTACAATTTGGCAATGCATGGATGCGCAAGATGTTGTGGTTGGATTCATATCATACGTACTTGGCAATTTCGGATACCCTTTGCTTCCATGGTTGATGGTTCTTCATAGAACGCATGGGCAATTTTCAATATCGAAGACTCTGTTTAATAAAAAGCTGTGCAAGGGGCGTTGCGTGGTAGAGAATGCTTTTGGGATACTTAAGCAAACATTTCGGGAGTTGCTTAAGAAGTCTGACTTACGCATTACATTTCTTTCCGATCATCACAAACTTAGGAAGTCATGTTTTTGCAATGTTTTACGTATGTTGTTGAGATGAACAAGGGTGATTACGTTCGACATATGTTTTATGTATGTTTGTAATATGTCGTTTTTACGTTTTTTATACGATAAACATATGTAAAACGTATGTCGAACGTAATAACCCCTGTTCATCTCAACAACATACGTAAAACATTGCAAAAACATGACTTCCCAAGTTTGTGATGACGTCATTCTTTGTTGTGCTATCCTACACAATGTTCTGCTTGGCCAATCACACGAATAAGTGGAATAATTACTTCAACTTCTACGCATAGAGGGTTTAGAAGGCAAAGTCGTGGACAATGATGGCGGGGCAGTAGACGCAGTGGAGGTTATTCGAGATGATGTTGCTACAGTTTTGGGGAGGGAGAAAAGATCACAATTGGGCGTATACTTGAGTATGCAACAACGTAATCAGCCATAGAGTACAAAGTACTTCCTGCTTTCAAGCTTCGCATTTGAAATTCACAAATTTGAATTGCATTTGTCAAATACATTGTGAATAACATAACTTGCTTTTGCATATCACATTTTCGTCATACATGTAATTGTACACCATACACATGTAGACTTTCAACTCACATGTGAATTCACTAGTGCAAGTTAGCGGTCATAGTCAGTGCAATGCTTAGAGAACACACTTGTCAACTCAAACTTGTTGTCATTCCATAAAGTTGAGTTTACATATGATAAGGAGAAAACAAAACATTTTAACTACTTTGTGCTACAATAGAAACTGTCATCTCTAACCATAATGCTTTATGGTGATTGTGCAGATTGGTACCCGTGGTAGTTGAAGAGAAGTGGAAGTTGTAGAGTTCCAGGGTGTTGGTGTAGTCAGCTCTGGTGGGGTACTGTTGTTGCCACGGTGGTCCACTTGGGCAGGATCGGGTGGGATTGGGGAGGCAGTAGTGGTGCCCTGGCTTGTACCAGCAGGGCCTAAGTTGTGCCCACTTGCAGAAAGGTTTTGGGTTGATGTTGTGTAGTCGGAGGGGCTAATGTTCGTGTTGCTCTGTAATCCTATAGCATTTGACATAGTCAGGCCTTTATTTAAAACACTTGACAGTTGTGACAAACAACTTACCATTTCGCCCTGTTTCAAGAAGGCTAGTCTTGCGTTGTCGTTGGCTATTGCGGCATTTTCATACATGCGCCGGTCCTTCTCCCGTTAGTACGCCATTTGCTCTGTAAGTAGTTTAAGTTGAACCTCGATTTCAGAGCGTGCCAAGTCCTGTGAGGCGTCTGCAATCTCTTGGTTCTGTGCGGCCATGACAACTTCTGTAGCTTTTGTAGCCTCCGCAATAACTGTGTGGCCGTATAAGTTCTTCCGTCGGACGGCTATGTTCTCAAGTCGTCTATGCACGGCATATTGAGAGAGCTCAGAAGAAATGATTATCTGGGGCGTGATGTCGGGAGGCAACCCAGTGAAATGACGTGAACTTGGGCTTGTTGCATCTGGCAGGGTACTCGGGCGTGCTAGTGTGGAGACGCTTTTGCGTGGCGATCGGGGTGGTGTGGTATCTTTTGTAGTCTCAAAAGCTCTTTGCTGCGATATCTCTAATGGTTCCTCTGTTTTTGGTTCGCTTTCTCCATCCTCAACATCTGGCTGTTGTTCTTTTTGAGCTGGTCGGAAGTTCTGGTCATTTGGAGCTAACAAGTCCTAGATGTGTGGAGGTTGGATTTGAGGCTTGTTGCCATACCATTCATGTATAGCGTCGTATACCTCTAGCGCAAATGTGTGTGGCAACCATTCTGCTTTGCGGTCTACAGACGTTAGGTCCCAGTAATCAGGTACGTTTCTGCCCGTACGACATAAGTAGTCCGCAATCCGCTTGTAATCCCGAATCAATTGGTTCTACTTCGTCTTGCATGTTGGTCCGTCTCACAAACACGGGGAGAATTTTGCACGCATAACTTGTTGTGAAACGCAAATCCACTTACTTGTGTCCGGTGTCATGAGGTCTCTGCCGTGTACTGTGTCCAAGTCTTCAAGGTACATTTTGCATTTGGCTCCAATGAGTACGAATATTTCCTATAACAACCAATTTGGCCCTCGGTCCTTGCCTACTCGTTTTGGTTGACTTGGTCCTATAGGTCATGCAACCAATGCAGCACGTGTCTCTCCTTTCGAAGTGTTGTTTGATTTTATGCGGGTTCAGTTTCTACGAGGAAGTAAGAAAAAATGAAATTATTTTCAATCTAAATTGGAATTGCTTGTCATATGGAATTAATTCAAACCAGTACATTGCTAATTAGATGATACAAATGTGTCGATGAAAATGCTATTCCAATGAGACTAAACTTTTGGTCAAATTCCTAATCACAACTAGCATAACGGATTGTCAAGATCCAGAAGCACATGAAACAAAAATACTTGTATAAATGCCAAACTCATGAAGCATACATGTATTCATTGAGGCATCGCAGTGTTGTTTGTTTTTGTGCAGGTTCAATGTCTACAGAGAAGTAATCAGAATTTAATTCTTTTGAATACATTGGACAACGAATTTTTTTCTTCAAACAACAACACAAGTACAGAATTAAAACCACTAGTAGAAAACATGGTCGAAAAGAACCACAGCCAAAATCGGCTGCGGTTCTTTTGACCACCCTGATCTGCAGTCGCTAAACGACTGCAGATTTGTTTTTTTAGATTTGCGACTGCAATTTTAATCATTTAGGGGCGTGTAATATACCATTGGAAAGGTATTTTCAAGACCTTTCTAACGGTATATCACACGCCCTGAAATTCCTAAAATTGCATTCGTAAATCAAAAATGAAAAATCTGCAGTCGTTAAATGACTGTAGATCAGGTTGGTCAAAAAAACCGCAGCCGATTTTGGCTGCGGTTCTTTTCGACCATGTTTTCTACTAGTGAACTAACCATCTACACTGGGTCATATCGGAGCTCCGTACTGTTGGGCTTCCAAACCGTTCTCCATTGCATGAATTTCAAATCTGAAAAAACAAAAACCCATAATGTAGTCCACAAGGAGTTTTAATCACCACAACAAGTGTTTCACCTATACTTCTAGTATCAAGAAGGTGGATGAAAAGGGAACATGAGCATTGGAATGAAAATGTTACGCAGGTTCAGAAGGCACATGAACTTATCAAGGAGAATGGAACTATCAGAATGCCATTGAAAGTGTATTCACACTTTCAAAAACCGAAACTAGGCCAACAACAGCTTTGTTTCTATGAGAAAGTTTGGAACTCTGAGTACAATGAACAATTGAATCAATTCAACGTGTATACACACTTTACAAGCAAAAACTAGGCAACAAGAGCCTTGTTTCCATGAGAAAAGTTGGAAACACTGAAAACAATGAGCAATTGAATTGAGGTTGGAGGCACGAGCATTTGCAATCAAAGTCATCACATTGATGAATCCCACGTTGGGGAATCTAAATTTTAATACTATAACCAAGTACAAGGGATTCCAAATCCCTCCAAACAAAAAACCAAACAACATACTTCATTGACAATGTACAGACTTGGAAGAGAAAAAAAACAAGAATTGGACTTGCAAGGAATTTCAGAAGGAGGACGGCAACATACCTCAAAGCGCCGCAGAGAGAGAATACAGGTACATTTGCCTGTTCCAACTCGTTTTTATGTTGTTGTCTCCGTTGTAGTTTTTGTGCTTTCCTCCGCTGCTGATGGTGAACTTTGCTACAATTGCGGCCAAAAACTAGACACCGCTTCTACATAATAGGTCACCAAGACCTCAACTAGATAGGAGCAGCCATTATTTTCTCAAATGTTTGGAATTTGAAGATTCCTAACTACTACTTTGCTACCTCTTATCTTGTGGTGGGCCAAAAAGTGGCTTCCATGATTTGCCTTAACAATACTCTTATCTCCTTGCCACTTCAGCTGCCACGTAGGTTCGGTGGTCCCTAAACACCGCAGGTGGGAACGGTGACTACTATATTGCCGCAACTGCAGAGTAAGAGCGTTGGGCTATGGCCAGGTCGGAACATGCCTTAATGTACACTACTAGGATATAAAATCACAATTAAAAATATGGTGGTTATTGGTTGGTGTATATAATTTCATGAACATAAATTAAAACAAGAGACCAAGTTTCTTACACCTGAATATATCATCATCTAACTTTATATAAGTATAAAAGACAATTTTCCAAAATGATTATTTTTCAAGATGTTATAGAAAATCAACGTTTCAAAATAACCAATTCAAAAGCATGCTTTCATATTGGTGTATTAGTAAGTGTAGATGTAAAGTGTATCATTAATGAAAAAAAAAACAATTTTTTTTGATGCATTTGTAACATGTAAGAACTGGCTTCAATATAACCTTTTAGAGCTAAGGAAGCTATGAAGCCTATTTAAAACAAGTTACAAAATTGTCCGTAGATTCAATCTACTTTGTCAATTTCAAATGCAAGTTTGTTCAACAAAAAAAAAATTTAACGATTAAAGTTTGGCCTCAAATCCATTTTGAATTTTGAAATTTTGTGAAAAACATAAATATTAGGGCACTTAGAATTCTAAAACTTGGAATTTCAATATACTGACATTATACAATATGATACTCACTCACATCAAGTACATGCTCCATATATAACTTACTCGAACCAAAACACATTGCTCTATGTACTTCTAAATTGCAACTAACAAACCAAATCAAGATGCAACATTTTTACAGATGCGCAAACATTCAACGATAACCCACAATAAAACACGTCACCACCTTCGCTTCTACTATGAATATGTAACCAACAAAAAAGCTATTGTAATGCTCAATTCAAACCAAACATATTATGCTTTAGCCTTTGAAGGTCCAAAGAGCATGTGCTGGCCAGTCTTGTACATTAGTATTTTGTTGTAATTAGGATGGTTTCTCACCTCCAATTGTCTAAAATCAAAAGTGGAGTTGAAATTCATGCCTCCATGGTTCTAATGGGTGTCTTTATGGTAGGGCATCCAAAATGTGTAGTTTGACATAGCATAACAAGCAAAATGTCGCGGTAAACATTTTTCTATAGGACATTGAAATTAGTTTTTTGGCAAAAATTTAACCACGATAAAAACATGTTCTAAGATTGTATGTATATTAATAATTTCAAAAATAATATAAATTAGTATTTGGACCAAAATGTAATACATTGTATTCGGTGACGTTGTAGAATAAATACTTTATTGCCTTAATTGATACGTTTCATTGAAAATATAGTGATGCCAATAATTTTCCTCAATTCCTACAACATAAAGGTATCATATTCAAGAGTTGGTTTACTCTTTTTTTTCCAGGGAGAGAGATGGAGAGCTGATGCGCAGGTGCTAGTGCAGTGACGGATTGGTGTATTGCAGATCTGCAAGCTTGAGTAAGGATATGAGAGCAGTGAGGGTGATTCCTAGCTCTCCAAACGTTGTAGAATCAAGTGTGCACTGAACTTGTGGCAAACGCAGAAGTTTAGATCTGGATCTGTGTAGCAGCAGTAAGAGTGTTGGGAAGTGGGTGCGCCAGATCTGGAGCGAGCTTGGCGTGCAAACCAGATCTACTCCTCTAGTTTTTTGTAGGAACAGACACAAGTGTTTTACAGCGACTATCAAGCTTTCAGATCTGCCTGCACCGCCAGATCAGCCTAGCCTCTTGTGGGTTTCAGCTTCCACGTGCAAGGAGCAACACCAACATCATCGTCAACAAAGCGCAGTTTCATCACCAGCATAGTCGACACACAGTTTCAAGCACAATCGTCAATAACGCGCAGTTTTCGTCGCCAAAGTCACAGCACGCATCACCGTCCCCGCACAAGTGAGGCAGCGCAGTTCAGCAACACCGCAGTAGTATAATCGCCAACAGTATGGATACTGTTGTAGTGTAATCGCCAGTAGAACGCCGCAGAAGTGTAATCGCCAGCAGTGCGACAGTAGAGTAATTACCAGCAATGTAATCGGTTTCGGCAGTAGTTTCGGCTTCTCCAGATCGGCAGAACTAGACCAGCAGATCGGCAGTAGTGTTCGAAAGCAGATCGACAGCAGTAGTAGATAGCAGATCGGCAACAATGATCGACTACAGATCCGAAGCAGTAACCGGCAGTAAGTGATCAGCAGTGATCAGATCGGCAGCAGTGTTCAGATCGACTACAGATTGACAGCAGTAATCTACAGTAAGTGGTGTTCGGCAGTAGAGAGTACACTAGTAGAAAACATGGTCGAAAAGATCCGCAGCCAAAATCGGCTGCGGTTCTTTTGACCACCCTGATCTGCAGTCGCTAAACGACTGCAGATTTGTTTTTTTAGATTTGTGATTTCAATTTTAATCATTTAGAGGTGTGTAATATACCGTTGGAAAGGTATTTTCAAGACCTTTCCAACGGTATATTACTTGCCCTGAAATTCCTAAAATTGCAGTCGTAAATCAAAAACGAAAAATTTGCAGTCGCTAAGCGACTCCAGATCAGGGTGGTCAAAAGAACCGCAGCCGATTTTGGCTGCGGTTCTTTTCGACCTAGTTTTCTACTAGGGGTAGCAGTCCGATAGGAGGGATCGAATGATCGAGAGCAGAGATCGACTATCGAAGCAAAGTTTGACTAGTGTGCGGCAACAAAGACCGGCACTCCAATCAGAGTTTGATTGCTATTAGACAACACAGTATCGACAGCCCAAGCAAAGTTTGGTTGTTGATTTGACAGCAGAGATCGTCAGCAAAGTTCGAGAGCAGAGATCGACAGCAGAGATCGACAACTAAGATCAACGGGAGTTCGGCAGATAGATCGGTAAGCGCAGCAGTCGGAAGAGCTAGGGTTCATCAGCTCAACAGCCGCAGGATCGACAAGTTCGACCAAGCAGATTCCAAGTTCGGCAAAGATCAACAGTGCATGCGTCATTGTCAGTCCAGAACGACAGTCAAGCAGAGAGCAGACAAGACCGTCACACCAACAACCAAGTATTGACAGCAGCCAGGTCGGCAACAGAGGCCCTGGCAAGCTGATATACACAGCCGCAAGCAAGCTAAGACCGGCAGCTCCAGAACCGGCACTAGCAGACGAAGGCGAGTAACTCCATCAAAGTTACCCAACCATCACCAACTGAGCAGGCTGAGGTAACCCGCATCCATCCCACAAAACTCCCTGACTAGAAAGGTACGTCGTCCCCCTCTTTGCATAATTTCCTGTTTTTTGCAATCGGTAGATAGGAATGGTTCAAGAAACACATGTGTTATTTCTCTAAATGAATACCTAATCCACAATCTCCTCTACTACAAAGCCCCACTACACGCGTCAGTGGGACGTAGAGGAATATCACCAAAGCAACTCAACAACAACACTAACTCGCACCACTTGGTATATTCAAATATATCTTTTAAGCTAACCAAACCTAACCTAAGTACTTTAACTTGTAGAAACAAGATGACGGGACAAGGAGGAGGAAAGGGCGCTATTAGAGATCTTACAGACAACCCAGATTTTGTGATGATGGAGACTCTCCACCCCAAGGACAGAAGAGGAATGGAGGCAGCAAAGCATCATCAGCGGAAAAGAGGAGCAAAACATCATCAGTAGAAAAGAGGGACAAATCAGCATCCAAGGAAAAGACCCCACCAGCACAACGCTTTTGACTTGGATTTGAGGCGATGGAGAAACTAGCGATGACGAAGGAGCACCGCAGAGCTTCGAACCAGCCCCAATCCAAACCTTTGTGAAGAAAGGCCTCTCAGAAAAAGAAGCAGCAGAGCTCTTTATATCGGTATTTTCCTACCCTCATGTTGGTCAAACTCTTTTTCCAATGGCCCGCTCAGATGGCATAGAAGGGCAGTATTTCAATATTACTCAGCTCCCATTTGAGGTTGAAACAAACCCAGACACTAGCCTCTCATATGACTATCAAGTAGCCATTTATTTCCAAAACCAACCCGGCAATACACTCATGAGGAGATCCTAGCATTAACGCAAGCGCGTCTGAAAGATATGAAAATTTCACTAGGGGCTAACATAGCAGAGCCCATTGCAGTTCTTTGCATGAATGGCTCTGCAAGGCATTGGCCTGGCACGATCAAGTTGCATTTGAAGCATCCCGGGGTGGATGGCATAAATCTACTCAGTGGCGTTAGGCCTTTTATCCTCACCTTGGATACCATTATGACAATTGGGAAAGTCTACAAAAGCTACAACACCATAGCTAGAAACAATATGCTCTCTGTGAAGATCAACAGTCTCTCTCTTGGGAATGTCACGGGTCACAGTCTTTTCAAAGAAGTAGTTGTAGAAAGCTTCAAAAGGGGGCAAGAATTAGAGATCACGGGTGTACAGAAAAACACTACTGAGACATGGGCATAGTTGGTGGCACCAACTCCTTCTCAAGCAGAGAAAATTGTGCAGTTCAAGGCTACTTTTCGCAATGAAATTATAGCACCCACCATCAAAATTGGGGAGAGACTTTCTACAACTCAACTGGCCAAGAAGAATTGTTTGATGTCGGTTTTGCAAGGATTGAAGTTCACAAAAACTACAGAAGAGACATTTCACGAGATTAAGGAGATTATGGGGCCCAAAAATGTATCCTCTAGTTTCTTTCCAAAGCAACGCGACAACCTGCACAGCGGATCAGTCAACATCGAATGCCTCAATCCCATTGTTTATCGTTAGTTTGTCAACAAGACACACAAAATTCACAACTCCCACGTGACTTTCACTCCACACCCGAAGAACTTAGAAGGAACATTGCCACCATCAAAAGAGCAACATAAGCAATTCGGATTTTGTGACATCAGCACCGCCCTCGTGAACACCATAGAAGTGTTTCAGAATGCATCAAGCAGCCAAGGGAAGAAACCACGAGCAGAGAAAGAAGTCATCATCAAATTCAAAGAAGAATTGAAGACAGAGTTGAAGAAGGAGTTGAAAGCAGAGCTCACGATTGAGTTCAAGGAAGAATTGACAACACAGAAAGCATACATCATCACCACTACCAACACTTATGCCCAAAGACTCAACTCTAACTTGCACGAGATAATGAGAAGGCAAATGGCAGAATTTTCCAAGGAGGTCTCAATAGCAATCAGGGGTAAAGAAGGAGGATCCGAGCTCTTAGCACTTCCGCCTCCACCAAGCAACCAGCCAAATACGTGAAGAAAAACAACCCTATAGCTACACAAGAGGCTTTTTTCTCTAAAGTTCTTCTACCTCATAGCATTACTCAATGCTAAAATATTAACTCAACAAAAACAAACAAAAAAGCTATACCAAAACACCAAAAAAATACAAAAAAAAGGCTCGGAAAACTCTAAACAAACAAAAACAACTAAAACCTTAAAAAATAATAAAGAGAAAGCATTTTTTAATGCTTTCAAACAAACCAAACAAAAAACAAAAAACAAAATATATAGCCCAAAAAACAAAACAAAACACAAAACGAGGTTCCAAAAAAACTCTAAACAAACAAAAACACCTAAAAACATAAAAAACAATAAAGAAGCATTTCTTAATGCCTTTATCCAAATAAAACAAAAAACAAACAAAACAAAACACACAAAATCAAACAAAAACATCAAAAACCACCATACAAACCTCAAAAAACACCTCTTAAAAAATAACACTTTCTCTCCCCACCTTTTATTGCTATTTAGTGGAGACATTGAAACTAACCCAGGGCCCAAAAACATAGACAAAAACCACCTAAACCACATCATAAACCAAAACATACTATCATTCAGAACTACCATAGTAGCTCCAACAACTCAAGAACAACAAAAATGGACTCGGCCTATAGGCCTTGTCCAAAGAAATAATAATAACAACACTCAAAATAATACAAAAACACGCAAAAAAAAAACCTTCTCAAAAAGAAAAAGAAAATACACACAAATGCTATTTCTCATATTACTACTATCACTACTCCTTGGAGACATTGATCCCAAGTTTAAACTTGGGAAATTTAGAAACCCCAAGTTCGAACTTAGGCTACTTGTGACCCTCAAGCTCGAACTTGGGCTACTTGGAAACCCCAAGTTTGAACTTGGGCTACCTGGGAACCCCAAGTTTGAACCCGGGGCAAAAACGAACACAAGACAAACAAATCACCAACTTAATAAAAACTCTAACATAAACAAAACAAAATCCAATATTAATAGCACAAAGTACAAAGTAAAAACTCACCCTTTTTTAAAATAAAACATATCCCTTACATCGTTTACTTTTACTGAGTGGAGATATCGAAACCAACCCGGGACCGGTGCCTAATATTCTACAACATACAAAATACATAATACACAAAACAAAAAGAAATATCAAAAACCCGAAAAATAAATACCCCAACAAAAATAAAAAAACCAACAAACAAAATAAACGGACTCGGCCTGATGGCCTCGTTCAAAATAAACACCAACGACAATGGACCCGGCCTACCGGCCTCGTCCAAAATAAACAAAGTAAAAAGAAAAAAGAAAAAATGGCCCAAAAATCTCTTCTAAAAAGAAACTTTTTTCACCGAATATTAATATTATGCGGGGACATAGAAACCAACCCCGGGCCCATGCCCGACTTACTAAAAACACACCCACCACACATAAAAGAAGATCCAAAACATACTTTATACCAAGTACGATTAAATTACAACCAGAATACCAACATTTAACAAAACAATTCTCACCTATTCTAAATATAACACATCCAAATCATGCGGAAACCATTAACGACTATCCACATTTATCAAATTATATTTATCAAATTATATTTATCAAAATCAACATCATCCATCACCTAGAATACTATACGCTCTTATCATTACAATTAGTCCATCAAAAGAAACATGTGACCAACTCCTAATACAAATTCCAAACCCTGACTGGACAACTCTACTACTTGAAAAAATGTCCTTACTACAAAACCCACCTGAAAGACACATTTCAACTAAACACCCATACACAAAATTCACAGAAAATAACCAAAACCTAATAAACCCACCAAATACCATTCACAAAGAAATTTACGATTTTATTCATCAACACAATGATTCTATAACTCTCCAAAACATGATTGATAAATTCCCATTTCTCCCTATCAACTTATAAGAAGAAACCTTAAAA
This sequence comes from Pohlia nutans, assembly GCA_022496805.1. Lineage (NCBI taxonomy): Eukaryota > Viridiplantae > Streptophyta > Bryopsida > Bryales > Mniaceae > Pohlia > Pohlia nutans. The sequence goes on along the minus strand of CM040088.1, from coordinate 5,287,648 downwards.
ATATATGAACCACTACATGAATATAATCATCCCCCACCACTTCCAAATATACCTACAATACAACCACAAGAAATACAAACAACAAATTATAAAACAAGATTTATTACATGGAATGCCTCATCACTAAATACGGCCCTTCCAAATTTACATGAACTAATTACCAACACACCCGATGAACCCGCCATCATCACAATATAAGAAACTAAAATAACCGCTACAAAATCTACCAAATACATACAAAACCTATTTCCAAAATACAAATTAATTTTTAACAACACACAGGCCCTGACAAGATGCATGCAACAAAGCCTATCATACATACCCGCAAGAGGAGGTCTCCTCACAATAATACATCAAAAATATACATACCTCACCAATGTCACGAAAATCCCAACCCCCAGAGAAATATCACCTTATCTACGAATAATAAAAATAGACAACAAACCATTACAAACGTGGCTATTTATTCACATGTATATGCCGTCACATGTAGAGGACATATAATATATACCAGTCATCCAACAAAATATAACACAACAAATCAATGCACATCCGAATACTACACACATACTATGTGGTGATTTTAACAGAGACATAGCACTCATCGGACGACAAAATGGAACTGACACAACTCCACCACAAACGGAAGACATAGAATGGAGAATATTTACAAATAATGTCCAATTAGAATACATCCCAACAAACTGCCCATATTCAAGACAAGGGGGACAAAACTATAACCAAATCAGCTTAATAGATGGATACTACATCAAAACACCAACTAATACTTTATACATATCAACTACAGACAATGACCACAACTTCAACTTTGACCACTCACCAATAACATTATACATACCAACAAACACCTTACTAGCAAGACCCTTACCAATCACAAACAAAACAACGAGAATACTAAACCCCATACCACAAGAAAACATTGAAAAATTCAAAATAGAATATTTTGAAGAAAATGCGCTGCAAATAAATGAACTCATCACAATACTATTAAATGACCAATTAACAGACGACCAATGGCAAACATCATGTTCAAAACTCAATCACATGATACAAAAAAATTTAGATAAAATTCAAGAAACTTGTAGTACACCACCACTCCCGACACTAACAAATCGTACTTCCCAACAAGGAGGCTTCTTACCAAGAAAACTACAAAAAGCGTGGAAAAAACACTTATCTACCTACCATCTAATTAGAAAAACAATTTACATAACAAAAACTACACAAAATTGGCAAACGCATCCAATGATCGAAGAATTAAAAACCCATACAAATGTAACCATCTCACCACTTCCAACCCAAGAACATGATCAACAAAAATGGATCCAATCATTAGCCAAGACAGCAAAAATACAAGCTCGTAAAATCACCACAAAATATACCCAAAGTTGTATAAAAAAGGCAATACTAAAATAGAGACGACTATACGACAAAAGCCCAAAGAAAATAAACAAGAAAGTTTTCAAAAATCAAGAGACACCACTATTAGATTGCATACTGGATAGAAACAACAACATACTAACCAGCCCAGAAGACATAGCAAACGAAATCCACATACAAAAATCAATTAGCGATAGACCTACAGTACTTACATGCTACTATCAACCCGAACCCATCACAATGTACTTGTGGAGTTAGACAATACCCATGGCACGACCTTGATGGATTCGTAATAGAAAAAAGAGGAAACTCACAAATCCCACTACATAAACACTTTGACAAAGAAATATACGAAATGTGTCTCAAACATCTATCTAACAACAAAACACTAGGCTCAGAACAAATTCCCAATTCTATACTAAAAAATATGCCTGAAAGTTTCCACAAACTACTCTTTTTATTTTTTACTCACTGTTACAAACAAAAACAAATCTCAGCCTCATGGAAAATAAGTCTAACCATACTACTTTATAAAAAAGGAAATCCTGCACAACTGCCAAACCACAGACCAATAGCACTTGCAAACACAATATACAAATTCTTCACTAGTACACTAACATACATATTATCAGCGTACGGCGAAGAATACCAAATCCTACACGATAGTTAAGAAGGATTGAGAGCAGAAAGAAGTACAACAAGACAACTACAACTACTCATAGCAGCACTAGAAGATGCAAAATTTACAAACCAAGACATATATCTACTATATATAGACTTCAAAAACGCATTTGGCTCATTATATCACACAAGACTCCTAACTATAATGAAAGACCTTGGATACCAGGCAGATGCAATAATGGTAGTCGGAAACATCTACTCCCACTCGAACACTATATTTACTGGAGAACACTTTGGAAAAACAAAACCAATACCTATTCAAAGAGGAACCATACAAGGAGACACACTTAGCCCATATCTCTTTTTAATTTTTCTAGAACTACTCTTGAGGTGGTTACAACGAGGAGAAAATGGATATACATTTGGTACATCAAAAATTAAAATCAGCTCCGCAGCATACGCAGACTATTTAGCAGCTATATCAAATAATACAAAATCACTACAAATACAATTAAACAAAATTGACAAATTCTGTGAATGGGCACGCATGGACTTGGGAGTCACAAAATGTGCCATCACCGGTTGCCCAAATAAATCCAAAATGCCACCAAACAAATTCAAACCCACATGACAAACCAAAAAATCAGTTACAGAGACCAAACACTACCAGTACTCCATCAAAATGAACCTTATGTCTACTTGGGCATACAATTAGTTCCATCACTAAAATGGAAACTCCAAACACATATCACCACTACTAAAATAATAGACCAATGTAAACAACTATCAACATGTCCTGCCACTATCACACAAAGAATCAGTATGGTCGACACAGTAATCAGAGCAGGCGTAGCCTACAGCTTCTTTGCAGTCCCATATTCGCTACCAACTATTAAAAAACTTGATAAGAAAATTATAGCAATCCAAAAAACAATATGCGGACTACCTAAAAGCACTGCAAACATAATAAGACAACTACCCCATGATTTATTTGGACTAAAAGCCTTCTTTCTAAAAAATGCCTACCTTAGATGCATTGGTGAACAACTTCGAAATGCACTTAACGACAAGGGGAGACTAGGAATAATATATAAAGGATTAATACAACACATACTTGCTAAAGTCGGCGGTGCCGAAGACATCCCACGAATTAAACGCCAAGATTCCATTACATCACCTACAACACGTACATTATTCCTTCTGAAAACAGCAGGTGGTATACACCTAAAAAGCACAGAAGAAAACTTCCAACTCCACATGACCGAACTTGAAAAAGAATGGCGATCTACAGTCATAAACGAACTGCCACACTTAGACCCAAAACTCTCCATAAAATTATTATATAAATTAATGGCACACAAAATCTACAATATAAAACAGATTATCCTTCCCAATGGCACAAAGCTAATGTCACCAGAAGAATTTAAAATATACTATCAAAACCCAACTAAACTAGACAAAAGGGCACTAAACTTAGCAGAACAACTCTTCTGTGAACCAAAATGTACCCAATATTGCCCAAATACATGCCAAATACACTTACCACCCCGTACACTAAAAGAAAAATATAAAATATACAACCACGAAATAACACCAAGAACACCAATAAACCCCGTACAACTCCCTCAACCTCCACAACCACAACAACCAGCCCCACCACAAAACATAAAAAACGATCCCATAAGATTCTCCATTAGCACAATATTAAATCACAAAACAATTACAACAAAAGACAAATATAAAATATCTAAAAAATACAACACCTATCTATGTCAATGGATAGACTCAAACCACATAACATACAATAAATGGTTACAACAATGCGAATTATTTCCACTAAATCTACCAACAGCAATACACCATAATCTAAACCTACTTACAAAATACTACACAGATTATAAAAACAAACAATATCAAAATATCATAAATACACAATTTACACCCGAACAAAATAGAGACACAAGATACATCCCACCTCCAACAATAATCCCCTACAATAAAACATCCACAATTGGATGTAACTTTGAAAGAGACATAGACACACACAAGTGCACCATTCAAACACAAAATGATAAAACCCACATATATAACGACACCGATAAATATATCACCACCATTCCGACTACAAGAATAAAATGGTTACGGCAACAATATAACAACAACAAATACAACATCCACAGACTAATACCTGCTATACAAACATTTGAAATAGAAATAGTTTGGTTATACAAAAGATACAAACATGAAAACAGCAAAAAAGGTTCAATAAAAACACTACACCATACCATTCCAACTAACATTCTAGACACACTAATAACAACATTTAATATAACACACTCATACTTTTCCTCACCAATAACATGTTCCATGAAATCCACCCAATTCTACTCAACATTCACCAGAGACAAGATTTTTGGCTCACTAGGGACAGCCTTTCAATACAAATGGAAAGATATTGGATATGCACACCCAAATGACGCTGAAACAGCAAAACAAGCAATACATTGGGCAAGACTAGCGGCAAAACAAGACCCAGAAACTGTCACCATTTTAGCAATCCCAAACACCAACTGGTACCAAAATCTATCACCGTACAACGGACCCTTCCCGGATACGCACGCCATTATACATTTTGCCAAGGACACCATTACAGATGACGAACCAACAATACCACTAGAACCCACACTAGTAAAAAACATGGTCGAAAAGAACCGTAGTCGTTTTCATATCCCCGTTCTTTTGACCACCTGTTTCCGCGATTCGTTTTTTCCCTATTGGCACCCGATTTTGGGTGATAGTCGTTCGATTTTGCAACTACGTAGTTCTAAACTTGTGTATGAATTTCTATGTGAGTGCACATATGTGTTTTAGTTCAATTCTGTAACTATATTGGTTGACAACATGGTCGGAAAAACCGCAGCCACAATTGGCTGCGGTTCTTTTCAGCACGCACTCTGATCTGTAGTCGCTTGTCGGCTGCAGAATTTGTTTTTAATTTACGACTGCAATTTTAGGAATTTTGGGACGTGTAATATACCGTTGGAAAGACCTTACACATCCCAAAATTCCGAAAACTGCAGTTGCAATTCCAAAACAAAATCTGTAGTCGACAAGCGATTGCAGATTTTGTTGTTTGATTTACAACTGCAATTTCCATCGTTTTGGGGAGTGTGATATACCGATGGAAAGGTCTTGAAAAGACCTTTCCAACGGTATATCACACAACCCAAAATGATGAAAATTGCATTCGCAATTTTCATCATCGAAGGGCGTGTTACATACCGTTGGAAAGGTCTTGAAAATACCTTTCCAATGGTATATGACTCGCCCTACAATTCCTAAAATTGCAGTCGCAATTCCAAAAACAAAATTTGCAGTCGCTTGGTGACTGCTGATCAGGGTGGATCTACACTTACCATATCTTAAGTAGGCATTGATTAATATTGGCATGGACATCGGTGCAGTTTTCACGTGTTATACATACGGTGCTACACATATAGCTAAGTGGTACCTCCAACAATTAATGCATGCAAGCAAGTTTTCATTCAATTATTTGCATCCATGTATTCTGTGAGCGAACTCAATTAATTGCATTGCATTCAGCATACTGCCATTCAACCGCCACTACGTATGTAAGCAAGTGCATGGAAAGACCTACCTAGCCACCTAAATTGCATGCATATAGAAAATGGATGACAACTAAGTTACAATGAAGTAGCCATGCACGCATATATAGAACTTGCGCGTTGTCGCAAGCAAGACACTATATTGTACATATTGGGAAGCAATTTTCAACCTACTTCAATCATTTCTTCAAAGGCAATGGAATCACATTATCAACCGAAACCAACTGTCACAAAAAATGAAGTTTCCCTCAAATTTAAGGATCACTTGAACTCAATTGTCCTTGAAATCCGATTGTCAGTCAACTACGAGTGAGACTCAGATTCGAGTGACGCTCAAATTCGGGTGACGCTCGAATTTGAATGAAAGTCAAAATTGAGTGTCACTCGAATTGGATTGTCACTCGAATTTCGAGGACACTCAAATTCGAGTGACAATCCAATTCGATTATCACTCAAATTCGAGTGACACTTAATTTTGACTTTCATTCAAATTCGAGCGTCACCCGAATTGGAGCGTCACTCGAATTTGAGTCTCACTCATAATTGACTGACAATCGGATTTAGATGTCACTCGAATTCGAGTGACATTAGAATTTGGGTGACACTCCAATTCGAGTGACACCGAAATTCGGGTGACACTCGAATTGGATTGTCACTCAAATTTGGATGACACTCGAATTCGAGTGACACTCAAATTCGAGTGTCACCCGAATTTCGGTGTCACTCAAATTGGAGTGTCACCCAAATTCTAATGTCACTAGAATTCGAGTGACATCCAAATCCGACTGTCACTCAAATTTGAGTGACACTCAAATTCGAGTGTCATCCAAATTCGAGTGACACTCAAATTTGATGTTCAATGTTTTTATAGCCTTATGTCTCATAATTTTGTATGTTAACTCCGGTGAAGGTGTACACATCCTCTGGATATGTATACTTGATGCGTTGGGTTAAAAAAACCTTAATTGTCCTTAATGTGTTGATGAGAAGTCAGAGTATATTTCTCCTCTGACTAGGGTAGTCAGTACCTCTTAAGTGACGATTAGGTTTTGTGTTTGATTGCATCAGTGTGTAGAAGGCGTCGTACTGTATTGATTTATCTAATTCCATTTTCCTCTTGCATCCCACTTTTTGCAGCTGGGGCGGTGGAGCTTTCCTTAGGGTGGTTGGCATCTCGAGTCTTTCTGGGGTTCAGCAGAGTTTGTGGAGTTCATTATCCACTAGTAGAAAACATGGTCAAAAAGAACCGAAGCCAAAATCGGCTGCGGTTCTTTTGACCACCGTAATCTGCAGTCGCTAACTACTGCAGATTTTTTTTTTTAGATTTGCGACTGCAATTTTAATCATTTAGGGGCGTGTAATATACCTTTGGAAAGGTATTTTCAAGACCTTTCCAACGGTATATTACTTGCCCTGAAATTCCTAAAATTGCAGTCGTAAATCAAAAAAGAAAAATCTGCAGTCGCTTAGCGACTACAGATCAGGGTGGTCAAAAGAACCGCAGTCGATTTTGGCTGCGGTTCTTTGCGACCATGTTTTCTACTAGTGATCTCTCTTAATCTTTTCACTTGTTTAAGTACCTCCGTACCTGTCGGCTTCCTTAACGTCATCGCACGACCAAGAGCCTATCTGTGAGTTCGGCAACTATCATGACATTCTTCTTGAAAATTGAGTTAGGGGTCAGTTGTCCTTAAGATGGGTACTAAGCAAGCAAAGATCTTATTAATGTTGCGGAGTCGTTTCTTAGGCAGAATTTGTCATGAGTGCGCTCGATTAAGTGAGGAAGATAATTTTAAAAAGTAGGCAGAGTGAGGCTAATTGGTCTTCCATGTTGATGCCATTTGGAGCACTCTATAAAATTATCAAACAAATACCGGCGTTACTCATAAGAAAGTGCTGATATGTAAGTATGGATGTCATTCAATAGTGTAAGCAGCTTTAAAAAAATACTCACATTTACACAAAGAAATTGGTATGTGCCCTTTTCCTGCTTTCCGTAATCGTTATCACATTTGTATGCACCATGTGAAGACAGAACACACGTTGATTGTATTAGTGGCTGCCAGGGTATGATAACAATGTGATATTATAGAAGGTGCCATTAAAGAGGTTTGCTGGAACAATCTTTAGCTCTTTTAATCCGTGTGTTATAAACTCTAAAAATGCACTTAGTTCCTTGTTCTTTCAACGCTACAGTCCATAGCCCCATTTACTAGTGTCCTTCATTTAAAACTTGCAATCTGCTCATCAGTAGTGCATAACAAAGTAGCACACATAGAGTGGCTTCTAAACTGTCATCCAAACACAATAAGTATCCTCAGTATTCTGAGATGTAAACGGACATACTATGTGTTTGTCTCTGAATTTAGGGAAAAAGGATTTCTCCTGGCAACGTGCTGCACTCAAGATTTGCAATATGGCCATATCAGCCGAGGAGTAAGGTAGTTCAATCATCCTCTTTCTTAATGGATTTTTTGTTCAATGTGCATACTTCAAGAAAGTACTTTTGTTTTAAGACTTAGTTTGATAGTACTTTTGTTAAATTTTTTATATCTTCGTATGTTTTAGTTTTTAATAGCCTTTCAAGTGACATGTCTTCCTTCATTTTGTTACTTGTTTTTATAGGTATCACAATGGGTAAAAAAAGACGAAGACCCTGTCCCCAGAATGGAGAAATTTCATCTCACACACACAAAGGGTCTGAGCTAAAAAGTGGTGATGAATTCTACTGTTCAGTGTGTAAAACAACCGTTACTGCTCATAGCATCATTATACATTTTTTTGGAAATAAAAACACAGGCGGTTAGAAAAGCTTAAAATCTATGAGCATTTTCTACTTGATCAGGGTTTGAGATGGAGTGCTGTCTCACCGTTTTTCGATTGCAATCATCGAGGGTGTGATTCAACGAAAGAGCTCCACGCAAAATATAGTTTGCTTGAGAACTACGTTAAAAATGTCCACTTGTTGTGAGCCAGAAAATACAACCGCCTTACAAACTTAAATATTTTATAATTGTTACTTGCTTTTCTCACAACGAATTCAAAGATTACGATTAACAATTATGGGAGAAGTAAGAATTTTAACGGAGAGTAAGAACAATAAAATAAAATAAAAAAATAAAAAAATAATAATTTGTTTACCTTCCAAACAACGGACTTTCTTTGTTTTATTTCTTTATTTATTTTACTTTTGAAATTAAATTCTTACTACATGTTAACAACATATTTCAAAAACCCACAACAACAAAATCATTAAATCCTCAAAATCAATCAAGGGTGACAGAACCTTACCATTTTGTTTGATGGTTGAAAACGAGCGGTAGAAGAACCCTTTCCGGCGCTTGGCGATTAACAAAATAAGTTCTTTGGTCAAGGGTACGGAAAAAAAAATAGGACTTTAAAAAAAACAAAATGAAAATCTAAATAAAGACACTATATTAAAGTACACACTCTAAGGTTTCTATAGTACTAAAATACGTCAAAAACGGATAATATATGAAAAGTTATGTTCTTTTGAAGTTTTAACAATTTTTTTACTCTAAAACAGCGTTTCTAAATTTAATCCTCGACTTGCAAAACTTTTTTTTTAAGAAAACAAAATATATACTACGGTTTAGAGCTTCTGTTGCACATTCCGAAACTATAAAAAAAATTTAATTCGGACACTTGATGAGGAAGTTATGAACGGATGAAAAAAAACGGATTTGGATGAAAAAAACGCTCCCTAGTCTCCGATGGATGAAACTGCGTTTTTTGTGAAGGAAAGGGTACTATGACTTAATTTATGGCCCCCCTTCTTATCATACCTCGCTAATTGATTCTTAACCTTGCTACTTAACTCCTAACCTTGCTAATTGACATTAGAAAGAGGGATAGGTGAACTAGAACTAGAGACAAGAGCAAAAACTAGAAAATAAGAGCAAGTATTAGGAAATAAAAGCATGTACTAAAAATTAGAGGCAATGAGGATTTAATTCCAACTTAAACTCCTCGTATACAAACGGCTATTGAGAAAATGTGGGTGCTTGAGAGGTTCAAGTGCCTCCCCTTATATACTAAACTCATAAATGAAGGTACTATTCCTCTCTACCAACTCAAATCAATTTTTTTGACTTGACTAAAACTAGTGTTAATAACTTTGTTTTATTCGCTCACTACTTCTAGTTTTATATATATATATTTTTTTTTGTTAGGCTTAGTTGTAGGGCAATTAATAGCGTCTATCATGCAAAACACTACTCTTCTTTCATAAACTCCTTTGTTTTATCTTCAATTCTATACTAATAAAAATTGTTATATTCTACAACTAGTTTGACTAACTTCTATTTGACTAAATAATATCATTCATCTCTTTATGAATGTATCTATCTAAAAGAGCCAAATTCATTTAGTTTCTTCCACCAACCCCCTCCAATAATGCGACCGGTTGGTGGTCAAATGTCAAAAATAGTCAACGGTAAGTCCGGTTTTATCCTTATATACTGCTGATACTTAAATACACCCTAAATATAGCTCCAAATTGAATTGTGACTTCACCAATGGCTCCAGAAGGCCCCAATTAGCCTACGGAGACCTGTTCTTGATAAAAACGGTAAAACTTCCGTTTTTACTTTGATGGAGTTCCGGGTCGAATTTATCCCGTTCTGTAAAAAGCACCTTTGACTTATTTGACTTCACCATTAGAATCCTTGGGGTTCAAATAGTTAAAATAGTCTTTAGGAACACCCAATTCAAGCTCTTAAGTCGTCTTGGGCACGCCTGGTAAATTCAACTGCTCGATCAAATGACGGTAAGTTCTCCTCTTTTATTAATTTGAGTAGCTCCCTAACTTTAATGATCACCAAAATTTACCACAAGGTAAAAGTTGCTCTAGAGACCCTTCTTAATTTTTTTGGTAATTTTAGAGCCCTTCAATTATTTTTTACAATTTTCTAAGTCCTAATCACTACATATAAGATCTGAAATACTTATTGAAAAATGGAAAAAAAAAATCTATAATTTTTTTTGGAGCCTTCCTAAGACTCAAGATACTTTTATGGGTTTTTTGAGAATTTTTTTAATACTATAATTATTCCTATCATCTACTGATCTACTTACAACCAAATTAAATAGTCTTACTATCTATATCCCTCCATATTTTAATTCGTATTACATAATGGTCTTAAAGGGCATCCTCCCATATAACATATCTTGGTTTCCCTGCAACTTTGACCTTTTACGACTATTAATAGTCTTTTACATAGAAAACTACCTATATTATGGCATTTTTACCAATTAACAAAAAAGTAATAAATTAAAACATTTATATGGTTATACCATCTTTACTTCCACTAATTCTACTAATATTCTATTTTAGAATAATAAACATATAGAAAATCGTAAAAACCTGTAGACACTGTGGACACCAAGGACCAATTTGGTATCTCGCACTTGTTATCTCTTAAAATTGTACAGCCTCTTGCACCGAATGTAGTATACAACGGACCATCTTTGCCAAGGATTATACATGGTGTGCAGCTGAGCGATCGTCCAAAGGAATATTGGAAGATTGAATATAAAATAGAAGATCACTATTGGAATGAAGAGAAGAAAATCGAAATTCCAACGGAAATCCGAGGAATTGAATGTCATGAATTACTATTGTGTTATTGTCACGGACATACATTAGAAACTTCTAGAAGATTCCTTGAAGATTCTATAGAATATTCTTTAAAGATTTTTTAGAAGGTTCTGGAAGATTCTTAGAATATTCTTAGTATATTCTAATAGATTCTAAGAAGCTGCTCGAGAAGCTTCCTGGTTAGTGGAAGTTGTTTGAGAAGCGTCCTAGTTCACAGAAGTAGCTCGAGAAGCTTCCTATCCAGTAGTATATATATAGGAGTCGAGGCTGAAGGGTTCTTCAGTCTCGACAACGCATTTCTTAGAGCTCTAGCTCACCTCTCTTGGTGTTGTTTGTGTACTCATCTGATCAATCTAGTTCTTGCATGTTCTCTCTGAACTTCTTGTTTAGATTTATTGTGTGTATCTCCGTGTCCGTAACAGTTTGTCGAGACTGATTTCATCTTAATATCAGAGCTGGATCCTTCTTGCTTGAGAGCGGATCACCCCTCTTCTTGAAGGTATTCTAGCGCTTTAGAGGTTGCGGATTACTTTCCTCTAAATTGATATTTTCTCAATTTCAATATCAGAGTTTAGTTTTTCAAAGGCAGAGAGTGGACTACTCCTTCCTTTAAAGATACTTAAGCGTTCTAAGGGTTGCAGATTAGTCTCCCTTGGATTGGTATTAATTCCTTCTTTTTAGCAAAGCTAATAGAAAGGACTATTAACATCGATTTCAGAATCTTGCCTTCTTGATAGAGCGTGAATTACCCCTCTTCTTGAAAGCGTTCTTAGAGGTTGCGGATTACCCTCCTCTAAAGCTGAGATTTTTTAGTGTTTTATTTTCTCTTTTCTCCAAATTAGTTTTAGTAATAGATAGTGTTACCATCTTCTCCAAAGATTTAACAACTTTTTCTTTTCTAAATTTCAATCGATTTATCTCCTTAATATGGAAATAAATCAGGCCATGGATAGTGCATCGTCACAAATAGAGAATAGAGTGGCAACTCTTGCAGATCTTCAAGCTCTTATGAATAGTGTGCGGGAGGAGATCGCATTTCTTCGCAATCCAAGTAAAGAGCCTCAAATTGATCCAATGACTGAAGAAGCTAGACGAGAAATTCACGGCCTACAACAAGAGCTTGTTCGATTAAGAGAAGCAAGACATGTATCACCCACGACCCTAATAGACAATTCAAGGCCTAGTACAAAAGAACTAAAAGCAAGTATGCCAGACAAGTTTGATGGAACAAGAACCAATTTCCGAGGTTTTGTGCAACAAGTACGGCTTTATCTACGCCTATATCCTTCTCGTTATCCAGATGGATTTACTCAAGTTGCTTTCATAGGTACTCTTTTATCAGGAAATGCTCGCTCTTGGTTTGCTCCGCTATTGGAGAAGGATTCTCCAATACTCTATAACCTAGAGGCTTTCATAGAAAGATTTACTGCTGCATTTGGAGATAGCGATCGAGAAGGAGTAGCTGAAAGAAAGATACAAAATTTGCGACAAGGATCACGTTCTGCTGCAATTTATGCTGCAGAATTCCAACAACTTACATGTGATCTTGATTGGAACGATAAGGCGTTTATGACACGATTTCGATATGGACTGAGAGATGATGTCAGAAACTTGTTGTTCACTATGCCTAAAGTGGATACTTTAGAAGAACTTATATCTCAGGCAATTATTTGTGACAACCGCCTTTTTGAATTACGACAAGAAAGACGATCAGGTTGGAGAAATGAGGGAGCATTTGCTGCATTTTCAAAAGGTCCAGAAAATCACTCCACAGGTCTTGAACCTATGCAAATTGATGCGGTACGTTTCAAGCCCCTCACAGCTGAAGAAAAGAAGCGACGGTTTGAACAAAACTTGTGCTTATATTGTGGAGAGGCGGACCATAAAGCTACAAATTGTTCGAAGAAACAGAAGACTCAAACAACAAGACTGAGGAGTACAAGCATACAGGAAAACGAGGACGCCCAGCCACAATAGGGACTGTGCGGCTGGACATCTCCACATCCAAAAATAATCCAGGTCCCTTCCTCTCAGCTCAACCTTCAGATTGTTTTATGGTACCTTTATATTTTGGTATTCAAGAACTTCAAGTTAATGCTTTATTAGACTCGGGTGCATCTGCTTGCTTCATAGATGAAGAGTTTACCAAGCTTCACAATATTCCTCTTGTGAAGAAACCAAAGCCTGTCCATGTAGAGGTCATAGACGGACGACCATTGTCTTCGAGCAATGTTATCCATGAAACTAAACCGTTGAAGATACGTCTTGAAAATCATGAGAGCAACATTGTGTTTAATGTTATCAAGACCTCTTCATGTCCTGTCATTTTGGGACTATCTTGGCTTGATAGATATAATCCATTAATAGATTGGAGGTTGCGAAAAGTAACATTTCCAACAAACTCCTTGAAGGTGGAATCTGCCAAGACAATGTTTAGAAACAAACCTTTGTTTATAGGTGCAAGGGCTTTTATGAAGGAAGCCAAGCAAAATACACCTTTTGTCATCTTTGCTACTCCGACTCGTAAAAATGCGACTCCAACTTTCGTTATTCCAAAGCAGTATGAAGGATTCAAAGATGTCTTTGAAAAGAAAAATGCTGACATGCTACCAGAACATCGACCCTACGACTGTGCTATAGATCTTCATGAAGGAATGCAACCACCTTTTGGCCCAATCTACAACTTGTCGCAAATAGAGTTGGCAGAATTGCGGAAGTATATTGACGAAAATTTAGCCAAGAATTTTATTTGTCACTCAAAGTCGTCAGCTGGGGCACCGATTTTGTTCGTGAAAAAGAAGGATGGCTCTCTGCGAATGTGCGTGGACTATCGAGGCCTCAATAAGATAACTAAGAAAAACCGTTATCCGTTACCTTTGATTTCTGGTCTCTTTGAGCAGCTCGGACGTGCAAAGATCTTTACGAAAATTGATCTTAGGGGAGCTTACAACCTCGTACGAATCAAGGAAGGAGACGAGTGGAAGACAGCTTTCCGTACAAGGTATGGCCATTTTGAATATAACGTCATGCCTTTTGGCCTTACCAATGCTCCGGCTGTTTTCCAACATATGATGAATGACATTTTTCTGAAGCACCTTGACGACTTTGTTGTCATCTATCTGGATGACATTCTGATATTTTCGAAGAACGAAGAAGAACACAAGAAGCATGTTCGTTTGGTTCTTGAGAAACTACGAGAACGAGGACTCTACGCGAAGTTGGAAAAGTGTCTATTCCACCAAACGGAGATGGAATTTCTAGGGTTCGTTGCAACTACGGATGGCTTGAAAATGGACCCCAAGAAGGTGGAAGCAATTGTATCCTGGGAGGTTCCGAAGACAGTTAGAGACGTACAATGTTTTCTTGGTTTTGCTAACTTCTATCGGATCTTCATCAAGAATTATTCTCGAGTCGCTGCTCCACTCACTCGGTTGACTTGTAAGGACAAGCTCGAATGGGGACCTCAAGCAGAAAAGGCATTCCAAGATCTTAAGATGACGTTTACTACGGCTCTAATTTTGGTACACCCTGACTTTGCAAAGGCCTTCTATTTGGAAACTGATGCTTCGGATTTTGCTTTGGGAGCCGTACTTTCACAGATGGGCGAAGACAGTAAGCTCCATCCAGTTGCATTTTATTCTCGGAAGTTCTCTGCCGCTGAAATCAACTACGAAATCCACGATAAGGAACTCCTTGCTATAGTGGATTCTTTCCAAGAGTGACGACACTTTCTCGAAGGCGCTGCGCATCCGGTGACCGTATATACGGATCACAAGAATTTAGAGTACTTCATGTCGGCTCGAGTCCTGAATCGACGTCAAGCTCGGTGGAATATGTCGTTGTCGCGATTTGACTTTGTTATCACCTATCGGCCTGGAAAGCAACAAGGACTATCCGATGCATTATCGAGGAGATTGTATATGGCGCCTAAAGCTGGAGAAGCAGCGTTTGATCAACAATGCGCTACATTGTTGAAATCGGAGCATTTTAGAATTTGCACTGCTGTCGTACCAATTGATGCGAACTTCCTCAACCAGGTACGTACTGCGATAATTGAAGATTTTGTAGCTCTTGAGATCAAGAAGTGTGCCGATAATGACAAGTTCAAGGTAAAGGGAGATCTTTTGTATTTTGAAGAGCGACTGTATATTCCAAAGGGACCAACACGACTTCGAGTTCTCCAATCTCGCCACGACTTTCCAGCAGCAGGTCATTTTGGATACAACAAGACATTGGAGCTTATTTCGCGAGACTTTTAGTGGCCCCAAATGTGGAAGGATGTGAAGGAGTTTGTCCTCTCTTGTGATATTTGTTCAAGGTCCAAGAACCCTAGGCATCGCCCCTATGGACTTCTACAGCCATTGCCTATTTCGCATCGACCATGGTCTTCAGTTTCCATGGACTTCATTACGGACCTGCCGCCTTCAAACTCGTGCGACAGCATCTTTGTTGTGGTGGATCGGCTCACAAAGATGGCGCACTTTATTCCTTGCAAGAAGACATCGTCAAGTGAGGACACAGCAAGATTCTTTCTTGATAATGTATATCGTTATCATGGTTTGCCAGATGATATTGTATCGGATCGAGGAACTCAGTTTGTTTTCAAGTTCTGGAGATCTCTTTTTGAGATATTGAAGGTGGATATCAAGCTTTCTTCGGCTTTTCATCCTCAAACCGACGGTTAGACAGAACGGGTGAATCAAGTCTTGGAGCAGTATCTACGTTGCACCATCAACTACCAGCAAGACGATTGGACCAAGTATCTACCGTTTGCCGAGTTTGCTTACAACAACACCCTTCATGCGTCGACTCAACAAACACCGTTTTTTGCCAATTATGGATACCATCCAAAGCTCGATTTGTTAAATCCAGTAGCAAATAACAACCCGGTAGCAGAAGGCTTTGCGAAGCAGCTGTCGGAACTTCAAGCTACGTTGAAACTTCAATTACGGACCGCCCAAGAATCTTACAAGAGAACCGCAGATAAATTCCGGAATGAGGCACCTACTTTCAAGATTGGAGATAAAGTATGGCTTCTCCGACGGAATATCAAGACTAAACGACCGTGTGATAAGCTGGACTACCGCAGATTAGGACCATTTGTCGTCCAGAAGCAAATCAATCCCGTGGCTTACCGTCTGGAGTTACCAGCCGTTATGAAGGTTCATCCAGTCTTTCATGTCTCTTTATTGGAGCCTTATCGAGAATCATTTTTCCCTGGAAGAGTGCAAAGTCCGCTACCTAGCATTGAAATTAAGAACCACGAGGAATACGAGGTCGAAAAGGTGCTAGATTCACGACGAAGGTGGGGCAAATTGGAGTATCTTGTTCATTGGTACGGCTACGATATTAATGAGCGAACGTGGGAGCCAGCCGAAAATCTTACAAATGCGCCGCAAAAAGTACAGGAATTTCATCAACGATATCCTGATAAACCGAAGCCATCTCGATGATAGCTTTTTTCTCAAGTTTCTTTAGACAAGAGTATAAAAGGAGGAGAGGACACTGCCTAAAACTCATAGTTGATGTTGTTATTTTCTCTAAGATAGAATAGAGTTTTATTCAAGTAGTCATAGTTTGGTCTGCAGTCATGGATAGTCAAGAGATAGATAGTATACCAGTCGTGTCATCTCAACCAACAAACCCACGAAGGCGACCCCGAGATGAAGAACCGCCTGTACCACGACGACGACGACGAAGGATACCTAGCAACCGATCGCTGGTGATTGTATTCGAGGTAGAGCCTGCTTTCAATGGTCTACCAGAAGGCGTGTTTGCAGGACAATTTCACAATGAAGACACGGAAGTTCATGCTTGATCAGAAGTGGAAGGCGTAGGCCACTACCGTTGGCTTCAAGGACCAATGAACCACCTACCTCGTGAACAACAATTGGAGTTCATTGCAGACGTCATGCGACAAATCTTCATTTTTTTACGATGGTATTGACCGGCGACAACATTGCTTCTCGGAGACCTCGAAGCTAGAAGGAGAGGTGATGTCACGGACATACATTAGAAACTTCTAGAAGATTCCTTGAAGATTCTATAGAATATTCTTTAAAGATTTTTTAGAAGGTTCTGGAAGATTCTTAGAATATTCTTAGTATATTCTAATAGATTCTAAGAAGCTGCTCGAGAAGCTTCCTGGTTAGTGGAAGTTGTTTGAGAAGCGTCCTAGTTCACAGAAGTAGCTCGAGAAGCTTCCTATCCAGTAGTATATATAGGAGTCGAGGCTGAAGGGTTCTTCAGTCTCGACAACGCATTTCTTAGAGCTCTAGCTCACCTCTCTTGGTGTTGTTTGTGTACTCATTTGATCAATCTAGTTCTTGCATGTTCTCTCTGAACTTCTTGTTTAGATTTATTGTGTGTATTTCCGTGTCCGTAACAGTTATATTAATGTAAAATTTTCCGAAGAACAATTGAAGGAAATGACACAATGGGCATCATACATGGAAAAAAATGGACAACGAGTTTTGGAATGAGAACTGAAGGCAGGGACGAGGATGGTCGCTCACGGCTATAGATATGCGTACGGCAAAATTGGAAGGTAATCTTTTTTTATTAGCTTTGTTAAACACTATTAATCTTCGTTATTATTGTTTTTTCATCTTTATTTACATTGATTATTCATCTTTATTGTTTCCCTTTATTTTCATTCTTTGTATTATTCATTTGAGATTGTGCAATTTTTATAATCTTTTTTTTGTTGAGTTCACAATTTTTGTTCTTTTTAAGGTTTAGCCATTCCAAATACCCACTTTGTTATTTTTATGGGGAGAAGTTAGCTACAATGCTATGCGAAGTTTTAAATAAGATCTTTCCATCTATTTTTGAGCATTTAGAGGCGGTTTGGATGAAAGAAGGTATGCCAATTGATGTGGCTAGAGTGGGTGATGCGCCGTTCAGTACAATGTGTATTACAAATGATTATTCTTATAATCCACACATTGATGAACACGACAATAGTTTCGGATTTTTCATTTGGATTGGCTCGAATGGTGAGTTTTAATTCATTATTCAATTAATTTTTTTCGTTATTGATTTTTTTAATTTTTTTAATTATTTTTCTAAATTGTATAATTTTAAATAATAAATTATTTTTGTAATTGCAGGAGACAGAGATGAATTTGGTAATGAAGTCAAATTTTATCTTCCAGGTTTAGGTTATTTCTTTATCCCCAAAATTGGAGATGTTGTTTTATTAAAATCTAGAGACTTGTACCATTGTACAAAGACTCTAGGTTCAAAAGGACAATATGGAATTGCCTTGTTTCAAAATTCTCGCTTTTTTAGGCATCACGCCATATTAAGGGAAAAATTAGCTCAAGGGGTTAGTGATACACTAACAGAGAGTTGGTTCAGTAGAGAAAAGTTTTATTGTCACATTTAGGATATAGGGTTTAGGGATTAGGGTGTAGCATTTAGAGTGTAGGGTTTTTTGGGGTTTAAAATTTAGCTTTTAAGTTTAGAATGGTTTAGGGTTTAGGATTGCAGGGTGTTTGTTTTTTTTTTTTTTTTTTTTTCATGAAGGTGTTAATCGTGAATACACCGAACAGCTTTGGTACGCCATGGTACTATTGTGAACAGAACTGTGGCTGCCTAGGTTGCTTCTAATCAAGTACTTTATTTTCATTTACAAATTTTATATGACTTTTACTATTTATTTTTATGTTTATTAAAATAGATACATTTCTATTATTACTACTTTGTGGATTTAGCTATATATATATTTTGTATTTATTTGCAAGTCATTTTCTTTTCATTTTTTTCCGTAAGAAGTTTTTACATTGCTATAAAGATCGTTATATTAAGAAAATGTTTATGTTTCCTATCAATGTATATGCAATATATTTCTATAAGATGTATATATATTAATAATTATTCTATGGATATTATATTATCTCAATATACATCTTCTTATAATATTTGCAATATATTTGATTCATTCCAAGCAATTCCATTGCTAAGTTATTCCTATTCATTCCAATTCATTCCTTTGATATTCACAGTAATGGCAATAATCGGTGTACCAAGAAACCATGAATACATGTTTCTTGATTCTTTGAGTAAATTCGTCCACGGAACTAAGTGATGCTGACAGAAACGCCACCGTCACGGAGGTGGGGCTTGGAAGTTAAGAATCTCACGTTTTGGCACGAAACTCGGACCTCAAGTTCCTTGCTTTGGCCGAAACTGGCTCGGAGCACTGACGTGTGGGTTGGTCCCCGATGTGAGGACTTGTCATCACCTCCTTCCTCGAAAGCCATTGTTGATACTCAATGTTTTGTTTTTTTATTCGATCGCAACACAATGAAGGAATTCAAGAATGAATGAGTGGAGATGGTTACTAACTCACTTTGTACAAGTTAGTTGTCAGGAGCGGTGATTCCGTCGTCGTCGACGTCTAATTACCACGAGATATCGAAGCTGATTTAGGGTTTCGTTTCAACTGTGCAGAGGTAGCGATCAATCGATTCATGGATGCGTGAGTGACGACGACGTGGGATTGTTGCTATAGTAGTTATGGGTTGTTTCCACTTCAGCAAGATGCCAGAGGAGAATCCCTACGAGTTGGTGCGGTTGAAGAGAATTCGGGAAATGAACGACAAGTTAAAGGAGGTATGCCCTGGCGAAAACGTGTAACTCTTTGCACAAATTGAATTTTTTTTTACAGTTACTTCTGAATATTTGTGTACAAGCAAAGTAAAAACCCACAATAGCAAAGAATTGTGTCACCTCTATGTCAGTTGCACCCGGTTTTCTCTACCGCCGCCGTCTACAAACAACACGCGTGTCCGCTGAAACATACTGCAGGTAAATGTCTCCGCATTGTCCTTTGTCAATTTTTGTTCCTTTTGTTTCTCTCCTTTTTTCCCTCTCTGTTCTTTCTTTCTCTCCTTTTCCTTGGGCCAACCGGTCCTGGCTGGGTCCTGGTTGTATTTGTACTCTCATTTTTGCAGTAAAGGTACTCCTTTATTTGTGTCAAAAAAAAAAAAAAACACACTGCAGCGCTGTAACTT
This sequence comes from Pohlia nutans, assembly GCA_022496805.1. Taxonomy (NCBI): domain Eukaryota; kingdom Viridiplantae; phylum Streptophyta; class Bryopsida; order Bryales; family Mniaceae; genus Pohlia; species Pohlia nutans. The sequence continues at coordinate 5,267,360 of CM040088.1, read as the reverse complement.
GCAATACAATGCCGATACTTTTCATAGACAGAAGGTACACCGAGAATACCAGCCTGTACAGTCGCTTAGCCGTTCTGATGGACAACGCGCGTGGATTCAACAGGGAGTCAGTCCATACATTCTGAACGGGTGGTTCGGCTCCTTTGTGGATCTGACAATGCAGCTCATGCATCGATAGTGCTTACAATTTATTTAGCTGCACTGTTCAAATACACAGGAATCTGAACGTGCCAGTCGCATTGGACATTTGTGGTGTTACAGAAGCGCCGCCTAGTTGCGCCATTAAGGCAGTCAATGGACCCACGATCGACAAGATTGATCGAGGAACATTATTGATTTAAGCATGGATCGACGAGCCTCAGATCAAACAGGTCGCAAGGGTCGTCAGATGTCGCAAGGGTAGTCAGATGATGTACAGGCATCGTATGCTGTATTGTAAAGTTACTGGATTGTCTACGTAATTCTACAGTTTTCGGAGTATCTAGCTAGTGCTTGGTTTTGTTTCAGGTGCCTTCAACCCTGTGCATCTTGCATCCATGAACATGTTTAAATCTTGCATCCATGAACATGTTTAAATTTTGCTCATCGCCACGCCGAGTTTCTCATACATTGTAATGGCGACATATATGAAATTTAGAATTTCCACTTCTGTTGGGACCCGGATGTACTCTGAAGTTTGAGCTACACATGTCTGCACAGTTTCCAATAATTGTGATACATCGGGGTACAATAAGGCTTAGTATGTAGTACAGTCAAGGTGAATACAGTCAAGTCGAAATCAGAAAATTCTGGAGCTAGGGCTGGAGCTCAACTGTTCCAAAGCGAGTCGTGGAATCCTGAAAGCCCCCATCCCCCGGACTATACGGATGATGAAGAAAAGACAAGCATTGGGGTGGACCACACGACCGCTGTGGAAGCATTACAGAAGTTGAGGTGGCCAGAGAACCATCGAAATCTGTACGAAGAGGACGCACCAGGAATCGGCATTCCAAACTCACCGATTGAACAAAAGGTAGAGAAACCTGGGATTCTGGAAAGCACGAAGCAATCGGAGGATAGCTCCACAGAAGAATGTGATGGGACCGAAGAAGAAGATTGAGGAAGCCACGGCGGTGGAAGCGATGAAGAGGAGTTGCCAGTGTTACCGAAGGTTCCTGTGAAACCTTGTAAAATTTGTTGTGTTATCGATCTCATCGAATAAGAGTCTGCATGAGTGCATCAGGAATTTCGGACCCCACTGATTTCGCACGATTTCAGTGCGATTTCCGATATTTCATGGGTGCGTGTATTTTTCGCACTGATTCCGCATCGTTGCGTCATTCATCGCAACTGCACTGATATGACGACATGATCGTACAAGCGGATGTAGTACTGATTCAACACAATTGATACATCTACTGAAAACGTGCGAATTCTTCACTCTGTACAGTTGTCAAATGTCGTGTCTTAATCGTGTTTAAAGCCACACTGATTCAGTGTGTTTTTCGTGCGACATTATCTTTTCTATATCTAAATTTTTTTCTTTCTATATCTAAATTTGGTCAAAATTATTTTATAAAATATATATATATATAATTATTATTATTATTTTATTTTTTATTTTTATTTTTTCTACCTTGCCCGAATTTTATTTCGGGCTGCTCGGACCAACTACCCGCGCTGCCCGAACCCGTAGTGGGGCCCACCTCGGTTTCCCAAGATCTACCGCCGGTGGTCGGAATCGAACTCGAGACCTCCCAACAACAAACCATACTCTAAACCACTAAACCACCTACTAGTCTTGATGTAAGCGATAGAATTTTTTTGATAATTATAAAGCAATGTAACCATTGGCAATTTCTTTGCCACGTATATTTAATTCTTTTTTCAAATTTTTTTTACACTACAACACCGAGGCCTTTTTCTATATCTTGAAATTTTTTCAGAATATTTTGATTTTTTTTTTTTTTGGCCAAAATCATGATGGCAGATCATGGCTGTGAGCTGTTTTTTTTTTTCAGCGGACTTTGAATGTTTTTTACAATGTAAAAAAAAAAAAATTTCCAAAATTTGTTTTTGCACTATATTATGCGGGACTTTTTCTATATCTAGGATTTTTTTCAAAATATTATGAATTTATTTATTTTTTGCCAAAATCGTGGTGGCTGTGAGCTATTTTTTCTTAAGCAGACTTTGGATTTTTTTTGCGATGTAAAAAAAAATATCCAATTTTTTTTTCAGTAGATCATGCAAGCATTTTTCTATATCTAAAAAAAGTTTGAAATTTTTTTGAACTGTTTTTTTGTTTTGCCAAAATCTTAAAGGCTATTAGCTGTTTTTTAATTTTCAGTAGACTTTAGATGTTTTTAGCAATGTAAAAAACTCTTTCTATTCCAAATTTTTTTTGCACTCCATTATACAAGCAATTTTCTATACCTAGAAAAAAAATTCAATGGTTTAAATGTTGTAGCAAGCAATTAAAAGCTCTTGCAATTTTATTTTTTGAAAAGTTGCTCAAATTGCGTTCAAAGAAAGTCTGATTTTAAACTCAATTTAACTTGCAATGCTTCAAGAGATTATGTTTTGGTCGATGCCCCCTTATGAGCTGCCCGACACTAAAAAAATTAAAAATTAAATCAAATTATAATTATTTTCTAATAGGAAATCAAGTATGATTTCAAACCCAATTTGAATCGTGCCAATCCAAGTTAAACTCCGCCTAGGGAAACTTTCAAAAAAACAACACCTCTACATTGTCTCGTGTTACAAATTTTACTATTTTGAAAAAGTAATGTTGTCCTTTTTTGTACAATTTTTTTTCTCCCATGATGAAAAGTACAATGATAACCAATAATACCAAATTTGAATTCTAAAAATATAAAATGAAATTTCATTGAAATTTTAATGTTCATTGCTTCTAAATTCTATAAATGAAGATCTAAAAATGTTTTGGGAAATTAGACCGTAAGGATAATTTAAAATGATTCTTGGAATATACCAAAATATTCCAAAATAATATAATTTTTTTTGAAATATTCCAAAAGATTCCAAATGAGAATATTAAAATATTTTTGATATTTTCTCTATTTGTTATATTTCATCAATAAATCAATATTTTTAAAACACTATAAACTTTTTTTGTCGAGAAGTATGACATGCTACTGTAGTGCGAAAACACATCCTTGAACGCGAGTGACATCGAGAAATATAAGTCACTCATTCTCAAATTGAAAACTTGTACGATAACTACACGGATGTCGTACGACAATAATGTGCATTATAATAGATACTGAAATTGCACGGATATAATAAAAGGCATTAATATGATACGTATACGATACTAAATCCGCATTAACTAAAACCGCATGTTATCCGTGTCTTATTAGCCATGTAATGTAGATACACGATTAACGCACGGATTCCGTCAAGCACGACTTTCGTGCGAAAACAACACTTTTTTCATAATCATTGAAAAGACACTGCATTGACATCCTAGTAATACGTGTCATTTCCGTACCATAACGACACTTCTAAATGCACGTATGACGTGCGGAATCAGTGTTCAACGATAAACGCACTGAAATCGTGCGAAATCAGTGGGGTCTGAAATTCCTGATGTGTTCTTCACTATTTTTGGAGGTGCAGATGATCAAGCTCTGTAGTGATAAGTTTTCATCTTTGAGGTTGTGCCTAAATTACCGTATAAGAGGACTGATATTTTTAACTCGTCTTATGATTGTAGACCGGCTTATATGTATCCCAAACGTACCCATCGTTGTAAATTTCAGTTATAAATGCAAGGTATGCTTCCGAATAGTAAACTGGCATTGTCGGTGTGTGAAGTGATCGATGAGTGCTTGAGCAAATTATGTTGATTCCAACCATGCGGTTGTCTGCACAGTCCAACTCCCTGTCATTGTTAAATGTTTGATATTGACTGGAATGCGGTTGTCATGAATGAATCAGAAACGCAACAGTGAGAGACCTTCAGCTTATATCTTCTGCTTATTTTTTTTTCCATGTTGAATACTGACTCACTGGACATTTTGGTAAAAAAAACCAGTGTTCCCGCAGTCATGGACTGAGTTAATTCCCTGGTCAGGACTCAATTAAGTTCCACTCAAGAAAGGAAATTTCATAAATTAATGAATTTCCAGTCCTCGGTCGAATTCATGCATGTCCCGTTGTCAATAAAACTCTTATGGATTCATCTGGTTGCCCCCCCCATGTCACTGTCATAGTTGTTCAAGTCCAACTACTATTGGATGTATGCAAATCCAAACAATTATAATGGCCTGTAACATGTTACAACCTGTGAGTTGTTCTACAGTGCAACTTTTGCTCACTGTTGCTTGTTGTATTTTCTGGGTTGGGGGTGTGGAAGAATGCATTTTCATAATCAATCTATTCGGTAACAAACAGTTTGCGTATCTCGGAGCAGGAATTGGAAGTCCCTAAAACCGCCGGTAATATTAACTTCCCATTTATCTAATCGGGTGGCAACTTGCACATGTGAACACAGATTGTAAGCTGTATTACAAACTGGGTGTCTCCATGTAAAAGGTACAAAACCATAGAAACTGGTACAAATTAATCTGCAGAAAGTGTCACAGAGCCATAAAACCGCCTAAGGTCAGTTATGGGTAAAACCATCCGCAAAGCAAGTTGATAAGGCTGATGTGTACGTATGAAATATGGGGAAATTTCCATGGTGAAAGTTTCATGAAAGTGTTTGACTCATACTGAAGCCTTACAACCGAGTGTTGTACATAATTGAGATTGGGTTCTCAGCGGGTGTTACTGTACTTCTACTTCGAGACCAAAATGGCAGTCATCAGATGTATTTCCATGTACTAGCACCTGTGGCAGTGGTTTAGAATTACAGTTGTACACGAAGCATCTGTGTACACGCTGCAGAGCAGGGAACATCAGAGACCAAGGATGCAGCTGAAGTTAGAATGTGGGTGTCAATCGATAGACTAGCATGTGTTGTACGTGGGATACGACCTGTGCAATGGGTCATGTAGACATGAGTTTATATTTGTCACTCAAATTACAATGCACAAATGAACTAGGGGTATGTACGTAGAAACGCACAACACTCGGAATGAAGCAATAGCAGCTGTGACTAATAAAATTCAAAACAGGATCCGTTCGCAATGACAATTGATGTCTCAGCTCAGGCATGATTGCAACAGATCGATCAAATTTGAGTGACACTCAGCTAACTATTGACAACTAAATGTTTTACACACAAGTTGTGTTGCATCTGACACTCGAATTTTGGAAGGTGAACAGGGCCAATTCCACATGGCATGGTGTAGTTCTGGGATGGAAGAATAGGGTCAGTTCCAGTTTATTGAACAAAGATGCTTACTCCACCGTGCAAAGATAATTGTACGTGATACTGAACCGTCTAGTTTTCAAAGGTAATAAGTTTCATTAGTCCCATCATAATGTACGTCTCTGGAATCTTGACTTTCACTGGGCACCACCTGTTCTCAGTTTCTTGGCGGTACTGTTGACATGCTTCACTACTGTGGTCGATTGTCCTGAAACTACGAATGTAAGCAATTTGGGCTACTTTTGGCAACATTAATAAAATTTGGAAAAAAACCCTAAACCGCAGTCGAAATAGGTCTTAATGAGGATTGCAAAAAATTGCAACATCTAATTTGCATTTGTCAGAAGTTGTGAATTGAAGTTGAATGGAAAGGACATGGATTGAAGTAGGTCCAAATTAATTTCAAGATGGTGAGCTCAATGAATTGGAAGATAGAGAAAAGCCATTTCATTCAGTTGGAGACATACTAGCTAGATTATTATAATGCACCATGCATGTAACGCGTGTTAGCTAGTGGATCATCATTATCTAATTGATTTGAACCAGACGTCGGAAATAATCAACTTAACATGCATGTGGACATTTAGGGAATGCACTGAGATATAAATCTAGCTAGAATATCATGCATGCATACGGTTGGATTCTCGAATACAGATGACAATATATTGTAAGCCTCAATGGTTCAAGGTTTTCATGAAATTGCTATTAGTGAACGGTAGCCAGTGAGCCACAGTGAATGCAACTGATCACCAGTGGAACGACATACAAGAAGCACTGGTTCACATGCAATTGCAAAGATGCACATATCCCAAAAGCACACAAAATCCGTACATAAGAACTGTCGATGGAATTTGTAGTACTGGCAAACCCAGAACTGCTAAATCTGATTTTGTCGCAACAATCTGTGAACTGAAACGTAATCGTTCGACCAAATTAATTGAACAGTGGTATTCAGCTAACCAGCACTCATTTCGTTTTTGGCAATGTATCGTACACTCAGACCCCGAACATGCAACTTAAACACAATACATATACCATGCACCATACCTCGAATTGAATGACAACTGGCTTGCAATCCTAAACACAGCATGCACAACTCAATTGTCGACACGTACTTAAAGGTACAATATATTGATGCGTATACCTAAACCGACAGCCATGCGTGCTGTGCAATACCAGTCTTATTGTGTCACTCGTAACCAAAACAACTTGGATGCATGCAAAGATGATAACAATTGAACGAAGAACACATGCAAAAAAATACCCTATTGGCAGTCAATGGAAAGTTCAACTGTCACTCAAATTTGAGGAAAAAACCAATCGCGAAAAAAGGTGGTCAAAAGAACCGCAATAGGAAAACGACTACGGTTCTTTTCGACCATGTTTTCTACTAGTGCCAACAAAACCCGAAACAAACCACTTGCAATGTACATATGGTGTATTCACCATCAAAACAATAACATTGGCACAATAAACCAAATAGACACCATAAACACAACAATAGAAAATCTACAAATTTCGCAATATCATACACAAACAGCACCACCCACACCACCAAACACAAAAGTTAACAAAAGCACAAAATGGAACAAACTCATATACCCGCCCTATAACATGTGGGTAAATCCCCTTCCAAATTTCGAAATAAACACTACACTAAAATTTCTACCACAATACAGCTATTACACAGATGGATCTTTTTTACCACCTGAAGAAGCTGATGACGGCCATTGGAAAAAAGAAAAAGTTGGATATGGAATCTACAACTCATCTAAACCAGATGTACAAATATCAAAAAGACTGCCTGGACTACAAACATGCTTCAGAGCAGAACTAATGGCCATACATGAAACACTTTCACTAATCACCACTAAATACATAAACGAACCTGCACATATTTTTACTGATTGTCTCAACTGTATACACGTTCTAAACACACAACTAAAACATCCAACCCAACAAAACAACCACGCCGATAAAACCATATTAGAAGAAATGCTAAAAATGCTAAAAAAGCGAACACAACCAACCACAATATACAAAGTTAAAGCACACGCTAAAATTAACGGAAATGAACACGCAGACCAACTCGCAAAAGAAGGAACCATGAAAAGAGGTTATCAATTTGCAGCAAATCCACACGAATTTGCACATACCACACCTTACTACTTCCAAAAAGACACATGGCCCGGTCGTATCAAACGACCAGACAAAGGACCAGTTAGATGTTTGGAAGAATACATAAAGAAACATGACCGTGAAAATAACCTAGAAATACTGGCAGAAGACTTTTCCAACATTAACAAATGGACAACAAACTCCATCATAGATAACGAAATGTCCAATGACTTTTGGAATAATCTAGAAATAACAGACTCACAAAAAAAAAGCATGCTAAAATTTAGAACCAGTCAATACATGGGTAATGCCAGAAAGCAATTAATTTTTGGCATACAAAGATTCCCCTCAAAAACATGTCCCATGTGTAATTCACAAGATGCAGATACATGGTTACATGTACTTTTACTATGCAAAAAACACCATATACACGCACTAAGAACCAAAAGACACAATAAAGCGGTATGGGAATTAAGAAAATTAATAATATCCTCAAATAAATCAAGATGCTACACTCTCATGAATGCGGGCACATTCAACAATAACCCACAAGAAAACACAATTCCTCCATGGTTATTACCATGTACTTGTAATCAACAAAGATGTCAATGTAATGCCAGATTTAAACCAGATATATTATGCATTAAAGGCCTCCCATACCAAAGCCCACCTCCTCTAAACCCGGATGATAACCTAACCATACAATTCATAGAATTCACATACATAAACGACAGATTTTCACCAGAAATAATTGGCAGAATTTTTTTTAAATACCAACCTCTAATTAATAACATCATACAACAAGGTTGGAAAGTAGATCTTATCATAGTTATTACAGCTGGAGCTAGAGGAACCACACACGTCCCCTCAATGAAACAACTAGAAACAAAATTCAACATTTGCGAAGCCTCCATAAAATACACATTCAAAGCAATAAATACCATTGACATACAGTATGCCGGATCTATCCTTTTACATAAAAGACGTATAGAGAATAATCAAACAATACCAACAGACGTAGTACATTAAAAGAGGGGGGGTAGTGGTGAAAACCACTGCTAGCCACTCTTTTCAAACTACTAGCTCATCTTGTCGCAGGGATAGGTAGGACCGGTTGGTTGGTACAACTTTCCTGCCATGACAACCCACTAGCAGCACCAAGCCATGTATACCACACCACTGCTCAAACGAGCCCAATAGGTTTCGAACCCGAACCACATAAATGTGATACAACGCCCTTCACCAACCAACCAAAGAATTCATGACTTGGCGATAATAATTAACCCAAAACATACCTTTATACTATCTCTCACCCAACCATCATTAATTTGCTATTTTTGTTACTGTTACTGTTACTTTGTTTTGGTTACTATAGTGTCCATCCTCGAAAGGGGAGAGTAGTATTGTTCCAATGTCCCTTTGTCCGGTGGGCATCGGGTCATTGACGTTACGAACGGACACTTTATACACGCCGGCCCTTTTTATAGGGTCGGTGTTTCTATCTATCTATTTATCTATCATATTCAAAAAATATTCCAAAAGATTCTATGAGCAAGGTGGATATTAGAAGTTTATGGCAGCAATTTTTGTTCCTTTACATTAAATGCCCCTTAAAATGGCGAGTTCCCAAAAAAATTCTTGCAAGCTAGGTTGGCTGATTAAAACGGAGCATGTAGTGGCTGGATTATGCATTCGATGTGGATTGAAAGCAAATAAAATGACATCAGCAAGAATATTCTTTAAATTATTAGAATATTCTAAAATGTTTTTTGAACAGATTTCAAAAAATTCCATTTTACTGTATTAAAATGTTTTTGGTATTTTCCCTATTTATTATATTATACCATTAATTCAATTGCTTCACTACTAGAAAATCCAATTGTTCTGTTGATTCGGTCGCGTTGATCAGGGACACTTTTCTGTTGATTTGGTCGCGTTTTTGTCCAAATTAACAGATTTCTTTCCAAATCAACAGAAAAGTGTCCCTGATCAACGCAACCGAATCAACAGAACAGTTGGACTTTCTAGTAGTGCTTTACAACATTCATAACATTCAATAGCCTTCATGCCCATTGCCTTTCTTTTATGCATTCTGCTCATTCCTTTGAGCCTCCATCTGTCCAGTTAGCTACTGATGAAGTACTATTGGCTGTGGAATATTCCACATCATCTATTATAGAGCCCAGACAAAGACAACGCATGCTATTGAATGTTATGTTAGTAACTATTTTTGTTGAAAGTATGACATCTATAGTACAAAAACACCCTAATAAGTTATTGGGGTCTTAATTTGGAGCTTTTGAATTACAACAAATGCTAAATATACGCCAAAGAATCTACTATTTCCAATGGATCTTTTAAGAGTTAAAGGGCTCTAATACAAAGATACACCATTATGAAATCCAGATCCAAACATTACCATTGTGTTTTTTTAGGGAATTCACATATTATAGTGATAGATTCTCTTTTGAAACAATAAATACTAAAATTAAAAAACACCAAACACAAATTAATAGCATCTCTCATAGAAGATGGAACTACTAATTGTCGTCAATCACCGTAGGTGCTAAAGCGGCCACACTCATTCCGTCAATGAGTATTTCTAAAGAAAAATTCCAAATACTTGAAACATACATTATAAATACAGTCAAAGAGATTATAACCATCGCCATACACCATGCCAATGTCTATCTTCTTTCATAAATGGAAAACAGAAAACAACCAATCTCTACTAGGATGAAATCATGGTATTGTGTACCAAAAAGTTGATCCGTTGTGTTGAAATTACAATGTTTGTGGTCAAAGGCTACATCAAGTATCAAATTGTTTTTTCTATTGGTTCTAATTTCTTGGCACCCTTTTTTGTTCTTATAAATACTTGAATCCAAAGTTTCAAAGTAAAAATCATTAAAAAAATACTAAAAGTAAAGTTCAAAAATAGATGTCTAAATCCAATTGTGGGAGCAAATTTGATGATCTAAATCATATTTAATATGAATATAAATCTTATATTCATAAGTCCATTGTGCATTTGAGGGCTCCAAAGAAATAATGTTGAAAAAATAATACTTAATGAATTTTTAGCTTGTTTTATATCAACTTTTCAATTTGGTTCAAAATTGCTTTTTTCAATTTTGACTACTTCAGCGTTAGTAAAACATACATAAACAATTATTGAAGATGATTTTTTTTTCAATTTTCTTTGTTAGACTTTGTCAAAGATCATGTATTTTATTTTATTAGCAATTTTTTTTTACAAAAAATGAATTTTAATATATTTTTCGAACTGGCATTGTTGCTTCTTCATAAAGGAATCAATGTTGGTCTATTTTACCATGTTTTCACCCATGCATGGAGTTCAACCTAGACCCACTATGATAATCAATTTTATTTTTTTTGAAAATGGTCAAAATGAATATTGTTTTTTGGTACATAAAGCATTGTCACAAATTTGGGGACATGGCCAATTGATTGTTGAATCTTTCTTGCAAGCTTGCGATAGCCCACTAGGAGTTGAAACAATACATACCTCATAGTTTCTCAAATGAATTCAACAGAAATCGAATGCAAACCATCCTAATGAAATAAACACCTAATCACAACCATTGGGGTCATGACTTGGTGTCTACTAAAAGAGAAATAGCTATCATTGCAAGAAATCTGAGCCCTCTAAGAGGGCTTGAGTATTTTATTTTATTTTATATTTTATAAAGTTTTAATTTATAAAAATTATAAAAATTATAAAATCTAATGTGGCATTAGTTTGACTACGTCAAACTGGATATTAAAATACTAAAATATTAAAATACTAAAAGTTGAAAATTTGAAAATTTGAAAATACTAAAATACTAAAATACTAAAATATGAAAATTTGTATTAAACATTTATTGAACATTTTTTTAAACATTTTTAATACTGATTTTATTTTATTTGATTGATGAATTATTCTTGAAATGTTTTTATTTAAAAAAAAATTCCAATAAAAAATTAGATTCTTGACCGAACATCAAAAAAGCCCCTTTGAGGGTTCATTTCTCTTCTAATCCTTAAACACAAAATTACCCACGCCTAAAAATCTGAGCCTAATTTTACTTACTTTAGTTCCTTGGTTATCGATCACTGTAGTGTCTACGAGAGAGGGGAGGGGGGAGGATAGTCTTACACCACTGGTCTTTTGTCTTGTGGATACTAAATCATGGGTGGGTCGAACATATACTTTATTCATGCTGGTCTCAATAGAGGACCAAAATTCTTACCATTGCACAATATGTTTATCTATAGAATTTATTTTTGATTGGGTGCTTAAATCAAGCCAACTTCACTAAAATGTTGATTGAAATCATATTCATCATTTTTAATAAAGACCATGTCAAATGATATGATAAATATTCAACTCCTCAAGTCCAAAAGATGGGTTTATTGAACCCCACGAGAATTGTAAAGTACCCCTCATGCTTGCTTTATATAAAGAGCGAAGACCGCTTTTGCGGTCTGAGAAGCTTGAATCCATGTAACTCATTGGTTGAACCCACGACATCAACCCAAGCAAGACCTTTACATATTGGAGTTGAGGCCATTATGTCAAATTTATATTTTAACATGGTGATATAATATTCTAATGTTGTAAAGACAAACCTTGACACGACCCAAGCTCCAAAAATTAGGTTGGACGAAAAGAGAAACCCAACTTTCCTTCCTCAACCCTTTTGATCCTTTAATACTTTAGGTACTATAGATGGGTTCACTGGATTTCATTGGGTTTTTCTACTATGATTGATACTATCAGAAATTGAATGGATTAAATTAAAAAGCAACTGTACAATTGTATTCTCAACTGGAGTGAAGACATTTTTTCAAAACTAGAGAATCATTTGATGGTGAGATTGAAAGATCATAGTATGTCTTTGAACCATATAATGCACACTCAAAAATGAGAATTTGAAGGGTGTGTGACTTCAAAGTTAAATAGAATTTGGGTAAAATTTTATAAAATGAAAGTGAAGATGCTCAGCAATGTCAACACCTCTTCGTTGCAATCTTTCATGTTAAGAGTGGACTCACACATAATTATTGAGAATTTTATAAGTGAGTGACTTATCCATGTACGGTTTAGGACAAAAATTTATACATTGAAATATGAGAGGTGTTGATACATCGATCAAGATCAAAATACATACACTAATGGAACATGAACAAGAGAACACAATCCAAAAAAATAAAACATGATAACATACTTCCAAATACAATAAATACTGCATAGTACATGTGTTGTATTTGTAAGTATTTATTGTATTTTCAAGTATTTGTAGAATTTTTGTGTTTTGTTCATAGGTATTTTGATATTTGCACAACTCGAAATTGATATTTTCTTTTTCTAGAAGATGTATATTATAAGTCTCAATATTTGAACTTCACAGTTCAAAATCTAATTCTTCACGGATTTTCCGTTATTTACGTTTTTGATACATCAGGGACCACAAAGTCGTTACTTGAGCACTAAAGGGTTAACCCTTAAAGGGCCAACCGACCCCTGTGGGGTTGATGGATGATTGTTTTCATCCATATCTCCTTCTTCACGAACCTCTTCACCATAAAACATTTTTTTGAGATACTTTATCAAGTTGTTCTATCCAACGGTTGGATTTGGTGTTATTAATGTACAATCACCTATAGAAAGTAAGGTAACCCCACAATCCTCCATTCTCTAAAATACTATCAAACTCACTACAATGATTTGCCAATCACCAAATTTTTTCCATAACACAGCTTGTGTATGATGCAATTTTGTGCCAAATTTGGTGCAAGGAAGATGATAAGAAGTTGCGATAATATCAATTTTCCAACTTTTTGTCTAATGTGAAAAAAAGTGCATATCAATTACGCAAAAGCTTCCAAGGATCCAATTTTTTTATAGAAGGTAGAAGTCACAGTAAGGAACAATATGGTGTTATAAAAAAGAATGGTATTCCTAAGTATTTTTAAATTAAATGGTGACCACATGCAATTCAAATTTAAAAGATTAAGGCCAAATTTTAGTTTAGTTATATAACAAAGTAATTAGCCTACTTTTGTCACTTTTTTCATGAGATTGTATTGTCACAGTCAGGAACAATATAATGTCATAAAAACAGTGACAAAAATAGATCAATTAATTTATTATATAATTAAACTAAAATTTGGCCTTACATTTTTAATTTTGAATTGCATGCGGACACCATTTAATTTAAAAATACTTAGGAATACCATTCTTTTTTATAACACCATATTGTTCCTTACTGTGACTTCTACCTTCTATAAAAAAATTGGATCCTTGGAAGCTTTTGCATAATTGATATGCACTTTTTTTCACATTAGACAAAAAAGTTGGAAAATTGATATTATCGCAACTTCTTATCATCTTCCTTGCACCAAATTTGGCACAAAATTGCATCATACACAAGCTGTGTTATGGGAAATTTTTGGTGATTGGCAAATCATTGTAGTGAGTTTGGGAAGCGATTTAGTGAATGGTGGATTGTGGGGTTACCTTACTTTCTATAGGTGATTGTACATACTTCTTTAAAATTATAAACGTGTAAGTATGTGAAATTTTGATCAAGCCAAAATTGCGTTGACTTTAGTTCCAAAGCGGTCATGCAAAAATGAGGTCATAGATTTAAGGAACACAAAAATTTCAAAAAATCACCATATCAAGAGCATCTCATTTAAAATCCGATTCAACATTTTTTACTAAAAAATTATTAATATTTTGTTTGTAATCAAATTTAGAAGGAATTTTTAATTTTTACTTTCAAATTTTATAATAAAATATTGGTGATAGTATTGGTGAATCTAACCATACGGATGGAATCTAAAATTTAAAATCTACAACTTTCATTAGTATATTGATTCCAAAATATTCCTCCAAACAATACTTTATAATGGTTTTTATCAAATTGTCAATTCTAGGGACACCTTGTGACCTTTAGGGGTTAACCCTTAACCCTTAAACATCAAGAGGGCCTGGGCGGGGCAGTCCTGAAGGCATCTAAATTTTCAGAAAAATAAAAATAAAAATAAAAAATGGAAAAACGGCTCTCCTGGGCACTGCTGGCCAGCATTGTAGTACTGCGGCACTATAGCACTGTAGCATCTCAGCTGCCCCGACCTCAAATCTTGTTCATATTGATAACTTTGATTGCTTACTAATGATTTCACAATCTCTCAAATGAGGCGCAAATTTGCAATCTAGATCGTTTTTTCAGTAGCTTTCCAACGCACCAATCCACGCTTGATTTGGTTGAGAAAATCTACTTTTTTCTTCATTATTCTCTCATAACTAAGCCCATGGGGCTTACTTTGACGTTTAAGGGTTAAACGTCATTGAGGTGAATTGGGGCAGCCCAAAGGAATCATCCCTATAATTTCTAATCATGGCAGTAGGGTCCAACATGGAAAAACAGAGCCCGGGGATGGAATGCCAGAATCAATAGAGTTATCCTTAAAATCACCTTGTGTTTGAATAAGATACCGTGAATTTTGCTTTAATGTACTATTATTTGTTCACTCCAAATAGTTAAAAGGTAGGGAAGAGATTAGTGGTCTCTCATTATTAGGTGTGTAAGAGCTTGGTGGTCTTCAAACTCATGAAAAACTAGTTTAGCCGTCTTTCTTGACGACTAAACTAGTTTCCCTTGAATTTAGAGACCACCAAGCTCTTACACACCTAATAATGATAGACCACCAAGCTTTTCCATACTTTTTAACTATTTTGGAGTGAACAAATAATAGTACATTAAAGCAAAATTCACGGTATCTTATTCAAACACAAGGTGACTTTAAGGATAACTCTAATGTCAGTTTTGAAAATTGGGGCTTCTATGCCAGAATGTGAGCATGCCATCAACACAAGAGGTGTCAAGTTGCCATGCCCACCCATGTAGTGATACCTTGGTATCCACTCGTCTGAGCAAACCAATCCTTCTATTTTTGATTAACGCAAAAGTCGCTTACAGTCGCCAAGTCAAATTTGAAACTATTTCAGCCCACGCCTCGCCCTGCCCTCGATTGCATACTACTTACTGCCCAAAAGTATCCCCTCCTCCCCCGGTGCATTCCTTCCATCAAACTCATCTCCTTGCCAAATCAGGCGGAAATGGAGAATCTAGCTTCGCTATTTCAACACCTTTCGAAAGCATCAATTCTGTTTTTTTTTGTTCACAAAATCTCATTTTTTTCTCATTATTAGAGAAATTCGCAAAGTCTGTGGATCATCCATCCATAGTTGCATCCCCCGTCCTCTATTTTATAGATATCCGAAATCTCATTGACACAAGCTCAAGAGAGGTGTGTTGGGCTAGGATTAGAAGCTCATAAGGCCCTCTTTACATTAGAGGCGAGAAGCCGTAGAGAAAACCTCACAGGCCATGGCTCATCCTTGAGAAGCCAACCTTTGAACTTGACGGCTTTTGGATATAGTGTAAAGTGAGAAGGGGTCACAGAATAAAGTGCTGAATTTTAAAAATAAAATTCTTACATATTCTTAAAAAATAAAAAATGATTGGTTGTGAGAATTTTGGCCAAACGGCCTCCCGGATTTTGCGTTAGACCCACCTCTTGAGGTGGGCTTGACGCAAAATCCGGAGGCCTTGAAAAATGTGCACTTTTGTTGCCACGAAGGACAAAAGTGTTGTCCATGTCATTTTCTCCTCCTTCCGTCCCTTGAACTGAATATTTTGGGTGTAAAGTGACATTTTTTGGTCTTCTCGGTTTCTAGGCCTCCCATTGGTTGAAATTTCTCTCCTCACGGCTTCTCGTCTCTAGTGTAAAGAGGCTCTAAGGCTCTTGGGGCCACGAAGTTCAAGGTTCAAGCCTTGGCGGCGGCTATATTGCGGTCATGTGGTTTATTAACGGACGGGCTCCAACACCATTCCCGGTGGCGCGCCTTGACATGGGAGCAAACCCAGTTACCCAAGTTTAATTTTCAGAAATATAACTCATCCGGTTTTTATTTTTGAAACCTGACACTCCTACTTTTATTGTCTTATGAGCCAGAATCTTGACTGACGTAGTACCGAAAGCTTGAGATTTCACGACTTTACGAATTTCTCTATTGTCTCAAAACTAAGCCCATGGGGGCATGAGAGCTTTCTATAAGTTAGTTGGCTTTCTAATTCTGGTGGCCTCCACCCGGCTCATGTCTTATGTCTTGGGTCAAGTTTGCTATAATCTGAGTCAGCGTCCACCTCAGCTCATTACGTGGCAAGTCGCAGGTGCAGTCTCCGAAGCAGTCAGGGGAAGGCAACGGCGTCAACCTCTAAAGCACAGCGGTCGAGCTGCGGCAACTTTTTGTAGGCTCTCGCAACGCCCAAAGCTATGGTCGAAATCACGGCAGACGACAGCAATGGCCACCCTCCCCGGTACGTCGCCGCAATCTCCGCGTTCTCCACTCTCTGGAGACCTATCTTCGGTGCAGATTGGTGCAATATGGCCTCGGATTGGATTTTCTAGGGCTCTGGTTTGCTCGAACAGCCATTTCAGAAAATTCAGTTACTTTTTCTCGCATACCAATTCGGGAAACCTCTTGCTGTCAGTTGTATCCCGAAAACACGGAATTTAAAGCGATGGAAAGTGAATTGGAGCGAGGATGAAATGCGCATTATTAGGGTTTTAATTGCCAGGGTTTACTACCTCTTCCTTGCTCGATGCTTCTACTCTTCCTTTCTGGCGTGAATTTTAGAATTAGGATCGACTACAGATCGTCAATTCGTGTATCGTAGGCTTTTCCGTCTCGTTATGATGTTTCGGTGTTTGATTCAATCTTCGCTATGTGACAATTGGCAGAAATGAGCCACTGATTTTGGTTTTCGGATGCACCGATGGCTGTGTTGTGTAGATTAGGGGGAAGCTGCTCATTGAACCAGTCGATCGTTTTTATACTCTAGACGACGGCAATGGCGGTATCTGGTCATGGGAGAAGGATTTACTAGTGATTCGATCGTAGGACATGATCTACAGTGCTGGTGACAAGATGGAGATCATATAGAAGAGCGAAGCTTATGTAATCTGGTGGTCTTTCTGGAGGCTGAAAAGTGCAACATCTACATTAATTACTCGTCTTAGCTGCAGTGGTTCTTATGCCAGGCACGAAGGCGATATCGTTTGTGATTATTCAACCCTTGGCCCAAATTCTCAGGGTTGAGGCTAAAAGCAAGTTCATGGGGAAGTGATTGGAGCTTGGTGCTAAGTGTATCTACTGATGACTGAGTTCTCTCTTCGAGGTACGTTCTGCTGGACAATTGTCATGCTGCGCATTTAGTTTCAGTTTAGAGACTTGATTGCAGCCCAAGAGGGTTCAAGATTGACCTAACGAAAGTTCGATTATTACCGGTGGCTGGTATATCATGATTTTGTAACATATTCTGCTTGTATTGATTTTTCCTGAAATCTTTTACCGCAGATCTCTCCACCATGGATACACAACAGGCACTTGATGCCCTCACGGATCACATGGCCATTTATCATCGGTCGGCTGGGCGACTGAAAGCAATGAAGCCTCCTGATGTTGATATGAGAACAAATTTCAAGACAGGGGCTAAAAACGGCAACACCGTTAGGCAGAAAGTGATAGAGTGGCTCTCTGGACTGAGTACATCCCAGAGGCAAGCTGCCCTTACCATCTTTGATAGACCGTGGGTCATGCTTTTGTTACAAATGCAACAGAAATTGAATCAAAACGGACCTGGGAGCTTTATCATTCTTCCAGACATGCCAGCTTCAAGTATTTCAGTACCATCTAACACGGAATCAGTTTCATCCCATCCTTCAAAGCATCCGAAAGGGAAGGATAAGAAAGGGAGGGCCAACTCCAATACCAGGCGTGTTCGAGCCTCAAAAGTCTCAAAGATGAACATTGGGGATAACCTGGAGGACAACCGGAAGATGGACACAGAATCTGCAGGAACGTTGAAACTTTCAAATGGAAATGTCCTACTTTCAGACAGCATTATTCTTCCAGGATTATGTTACAGGAAAGCGAATGGTCTTTTGGCAAGACTGAAAAATCAGCTATCAGCTGAAGAGAAGCTTTTCAAAGGTGTTCAAATATTCAGCTCACAAGATGGGGAGAAAGGTCTTATCGGTTGTGGATCTCAACCTACACTTGACTCCCTGACGGTATCAAGGGAATTGGCTGAAAATTTGGACGTTTTTTTTGAAGTCATGGAGGAAATATCTTATGGAGAATTCCTTGAGCATCCCTTGGGATTGGTGACATCACCTTGGGAAGAGACACCGTGGTTACAGGTACCTCCCCTGTTCTTTGGAAGGCTTGATTTGAGCGGAATGTTCTTGGTTTTCCATACGATTATCTTTCTCTCTTTCTCGAAATTGTCCACGGGCTGGTTGTTATTTTCTTATCTAAGCCTTAATTGCTTGGTCCTCTTCCATGATGTAGGCCTTGCTTGACCATGATTTGTAAATTTCCAGTGCTTTGTTGCATATTACTCTGAAGCACCTCACTGAATTGGACGGTGTGTGGTCTGATTTTGGCATCTAAGAGTACTTATTTTGTGAAATAAAAATGTATTTGTAAGTGCTGAAGACACCCAGCTCTGTATACTGATTATACCCTAAACACGAATGCACGTTATTGGACGTGGGTGTTCAAGTCTTATTTTCCAGAACTCACAAGATTGGAGTGTGGCAGGTCCAGGGTTACTACAGCATTGCAGCTTTTATTGCTAACAAGTTGGAGATAGCCATCTGGTCATCTTACACCTTCTCGATGGGCAGTAAACGGGCCTCCAAAAACTCGTGGAGCAGCAAGACGAATGAATCATTGAGGCCAAATCGGATTCCGGGAAGATGTATTGATGTTCTTGAGTCAGCAGCAGTTGCTCAGAGTTTACATGGTAGGAAACGAGGCTGCGTTGACTGGTGGGACAGGGTGGGTAACGATGTGAAAGAGAAAACTGTTCGTGCTGCTCTGGTAGCTGCAACCAAATCAGAGGTGGGTAAATGGTGCTAAATGTGATCATCTTATGGTTGGCGGGCGAAACTCAATATGCTCAAAGTTTTTATTATCCCTGGGGCACCCAGCTTCATTAGTTTCATTGCACTTGGCTCAACACGATAGTACGCAGCTGAGAAGGGCCTCAATTGGAGCTGTCTTTGATCCTGTATGCCCATTAGTCATGCTTTCACTTTTGGTGTGCAGGTCATGAACGCAGTTTCATCAGCTAGAAATGCAGCTCGGAATGCCAAACCTGCAAATAGACCTCTTGAGTTGTTAAGGTTTAAAAAACATAGAGGAAGTAGCCTGAAGTGGACCAGTCTCTCGGACACTGAGGCGGATCAATATAAATCAAATCCACAAAACAGTTCAATCACTCCAACTCTGTCACCTCTGCTTGCGGGCTTGGCGGCACTGAAGGAAGTCGCTGAGTTGCGTGTTTTATCAGGTGGTGCAAGCTCCCCAGTTACAGGCAGTAGTGATCTGTTCTTTAGCTATTTGAAATCTGTACTCACATTGTCAGATCGAATTGCAAGGAGATCGAGAAATGTATTGGCAAGAGTGATGAACGAAGCTGTGGAGTTTGAACTCCTTGAAGGAGAAGTAGGTGCGAAATCAATGACTACTGAAAGTGCCAGAGTTGGGGAGAACAAAGGGAGCAAAGATAAGAAAAAGAGGCGAAAACGGAGCTCAGTGCAAAAGATTGTGCAAGAGGGAAAGGATTTGGCGGACTTGGAGTGTAAATCCCCTGAGGTAGATGCCTCTCTCAATCCGTGACACTTGACTAAATTTATTAAGAGCAACATTTTAAAACTCAATGATGTCAAGGAAATAATTTCGAGGTCTGCTTGGATAGGGTAACTTTGAGGACTTCTTTTTGAAGCGATGGTTAAGTAGAGAGATCACAAAAATATGTACAAAAGAGCTGGTTGTAGGGCAGGTTTTCCAGTATGGTGTTGTCGAAGACCTCCATTCCTGCCTCGTGATCTAGTGCAGCTGTGATATTAGGATTATGGATTGTTTGCGAAAACGTAAATGTTTTGCAGTCACCCACTTGCGGTTGGTAAGTAATTATATTTAGCATATGGTTATTTGATCTTTTGATCTAATCAGGTAACCTTACAAGAGCCAAGCACCGGCAATGATAGTATTTTCATGTTATGTCTTTACAGGAGGGTGAACTAGTTAAAAAAGAGGATTTGAAAAGGACTGTCCCGCAGTTTCAAAGGGCGAAACTCTCAAACGAGATTGTAGGAAGCCCTGAATTGCGTGCGGGAAACATTCAGAGCTCAAAGTCTCCAATTCGGAAGTCAAAGACACACAAGCTTGGAAAACCCACGCAGGGAGGAGCTAGTGTGGATACTACTGGCATGTATGAGGATAAACGTCAGTCTGAGAAGTGTGAGATGAACGGTACTCATAAAATGGATGATGAAATTTCTGATTCAAAGCCTGTCACAAACTTCTGTCACGGTGATGTCGATAGTAATAGTACCACTCTACCTCTCTATAGTCCTGTTGAGGTTTGCAGTGGCCTTTGTGACAGTACCCCAGAGCCGATTAGGGATAATGGAGATCGAGTTGTTTCTGATGCTGACGATGAGCTTCGTGGATCAACAGTCTCCAAAACTTTGGACTCATTCGATGCTGTAGAGAAACCGAAGCTTCATGATCGAAATGGACATTCGAGGCTGTCTGATGAAGTGAAGACCCGCGTATTGTCACCAGTTGGGGAAGAGCCCACCGTCGGTCTAGCTGGATCTGAGGTCTTCGAAGTTTCCACTGGTGGACACAACCTGGAAGAGCCAGCGGATAATGTAGAAAAATGTGGTCGTGATTTACAAAGCATGGAACATACGGCATTACAGCTTCGTTTTGGAACGATAGATGTCATTGCGTCTGATGTACAGGTTCCCGTAAATCTGAAGTCGTCGACCACACCGAATGCCTCGGCTCTTCAACGGACAGTACCAGACCTGCAGCTGCCCAAAAGAGAAGCTTCAGAAAATGGCCATAAATCAAGTGGCTTGAGTGCACCGAGGATTGAAGAGAAGGAGGGCGGGATTGCCACAGCTGACATTGGAGCGACATCAGAGCCAGTACATGACTCCAATACCAGGCGGTCTGGGCTTCGGTCACAAAGTTTGCCCTCGGGGGTTTGCACCCCAGGTATTCAGCATCCTTGCTACCAACAACCAGACTCTTAGTGTGCTGGAATTATTCAGTGCTGTAAGCTTGTTTCACTAAGGTGTCTTCAAAATATGATCACGAACCGTCTATTTGACCCATTAATATCACAAGGTTAGTCTTCTCGTAGTATATTTTGTCACTGATTGTCAGTTCCTGTGATGCGCAGGAAAGCTGTTCACGTCACGGCCTACACCAACATTCTTTCCGCATGAACCTGCCGTAGTTCATAAGGGTGGGTCACTACGATCCCAACATAATCCTCCTGCCTTTGCTATGTTTTATTCTCATGAATGGCCTGGCTACTCGCAAGTTCGGGTATCAGGCAATACTGTGCGTCCGACAGCTTCAGAACGACTCCACCTTGATGTTGTTCATGACTGGCCCAAGCGTTTGAGTGCCTCTTCGGTGTCTATCTCCAACACTGCCCCCGCCCCTGGAAGCCTTGATTGGCCCCCATTTATTACCAATGGGTACGGTCTTACTTCAGTGGTTGGGTACTCTGACTCAAATGATCCTAAAGTTGTCACTCTCTCTCCATTTACCTCCTCTCCATATGCATCAAGGACCCCTCCGAACGGGAAAACAAGAGTAGGGGATGATTCTGAGGTTGAAGAGCGCCTGTACGACACAGACCTTGAAATCTTTGAACCTTATGCAGGCGATTTTGAAGATTTCGATGGGTATGTGGTTTCTGAAGAAGAAGGAGAACGACAAATAGAGGACACTGCGCACATGAAAGCAGAAGATTACAATCAGTTCTTTGGTGGTGGAGTGATGTACTGGAACTCAGCGGACTACACAGGAATGGGTTATTCTCGACCTGGTTCGATGAGTTCAGATGATAGCTCATGGGCGCGTAGGGAGGCAGATCTTGGTGCTGTTCTCGATGATATAGTCGGTATTCATCCTCTCCAAGGTTCATACAGAGGCAAAGGGTCAACAAATTCCAATCTTTCTAGTACCTCTCCTTCTCAACCTTCCACTTCTCTTCCAGTATCCTTTGACCAGCTAGGGGCTAGCCAAGTTGGTCCACGTGTCTGTTTGACCAGATCTACAGGAAGCGACTTTTCAGTGAATTATGGGTCTATTTCCGATGATTCTCAAGCAGCTGGGCCAAATGTGGGTAATACAGTGGCAGTAGTTGATGGCATCATGAGTGATGGATTTATGCCGAGGTTACGTCCTATTGTGGTGGTGAGAGATCCTGGCCTATCCAGGTCCATGGTGAAGAATGAAACTGTTCGTCTACGAGAAGCACGTAGTCCTCACATCATTTCACGGGGAGTTCAAGACTTTTCAGGGGGCAGACGGCGGCGGCCCTCTCCCCCTGTCATTCGTCATTCTCCACCTCCCCCTCCACCTTCGCCAGTTGCTGGCCCAAAGCGTAGAAAGGGGTGGATGTCTGCCAGGTCCGGGAGCTCGAGTCCGCGCCACTGGGGTCTTACAAGTTGGTGGAACAAGGACGACGTGGACAACTTTGACGTTCAAGCAGTGAATAGGGATAATGTTGTGGGAAATGGAAGAAGAAGAGGGGTTTTAGCAAGCACCCCGCCAATACGCCCCATTTCTGGAGCTGTGCGAAGGGAACATTTGGTAGCCATGCCCCCATTGACCTTGGATCAGGAGCACATGGTACGTATCTTTCATTTGGACCTCCATCTACTTCCACGTCATGTTACGCTCTATGTGATCGTTCTTACTCTCTGCGTGTTTAAGAGAAGAATCCTCAATGATCCCAGCCTTTTTGGTGTTCTGCTGCTGTTGGTTTCTTTCATGAAAAGTATGCAATGTGCTTGTTGAAAAATGGCAGTTGTCTAAGTTCGAGCTCATCATCATGCGACATTTCTCATGGGTGTGCAGGCTGACGAAGCCTTGATAATGCAAAGTAGTGTATTATATAACAAGAATCCTACTCTTCATCTTGCTATCACACTTTTTTATACAGCTCTTCACAAGGAGATTGAAACGTTCTGCGTACAGGTCTGCGACTCATTCGGGACTTTGCTAAATTTTTATATTGAGCTTGATTTCATTATAGACTGTCGAACTTCAACAGGGCTAGTTGTGTTTCTAGAGCTAGTTACTAAATACAAATAGTTTGTAACGGCTCATTCAACCCATCATTTTGCGACCTCAACTTTAATCATGGAGTAATCACAGCCTGATAGAATACTATTTTCACTACAGGTTGCTGCAGAGAAAAGATTGCGGATGCCCTTTATCAATACGGCAGTGAAGAAGGTGGCACACTCCCTGCAAGTCTTGTGGCCAAGGTCGCGGGCAAAGATATTTGGTTCAAATGCTACCGGTTTGGCTCTTCCAACTAGCGACGTTGATCTTGTTGTTAGCTTACCTCCTGTGAGAAAGGTGCGTTCAACACTGATGCCTTTAAGCTTCAGATTATTGAGTTTAACTGCAGAAATTTCCTACAACGATCAGATGTAATTTAGTTTGAAGATTTTTATGATTAAATAGGACCAGATATTGACATTTTACATTGTATTGCAACTTCACTGTTGCCATATGATTGTGTCTCATGTAGGCGCGGGAACCAATCAAACAAGCTGGAATATTGGAAGGGCGAATCGACGGGGTTAAGGAGACTTGCTTGCTGGTTAGTGTGCCTTGGCAGTGAATTGATCCTTTTATGTATGCTTTGACGACGTCTCTGAAAGCGGACTAATCTTCCAAGGAGTTTTTGATAGAATGAGTGACCTTATTTTCTGAAAAATGACCTCTTTATGCTTGTTAGGGATTGTTCATACTCACTGTGGAGATTGTTGGATCACAGCATGCAGCACGCAACCTTGAAGATCAGGATTGGGTTAAGTCCCTGCAAGTTATTGAGCACACGATGGTACATAATACGACCACTTGCTGATTCCATGGCTGTTTCTCCCCTTCCTGGTTTGTATTATTTTTTTGCTATGTGGACTCTTGATTCCTCTTGTTCCTTTCATTGCACGTATGGTTTTTGTGTTCATATGTTAACTGACAATTTTGCAGGTTCCAATCATACGATTAAAGGCTCACATTTTACCGCATCAGTGCCAGTTGGGTGACATTTCTTTGAGCGTGAAAGAGACATGTCCTATGGGTACAAGCAGCGATGCACTAGATGGTTCACCAACTAGTCAAGGCTCTGGAGATTCTGCAGGAAAGGAGGGTCTGTGGGGTTCTGAGAAAGATCGTCAAATAGTCCGTCTTGATATCAGTTTTGAAGCTCCGACCAATACAGGCCTTCGTACTTCTGAATTGGTAATTTTTCCCTATACTGCTTGATTTTATGGTTGATGTTCTGTGTGGTCTTTGTATGCAATCACATTTAGCAACTGTATTGATACCTCTGATCCGTGATTCGTTTTTCGGCGCATCACATGCAGGATTGAGGTTTTCAGTTACTGTGTACCATGTAATCTATCTGATGCGGTGAACGCCATGACCAGGTTCGGGAGCTGATGGGGCAATTTCCTCCTTTGACACCCTTGGCGTTAGTGCTGAAGCAGTTCCTTGCAGACCGGAGCCTTGACCATGCCTACAAGGGCGGTCTCAGTTCATACTGCCAGGTTAGCTGTCACATCAATCCCCTTCAGACGCTGGCTAAGCATCTTATAAGCTGTTTTTACGAATTCTTTGATTGATTATTATTCTTTGTAATTAGTTTTGTAGGTGCCACTATTATATGATCTTTTGTGACGCTTTCAGCTCTCTAACTAGTGCCAATATATGCTAAGTGCATTGCGAAGTAGAATTAAGACGATTTCTATCATTTGCTTGTCAGAGATGTCTTTTAATTTCTCACTTGGCGTTTACTTAATGAGTTTGAATACTGATGATAGTCTCTTGAAAGCTCATGAGTACGTAATGATGTCAAGGTTCGCATTTTGCCCTCTTTTATCCAATTTTCCATTCCCTCTCTCTCATGGGGTGTTCAACCATTTCCTCAGGTCTTATTGATTACACGTTTCCTCCAGCACCAACAGCATCTTGGACGACCTTCTTCAAACGAGGTTGGCTCTCTTTTTTTGACGAATGGCTTGTATTGCATTTTTTCTCAACGTTCGATGCCACCGTCCTTATCTACTCTTTCTAGTTACTCTAGCATTTTCTGTTCAAGGTTCACTCATCATCACTTAACAGGACAAGGTCTGATAAGGTTATATAGTTCACTTAATCAAACTGTTCTAACTCTTGCTTGGTGGTATCTGACACAGAATCTCGGAAGCTTGTTTATGGACTTTCTTCAATTCTTTGGGTAAGCCTGCTGCTCACCACGTTCCGTAGTCTATTTTTTATTATTTTTATTATTTTTATTAGTTTTTATTAGTTTTTTCAAATAGGAGTTCAGAATTTTCAGGTGTCAGAGCAGAATATATGTCTATCGAAGCTTGACTATATAGCACGCATTTTAGCACGCATTTTAGCACGCATTTTAACATGCATAACTTGCTTGATACTCCTTTTTGAAGATACGTTTTTGATCCTCGAAGTATGTGCGTCCGTATTCGGAGTGGAGGAAAGTATGTAAGCAGAGATCGTGGTCCTAGGTATGTATTTGGTCCCCTTGTAACTGTACCCGTGCATTTTAACACCTAACTGCAGAGTACATTCCAATTTAATTTTTCTTATGTCTGCACTTGTTAACAGCTTGCGCACATTCATGAAGCAGAGAATTGGCTGTTACACCTGAATTTTTGATATTTTATTGTCACAGTCTATGGTGACAATAGGGATGCATGTACATATGTGGTGCACAATCACCAGGGTATATTAAAATCAGAGGCCGTTGTTTTGTTGCAGTATTGATCCTTTGTATATTGAAGATCCATTCGATTTTGAGAATAATGTTGGCAGCACCTGTTTCCGCATTCAGCAGATTGTGAAGGTACACTGAGGGATTTTGTCTAGCATTTCATAGGTTTTCAGATCTGCTTGCAGTTTTCTTCTGTACAAGAGTGAATATCTTCCATGCTATTTGGCAATGCTTTGGTTTCCTACTATTATGTGAAGTTTTATGCAATAGCCTTAAGGCCATGTGGTGTACTTATTAACAGGCATGTTTCATTTTCATGCAGCATGAGGTAGTAGAGTGTAATGGTGCGGAATTGACCACAAATTGATCAATCTTATGTACTGGAGTTAAGACTTGTATTCCATGAAGCTTTACATGGTGCAGCTGCTTCCTTTTATATATTGCAACTGCAGAACTAAGAGTGAGTATTTTATGTTGAACAAGTTATATATGTTTTATGTTGCTTGAATCAGGCTTTTGCAGATGCAGTCTCCATTTTAGAGAAAGAGCTATTTGAAGCATCTGCTACAGACGTGAGCAAAGGGGAAGACAGCTTTAATTTATTACAGAAAATTATACCCAGCTTCGTTGGCAAGTGACGGTGTGATTGAGGACAGCCTGTTCAAGCTTTGAAATTCTGCCGCGGAATACGTAATGGCCAGGTAATTAATGCCTTCACAACTTTATATTTCCATATATGTTGCCATCTACAAGGTGGAAGTATCTGTTATCTAGTCTTGGGCGGAATTAGGTATGTCCACCTTTTAGGTGTGTGAGGAGGACATTACTCTGCATAGACTCCAATATTATTGCCAGAATCTCGTTGTGGTGAGTGACAAATCAAGTACTTATGATATGGTTGGTGTCCGGTGTACGGTGCTTGTTTTGTTTAAGTTGAACGTATTTCCATTTACATGTACGAGAACTACCAAGTTCACTGCATTCCTCGTATCTAGTTTTAGTATATCGTGAAGTCCAGTCTGATGGAATTATTTCGTAATCTTTCGATACCTATCATGTGTACTATTTAGCAGGTACCAATGCCTAAATATCAGGACGTGACCTGGAGAACAATGAGCCCTGAAATATTCCAGTCACATCCACAAACGTCTGTCCTATACTGGTATGGATCTACACCCCCATGATCTCTCAACTGGCAGAAAAATATACACCAATTTAAGCGTAGGAGTGATTCTTGAGCTGTGGAGAGATCATTTTGGGTACAAGAGCCAAATCTGTCGAGTTCAAATTTTTATCACTATTTATGAATCATCCAAAGTGTGAGGTTGTCAATCACTAGTAGACAACCCCATTTCTATTCAAAGATGCGTGGCCTTAGACAATTATTCTCTACAATTGTGTGAGGTTGATGATGCATTTGCTTTGCAGGTCTAAATGTTTGCTGGTGCACATGAGCGAGATGCCTGCTGGATCTTTTATGCAATGTGCTGCTTGAAGTTGCCAGGTATGGTTGCGTTTTTTTTTTCTCTTCCATCAACTTTTCTAGGGATAGAGAATTTGAGACTTTCTTCCCTCTCTTTGCTGTCATGCAATGTGATTGGTTTTCTCATTCTTGATATTCAAACTGAATCTTCTCTTGATTGAAGGGCATTCTGCTGTTGTGAATTGATGGCTTGCTGATGTTCCTGTTCTTTTGTAATGGCTGCAGTCTCGGAGAAGAAAACCTCCTAACTTGAAAAAGATTATATTGACCCAGTATACGACATATTGAGTTGTGCAAAGCAACTTAAAATTGTGGTCCCTCGCTTGCGAAAGAGAGCCATCTCTCTTCTTTTGTAGTACAACAGAAACATAGTGAGACACACAGTGTTATCGTTTAGTACTAAGAGTTTGATGTAATTTGAGTAATTTTCTTCTTATCATTTGGCTTTATACTTTTCATTAAGTGCTCCATCTATGTACAGTACAGACAACATTGAAAAGGCCATGTGTTCTGGCTCACCAAGATGTAAAAGATCGCCATAGAACGGTAACTTTTACCTATTATTTAAATTTCTACATGACCAACTACTGTAGTGAAAGGTTGCTTAAGGCATACCTATTAGTGACCAAGATGTGTAAACTGCAAGTACATTTTAAACTTGTTATTATCAGACTCTCCAATATCACATACCAATATCTACACAGTATATTTGCTATCGTTTACACGTGACTGGACATTTTCGACATCAATTTCTGAACTCACGAAGGTGTGAGACACTAGACTTTAGAGTGTATACACCATACTGTTTGCCGATCGTATTTCAGAAAGGTTTAAATACACTGTGTTAAAAAAGTGTCTTCAGAATGGCGATGACATCACCAAGGTGTGACCGAGAGGCGACCTGCTTCTCATCAATCTGACTGCAGATGTGTATAACTCCTCATGAGCCATTCTTTTACATAAGCATGGAATGAGCTCACTGTGGAATGAGTATTGATCCTCAATTCTTGAGATTTTTTGTGGTGGTGAAAAACCTAACTGTGGGCAGCTCCTGAAAATTTTCATACAATGAGCTATGCATCTGAATTTTTGCACACAATGAGCTAACACCCTCAAGCACACAATTGCCAAATTCATTTTACCAAATTTGAGACTAAACTTTGCATTTTCGGCATTTTCAGAAAGTTTCAAATATGGACAGCATGCCAAAAAAAAAGGTGCAACCAACTTTGAAGCTTATAATCTTACTATTGAAGAACCCTGAACGGTTGAAAATTTGTAGGTGGTAATAAATTCAAGTTGCTTGAAATATCCTACGATTGGATTGGTCAAAAAGGTCATAGATCAAAAACTATATGTCGTTTTGTGAGAAGGGGTACTTTGGAGTGTTTGGAAAGGAACATAGTTGTGGTCCTTTAGGGGTTAAGTGCACTAGGCCAAGGGTGTTACCCTGAGGTTGCGTCCCAAAATGCAGGGACCCTTGACCAGAGAGGGCTTCTCCTATATAAAGCATAGGAAAGATTTTTTCATGGGAAATTTCTGTTGGTGCATTCTACCGCTGTGGAATCAACATATTCTGATCGGTGCCTTCCATAACCTGTTTGCCTCTAGTAGTGCACTAGACAAAAATAGAGATTTAACCCATTAGAGGAAATCTAAGGCCTCTAAAGAGCTGCAAGTTATTATACAAAAAAATTAATAAAAATAAAAAATAAAAATAACATACATAATTTTAACAAGAGTTGTCCGAAGTCCACTTAACCCTTTAGAGTCTAGCTTCATTCTCTAAAAACCTGGAGTTTTTGCTGTATTATATTTTCTACATCCATTTATCGATAATAGAGGTTCTTTATTTTGAATTGAATCGTACAAAAATAGACTCAAGTCTCTAATAAGGAATTTTTTGGAATTCAAGGGATGCGTGGATCTCCAGATTATAATGAATATTTCTACCATATATTGTGATATAAATTGTGTGGAACACTAGGATGCCTTACTTCAACATTCTATAGATTCGCAAGTGAATATGGATAATTTTTGCAACCGACTACAATTCAGCAAATACATAACTTGCCAGGATTCCATACTAACGTCACACAAGTTCAATAAATTCAACAAATTTTAATCATGTATAAGTATGCGTTGTTGTCATGGATTTTATATACTAACTTACATTTTAATATTTTTATTTATCAAAACTAAGATTAGAACATACAAAGCCGACCCTACAAACATTCTTCACAATAATACATATTTAATTTATTTATTTACTCCATGGAGGCAAAATACAGGGTTTATATGTATGTACGCTTGGAAGTGAAATTGCATTGGTTGCCATACGTATACGTTGTATTTTCAACTTTACTTACAATGCTCCGAATGGTACAAAATTATATCATTGAAACATGTGTCTTTGTAAGCAAAAAAATCTGAACTCCACATTACAAAAGTAGATTCGTTACGGATTTTGAAAAATTCAAGTTTTACATACACTACACTAATTATTCCATTTGGTGCATGTGGTACTAATTCCAGAAGCACGCACTATTTTGTCAAATCTCAAAATTAGTGAATGCTAATTTTTTTACTAAGTGGCTGAAATCTTCATATCACATTGATTCTACATCATAATGATATTTAGTATCATCTCCACTAATTTCCCACGCGCACTGTAAACCCCCTTCACTAAATGGAATAATTAGTGTAGTGACCACCCAGTGGTTACCTAGGCCCTAAAGGATTAAACAAAGGGACATGCTATAAAATAGATCTTATTTGGCCCTTTAATGTAAATTCCATTGTTGACCCAATTGCAAATTTGATATTACTTTAGTCCTTTACTAAATAGAAGATAGATAGAAACTCCGGCCTTTTTCAAGGCTGGCGTGAATAAAGTGTTTGTTTGTAATATTAATGACCTAGTGCCCACCGGACAAAGGGCCATTGGAGTCCTTTACTATAAAATCCTTGGACCCAGTTGATGACCTAATTTGGTTCAATTTAGCAAATTGGGACAAAATTATTGAAATGGACCTTACTTGGCCCTTCAATGTAAAGCCTATTGTAAAGCCCATCATTGGCCCAACTGCAAAGTTGATATTACTTAAGCCCTTTACTATAAAACCCTTGGACCCAATTGGTGATGCAATTTGGTTTAATTTTGCAAATTGAGACAAAGTTATTGAATTGCTAACTATGGAACGAAGTGCTTTTCCTTTTCTTAGAGACCTTGTAACAATGATTGTAAATTGTCTCTAGCCTCGTTGTTAAAACTGTAGTACCATGGGTTCTATGGCACTTGCCCTTCTTACTAGTCTTGATACCTATTTATAAAATTCTTGGAAAGGTTTAATGTACTGTACAGTCAAATTGAATAAAAAAATGTTGCAAGCCCTTCCAAATAGCCTCCATCCTACCATGTCAAGCAAGAGCCCTTTAAACCAAATATATCCTACATTCTACTTATGACTGGTCCACTAACTATTTGGAAGACACATTTAGTGTGAACACTTTTAGTTGAAAGACTTTCCAAATATAGATTTGGAATTTTGATTGATCTCAAGAGTTCGAAACGACCTCCTTGAAGGACGTGAACACAAATGCAAGCAAAAAATCCTACTCCTATCCCACATTAAGCTTCCTGTACCCTGAAAATAGATGACTTAATTAGTCCAATGGTGTGGACCTTGAGCACAACGGTGTGGACCCTCAGCCAATAGGAGTCGTAGTTTGAGCAAACAGGAAACTTAACCCCTAAACGTCCCATAGGGATAGTAAATACATTTTCGTATAATTGGCATTTGCTACCAACAAGAAGTTCTAAATTAGGATCTCAATAGCTCACTAGAACCGCATTGATCTAAATTTCAACTTCTTTGTTGACTCAAACCCATTAAAGGTGTGGATCCATTCCAAATACAAGAAATATACGTTGTATTCTACTTGCCGCAAAGGCATTTTCAAACGTTTAGGGGTTAATGTGGGACAGATTCACAAGGCGTTGTGGAAGCTTAACCCTTTGACGCGTCAACGTCCATATTCTGGACGCTGGATGATTTCTGCCGCATCCCTTCGACACATTCTGTGATGTTTTTCATCCATCCAAAATTCTCTTGATTCTTGTGCTAGTTGACTACCATTTGTACAGTATGGATCTTCAAAATAAGATAATGTGAATTTTTGAAAAATAACAAAAGTGGTTTATGTCAAGTTTCATTCTTAGTTCAAAAAGTGAGACTTTAAACATGATTTTCCATAATAGGTAGAATTAAATAATGGAAACCATACCATCTTGTAGTGCAATTTCCTTAAAATATTTTTTGATTTTTTTGTGTTAATTTTGGATTTTAAATTGAATTTCAAGAGAAAACCTTGCAAAATTAATTAAAAAATATTAATAATAAATATGATGAATCCAACCGTACAGATGTTATCTTCACATTGACATTTACAACTTTACTTTGTACATCAACTCCATTTTTATTTTTCATCAAACATTTTAATGAATCTTTGAAAACAGTGTTGAATCGGGACGTTAAAGGGTTAATATAAGACAGAGGGAGTACTGCACAGCAATGCACTGCACAGGCTAGTTCCAGATCATGAGTCCCAGCATGCACTTCCCATATAAATTTACAGAAAACCTGCCTGTCAAGACACTTGAAAACTAAAAATCACCACAGAATACTCCACACAAGTGACGACCAGCGAGTGTCCTGAACCATCCCGTGTCCAAAACCAACAAGCTGACATAGCTTTACACATAGTATTCTAGAGCACTGCTTTGGAATCAAATGAACCCTAAAACGAAACGTCATGGGGAGTGAGAGCGCTCATCTGTTGGGTCCGAGAACTTCATTTGTCCAGTCTAGTAAACCAACAGAATTTCACTCCCTGTAAAATCATCTTTGCGTTCTCATGATTTGTCAACATAATCAATTGTGTTCTCATGATTTGTCTACCAGAAACTTCCAATATACAAGCTTTCTGGAATCATTTTCAGTAACATCCATTTTATGTTTGTATGTATAGCATTTCCTCAGACTTTCAATCTCTCAGCAAAATATAAGTCGTCCTCCTCATGAACGTGACCGGCTTTACTTGTGGACAGCGGAAACAAGACTCATGTTCATTAATATAATGCCAACATTCCAACCTTATTAAAAAGCCTACTCACTCTGCTCTATTCTGCAGGATTTATGATTTATGAGGGTCTTCAAAGAACACTCCGAAGCCGGGATTTAGGGATCGTCGAAGCATTGGTCCTGTAGTATACTAGGTTTTTAAGCCCTGTAGTACACTATACTAACCCTATAAACTCTATCGTATATTACACTGACCCCATGAACCATTTAGTATACTAGGGCTCCCCCTCCGGATGCTCTAAAGCCCAAAATAGGAAAATATAGACGGATAATGGAGTTCTTATCTACCTACTGTATGGAACTAGAATAACTGAGCTTAATCAAGGGTACTACGCACATGCCTGGATTCCCTCCGCAAACTCATATTCCAATTCTGCATCAATTTCATTCCACGTCAACCAGATGCCACACCTGCACAAGTAACAACAAATGCCCAGTTTGCACCCCACATGCAATGTACAATCCTTGCCCACAAGCTCTTCACTGCACACAAACCAAATAGCATCAATTGGAAATGAAACTAGCCAGCCACTGAGAATGTTAAATTTTAGTAGAAATTGGAATACACATCTGCAAATCCCGTAGCCCCATATATATATGCATATCCACCTTTCAAGCATAGAATACATATTGACAGCATAGCATTCAACACATTCCAAAAAATAATCCCATAAGGCTGACAAGATCGTGCCAGTACCATACATACACATGACTAGCTCCGAGAATTCATCTGCACTATCATGCGACCCACTCACTGTGAATATCGTCACAAACAATGCTCACTTTTCAATCTCTCATCAAACACAACAAAAGCGTGATCCATGGAAGACAAGCACATTGTAAAGTGCAGAGTCAAACAACACAAAAGCAGCCAATACAAAATGAAACCGGGTCTCGATGATGTTGCTTTATTAAGACAAAGAAACGCCAGCAACCAATCAGCTCTGAATGTCAGAGACTCAACAGGCACCTCATCTCGCGGACAGCCTCAAAACACCTCTGCACAGCGCATCCATTCACCCCAACACGCTGCAAATCACGCTGCTCTGGGAGGCCATAGAATGGATTCACTGCTAGACCTACTAGTACCGCAAGCAGGCAATCAAAACGAAGGGTTCCAATTCAAGGACTCACGGAGAGGAGCCATCGTCTGGCTACTTCAATTCATTCACACCGAATTAACTGACGGCGACGACGATATGACCGAGCGAGCGAGCGAGCGAGTTTGATTACGCGGCGACCTTATTCTTCGCCGTGACGGCGTTGCAAATGGTGGCGAACTCCGCGCCCTTCAGCGAAGCGCCGCCCACCAGGAACCCGTCGATGTCCTCTTGCTTCGCCAGCTCCGCGCTGTTGGCCGCGTTCGCGGACCCGCCGTAGATGATGCGCGTCTTCGACGCCACCTCGTCCGACACCTTCTCCTTCAGCCACTGCCGGATGGCCGCGTGCACCTCCTGCGCCTGCTGCGGGCTGGCCACCTTGCCCGTGCCAATCGCCCACACGGGCTCGTACGCCACCACCACGTTGCTCCACCCCGATGAGCCCACGGCGTCCGCGAACGCCTGCATCTGCTCGAACACCACGGCCGTCGTGCGGTCCGCCTCGCGATCCTCCAGCTTCTCGCCCACGCACGCGATCACGCCCAATCCCTTGGACAGCGCGTACGCGCTCTTCTGGCCGATCATGGCATTCGTCTCGCCGATCACGTGGCGCCGCTCCGAGTGGCCCTGGATCACCCACTTCACGCCCGCGTCCACCAGCTGCTCCGCGCTGATCTCGCCCGTGAACGCCCCGCCCTTGCCCACCCACGAGTTCTGCGCCGCCACTTCGATGCGCTTCGTGAGCGAAGCGATCACCTGGCTGATGTACAGGAACGGCGGGGACACCACCACGTCCACGTTGTCGTCGATCTTGGCCGCGTTCAGATCCGCCACCAGCTTGGCGATGGAGTCCGTGGTGCCATTGCACTTCCAGTTGCCCCCCACGAAGAACTTCCCCGTGCCCACCATCGCACTCACTCGCTCTGCACCGCACCAATCCTCAAATTTCAATCAAAACCCTGGCAAACAGAGTATGCGAAAACCTATGCAATAGTCACAGCAATGGCCCTGTTGATAGAATCATGCAAATTGGCTCACCTGCAGGTAGCAAAAGCGTGATGACAACAAGCTCCCACTGACGATGATTTGGCAAGTGAAGGGAGCTAGATAGTTTGCGGAATTATCCACGCTTGTGGATTGGCCATGACGAGCGGCGCGGCGACGCTACGCTCGCCGCGCTGCCTGCGCGATGACGGGGGCACAGTGGCTCCCATTACCGCGGGATCCACCCATCCATCCGCAATACGGTAGAGGGTGCTATAACTGGCCATGTTATGGCCATGTTGTTTTTTTTATTGTATGATTTTTATTTTTTTTAAATGTAATTTAACACTTTTTGAAAGCACATAGCGTAATATAGCAATGGGAGTCAACATCCTTTTGCAATGGGACCATACTTTAATTAGAATTAGAAACTAAATTTATGTTGCAATGGCACGGAAGTCCCAAAATTCATGAAATACAAATGGTATTCCTTCATTATTTAAAAAAGTGAATTTAAATGAAGATTCTCTTTCGATCCAGTTTTCAAAAGGGTGCTCCATTGCACTTCTCTATTATGTTGTGCAGATTTTAGGATTACAATTTGGAAAGTTAAAGTTCACTCTCTTCAATTTGCAAAGTTGTAAGGGTATGATTGTCCATGATTTAATCCCTAAAGGACCAAAGATTCATTGTTCTAAAAGGACAAATTCAATCAATTATATTGTGAAAAGATGTATTGTTAATTACATTATAGATTCGATCAATGTATATTTTAGTTGCGACAAAAATTTGTATCATTGGAATCAGTGAAGAACGTTGCATGTGTTGGTCAATTGAAAAACAAATAATTTGTTCAAAAAGAAGTCCATATAGGACCTACTCAAAAGTGCTAGAAGAACACGAGGCCCAATTTGGACTTCTTGGTCCTTTTGGGGTTAAATCTCTACAAGACGGAGCCATCCATTTTGGCTTGATCAATGTCTTTAAGCTTCTTTTACTCACAATCAAAAGCATTTTTTAGTATAATGCTTTTGAAGAAGTAGCTTTAATGTGAATGTGACGTTGTCTAAATGTATATTTTAAAATAATTATGGAACTAATTATGGAAATAATTATGTTAAATTTTGAATGAGTGGATTTTCAAATTGCAAGTAGCATTGAAAAACAAAATTCATAGTTTTAAATAATAATAAAATTCCAAAAAACTAATACATTGGGATAGTAAAGTTTCCGGGAAAGTTACATATCTATTACATTGAATTCCACTCAAACATCATTAATACCCTGTTTGTAAACAAATTTAAAAGGGATTTTGAATTCTAAGCTTGAAGATTCATATTAAAAAATTGATGATAGCAATGATGGATTGAAATTTATAAATACAAGATCTAGAGTTTTTATTTCTACTCCAATTTTCTACTTCAATGCTAAAATATTTCTTCATATTATATTTTATGATGGATCTTTGCAAATATTCAAAAATAGAATGACTCATTTTTAAAGGCTAAAAGTATTTCCTTGGCAAATGTACTACATAATTCTTCAATAGTGAATTCTTTCATGGGCGGATGGTGAACACTTCAACCTTTAAATCCCTCATGCAATCCAATGACATATTACCAATGAACTTTGTTATAGTGGTGTTCCATGTTTCAACATTCATCCACATATTGGATGGAAAATATCACATATTCACTATTTTGTTTTCATTCACAATCTAGAGATTTCATCCAAGATTTTTTATTTTTTAATTTCAAGTTTTTTGGCCAAAAACTTCATGGTTTCTGATCAATTTTTAGCTAGATGTTTTATTTCTTGTGCAATCCGACATCGTTTCACCCAAAAACAATGCCTTGCTTCACACACATAAAGTGGAAAACAAAAGTGGAAAAAAAAGTGACAACCTAGGCTTAAATTCAGTTTGAGCTTTCCCGGCCATGTTTGGGAGCTATGTACAGTGGAGTGCAAAAAGTGTACATAATTTCACTCTTCAGTTATTACAAACAATAGCCACTTCTTTTTTCTACACTGAGAATCTTGGAACCAAATTTGGCCATGTTGGAGTACACAAGATGCACTACACATTATATATATATATATATATATATATATATGGATTTTTTTTTTGATATTTAACCCTCATTTAATTAGTTGAAACATATAGACAAATTTTGTTACTTAAGGGGTATCAAACTCTTCACAAATAGAATGGAAATCCTCTAGGATATCAAGTGTAAAATTTGAAGTTTTATTGATTTAAATATGGAATTTTGAAGTTTTAGCTCCAAAGTTGTTTATGATATATTTATATTATTTGACTCAAATTTGGCTATGTTGTAGTACATAAGATACACTATACATACATATGAGTTTTGATTAAAAAAACAAAAGTATTTTCATTTATTTTTACTTGAATTTCAAACTCCTATTTTAGCTACAGTGAATGGCGTATTTAGTGTCTGGAACATTATTTATCAAATATGGACATTGTTTAATTTTAGGGAGATATAGTGTCCTCGTAAGAAAAATATGAATGTAGTATTCCAATGACATATGGCAACTTTATAATAAATATGGCATGCTACCTTATGTCACTCTCATTACTTGGAAAGAACATGGCACTCTCAATGAAAGTGGGAATGACAAGTGGTAAACTCCTATATAAGGTGAGTGGGTCATAAATTAACACTTTAAGCACTGCGCCTATTTATAATAATCTGAGGTGCAATGTGATAGTTTGAATGGATTAGCAAATCTACCTCAACTTGAATCATAGTTTTTAGAGTTATATTGAATAAGTTATGGATTTTCGAGGTCCAAGGTCTAGGTTGTCTATTTCTGACAATAAACATGGGCTAAAATTGACAGTGAATATGTCTTGCAGAATCATAAAGAAACTTAGAATAAACATACTTTTAATAAATGAGGTAAGTCTAAACAGTGCTTCAAAGTCACCAATGACTAAACTATTTGAATAATCGTTGGTTTTGGCAGAGTGGAGTGTCATTGAAGAAGTAAATATAGGAGTCTCTTTATGGTCAACGTGGGTTATTTGCCTACTCACCTTACGGTGTCAAAGGAGACTATTTCTTTTCACCTTTGTACAAATTGTGGCAAAAAACATCAATTATCTCTGGGCACTAAATTCGCCATTTAATATACTTGATTCAAACGAACAAAGTCCGTTCTATACAAGTTCTCCATTGACATATTTGAAATGTACTATATTGTTCCTCATCATATCTTTTACCTTCTACTAAAAACCGGATCGTAAAAGTTCCTTTTGTAATTATTACGACTTCTTACATACACTAGTAGAAAAGGTGGCGCTCCCCAGAAAGATGCCGAGGCAAAATCACTATGCATGCGTGGAATTGGGCACCACTTGCGTGGGCATCTTCCTTAACAGCGCCACCTTTTCTACTGGTGATATCAAACAATGAATTTGGGTTTTCATTTTTATTTTTTCCATCCTACATTTTCACACCACCAAATTATACACATATGTTGTTCGTGAAGTTGTAATGTTGTATACAAAATTTCACGTTCATTCAACCATTTATGTACAAATGGAAACTGTAGAAAGCAAGGACAATAAACATTTACGTAGACTGTTTTGGCTCCCACTGTACTGTACAATGGCCTCCAATAAGTCTTGCAACCCCACTTTCAAATCTCACACTAAAACATTTATCACACTCACTACAACGGTTCGCTGACCATGAAATTTTGCATGTACCATCGCTTGGACATAAAGCATCTTTTGGCCGAACTTGGTACCTTGAAAATGTGCGGTTTATAAAATAATGTCAATTTGCCAACCTTTAAGCCTTTGTTTAAAAAAAATCATATATGATACCCAATAGCTGTCAAGGATCCAAATTTTTGGTAGAAAATAGAAGTCATGATAAGGAACAATATGGTGTTATAAAAGATAATGGTATTCCTAGGTATTTTTGTGTTCACATGCAATTCAAAATTTTAAAAAGAAGGCTAATTTTTAGTTTAATTATATAATAAAGTAATTTTCTACTTTTGTCACTTTTTTTGTAACACCATGTTGTCATAGTAAAGAATAACATGGTGACACAAAAGAATGAGAAAAAAGGTCAATTCCTTTATTCTGTAATCAAACAAAAATTTGGTATTATTTTTAAACTTTTGAATTGCATGTGAACACAAAAATACCTAGGAACACCATTATCTTTTATAACACCATATTGTTCCTCATTGCGACTTCTACCTTCTATCAAAAATTTGGATCCTTGGCAGCTATTGGGTATCATATATGATATTTTTTTAACATAGGCCTAAAAGTTAGCAAATTAGCATTATTTCATGAACCATGCATTTTTAAGGTACCAAATTTGGCCCAAAAATGCTTTATGTCCAAGAGGTGGTACATGCAAAATTTCATGGTCACCAAACCGTTGTAGTGAATGTGATAAATGTTTTAGTGTGAGATTTGAAAGTGGGGTTGCAAAACTTATTGGAGGCCATTGTACAGTCAGGTAGGAATTGCTTACGAATTCCCACTGCAGGGAATTTTTTTTGAAACTTTGAACACTCCGTGTGTACTAAAAAATGATCCGATTTGGAAACCGCAAAATGCGTTGAAATCACATTGGCGTGTACTACAATATCATTATAAATTTACACATGTATTAGTGAAAGTTATACAATAAGTTAAAAATAACATATACACTATCTACCATTGAGTGCTCTCACCGTTTGCTTCAGTTACAATGTCCAATTTAGCAAGAAAAAATGAAATGAGTGTTTGAAGCTATTTCTGAGATACTTGAGCTCATACTTCTTGAATGATGTGTATCATTTCATCTTTTTCCTTCATAATCTTTTTGATTCCATGGGCTTGTCTCCAATCATCATGATATCTACTACGGTGTATTGGATCACCATCCTCCATCAATATGAATTGAATAGGTCTATCATGCATAAAATAGAAGCCAATCAATAGATTTTCATGAATAAGTTCCACAAAATGAACTACTGATTGTTTAGTTGGAGGAATGATGACGAATGGACTTTTATCAAAACTCGTGAAAGCCCCTACACTGTTACAAAAGAAGAAATTACAAAGGAGACTGATGAAATGATACAAATCATCCAACAAGTATGAACTCAGGTATCTCAAAAACAACTTCAAACACTCATTTCATTTTTTCTTGCTAAAATGGATATTGTAACTGAAGCAAACAGTGAGAGCACTC
Organism: Pohlia nutans; assembly: GCA_022496805.1. Taxonomy (NCBI): domain Eukaryota; kingdom Viridiplantae; phylum Streptophyta; class Bryopsida; order Bryales; family Mniaceae; genus Pohlia; species Pohlia nutans. Next base: position 5,227,042 of record CM040088.1, on the reverse strand, counting down.
AATGGTAGATAGTGCATATATTATTTTTAACTTGTTGTATAACTTTCACTAATACATGTGTAAATTTGTAATGATATTGTAGTACACGCCGATGTGATTCCAACGCACTTTGCGGTTTCCAAATCGGATCATTTTTGAGTACACACGGAGTGTTCAAAGTTTCAAAAAAAAATTCCCTGCAGTGGGAATTCGTAAGCAATTCCTACCTGACTGTACAGTGGGGTGACACCGAAATTGGCACCTTGAGCAATTCCAGGGATAGTGCCCACACTGCTGCCAACTTTGACACCCTCCCGAGGGTTGGAAAATTGTTATTTTAACATGAAATTTTAGGAACAGAATCATTATTATGTTGAAAACATGTGTACCAAATTTCAAGGCCAGAAGATTGATATAAATAAAGATATTCAAGATTTACTAACAAGGGGTAGATGTAAGAAATGTTTCACAACTGCCAACTTTGACACCCTCCCAAGGATTGAAGAATTTTTTTTTTCCCATGGAATTTTTGGAGTAGGAATATCTTTATGTTGTTTACACATTTGAAAAAATTCAAGTCCAAAAGACTCACAAAAAAAAATGATATTCCAAATCTACCAACAGGTGTAGTTGTGAGAAACAAAGAGGAAAATTGTCTCACAACTTTGACTGCCTCTCTAGGGTTGGGAATTTGTTATTTTAAAATGGAATTTTTGGCTTAAAATGGAATTTTTGGCACAAAATCACTTTTAAGTTGATAACACGTGCAAAAAATTTCATGTTGAAATAACAAATACTCAACTCTAGGGAGGCTGTCAAAGTTGTGAGACGATTTTCCTCTTTGTTTCTCACAACTACACCTGTTGGTAGATTTGGAATATCATTTTTTTTTGTGAGTCTTTTGGACTTGAATTTTTTCAAATGTGTAAACAACATAAAGATATTCCTACTCCAAAAATTCCATGGGAAAAAAAAATTCTTCAATCTTTGGGAGGGTGTCAAAGTTGGCAGTTGTGAAACATTTCTTACATCTACCCCTTGTTAGTAAATCTTGAATATCTTTATTTGTATCAATCTTCTGGCCTTGAAATTTGGTACACATGTTTTCAACATAATAGTGATTTGTTTCTAAAATTTCATGTTAAAATAACAATTTTCCAGCCCTCGGGAGGGTGTCAAAGTTGGCAGCAGTGTGGGCACTATCCCTGGAATTACACAAGGTGCCAATTTCGGTGTCACCCCACTGTACAGTACAACCCTACAGGCATTGCATGCAAGAGCTTACCGGTATTAGAAACCTTCGATCGTGGGAGTCAGCATGGGCGGGATCTTCAGCAGCTTTTCGATCATTTCCTTGAAGGATGATCGAGGTGCACATGCATTTGAGGTCCAGATCAGAGTGACCACTGTCAATTTCTTGAAAATTTCTGTGTTGTATCCATGGCTTGAGGTCTTCACGTTGTCCAAATCAGGTAGACTTTTAAACCCTAATTGGGATGACTTAGGGTTTTGACTATTTATTCTCTCGTTGTGCGAGTGCAGAGTTTTCCTTGGAAGAGAACTTACTGGATACATACGATGTGGTTGATTTAACATCTAGACGCATAAAGACTTTCCAGAAAGAAATGTTATGATCTTCAATTAACCCTTAAACGACAATGCCAGCCCCACGGGCTTGGTTTTAGTTTGGGAGAATCTTGCTCATAACTTCTACACCATTGCACCAAATGGGGTTTTTAAAATTCCAAACCGAGCACCTTAGAGAGATCTATACTTCTTTAGAATAAAGCTAAAGCAAATTAAACACAGAATCATGCTTAAAATAGAATTTAAGAGGAGATTTTGGGTGTGGTATCAGGAAAGGAATTGTCGTTTAAGGGTTAACTTAGCACAGTTCCTGGATATCAGATGCAAGAATGTCAAACGGATGGAATGGATATGGGTCACGACGGACATGGATCCGCAGCTGTGGGGCAACCTTCAGCACTATATACCCTTGTTCTAGAAAGTGTTCGTGAAGCTGCCATTTCGCGAGTTTTTCCAAGCGCAGGTGGTGTGCAAGGAGTGGAACCGCTTAGCTTCTGATAAGAACTTTCTGGAAGAGAAATGCCAGGCCTCCAATTTCCAAGCCCTATTTTTGTTTGATGCATCCCCAGGGAGATGCATATGGTACTCAACCTCTGCACAAGGATGCAGTATATTCTCCCTCAACCCTAAACCCTAAACCCTAAACGTGTCTTCAATGAGGAACATTTCTTGAAGCCTCATTGCGTGGAGAGTTTGATGGTGAACAAATTTGAAGACACGGTTCAGGTGGTGTCAAGCAGGAGTGCGTATGCAAGTTGCAGACGTGACGCCACTTACACATCAATCTACTGCTCCAAGACTAAGTCATGGAAAGACCAGAGTCTCATCTGTATGGGCACTCATGATAAGATGAGTTTCAATGCTTCCAGTTCAATCTGCTGCAGAAACATTCTGTACACCTATGTTTCTGTATGGCGGAGCTTCATCATGTTGTACGACATAACGTTGGGCTTATGGAACTGTTCGGATTTGCCATGGGGCACTGAATGTTGTCATCTTGGCCTGTGACAAGATACTGTAAAACATTCAGTGCCCCATGGCAAATATTTATGTATGTCATTCCTCCAGATTTATGTCGACAGATGTTTTATGTAAAGCACACGGATGTGGCAGTCGTAGGCAGGCCTGCAGAAGTGTTTGGGCTAATGGTCTGATATGGGTACCCCGGTTACGCGTAACCATATGTGTGACTATGTGTAACTCATTTTATGCGTGTTAAAAATTCCGTTTTTAACATAGTGTATGCGGCTCCTACTATGTCATCTACAACACCATCTAATTTTTGTAATTTTTCAATATTTTTTCCTTACAAAAAAGATTTTTTCTAAAATCACACTAATTCAGGAGGGGGTACCCATATCAGGCCATCACCCTTTGTCGAAGCTTCTTTCTATGAGCAATACGTGCACAATGCAGCCTTTGTGTAGGATTACCATGTCTTTAACTAGGAGAAGGCCAATCTTAGGGTCCCAGGAAGCATCAGGAATTTAGGACCCCACGGATTTTAAACGATTTCCGTGCGACATCCGATATTTCATGGGTTCGTACATTTTTCGTATGGATTTCGCACGGATTTCGTGCTAATTCCGCATGGATTCTGCATTTTGTTAGATAACGAAAAAAGTGAATGTAGAATCTGTGCGGATTCAGTGCAGAATTAGCGCGAAATCCTTGCGGAATCCGTGCGAAAAATGCACGCACCCATGAAATATTGGATATCGCACGAAAATCGTTAAAAAACAGTGAGGTCCTAAATTCCTGATGCAAGTTGGGTGCCATGAAGGTTTTGTCTATACAATTTAGCGACGAGAGAGTGGAGACATGTAACCGTCCTTGTGAAACCGGTATAGAGATCAAGATTGAAGAATTCATATGATGGTGGTTTTTGTCCATTTCAATGTGTGGCAGTGCGAATTGAAGGTCAGCTTGATAAGGGTAGAATTTTGTGATAAGGGTAGAATTTTTTTGGCATTGTTTCCACCGTCCACAAGTAATGCTGGTCACCTGCAGGAGCAGGAGGGTTTATATTTTGCTGAGAGATTGATAGTCTGAGTAAATGCTATATGTACAAACATAGAAATGATGTTGCGGAAAATGATTCCAGAAAGCTTGTATTCTTAGAGACAAACCATGAGAATCCAATTTATTATGTTGTATGGAGATGGGTTTTCAGGGGTGTAGGTACAGGAAGTGAAATTCTGTTGGTTTACTAGACTGACACTAATAGGAAATGTGTCATTTTTCACTTACTATAAATGAAAAAGGAATGAAACCGCACCAAGCACATAGGTTGTGCCAGTGCTGATAAGTGGTTTCGGTCACAAGAAGACAAAAAAATAAGCATAATATTCAGCCATTATTCACTGTTCCCACGAAATGGGGAATAAAAAACGAGAGGTCTTCTACTAGTATGGACAAATGGAATTTTCGGACAATAGATGAGCGCTCTCACTCACATGGCATGCCTTTTAACCCCTAAACGTCCCTTGGGAACCGTATATACGGTCACCGTATGTGGTGTATTTCATACTGTACTATGTACCCAAACATGTCAACACATATACCATTGGATAGATAATTTGTCAATTATTGCATTCATTTAAATGTTGTTTCAGCATATGAATACAATTGTGCTCAAATACACAGATGTATAGGCTGATGTACATGGCCGCTGCGGCACTCTCAGACCTTTAAGGGTTAACTAAAAGTGTTCACATTGAATGTGTCTTCCAAATAGTTAGTGGACTAATCATAAGTAGAGTGTAGGATATATTTGGTTTGAAGGGCTCTTGCTTGACACAGTAGGATGGAGCTATTTGGAAGGGCCTGGGACATATTTCATTCAATTTAGCCATACATCAAATCCTTTCAAGAATTTTAAAAGTAAGTATGAAGATTGGTAAGAAGGGCAAGTGCTATAAAACCTGAAGTACTTCAGTTTGACAGTCGGGGTAGTGACAATTCACAATTATTATTACAAGTTCTCTAAGGAAACAAAAAGCACTCTGTTCCATAGTTTCCAATTCAATAACTTTGTCCTAATTTGTAAAATTGAATCAAATTGGGTCACCAATATGGTTCAAGGGCTTTATAGTAAAGGGCTCAAGTAATATCAAATATGCAATTGGGTCAACGATGGGCTTTATATTTAAGGGCTACTTAGTAAGGGCTAGTTCACACTAAGATAAAAGGCTCTAAACCTGCCACAGTCTTTGAACCGGCACCTATAGATAGATCAAAACATGATCCATGTTGTACCAAATGATTCCCTCACATGAAGTAAAGCCAACAATACATCCATGAGGGGGCCATTTTAGAGTGAATAGAAATTACAAAATGAATTGCATAGAGATGAAAATATGGAGACGCATTGTCATTAAATGGGTTAAATGGTACAAAAGAGGTTGTTCAACTACCGAATTCTAACACGATTTTAAAGATCTTCTACGCCCCATAATTTGATCCTTATCGGTCATTATCATTAATAAGAATAGGTCACAATTAAAACCACTTAGGATTGGATGCTGGATTATGTCATGGCCGGCTGATTGTTATATTAAATGCTCATAAAAAGACCATAGCCAATGGCCGTCACTTCTTTTGCCTTATGACTTCTTCCCCTTAGTTTTCATCAGCACAATTTTTTTTCCAACATTGCACGATGAGTGCTTTCTTAAGATGATTAGTTTCACTTACATGTAGAATTGTAAGTGTTTTTTTGAAGTGTTTATACCATTGTAGCAAGATGAGTTCCTCAAATCTAGGTGAATATGAGAGTGAAAGGGAAGAGTGGACATACGGGAATAGAAAGAGGGATTGGGGAAGTAGCATGGAAGACGATGGTTTAGGAGGTGACAGTGATAGTAAGGAAGAAAATGATTGGGATTGGGCGCAAAGAGTGGGGACAGAAGATGTTTATGAAGAGTTACTTGACATAGACTTTTTAAGAGTGCGAAAATTTCAGAGAGCAATTCCACAAGAACGATCACCTACCCCCACTCTTCTACCTCCACGAGTGTTAGGAAGACTTCCTGTAGGAGAGGCAGAATCAACAAGAGGGGGAGCTTTCAAACCATACAAAAAGGATAGCGATTTAGGGGCTTCCGGTGAAAAAGGGCATGATATAGCTGTGGAAGGTTTAGAAAGTGTATTAAAAGGCATTCAAAGTGAAAGAAAAATTAGTCCCACAAAAGTACAAATGCACATTTTAGGGACTGGGGGATTCGGAGACTTCAGCGTTGGAAATTTCCAAAATCTTTACACACAAGATGATGATGGAGAGGAGCCCCTGCATGTTCCACAACAAAGGAGACTTCATCCCAAGGAGAAAAGAAGGTTGGAGCTTGGTGATAAGCCAAAGAGTTCGATGGAGTTGACGTCACGAAAGCAATATGAAGAAGACAAACCTAGAGGTACGTTTGGAACCTTTAACATGCGAGAACCTCCTCCTTCCAAACGAAAAAAAAACGAGAACTGGAGTAGTGCATAGCTCAAGAAAGGGATTAGAGATGCTAATGACGGGTATAGTATCAAATCTGCGGCTAGGATTAATGAGATTCCATACACATCCTTTCGTTCTTATGTTCATGGGCGGCATTTCGAGAGAAGACAAGGGAAGAAAGGGGTTTTAACTGAAGATGAAGAGGATGAATTAGTGAAATAAATTCACAATATACAAGCAATTGGATTTCTAATTAGCATGGGACAATTGCGGTTAAAGGTTGCTGAAGTTGTTTAGGGGAGGGAGAACCCGTTCAATAACGATATATTCTAGGAAATGGATGGGTTAAGTGTTTTAAGAGAAGACATCCTGAAATCACTCTAAAAAAATCACAAGCTTTAGAGCAAAAAAGAGCCAAACAGCTCTGTCCGGAAAATGTACAATCTTTCTACCAGAACCTAGAGAGTTTATACAAGAGTCACAATTACCCTCCTAGTAATATATGGAATTGTGATGAGAGTGGAGCCCATGCGGGTAAAGATGGGGGTGGATTTGTATTATCACGGACATGCACAAAGTCAGTGCGTATGGTCATACCAGACAAGAGAGAATGGTTAAATGTTCTAGCTTGCATAAACGCAGAAGGGGGTAGATTACCTAACTTCTATATTTTAAAGGGTAGAAGGTGCAGGAAGAATTACCTAAAAAAAACAAACGGACCGGGAGCAACAATGGCAGTCCATGCAAAAGCATAGATGACCAAACACATATTCAAAGTTTGGATTAATCATTTCATTAAACCATTGAGCAAAACCCCTATCAATCTATCCAATAGACACTTACTCACTCTGGATGGCCACAACATTCATGTTACTCTCGATGTAGTACAAACGGCAATGATGAATGGTTTAGACATTGTTACCTTACCTTCACATACTTCCCATGCTCTTCAGCTATTAGATGTAACTTGTTTCAAACCGTTTAAGGTAGCTTATCGAGCCTACAGGGAAAGGTGGACTTTAAGCAATAAGAGAAGAGTTCCTGAAAATGAAGACCTCGCTTGTTGGGTGTCAATGGCTTTAAAAAGGGCTTTGAGTCCTACCAACATTACAAGGGGTTTTATGGCAACCGATATTTTCCTTCTTAACCCAAACGCATTAGATGGAAAAATGTACCCTAGTTCTATATATATTGAAGTCCAACCTTCTCATGGAGTTGCAACAACAAATGTGGAAGACATCGAGGAATTGGAATTGAGAGAGGTACAAGACATTTTTGAAGAAATTCCCGTTGTACTACCGGAATGCACATAGTACTATGTAGAGTTAGAAGGTACCGACTCATAAAGAATTGATTCATCTAGTGATGGAGAAGAGATTATCACAAAAAGCCAAGAGCGGAAACATATCTCGTCTTTCTTGCAATTTCCAAGTATTGAAGTTGCACTAAAGAGGCACATGGAAGAGCCACACATCGACTTCTCTAAATCTATCATGATGACAAAAGAGAGTTATGTCAAATTGTTGGAACTAATAGCAATTAGAAAAAAGGATGCAAAAAAATGAGAAGGAAAAAAATAAACAAGAAAAAGAAGCATTGAAAGGTCAGCGAGCGGAGGAGGCCAAGGCAAAGGAAGAAGACAAATTGAGAAGAAAGGAAGAAGCAAAGGCGAAGAAGGCTTTTAATGAGCTATGGTCAACAAAGAGTGTCAAGGCTGTAGGTGAGAGGTTGCATAGAGCTATCAAGGAGCAAAGAGGCGACTTAACTATTGATGGACTTCAAGGACAGGATGTGATTCATCCTGTATTTAAGAGCAACCAAAGAATAGCGTTAGAGAGAAGACAAGCAAAGAGAAGAGGAGAAGGCACAAGTCACTTACCAGCGTTGACTCCCCTGGTAAAATTCAACGCACAATTTGGATTCATGCAAGGTTTGTCTACATTGCATATGCCTCAATTTGCTAATCAACCTCATTTTCCTATCTACTACCATAAAAATTCATCCATTGCCCAAGGTTTTACAATTCCACACACAACTCCTTATGGCTTTGCACACTCAGGTTCTCGAATTTTAGGTGATTTTAATCTTGGAGAAATGAGCGCAGATAATGTTGTAAATGCGCTTGGAAACGATTTGCAAGAAAAAAAGGTTCTAATTTAGATTCAAATTGAATAATGGATACAAGCGTATGATTTAGAACGGCAAGAATGAGGACAACTAACAAGTAAATCTTTAAAAAAATTGACAGCAATTACCTGTTACATGGCATGCAAGAAGAATTAATATGTTGTTGACAACGATAGAGAGGGAGTGTAAATGAAAGTTTTGCAGCTTGGGGTTTTGAGTGTTTTGTATCAGTGCTTTTGTCCACCGTTAGGGAATGAAGAACACCTAAACAAGAAAAGACCAAAGAATTTAGAAATATCAACATAAGATCAAAGAGAGTCTGATGCAAAGCTTAAAAACTTAAAAACCACTAACATCTGATGCAAAGCTTAAAAACTAAAGAGATTTATGTGAGGTAAATTAATATGAAAGAGAATCAAACATTTCTCCAAGAAAAAGATGGAAACAAACTACGGTATAACATAAAAGAGAAAGATGAGCTAAAGTACCTGTAGATGGATCCATTCTTTCATCTGTATCGGAAGAGGGAAAGGATCTGACTATGACTTCCTCCCAAAGTTGAAGTACCTACAAAATTGAAGCACAAATAAGGATAAATCAAAGCTGGAGAGACATAATCAAAGCAAGAGAGAAAACTGAAGCTGGAGAGACAGAAGCAAAGCTGGAGAATGTGGAAAACATGAAATGAATCAGAGGAAAGAAGCAATTTATGCAAGATTGACCACAAGGACATGTACAGAGTTTGATGATCAAAAAAGAATCTTACCGGCTATCTCAAGACGTCAACGAAAATTCCGGCAGAACTTTGCAACTATTTGCAACTGGCCATTGAAGCTAACACCCGTGTCGACAGCAGATTGCAGGTGCGAGGATCTGGACAGTTCGAGGGAGAGAGGGGGACCGTAACAGCAGTCGACGAGAATGCCGGAGCTACACATGCGAATTGGGGTTGTCACACCACGCCGCCGTTGGGCAAGCATCACCACAGCGGATCCCCTACCACAACAAATCTACGTGAGCACTCCTCACATTCACAAAGAATTATGACTAACGCAGCGGCAACTGTGAGAGGAGACGATGAGATTATTTCAAATGGACAAACCGGGCTGATTTCGTAGGACTGGACAACCACAATGCTAGAGATACACCCTAAACAATCAAGCTTGCAGGTGGTGCATGGAATTCTTCGCCGAAACGTTCAAAGTGAAAGCTCACCCTAAATTGGTTCGTGGCGTCGACGCTCATCAAAGTCGCTCCTCTCCGCTGCAACGGAAGAAGTTGTGGCTCTCAGCGACAGCAATCCCACCATCTCACATGATCTCGCATGTCATGATCTCAAAAACTACAAGCGACAACAACCTTATCATCTCGCATCTCATGATCTCAAAACCTACAAGCGAAACTATTGTCCAACGCTTGAGAAAGTAACTTAGCTCATGCACCGCACACATACGAACAGAGGAGGAGGAGTGAGCACCATACCTGGACATCGCAGGAGCGGAACTGGACGGCGCGCAGGAGCAGAGTCCTCGATGGGAGGATAAATTTTTACTGCACGCAGGGGCTTTAAGTTCACCAAGCAATCAACGGGAGAGAGAGTCGACAGCGGAAGAAGATGAAGAATTACGAAGGGAGGAGGGGTATTTAACCTAGCCTAAACCGAACGTTGGAAACCCGAGCTTGGCGCGGTGCAGCTAAGTAAGCGGAGCTCAGCGCGGAGTGAGGAGCAAAGTTAAAGGAGAGTCCGACGATCAAGCCGAGCTGGGGAGCAGTGGCCGTTGGCGCCGGGTCAGGAAAATAACTTAGCATGAGGTGGATGGTGAGGACTCGGTATTGTTTAGAGCAAGGGCTTGGCGGGGGAGAAAGGGGGCGGATTTAGAATTGGAAGGGATTTTTTAATGGGCCGAGGTGGCTTAATTTTGGCATCTCCAAAGAACGGTTTTTACATGCCTTTCATGCATATATCTAAACCAAAGCCTCTTTCTTTATTGCCTGTACTGACATTTTGACTTTTATGCGACTTTGTGTTGCAATGGCAGGTTTTATCAATTATGGGTCCGTTTTAGAACCTTTTAATACCTGGTTACTATTTGTCTGAACGTGGCTATGGGACCATTTCCTCATCGATTATGCTCCAGCTAGTGGACATAAATAGGAGCCTATTGGTTATTGACTTTGAAAAATCATAACTTATTCTAGGAACATCCAAACAATATGATTTCAACTTTGTTGGTCTTTATTCTCATCTGCCTTTCAGCGAAAAATATGCCTCATATTTTCTCATCCATACCATATACCACAGCACTTAAAGGGGTGGGTTTAGAACCTCTACCTTATGTCCATTTGATTAAGTGGACTTTGGACAATTCTTGTTAAAATTGGCGGCTAGGACGATGGCCTTTGGCTGTTCATAGTGTAAAAGCCAAAAAAACAAGTCCATTGACCGACACACTATAATTGGCCAAAGGTCATATTTTTGTTAAATTTTAAATGTTTTAATGAAAAAATGAATGTTTCATCAACCAAATATTGGGTTCCATTCTTCTTCAACCCAATCCTTTGTCTAGTAGACGATTCTTTGGTGGCAAAACTACCAAAAATTGATGCCATGTAGATACTTTTGAGCAAACAACCTTTGACCATTGGTTTTTAGTGTTAAGGCTAAGAGGTCGAAATTCTAGCTTTTCATCAATTAAATTTTTTGGAATCCTTTATTCTCTCATCAATTGGGCATTGTGTGAAGTGATCCTAAATATTACATGAAATTAGACCATCAACCGGGCCCAACTACCCAAAGGCTTTATATTAGAGGATTCAATTATAAATTCATTCTTAACTTTGGCTAATTGATCGCTCAATGAAAAGTGAATTGGGCCAACTTTGAATTGAACCAAGATCCTAATATAAAATGGACCTCCCTCTAAGATTAATTCACCAAAATCTCTTGTATCTAGGATACAAATGTATAGACTAATTATAGAATATACACAATCCTCTTTAATTACAATGCCTTAAGAAAGAGATAGACCGACTTCCAAATGCACTATGACGTGTGTTCACACCTTCACACATAGAAGTCGTGGAACTAGAATTATAGAAGCTTTGAAAATTGGGTTAGTGTTTTAGAGTGAACGTTGAGATGTTGTGACTACCATTTGTGAGATGATGCTAAAGTTTATGCAAAAGAATCATGATGAGTAGTACACATTTGCGTTCTGATGGATGAGAAGCATGTTGCCTCTCCGTCACAACTTGGTGATGTCATCACCATTTTGTCCATTATACATTTGCACAGTGAATTCAGAACTTAGTTTTTGAACATATATGTAGTGTATTGTTTTTCATTTTTTCTCCACCCAGTCCATCCCAAGTTTGTTTAGCATCTTAGCACTATACGAGAGTAAGGAAGAAATCACCTTTCTTAAAAGTACTCTTTACGGTCTTTGACCAAGCTTGCCCTCCATCCTCTTGGTTTAGGATACTTTCTAGACACACTTTTGTTTTGAAAAACCACCCACTTCCTTCGAACTTCCAACCGACGTTACTTCTAGCTCATTTATCTAAATCTAAGATGTGAGTCCATTTTCGTGATTTATTTCTCTAGTAAATCATGATGTTGTATTCACTTTTTTCATTCCAATGCATATTGATGAAGTTATAGTCTTCCAAAGACTTAGGCCTCTACGATGTACGATTCCAATTTTCCCTTCCTTTATTCTATAACTTCTAAGCCTTTACTTTGCTCCTTGATATGCCTAGCAATATAGAGAGTTGTTTTCCTTAGTTTCCCATGCCCCACTTCATAAAAGGAGTCATTAGGAACCTTGAGTCCCACCCTCAATTCCAATTTATATGTCATGAGGCACTACCAACTTTGAATAGTCATTACTTTTGATTCACAAACTCCGATTCACATGTTCTTCGGACCCATAGGTGCGTGCTCTCACAATGTTTCCAAATGTGCTTGGCATGCCTCCACTAGAGTTGTTCATCTGGGAAACCTCTTGGTTTCCCCACCTCGTTTTCTTGCAAGGTCCATGACATCATTCCAGGGTCACCTTTGCTCACCATGGTATTCGAACATCTTTTTAAAACGCATGTGACATCATCACCAATAATTTCATACAATACAAAAAAACTTAAAAGAAACATTTATTTTAATTTTTTACTAGAGATCAAACTTTGATATTTCAAAACTAGTTTTTTTATATAGCAGGTTTGAAATTAAAAATACCTTATATGGTGATTTTTCAAATATGATTATCACTTGCATTGTAAAATTTCTCTATTAATTATAACAGTTTCAAAGTATAAAACAGACAAAATACTTCCATTTCACTTGTTATAGAAAATTTGTGAAAAATAATTTTGTAAAATCCTATTGTCTAAATGTTGTTCAATTAGTACATTGATCAAGAAAAAATTTAATGGATGAAAAAAGAAAACTTGAAGTAGTTATAAATACCTTTCCCATTCATCATGCTCTTTTGAGCCATTTAGACCTTTGGGGGATTAAACATATGCTCCAAGAGCAAAGAACGAAACACGTTTATAATATTATCCCATTAGCAAGAGATAAAACACAATTATGACTTTTGGATCCATTCCCAAAAGCAAGGGATGAAACATAATTATGACTTCATTCATTTTGGTCTTATGCCACTAGAGCTAGGGCCTACCTACATGTGATCCATCCCAACCCAACTTACTATGATAAATAGAAAAAAAAGACATGGTAAACTAATTTAGTCATTTAAATGAAAATGTAGGCATAGATATGTCTCATATGGAATGAGGCTCTTACTCTAATCTTCTTCCTTGTAGTTTTTAGAGCATATGCATCCTTACATGCTAAAATTACTCATCAAAAGTTCACCACACTCACATACCAAATGTATACACCACATAAGCTTAGTCAATGAACCAATCACAAGTAGAAAGTGGGATATGTTTTAACTCATTATAATTGAGGTCTATGAGGATAATTAAGGCCATATTTGTTAAACTGAGACAAAATGAACATTTTGAGACTTTAGCTCTATTATTTGAGACCTCTATTCTAACAAATCAAAAATTTATGAACATATCAACCCTTATAAAATCAAAGGTTTGTGAGTGTATTAACATATTGAAGTCTTAATTCACCAAAAAATTCAATATCAAACACTAATTATCATCTAAATATAAAGTCAAAGATAATATGAGACTACATATTGTCTCAGTTTAACAAATTTGGGGCAGCTAAGGTCATTTCTTGAAAAGTGCCGTAGTACTACAGTGCTGGCCAGTAGAGCTGTTTTTTTTTTTTTTCATATTTTTTGTTTTTTTTGTTTTTTCCCTCCGAAAATTTAAATGCCTTCCGGGCTGCCCCGCCCATGCCCTCTTGACGTTTAAGGGTTAGTATAGGGTAATGCGTGACAAAGATGATATTTCGTGAGAAAAAGCTTCCTCGTCAAGCTTTGTCCACCTCATCGTGCTTTGTCCTCCTCGTCAGTCTTCAACCTCCTCACCAACCCTTTTTTCTTTCCTCCCGCAAAATGCCCGATAAGAAGGGCATTACCCAATGTAAACCACAGCCAAAAAATTAGACGAAGATTTATTTCATCCATCACTTCTATTGAAAAAAAAAACATAATGCTCGATTATGCGGGAATTTCTCACATAATCACCTTTGAAACCCTAATTACGGTAAATATCTATTCCTAGACTTGAACGTGAAATTTCTCAACTGTGATTTACGAAGGACATTTCATTCAGTCATGGCCCATTCACACCAAGCCCTTGCATCTGCGTTCCCGAAATGAAGGAAGGTAAAACCGAGAAACAAAAAAATATTCAAAGCCTTGTCTTTTCTTTCTGCAACTATTGAACAAGCCCTGTGCAACTGCATTACAGTGCCGCAAGTAGAGCCATGCTCCTTTGTTACACTGCGTTCCTTTTTGTCATGCATTAGAGTAATTTCTAATGGCGTATTTTATATTTCTTGGTTGACAACAGATTCCCTCAAAGTTACCTGACGCATGCATGCGGCAGCATGAATGGGCCATCACTGGCAGTGTGTGCGTCAGACCCTTCCAGGGCATGCTCTCACCAGTTGGCAATTGATAATCCCCAGGCACAAAAAACAGTAACTACTGTAATAGATTCGTGCTGCTTGTACAAGCCCAAGCAGGAGCAGACCAGATGGATGGGATCACTCACTCCTGAAGAATGATGGACCCCAGCTAGCTACAGTAGCAGCTGGAGAATCCACATATATATATATAAAAATAAGTTAATCAGATTAATACAGTACCTGCTCAGAGGATGCAAGGGGCAGTCCACGTGACGCCCCTTCCACTCATTGCTAAATTATGTGCAGATTTCTCTACACTACTGCACACCTTTCTTCTTATCTACGCCTTGCTGGTTCTCAAAAGCCCCTCCCCGGGTCTCCTTTGCCTCCCTCCTGTGTTGACTGCGTTGCTTAAATTACTCCCTGGGCTCCGATCCCGAAACGAATTGCTGGATTGCATGCCCCACCTAAATTCTATTGTTGCAACTTTTCTATATACAGATCGATCATTTCACCCCGACTGTTTTCTCACAAATCCTCATAATTGAAGAAAGCATCTGAGACCTCCCTTATATCACACCATTCACATGAATTCAATCACAGATTCTCTGTAGAGTGACTGTGGTAACAACCAGTTCAGATTGTTAGTACTTGGTCTTCATCTCGAAGCTTGCGTAATAATCATAATGTTTGACTGAAGACCATCGTGAATAAAAAGGTAGTTTGTCTCACTACAGTAGTTAGTTACCAGTACCTACGTTAGTGACAGATGTTTGTGAGTATTTTGTGTGCAGGTTTGCAAATAGCTATGGTTTCAGATCATGCTGCACGTTCACGGGAGTACCGGAAGCTTCCTGGTTGATCCCAATTCTGCACTGGAATTGATCAGTACAGATCAGTTTCATGGTTATCTGTTGAAAGACGAATCTCCGGATATAGTTGAATATTATGTTACTAAAAAAACTCACCTGACGCAAGAACCTAGACGGTCAATAGTGCGTTCGTTCCAATACGTCTCTGCTGTGGAACAAACACGCGGTCTTAGATCAACTGTGGTCACTGGTGCTGCATTCCAGAAGTACATGACATGCTTCTCAATCAGTTTGTTGTAATCGCTAATCACAAGCCATGAAACAGGCATCAACGACAGTAGTCACCAGTGTTGGACTGGTATGGCATCTTTCTACAGTGAAACTTTGGACAGTGGTTCATCTCAAATATCTATTTGAGATTCACTACTTCTTAGAATGACTCTAATAAACAAAGAATTATGTAATACCATGCCAATACAATATTGGTACGCGCTATCTATGCCCACGTGGCATAGTTAGTAGAATTACATCAACAAACTCTTCATTCACACACTGTTGGGAGGGGGTGTCATTCTCATTCGATTTTTGAGTGAAACCATCATTGTGTCAAAGGAGGTGAGTGCGGAACATCACTTAGGACAAGCATCTATAGTTCACAGCCGACACTTTCCCGGACTCTCGTCAATGAGAATCGACGGGTTAGCTTGTAGTGATGTTGGGATTGGGTCTAGAGTTATTTTTTTCCTTCCTAATTCGGTGTAGCAAGCAACAAAAGAAGAATAATTAGTGAGTCTAGTGATGGAATTGCAGAGATAAGGCAGCGACGACGTTTTGGGTGCCCACGGTGATAGGGGGCGCGGTAGGGCCGTTGGATGCGGCGACGACGGGGACGACCCCTCCCAGCCTTGCCTTTCTCACCCGCGCCTTCACTTTTCTTTTCAGTCCATTTGTCCGCGCCTGCACTCACGCCACGCAGCGGGAGATCACGCACCCGGATTCCGACACTCACTCCAGTGATTCTCACTACTCGGGCTCTGCCATACGTGACCTGGATAGTGATCTGAGGGCGCCAGATCCATCTTCCGGCTCATTGTATCTCGCTCAGACTCGTCTAACTAGACATCATCGCAGCGATGGCGCTGGCTGCCTGCAGAGCTGCCCACTGCACCACCGTCGCTGCTGCGTCCTCTTCCACATCCGTTGCCACAGCCTCAGGCTCGTCTCTCGCGCGCCCTCAATTCTCCGGACTGCGCCGTGTGGAGCTCGCCAACGACTCAACGAATTCGTTCGCAGCTCTGTCGCAGCAACTGCAGCCGGTGCGTTTCATTGCCATTGAATTTCCATCTTTCCTTGCATTGGTCTTCAATTTTCTGGGTCGTGATTGTTACGCAGGGTACTGGAATTCAAGAGTGGGTTGGATTCGTGGTGTAGAGTGGGAAGACTAGCAGGGGAGTGGTGACAATGGTGGGCACCGGGAAGTTCTTCGTGGGGGGCAACTGGAAGTGCAATGGCACCACGGACTCCATCGCCAAGCTGGTGGCGGATCTCAACGAGGCCAAGCTCGAGGACAACGTTGATGTCGTGGTGTCCCCGCCGTTCCTATACATCAGCCAGGTGATCGGGTCGCTCACGAAGCGCATCGAGGTGGCGGCGCAGAACTCGTGGGTGGGCAAGGGCGGGGCATTCACGGGCGAGATCAGCGCGGAGCAGTTGGTGGACGCGGGCGTGAAATGGGTGATCCAGGGCCACTCGGAGCGGCGCCACGTGATCGGCGAGACGAATGCCATGATCGGCCAGAAGAGCAGCTACGCGCTGTCCAAGGGGCTGGGCGTGATTGCATGCGTGGGCGAGAAGCTGGAGGATCGCGAGGCGGACCGCACGACGGCCGTGGTGTTCGAGCAGATGCAGGCGTTCGCGGACGCCGTGGGCTCATCGGGGTGGAGCAACGTGGTGGTGGCGTACGAGCCCGTGTGGGCGATTGGCACGGGCAAGGTGGCCAGCCCGCAGCAGGCGCAGGAGGTGCACGCGGCCATCCGGCAGTGGCTGAAGGAGAAGGTGTCGGACGAGGTGGCGTCGAAGACGCGCATCATCTACGGCGGGTCCGCGAACGCGGCCAACAGCGCGGAGCTGGCGAAGCAAGAGGACATCGACGGGTTCCTGGTGGGCGGCGCTTCGCTGAAGGGCGCGGAGTTCGCCACCATTTGCAACGCCGTCACGGCGAAGAATAAGGTCGCCGCGTAATCAAACTCGCTCGCTCGCTCGGTCATATCGTCGTCGCCGTCGGTTAATTCGGTGTGAATGAATTGAAGTAGCCAGATGATGGCTCCTCTCCATGAGTCCTTGAATTGGAACCCTTCGTTTTGATTGCCTGCTTGCGGTACTAGTAGGTCTAGCAGTGAATCCATTCTATGGCCTCCCAGAGCAGCGTGATTGGCAGTGTGTTGGGGTGAACGGATGCCACGCTGTGCAGAGGTGTTTTGAGGCTGTCCGCGAGGTGAGGTGCCTGTCGAGTCTCTAACATTCAGAGCTGATTGGTTGCTGGCGTTTCTTTGTCTTAATAAAGCAACATCATCGAGACCCGGTTTCATTTTGTATTGGCTACTTGTGTGTTGTTTGACTCTGCACTTTACAATGTGCTTGTCTTCCATGGATCACGCTTTTGTTGTGTTTGATGAGAGATTGAAAAGTGAGCATTGTCTGTGACGATATTCACAGGGAGTGGGTCACATGATAGTGCAGATGAATTCTGGGAGCTAGTCATGTGTATGTATGGTGCTGGCATTATCTTCTCAGCCTTATGGGATGATTTTTTGGAATGTGTAGAATGCTATGCTCTCATTGTATATTGTATGCATCGATGGGCAAGGATTTGCATTGCATTTGGGGTGGAAAGTGGGCATTTGGTGTTCCTCGTGCAGGTGTGGCATCTGGTGGACATGGGTGCAGAATTTGAATGAGTTTGCGGAGGGAATCCAGGCATGTTCGTATTACCCTTGAATAAGCTCAGTTCTTCCAGTTGTATATGTAGATATCAACTCTGTTAATCCTCCATTATTTGGCTAGTTTGTACTGTAGAGGATCCGGAGGAGGAAATCTAACACACCATAGGGTTTCTTCCTCCAGATTGCATGCTTAGAAGACTCCCTGCATATGTAGAACCCCAATTCCGGCTTCATGCTATTCGAAGACCCATGAGATGGGACTTCGTCACCTTCTAAACCTTATTGAATTCTGATAGACTTACAATATGATGACATTTTGTTGAGCCCTAGATTACAATATCGTGATATTTTATATCATTGAGAATAGACTACTTGGACGTGATCCTTCAGGGTGTTGCAAGAATTTCCGATTACATACCAGTGAGAAAAGCTTGCTGTACTGAACGGTTTTTTCACTGTTCAAGTAGATTTTGGAGACTGAATATCCAAGCCTATACTGTTACCTAGCTTATCGTAGCTCCGGACAAGGGTTTTGGTAGGAGGCAGGACAACTACCCCCGAGGTTTCTCTGCGGGTTTTGCTGGTACTGGGGGACATCCTGGTGGCTCAAACTGCCCTTGTGCATCAAGTAGCTCATGGCCAGCTTGAGGCATGTTTAAGTCCCACTGCTCCAAGGCAGGATTTAACCTGAGGAGCACTCATTGAATCACCGGTTAGTAATTGGACTGCAATATTGTATTGAATTGACCAAATGGAGTTAAAAGAAATCGTTTCAAGAGGAAGAATCATGGAAGGTAACAAAATGTAAGGTAGAGACACCTAATCATGACAATATAAGAGATGTGGTACCTTGAGAGTGCAGGCAACATGGAATGAAATCATGAATGTCTTAGCAAATTTGAGAGGAAGTGCTGGGCCTTGGAATCATAATTTTTGGAAGCATGAGCAATTTTACAGGAATTTTTGAAGCAAGGGTGCTGTAAACACCATTCTAAGCCGTAGACTTACCCAAAAGAAACAAAAGACCAACTGTGAAGTTACATTGAACTGGACCAATTGTGAAGCAACAATTGGGAAGATGTTGGTAGCTTTTAGACTTATAAGAGTTCATTTCTAGCTCAAAAGTAGTT
Source organism: Pohlia nutans (assembly GCA_022496805.1). Classification (NCBI taxonomy): domain Eukaryota; kingdom Viridiplantae; phylum Streptophyta; class Bryopsida; order Bryales; family Mniaceae; genus Pohlia; species Pohlia nutans. The sequence continues at coordinate 5,207,969 of CM040088.1, read as the reverse complement.
CATTTCTGATTCAGAAGTAGCTGGCCACATTGAGTCGTTGGCAATTTTAGATGTTGCTACCTTACCGAAATGGAGAATCATATCCTACATTTTTATGTAATAGTAATATGTTTTTTAAGTTCTTATAATCAACTGTTAGCTTTGAACGTGGACCTTCTATTTTTTAGTTTGCTTATATAGGGTCTAAATGGGATGGGATAATCAATAGTGTGGCATGTAGAAGTGACATTTTAAAGTAAATGGGGCTTGTAGGAGTTAGATGTGACAGAATTTACTATTCCTTGTGACAGAATATAGTGTGAGAGTGACAAGACATAATGAGTTTTGAATAGGGGCATGTTTAGAGGATTTGGTTACAGAACAAAGGATGTGATACTACGAAGTCTGGATGTATCTTGCTATATTGTCCTAGAATGTCTTAAGCTGTTTTAATATGCTTGTAGTTCTTGCATGCGGCAACATCTGATGATGACAATAATGTCTTTGTTTATGCATCTCAATGCAAAGATTATGAATCTTTCATCTCTTATCTATGGTTAATATGGTAACTACACTTAATTTACATATAGCGTCCAAATCTACATGCTAAGATGCATTGAAATCCTCTCTTTTCAATTGCTAACAAGAACCATGCTTCTTTCAACGTTTTTAGGTGTACTTACCTTATGTAATTGCTGTGATTTGGAATACATTGATGGATGAGCAACTAGGGGTTTAGTGGGACTAAGGTAGGAGCACCTAATTTTGATAGTGTACCCAATGCCGATGATTTTTAGACACGGTAGTCATTTTAGATTGCAAATCTAAGCATGTCATAGAGTCCTTATTGTAAAATGATAAACTATCTATGGTCTACCTAGATTTACGTTCTAGAACGACTACCGTGTTTAGAAATTATTAGCATTGGGTACACTGTTGGAATTTGGTGCTCCTACTTTAGTATAAGCAAAACTAATATATGAATTATAAAATGTGGTATACATCAATCACATGAGAATCTTACTGAGAAGCGTCCGGGGAGATCTGCTTGGTATTTGGTATGGAGTCCTGAAACGAGCCAGACTTGCTAGGAGAGTGGCTTGGACTTGGTTCATCAGCTTTGTCTCTGCGCGAACTCCTGCATGGTCTTTTGCAGGAACAGGAGCAGGTTGAGTCGGTCTCGAACGAGGACGATGAAACAGACCGCGCACTTCGAGCACGCCAGGCACTCAACCGGAGCTTCCGTTTCCTCCTTGGCACTCGTTTTCTCGGTTTCGCCGCTCTACTTCGGTTAGAGTTACTTGTCTTTTGATTCTTTGCTCTTTTTCTCTTCTGCTGTCCACCCTGTGAATTCCCTCAACTTTTGAACTCGTGAATTCATCAAATCATCAAAGTAGCACTAGTAGAAATCTTGTCAACTGTGATCTATCTTTAACTACTAAATGTCCGTTGTGACTCAAGATTAGTGACTTTTCTATAGTGACTTGTTTGTAGTGGCTCAAGATTAGAATTTCGTCACTTTGGACAAGTCACAACGAAATTTAGTCAATAAAGACAAGGCACATTTGGCAAGATTTCTACTAGTTAAGTAGAAGATACTATTTATGGCACTTAAAGAATTTTAACCCCAAAAGGACCAAGAAGGACCATATTGAGTCTCATGTTTTTTTTAGCAGTTTTGAAGAGGTCCTATGTGAACTTCTTTTTCTTCAAATTTATTTGTTGTTTCACCAACACATCCAATGCTCTTCACTGATACCAGTGAAATAAAATTTGGTCTTATCTAAATTATATTTTTCACAATATGATTGATTGAATTTGTCATTTTAAAACCGTGAATCCTTGGGCCCTTTACGGGTTAACAGACTGCTTTCATTGAGAGCTCACTATTGAGCTGTTTGGGTGCATCTATTGAGATTAAATTTTTATCAGTTTGTATGGATTTCTTATGCAACCATATCACTAGAAGTGATACTAGATAATTTGGCATTTTTCATTCAAAGATGAGTGACTAGATATTTTTCCAAGTTGTGCTTACACTTAACTTGATAATTGAAGGTCAACCAAGTGCATGAATACATGAGTTGTTGGTAATAGATGGGATAGTATCCTCCTCTACCTTATGGTGTGGTCAATCTTACATTAACACTTCCCTATTTAGGGTGAATTCAAATTTTGTTTTGGGCATGTTGGTGTTTCAATTTTGACAATTCATGTTACATGTAGTTACTAACCTTCAGTTTTGATAAAGTGGAGAGATTTCTTGACGTTGGCTTTGACAATGATTTCCACCGGCCATTTATATTCCCGCATTGCTTCATTATACGTAATTAATACTCTCTAGTTGTTATTTGATTAATGATACATTATAGCAAATTAGTGCATGATACCTTGTAAAATATCAATACAATTGAAAAAAATGTTAAGATTGGTTAAGATTATTAAGAATGTAATTGGATCATTGAAGCTCATGCATGCATGAACTCTCGCATAGTTGGCAAATTTTTCTACTTTCAGAGAGAGGGCCCAACCAAGCTTTAGGGCGTTTGGAGGCCACCAATAACCATTCGTTATTATGAAGCTAGTTTCAAAGGTTGTCATTGTTAATGCCTGTTGGTGTCTCTAAGTGAAGTGATTTTTCAAGTTTCTATTAACTTCTATTAGCTCTTATTTTAATGATTAATGGTTCAAATACAATATTTGAATCCAATACGAATTCAGCCTTGAAATATTTAATGCTCTTAACATTCTTGAGAAATAGTATGATAGCTTTTTAAAACAATGTGAGCAAAAAAAAAATCCTTATTCAAATTGAATTCAACTTTGTAGAGCAACATATTGAGGATTCTTTTGATGCCAACTCAAAATGGTGCTCAACAAAGGTTGTCTAGAAGTTAATAATAATCACATTTCAACACTTGGTATAAATAAATATGTTTTATTACATTGTATGAAGTCAATTATGTGATTATAGAGAATTATTTCTTGTAAAACAATGTTTTGATTTTTGTTATTTTGGAAATATACACATTAATTCAATTATTGTGCCCCATACTGATAATACTAACTTGAAATTTTTTTGGAACTATATTTATTTTCAAGGCAATAATATGGGAGTTCACAATATTTTAGGTGAAATCAATAAAATTTGGTTCATATTATTTTTATCCTATCTCAAAGTGTGATAGTTATCCAAACTCTTGTCCAAACTTCATACATTTTAATCCACTTTCGTTTAACATTCATTCAAATTAAAATATTTCATCTAAGACTCATCAAGGTTCACACTAATTAGATGACATTCCAAATTATTTCAAATTAGTGTGAGGGGTCTTGTACTATTCAAACTCTTGCACTAATTGAATCAATTTGTGTAGCATGAATCACATTTCATTTTAGCAAACAATAGTCACATGTTTGGATAGAATCATCCATTCATGTACTTTCTTCCTCTATGTCAATTGGAATTTGGAAAATTCATCTATATTTTTATTTTTCTGATAGACATTTGGTGTATTCATCCATTGAACATTTGTCACAAAATATCCCAAAAAGGTTTTGAGATAAGACATTGGTAAAATTTCCTAAAAAAAAAAGAACGATTATTCTCAACCTTGGCAAATGTTTGAAATAAAATGAGGGTTTTTAAATTTTTTCTAAGTGAGTTACATTTAGCCCTTGAGGCATGAATAGACGAAATACCCCCAATGGACTCTCTATTCATGATGGTCTTGGGCCACATTATGATTATTCAGAGTCATATTTTGTACTAAATTATTTAACCCGTAAAAGCCTGAGGGGTATTGGACAAAATATATATGTGTTATAATATGTGCTTCCATATGTTTGATGAAGTTTGGTTCAATAGACAAAATGTAAGGCATGACCTCTACAAATTATCTATACGGTCAAACTTCCAAAAAAAACTTTAGATATTTTTTTAATGAATTTGAAAGCATCAACCCTTGAAAAATTGTATAAATTATAATTTTTGACTTTTAGAGTTTAAAATTTAGCATGATTAGTTAAAATTGGTTTATCTATTGTAAACTTCAAAAAATTCTCCACTTTGAAAAATTCTCCCTGGTGGAGTTTAACTCAAATTGACATAAGTCAAATTGCGTTGAAAACTGGACTTGATGAAGTATTTTAAAATATTTTTTATTTTTTCAAAAAAATATTTTTGTTCTTGTCAGCTTGTTAAAAACGGGCAGCAACCAAAAAATGGTTTTTTGGGAGCTTAGGAGTTAACCCCTAAATGCTCAAATGACCAGTTTTTGGTCGTTGTCCGAATCTAACGGGCTACCCGGAAGAAAAAAATTTGAAAAAATAAAAGATAATTTAAAATACTACATCAAGTCTACTTTCCAATGCAATTTGAATTATGTCAATTTAAGTTAAACTCCACCCGAGAGAGTTTTTCGAAGTGGATCACCTCAACATTGTCTTAGTGTTATAAAATTTGCAATTTGGAGAAAGTAATAATGTTCCCTCCATCATTCCTTTTGCTTTTTTGAAGTTTACAATAGATAAACCGACTTTAACTAATTATGCTAAATTTTAAATTCTAAAAGTGAAAATTATAATTTATACAAATTTTCAAAGGTTAATTCCTTTAAATTCAGTAAAAAAATATTTAAAGTTTTTTTTTGGAAGTTTGACCATACAGATAATTTGTATAGATGATGCCCTACATTTTGTCTATTGAACCAAACTTCATCAAACATATGGAAGGCACATATTATAACACATCTATGTTTTGTCCAATACCCTTAGGGCTTTTAGGGGTTAAGCTTAACCACACGTTTGTTTGACGTGGGCAAATTATGGTACCTAAAGGTCTTTAATGGTCCCTTGGACTCTGTATGTATGACCGATGAATATTCGCACATGTAATCCATCTCGTATACAAAAATGTATTCAAATACTCTATATACTCAAGTGTAAGGATGATTTCAAATATGTTAGGGTTGATTCACACTATGGCAAGATGCCATCGCAGTGCAAACCCAATTCATGCCGAGAGTCCAAAGTCTTGGGCTGAAAATATATAGTAAAATTAAAAAACCAACGGTCTCTTTCAAGAGAATTGGGTTTCCATTCTTGGCTGATCCAATTCTCCCTTGAGAGGCCGTCTCATTGGTGCCAAATCTCACAAAAATTGTAACCATGTAGGCATTTTGGAGGATGACGGCCTTTGCACTTTGGCCTCTAGTGTGATTCCCAATAGGCCAATTTCCAACTTTCTTGCAATTTGATTGGTGGAATTCAACGGACTCTCACTAGTAACAGACTTGTCGTTTTTCATTTCCCCATTCGTGGAAACAACACTTGAACAATGGCTGGATATTATACTTATATTTCTGTCATCTTGTGACCAAAACCACTCACAAGCACTGACACAACCCATGTGCCTGGCGTAGTTTCATTCCTTTTTCAATTCTAGTAAGTGAAAAATGACACATTTCCTACTAGTATCTCGACCTTTGGGCATAGTGTGAATTGTCCCTTAGTTGATAGTGAAATACAACAACAATTACTTACTTGTATGCAAAATCACATGCAAACATATATGACCACAATGAAACTTCACTTCGTTTATGGGTTAAGTCATACCTCCAAGCCAGCAACATGTTGCGGGATTTACGGCACAAGAGTGACAGTAGCAAGCAGTACAGTACAAGAGAGAGGAAAGGTACTTGATCACCATGTGGTCATGCTTCCTTGCAAAGCTCTCCTTCCATCATGCTTTGCGTCTTCAAGCCAGCAGTTTGGTAACTTGCAAGTAGCTTGTGCTCTCAATAATTTCTTGCCGGTTTTGCACGGAACGTGTGGGTGTGCCAAGTACATGTTCCACGTACATCATTGCAATGACCTACAGCTTGAAAATATTTTGTTTCAAATCATACTCATGCTCTGCCAATTCCGAGGCCTCCGATTTATTGCGCATCTTGCCGGTTCACAAACACAATCCAATACAAGAACAACACATTAGACTTATTGGTAAGTCAGCCCAAAGAGGAAAGAAATTGAAAACTCAGAGTACTTCTTTGGAGATTCCTTCTTCACTCTCAAAGGATGCTAAAAATAGTTCTATGTTGTGTTTGAAAACATGTTAAAACATGTGACTAGCTGTGTCTGGGCGAATTAACCTTGAGCATGGTCACTCCAATGCAATATAAAGCTCCTACAAGGCTAGCATGCACTATTCATGAGTTTCCTTCATGTTCACCCATTACAAAGACCTGGCTCCTCCACACCAAAAGGGAACCAATTGAATTGTTCTTGCTAAGCTTGCAATTGACACAAAATAAATTTAGATGGAAAACAGAGTATAAAATTGAAGAAGGGCTTGTCTTTTCAGATAACTTTACTATAAAGGAAAGGGAATGAACACACAAGGAGAAAACAAAAAATAGAAATTGTAAGGGGATAATTAGTTCAAAAGTTGCCTCAATTTAACCAACAAGGTAGGAGATTGTTGTTTCTCAATAAGGTTGTAAATATCATGCAATTTACTAACATACAAATGCAAAATTTCATCATGTTTGCAAATTGCAAAGACATGATTGATTATGGCACATCAACCAACAGCTTTTTGGCAAATTTTGAGAGAATCTTACTTGATTTTGGAAGTGGCTACTTTCTATGTTACAAGCTTTTAAATTAATTTAGAGACAAGTTTGAAGACATCATTTTTAATTTTATGTAGGAAATAACGCAACCCAACTTTATTTTAAATTTGTGTGACCTAACTTAAAATTTGTTTTGTCCAACATTTTAAATGAGACATTTATTTATTTATGTTATTCAATACCTCAATAACCTTAAGGCCATTTTACTTTTGCTACCTTTTGTCAATCAAAAGGGATTTGTGTTCTTGGGATCAAATTATTTAGGTGATACCATTTCTCTATATAAGTTGGTGTACTATGTCAATATTACGATGGTTGGTGTAACTCACAAGTCACATACATAACTTGTAATGATTATAACAATGCTTGATAGCTAAAGAATCAAAGGTTGTGTTTCCATGTGACGTTTATTAAATTCAAGTGTTAAAAGATGAAGCCTTCATCCTTGAAATAGTTTAAATTTGTTCACATGAACTTCCACCAAGACTATGTTTGGAAAACTATAAATAAAAATTATGATAATAGACATCACACCTAGTGTTTACTAAATTAATTAAAATGAGAAACTTGCATCCAAAAAGTAACATGTTTTGTTGGACGGTCAAAGATCCTGAAAACATAACATGTTTTGTCATAATATTTGTGTAAGTATTGATGTACAAGTTGGGGCAAGAGTTTGACAGTGGTATTGACTTGACATAATGTGTTTGAAATGGCTATAATACATAATATTGGTGATGCAAGGCCAAAATTTTCATTTTGAAAAGACTCAATGCTACATAAAACCTGCCAAAACTTTTTGTGCCACTTGCAAACAACACTTGTAAAACTCATTGTTAAACATTGCCACATCACTTCCCACTTACATTGTGACAAATGAAGGTGCTTTAAGACACTCTTTCTCAGACACTCTTGGGCATGTGTCTTAAAAATTGTCTTAAAACCTTTATTTTAAAAACACTCTTGGGCATGAGTCTTAAAAAGTGTCTTAAAACCTTTATTTTAAAAACACTCTTGTGTATGTGTCTTAAATAATGCCTTGAAAATACTTTCTTGGAGACACTTTTGTATATGTGTCTTAAAAAGTATCTCAAAGCATCCCCATTTTTTCTTAGTGTTAAGTTTGACATTTAACAAAAAATGAATATGTGAACATTCAATAAATCCTACTTGTAATATTGGTGCAAAGAGTAGAAAAAGTATACTCAAGTTCTATCCACCATGTAAGTAAACTTCAAAAAATCGCAACTTAGGCAAATGATATCCAAATGATACATATTTTAGTACTTGACAATCCTCTCTTTTGAAAATGGGGACAAGGTACATAAAAAAATTATTCATTTGTAACAATTGTAACTGAAAGTCAAAACGATTGGGTCTCTAAGTTTCTACCTTATCAAAGATTCACTAACATAAGTCATATCTATAACTTACCATTGATTTAGAGTGTCTTGTTGACTTGCTACATTCTAATTAGTCACTTGCACAAGGTCTATATGCCATATTTTCCTCCCCTTATTAAGACTCTCAAGTAAAAATTTTCCATCCATTTTCCTTGCATGGATATAAAATCTCCATCCATTTACCCGTCTATAGGTATGAAAACATCATTCATTTACCCTACATGATACAATTCGACTCGACACTATCAATGATGGTTATCTCCAAAAACCATTGTCTAGAACAAGTTTACTTACAAATATTCTTGTTGCTACACGTTTGACTAGTTACAATAACCTTGCTCCAAACAACAATTACCTAAGATAAACCACTCTACTAGTGTCATGTAACTATTTGTGCCACTTTATTGTCACTATGTATTAGTATCTTACATTTAAAATTTTGATATGTACACTATTAATACATAATGGCACAAATAGAGTGAAATTCAAATCATGACACAAATAGGGTAGTTCGTATCCTAGTCCCACAGAATCATGTCCCCACAGAATAGAAAACCCACTAACCATTTCATTCATCCACCAAATATCATTCATCCTCTAGTCCCCAAACTAAGTCCAAGGTCGGACCCCACTTCATTCTACTTCTGTGGCACTCAATCGTGGTCTCAAGCAGACATACAATATGCATTTTTAAGAATAAAAAAAGTTACAATTTAGTGCAAAAAAATTCACAATTCCATGATTGAAATACATGTCTCCTTCATGATCTACAATCTCATGAAAGCCATAAAACTAAAAAAGAAAGAAAGAGCATAACATTCTATAGCACTAATTAATTCCTCTCTCACAACAGTCTGAAGCGCTCTTCATTCTTGACACAAGCTCCAATCTGTTGTTTTTGTTTTTCAAATTTCACTCCCATTAGTTTTTCCATGCAATGAATGTAAGCCTTGAATTCTTTCTTTTTTGATTGCCATCTATAATGGAGAATTGTAGAGAAGGGTGAGTTCTTACAATTGCTATAGAATGTTACTAGGGTGCGTCGACTGATTGGCAAATTCTCAGACCTGGGCTTCCTCAAAATTCTGATTTTTGCCCTTTGTTGAAGAAATCTCTTCTGATTCCTGCTGTTGAAGGTGGTTTTGGAATTGCCAGCAGTGTTTTTCTTCTGTTTCTGGCTTCAAAAGCAATTAATTCTTGTGAACAGAACGAGGTAGCCTGTGTGGCAGAATTAGCTCGTTGGTAGGGTTCAAGAAAATTAATTAATTTTTTTGGCAAAAGAGTTCCATGCAAGCCCCAAAAGCCATTCTCGCTGACTCTCTTTCCAATGATACAAGTTGTCGGTGCCGTTCTTTGCACGTTCAGAAGCTGTTTCTCTTCGTGAATTCTTGCTCTGGAAATTCCTCATTTACGTTCTGAATTTGCACTGGAGCTCCTCTTGAATGTCAGAGGATAGTTACTCTGTCCCTCACTATTTAAGCAATTTAACCAACATGTAGGAGTGTGCTTTCATTGAGAGATCAAATTTTTATCACATGTATGAATTTCTTATGCCCCCAAACCATCACTGGTTGAAAAGTCCAACCAAGTATATGAATAGATGAGTATAGGAGATGAGATCAGGTTTTAGTATCCTCTACTCACCTCTGTTCCAGAGTCTTGGAAAATTAGCTTCAAATTGATGTGCAGGGTTGCATTTGGAGTTTAGAGGCTGTAATTGAGCTTCTTCTTTTTTCAAACTGTGGTGGATTACGAGGACCATACAGCCGATTTGATTCTGAAGTAGGTCTTTGTTGAATTCAATCTATGGCTGCAATGAAAGAAAATCTGCGTCACACAACAGCCATCACTTTTGGGTAAGCCAGCCAGTCATCAGCCATTCATTATGTAGAGGATTGAAGCGTTTTTTTATCATATGTAGGAGTGTGATTTTTTTAGTGCAAAGCTTGGAGTATTAGAGCCAAACGCTGTTGAGGAATTTGTAGAATAGTAGAAGACTCCATTTCCATTCAAAGATTCAGTGGTCATACATATATTTTGCTGATTGAAAATGATGTTGGGTGACCAGATTGCTGTTATGCATCTTGGCTGTTATGTTCAATTTCCCCACTGCACTTGCGCAAGTGACTCTCAATGTGAATGCATCCATTCCTGGAAGACAAATGCCATCCACTCTTTTTGGTCTCTTCTTTGAGGTATGAATCATCATCCAAACAAATTCTTCAAGTTGTTTCTTGATTGCACGATGCAAAACTCTATTATGTCCCATAAAAAGACCATGAAAACTACTTTGCTTACAGAGTAGTTTTCATGGTCTTTTTATGGGACAGAGGGAGTACTTTGTAGCACACTGGTGGTGTGGTGCTACGGTGTGTTGCATGGTTCCTGGAGCTGGCGAGATGTGGTAGCGTCAAGTCGTGCAACTATACCGCCAATAGGCAATTGCATGCTACCACGTGTGTACAAGCACTTGCTTTCTAATTCATCAAGAGGACTGGTGAATGGACTGCATAATCGGTGAGGGACGGCAGTCCAGAACCGGTTATGGGACATAACCTACAGTGCCCTTTTTATCAAGAGTGTCCAATTTCAGTTTTCTAGTTAATCTAGTGGTTCAAAAGAACAACTTTGGTTATATGAGTTCTAACCCATGAGTGAATAGCCTATCATCTTGTGACATATCTGCTCAAAAAGGGGCACAATAGGTTATGGCGTGTAGAACTACTATTGAGTGTTGTTGAGAAATTGCCCCACATGCACTTTTTTGCGTGGAATTCGCTACGTATCATTAGTGAGTGATTTTAAGTTTATCTCCAAAAAAAAGGCACCAAGGATAGCACATCCTATTTGAGTCCATGTGGTTTAGTTATAGTAGAACCACTTTCAATATACTCTTTCATTCACACAAAGTTTTATATTCTTCCTTTACTTCTTCTGTTGTTGAATTGGCAGGAGATCAACCACGCGGGCAGCGGCGGCCTTTGGGCAGAGCTTGTGCAGAACCGAGGTACAGTCTCATCTCTCTTTTCACCTTATACTCGTTACAATAGGGGTTGTCAGAGTCTGCAAATTCAACCCATGATTTATTTCCAAATCTGGTCCTGTACGATTTTGAGCCCCAAAATCTCGTCTCAAAATACTAACCCTTGGTAAAAAAAATTAAACGATATTTCCTAAATCGCCTTCAAAACAGAAGTCTTGAATTCTAACACCTCCTAATGGCGGATTTCAATCATCTGACGAAAACCTCATATCTATATAGCAATCTTAGTTTTTAGAGCTCTAAGCACTTGAAAAGTTCTACAATTGTCCCTCTCTATTATGACATGTTTGGGAAGTCCTAACTTCAAGGATTAATCACAGAAATGACTTGTCAAATGTGTATCGCTTGAAACAAGAATATTGTCATATTATGGAGTGTCATTGCATGGAGGGTAGACTCTAATAGTCATATTTGTTTAAACCCCAAAAGGACCAAGAAGCCTGAGGTGGGCCTAATGTTTTTTTTTAGCAATTTTGAGTAAGTTCTATGTGGACTTCTTTTTGTTCAAATTTATTTGTTGTTTGACCAACACATGTAATGTTCTTCACTGATTCCAGTGATATAAAATTTGATCTCATCTAAATTATATTTTTCACAATATGATCAATTGAATGTGTCACCTTAAAACCATGAATCCTTGGTCCTTTAGGGGTTAAATGGCTAAACTTCAAGAGTTTGACTCTTTTTCAGAGATGCATCTGGAACCTCAGATCTACAGTAATCCATTTTTTTTTTTTTCTGATTAGAGCTTTGTGCACTTGAGAAAGTCACAATTTTGGCGCTCTGGACCATTTTTACAATAAATGGAGAGGAAATGTGTAAATGTTTTTTATTATTGATAATGTTAACCAGTGTGTGTGGGATGAATTTGTTGTGCAGGTTTTGAGGCAGGAGGCTCATACACGCCCTCAATCTTGGACCCCTGGTACAAAGTGGGCACCGACACCCAAGTCACCATTGGCACCGAACTCGGGTCTCCCTTTGACCGCAACCCGGTAGCCTTAAAAATCTCAGTTTTGTGTGACACCGACAACGCCACCGACAATGCGTGCCCCGCTGGCGGTGTCGGTACCGCCAACCCTGGATTCTGGGGCATGGTTAGTCACCGTTGACCCTACTCAATCACATAACTCTCTTCCCTTATGAAATTATGCTGCAAAAGTCAAAGGATACTCAACCCCTAAAGGACGAAGGATTCATGGTTTTAAAATGACAAATTCAATTCATCATATTAATTTAGATGGGACCAAATCTTATATCTCTAGAATCAGTGAAGAACAATGCATGTGTTGGTAAAAAAATAAACAAATTTGAACAAAAGGAAGTCCATGTAGAATTTACTCAAAACTACTAAAAAAACATTAGGTCCAATTTGGGCTTCTTGGTCCTTTAGGGATTAAGCATTTTAACCAACATGTATGTAGGGCTATGCTTTCACTGGCATAAGAGAAAAAAAAAAAACCAAATGTCCCAGTTGTGGTTAATGTCCCATGTAACAACTGGTTCAATTTAATTTTTGCAAGTATCTGGGACATTAGTCATAATGTTAGGACACTTGCACTGTGTCTTAGGCCAATGTCCCTCTCTCTTTTTTCATGTGTGAGATATCACTTTGGGTACTACCACTAGTAGAAACACTGTCCGTGTAGACTAGAGAAGTATGTCCAAAAAAACTCACAATTAGTCTAGTTCTTCATGTGGAGTCTTCTCGTGTGTCTGTCACTAGTCCAAGGGGATAGTGCCAGTTTCTATTAGTGTACAAGATCCAAACTCTCTTGAGATCAAATTTTTATCACAATGATTTCTTATGCAATCATTCAAAGTGGGAGGTTGTAGACCACCAATTGATAACCCCATTTAGCCAACTGAAGTCATGCTTACACCCAACTTGCTAATTGAAGTTCAACCAAGTGTTGCTTGGAAGACATGAATTGACAAAGGAAATGGGATGAAATGAGAGTACATTGATCATTTCATCTTGGTTGTTGCGATGAACTAGGTTACAGTAACTTGAATGAAGAGCTTAGTTATTGAAAACAATATAATTATGCTAAACTGTGCAAATGGTGTGCAAAAGGATGTAGTGTTTTTTAATAACCAGGCCCTTCATTCAAGTTACTCAATGAGAATCCTACAATTGATGGAGTGTTAATAATATGGTGGAAATAGAAAGCAAAAAGAGGGAACTAGTTATGAGTTACAACCGTTGCGTTCGCTTCTTGTCAAATCATGGCAGCTTTCCATCTCTACAAAATTCTGGCTTATTGAAATTATGGCATCATGTGCAGAACATTGTGGCAGGCTCTACGTACCGAGTAGAACTGTGGGTGAAAACCGCAGCTGATTTCAGTCTTTCCATTGCATTCACATCGGCAGGCGGAACTGTACTGGCTCAAGAGAATATCAGGTGAGCTTACACATGATAGCAACGTGGAGCAAACTATTTATGTCACTTTAACCTCTAAAGGACGAAGGATTCATGCTTTTTAAATGATAAATTCAATCGATCATATTCTGGAAAATAATATGATTCAGATGGGACTAGGAATCAATGAAGGACGTTGCGTTGTTTAACCCCTTAACATACCGACCCTTTGAACTCAAGTAGATGCTAGCCTCAAAAATAGATATTAGCATGGCTCAAATGTACAAAATGTGTACATGAGAGGACCATTGCAAGCATAAAATCTACCCAACAAATTTGACGTACTTGCATTTGGAGGCCTCTCCAATATTATCAACAACTCTCCATAACAAGAAATTTACTTTAATTGGTAGAGAATTTAATAGGCTTGCAAAGGTAACTTGGATGAAAGCCATCTGAGATTGTATGAGAAAGTTACAAGGTTTTGAATCTATTCATGATCCAGTTTCTAGACGCTAGGACGTTTAGGAGTTAATCTCTTGAGCATGCAACATTCTTCATTGGTCATTAGGAGTTTAGCACTTCAACATATAGACAAGTGAATTTTGGGAGATGCATGCATTTGTGGAGAGAATTTTTAATATAAGAGTCAAAATAGTTGTGATCAAATTTTTACCAATTATATTAGAATTTCAAAGTGGGACTTTGTGGACTACTAAAAGTAACAGGAAAAAACCTCACGTCCAAATTCAAACATCAGTAATCATAGATATTTAGCCAAGTCATGTTTAATTACATTGATTGCTAATAAGTCCAACCACTGGGGATGCTGTGTTGTTAGCTTGAAAGAGAGTGTACTTTGGAGCAAGCAATCCATTGTATTGACAGCCACATCTACAGACCACAATGCGAGGTTGTCGTTAACAAGTGGCACCAAAGGCGTCTTTTGGGTGGACCAAGTTTCCGCCATGCCCACTGACACGTTCAAGGTGAGATAATGGGAGCTTGGAAAACCTGTACCCTGCAATGGTTATTTAGTATGGGTGATTAATCAGCAAGCATGAAAATTAGTATGTACAATCTAGCAATGTCACCACTGCACATCACGAATGCTATGACGATAATCACGTCACTATCACAAGTACGATTTTGTAATAAATACATTTTTGACCATACTAAATAATTTTTTTGCAGGATTTTAGATGCGTGCCAGGAAAAATCTTGGTGTAAACTCACCAATTAAGGGCATCGATTGTTTTTTTAATCTCTGCTTTTGATATTGTAGTTTTTATTGAATTTGCAGGGACATGGATTCAGGAAGGAGCTTGCAACGATGATCTCTGATTTGAAACCTGGCTTCCTTCGGTTTCCTGGTAAGACATCATTCTCAAACTGGATGCCTGTAAGGTAAAAGCGTCCACCTTACCAACTGAGCCTATTTACACACGTAAAACATGTGTTTTTTTTGTTTGTTTTTGGGTCGTAATAGCAAATTCAAGAGGATTCCAACGCACTTTAGCATGCATTATTTGGACACCGTATGAATAAGTTATGAATTTCCGAAGTGCTGACTATAGGTTGACCATAAAACGACCCTAAACTCTAATGTTCAAATTGTGCACATTCTCATCAACAGTAGGGTGTCAGAATCTACTTATTATGGAAGATTGAGCTAGGGACGGTTTAAGGAAAAGGTCGCTTTTAGATATAGTTACCTTATGTGAATTTTCATAACATGTTTTTTTAGCAGTTGCAACATTATTCTATGTTGTCATTCATTGACTCATTTTTTTTTAAAACGCATGAGGCTTTCTCACTCAGAATGGTGATTTTGATTCCAAGGTGATATATAAGATCCTAGTGTAAAGAATATTGTGATGGTGAAGTTATGTCACTAACTATTTTTTGACTTGTTACTTTTATGGCGTGTGTAGGTGGGTGCTATGTAGAAGGTGTAAAGATATCAAATGCATTCAGATGGAAGGATTCAGTGGGTGCTTACAAAACTAGGCCTGGACACTATGGTGACGTCTGGAATTATTGGTCTGATGATGGCTTTGGTTACTTTGAAGGCCTCCAGGTAAGTCTACTCCATCAACGCTGATGTAGCATATTGTGAGCACGGTTGTCTTACTCGATCACTAGACAAAGTGTCAAACACGATGTCAAATATGTCTAGTAGACTTCCCTCTCTGTCAAATAAGCATATTTGAATATACATGGAATATCTTAGAATATTTAAAAATATTGAGGAATATTTCATCCAAGTTGTCTAATATATTTGACACTCATCTAATTAGGGAGTCGACATCAGATGTTTAATACGATGCCAAGTTGGAAAAAAATGTTAGACATGACAACCCTAATTGGGAGTGGATATGCATACAAGCATCCAAATTCATAACCTCATGGTGTCAGCATCATAATTTTAGAGGCGTCAATCACTTGCATCCAAGGGTTCTTATTGGTTGCAACACAGAGGATTGTGTCCGCTCTTGATTTGAGGTGAAATTAATTGTGAGAAATCCATGAGTGAGTTTCCTTGCTACCTACGCTCATATGACGTATTTAATAAAGCTACCCCTAATGACTCTTCATTCATAATGGTCTTTGAATTTCCTACAATGTCCCTCTCAACCCCGTCGAAACCTACTTGTGTGACATTCTCTCTTCTTCCAAAAATAAACTAATTTTTAGGATGGCATTGATGCAGCTAGCGGAGGATCTAGGTGCAGCACCCATATGGGTCTTCAACAATGGTATGTGGAAACCTCACTATCAATTTCTTTAACCTTTGAATGGGCTTTCCTAATTTAGGAAAAAGGAGTAGTTTTTAGTTTTAACCTCAAAATGGGTGCATTCACAATCAAACAACCCAAGGGCGCCCAAATCTAACGACTCTTGATGAATGCTTAAGAAATTATATCTTCAATCTATGTAGATATTAGAAAAAATAAAGGACATTTTGAGTGCATAATAAGCACATTTTAGTCCTTATTAACAATTGGTTACAGCCATATTTTAGTCGTTTTGGAGTATCAATAACTTCTCAAACATCGTCAAAATTTAGTATATGGTACAATGACATATAATATATGTACATATTAATTTATATTGCATAATCAATTCAAATGATAAAATTATTGCTTAATAATTCATAAAAGTAATCACTGATTATAGTTTTTGTGGGTCGTGTTACTGTGAATGTACCCAAATATAGAAGTAATTTACATTCTAAAAATGTAAGTACATACTATTCTTGTCATGGATGATGCTTGAAAAAAAATTCATAAAAACATTTCTCTATTACTAACAATTCATGGTCAAAAATGGTTTGAAAACTGAGAAAACCATCACATTGCGCCTCATCTAAACTGTATTGCAATTGAGTCAATTTCATAACTCAAAACAGTATTTCAATGGAACCCATTTCGGATATGAAGGGCATGATTATATCTCATAATCCTATCCTCCCTTTAAAGTTTTAGTGCCAAATCATTTTGAGACTGCATGATTAAAACAAAATTCAATCTTTGAAGTTATATCTAGTAACACGAAAATACACGAAAGTGTGGGTAAACATAATATACTTACAACATCGTCAACGATCTCGGACAGTTTGTACTTCTAAGCAGTAACCCTAAGCAGTACACCTCAGTGGCAGCGAAAATAGACCCAGAAATAGTCCCAACTAAACGAATATGGCCTTACAGCCTTGTTATCAAAATTATATCCCTTTGTTACTCATGTAACATGGCTCTACTTTTCATGTTACCTAGTCTGTAACAACATAATATAAAGACTGCACAACTTATCCAGTTCTTTCATTTCCAAGGTAGTATTTAAAAGAAAAATTATGGTGAGCTTATTCCTTTTCCAATGAAAATGGGAGTTGCAGGCATCAGCCACGATCAATCGGTACCAACAGAGGTGATTGGTCCATTTGTTCAGGTAAATTCTTGTCTCTGCTAAATTATTTTGATTATATTGTGACAAAGTTAGTAAAACTATCCAATAGACTCTTCATTCATGTTGGTCTGAAGATCAGAACTTTTTCTTTTCCTTCTTCTTTTGATTGCATTTCATGGTGGTCTAAATCTTGAACATTAAACCCAACTGGAGAGGCTAAGTCTTTTCATTTATTGAGAGCAATTTGATCCCCAATTTGATCATTATTATATCACGATAGAATTTAAATTTTTTAAATTTTTTTCAATTTTCTTTTTCAAGCATTACCCATGACTCACATAGCATATTGGAGTAGAGAGAGACTTTTGAATGTGGTCCTCACTTCACTTCAAAATAAAAATGAAGACTGTATGGCATTTCCTCATGAATCTTGTATGCACATGGCATTCCCTCATGAGTTAAAAAGAGTATCCAACTGAAGATTCCCTTGAGATGTTGTTTGGAAATGGGTACTCCTTCTCTTTGCTCTAGTATGCTAAGCAAATAATATGTGCTTGCATTTCAAATTAATTCATATTTAGAGGTCAAAACTCAAAATCCAAAATTTCTAAGAATGGGTTTGTCCTTTTAAAGGTTAAGAATGCCAAAAGCATATGCAGCTGTGGAATGAGAATATGATATTTTCCAATGAATTGAGCAGGATGTATTGGATGGCATTGAATTTGCAAGAGGGCCTGTGGACTCAAAATGGGGTGCAGAGCGCGCTTTAATGGGACATCCTGCGCCTTTCCAACTTCAATATGTTGCAATTGGCAACGAAGACTGTTACAAACCTTATTACAAAGGTAAAAATAAAATTAAAAAAATCAATCATCCACCTCATCATTGTTTAGCTAAAGCTGTCAAACTTTGAATGGGATTCAGTTTAAACCAGGTTTGTGTATATTTGACACTTCTTTCCAACTTGGTGTTGTATTAGACGGCTGACATTGAGTGTCTAATGAGACGAGTGTCAAATATGTTAAAAAAATTGAGATAAAATATGTTAGAAAATTTGAATGAAATATTCCTAAGTATTTAATAACATTTTCCATGTATATTACAAATATTCTTTTCTGACAGTTGGGGAAGTCTAATAGAAATTTGGCATTGTGTTTGACACTTTGTCTAGTGGCCAAGTAAGATAACCCTAGTTTAGATTCCTAAGTGATATGTTTGTGATGAGAGATCAAAATTTGGTCCCAACTTTTGAGAATGTGTGTGAGATATGCTATAAAATGTTATATCTAAAAAATTTCTATGCTTTCATTTTTCAAGTATGATCGACCCCTAAAAACCTTGTATTCATGGCTAAAAATGATCAATTTAATTAATTATATTGTGAGAAATGTAGTTTGAATGGAGTCAAATTTTATATTTAACTAGAATTAGCGCAGAACATTACAATAATGGCCAAAAATGAAATAAAATTAAACTATGACTTACTCAAAACTGCCTTGAAAATAAGATAAACATAAGGCCTCTTCATCCTACAGGGGTTAAGTTCTCAACATGTTTATAGTACAACCTGGTGTCAAAATCGAATTTCCACGTCAAATTTTGAGAGGTTCTCATCACCCTAATCCAATCACTAGATGACACGTGACACTTTTTGACAAAAGGTAATTAATTTATGTCAAAACTGACCACGATGTGGGTGCTCAAATAGGAAATTACATGGAGTTTTACAAGGCCATCAAGCTCATGTACCCAGACATTCAGATGATTTCTAATTGTGATGGCTCGGGTGCACCTCTTGATCACCCTGCCGACTTATATGACTTCCATGTAAGCTCTATGTACAATAGTTTTCTTGTCAAACTCTTCTCAATAATTTTCCTTGCCTAGCACAACAAAAAAAACTACGTGTTCCACAGTGCAAGTGTCCCATTGTGACTAATGTCCCAAGTACCAACTAGTTCAATTTTATTTTTTTGCAAGTATCCACAACGGGACACTTGCACCGTGTCCAAGGTCGTTGTCCTTCCCTATTTTTAATGTTGAGCCTAAGCTTCTATGGTTGGACTATATTACTGCCTTTTTTTTGTTTACCGCAATGTTTTTCTGATACAGATCTACACGAATGCCAACAATCTTTTTTCAATGCGGCACCAGTTTGATAAAACCTCCAGGAGTGGGCCAAAGGTATGTATACCCAATTCTTTCGTCTTAAAATGATCAAATTGGAGTTCATTGACATATCATTCTTGAGGAGTTGCCTCAACATTCTTGGAAAAAAAATCCTAATTCTTTTTGTTCACAATCTTGAGCTCATCTCAAGTAGGAGGTATCAAAAAGCCACATTGGCGTTGACCAGTCACATGCTCAGTTCAAACTTTTGAGTTTGTTTTTATTATTATTGTCATCTATAGTGAAGAAGGGTGAATTCTCACAACTGCTAAAGAGGAGAGCCTACATAAAATGAAGAATCAAACATCATGATGAATTAATTAGTGTGGGTTAGCACTTGGCAGGCGTTTGTGAGTGAGTATGCGGTGACAGGAACCGACTCTGGACATGGCAGTCTGTTGGCGGGATTAGCTGAAGCTGCATTCCTTATTGGCATTGAACTCAATAGGTAACCACACTGTAGGCCTATGACTTCACCCTCCTTAATTCTTGCTCAAAAAGGTTCATTTTGTGCATGCAGAAAACTCTCTCTATCTGGGGAAAATGACTGAGTTTTGTTCATAGTTTATTGACACCATGGTGCTGCTGGCATGAGAACAGTGATGTGGTGGAAATGGCAAGCTATGCACCCCTCTTTGTCAACAACAACGACAGAAAGTACGTTAAAACACTCCTCACAAGGACTTTTTGGTAACTCCGAGGATTCATGGTTTGAAAATGAGCAATTTGATTGATCATATTGTGAAAAACATAAATTAATTAAAACAACCTAAAACCACCCATTTAAGCTACAGTTCTGTGGTTGGATTTTAAAAAAAAATTGAATTGGGACTATTTTTGGCTGATTGATAGACAGATAAGATTCATAAATAATAGTGAAAATTAAAAAGCGATGTTAATGAAAGAAAGCCAAGTTGCATGCATAATTTTACTAAGATGGTATGAAGCGAAATTGGATGACAAATACCAGATGGAACCCCGACGCGATCGTCTTCAACACGTGGTAACAATATGGGACACCCAGCTACTGGATGCAGCATTTTTTCAAAAGCTCCAACGGTGCCCACCTCGTCCCTTCCACCGTGCAGGCTAACTCATCCTCCACCCTGGCCTCTCTTATTACATCAGTTGTTCGTGCACACAATGCCTCCACTGGCAAGGATTCCTTGATTGTCAAGGTACGCTCTCAATCCCAAGTTTTGCACAGAATGTGCCTACAATTTAGGGTCTTTACATTATGTTGGTTTTCAACAAATATTGTGATCATAAGAGCATGCCCACTAGCGAGGCTTGATGTACCAGCCCAGACTTAGAGAAAAGGAGTCTAGTTGGTATCCACAAGAAATATACCAACTAGGGCGCTTAACCCCTAAATGCCCAAGGGTTTTCTTAAGAAACTAGACGTGTTATAATGCCCATTGTACTTAACTTTTATGACTTACAAACCTTAAATATATGTAGAGCACAACAATAAGACAACATCCATACAATTTAATTTTGGAAAAATGCTATGAATTATTTAATAATCAATTTATAAGAATTATCTTTGAAAATTCATAAAAAATGCACGTTTAGTCATTTTGATTTGGAATCAAGTATGATAGGTCAAAAACATTGGTTTTACATGGTGGTTACCTTGTTCACGTTAGATCTAATCTCATTTGATAAAAACCTAAAAGATTTCATTATGAGCAAATTTTCAAATTTGTGATAGTTTGAGATACTGTCACTTTGAGGGCTTTAGAGAATATCACTAAATATTTTTTTTAGGTCTTTTATTTGGGATGGTTGATCAATTTGAATATCTACAAGGGAAAAAACATCACGCTCAAAAATTGTTATTTTTGCATAAGATATGGACATTTAAAGTTGGCTGAAATTTTGGTAATCTTGAAATTTCGATGGACCAAATATGGTCGGTTAGGCAGTTAGGGGTTGAGACATAAGTGCCTTTGAGTCTCTCCCTAAAATAAAAAATTTACCTTTTTTGGTTGAAAATAAAAAAATCTAAAATTTAACTCTTAGTACTACCCGTAAAAAAATTTAAACCGGTCAGGAGAATTAAACTGCCCTCACAGATTTGAGCTGAAATTTTCGGGCGACCATATTTGGTCGCTCAGGCAGTTAGGGGTTAACTAGCCTGATCTGTAGTCGCTAAACGACTACAGATTTTTGTTTTTTGTTTTGTGACTGCAATTTTAGGAATTTCGGGACGTGTAACATACCGTTGGAACGGTATTTTCAAGACCTTTCTAACGGTATATTACACATCGATATTTTACTACTACCAACAAGACTCTTCTTAGGTATGGATTGGTATTCCAAATTCGGAAATATAGGTACCAGTCTCACTAGTGGGTTTGCTCTAATATAGTCGGCTTTCCTTAAACTCATTCAAAAGTGGGACATTGGTTTTGTTTCATTTAAAAAACAAGGGTGAATATAATGGATAATGCCATGTATAGGTATGGATAAGCCTTTTTAGGTAGTTCAATTATGAATTTGAAGTAGTGCTTGATTTTAAGAAAAAACTCCATTACGTGATCATTGTAGGCTAGTGCACTTTTTGCCAATTTTGGGAATCAACTAGTTCAAAAATTGATAAAAAAATCCATAGTTTACTGGAAATGCATGGTTTGGGTTCCATTCCTTGAGATTTTCATATTTCTTTTTGTCAGAAAATGATTCATGACTTGTACAAAGTCAAAATTACTCTCATTGTAGCCATATTAGACGTTCCTACCTTAATTGATTATTGAATACTCCTGTGAATGTATGAATGCAGGCAGTGAACTTTGGCAACAGTGCTGTGAATGTGAACGTGGCAGTGTCAGGGATATCAGCAAGCAATGTGGTTGCTGCCGAGTCTTACATCACGCTCATGACTTCTGGAGCGTTGATGGATGAAAATTCCTTCACCAATCCAGTGAAGGTACAGTTTCCATCCATAGCCTATTGATTTGGCATCAGGAATTTAGGACCCCACGGATTTTTAACGATTTATGTGCGACATCGGATATTTCATGGGTTTGTACATTTTTTGCACGGATTTTGCGCTAATTCCACACGGATTCTGCACTTTGTTGATAACAAAAAGAGTGAATGTGGAAACCATGCGGATTCAGTGCAGAATTAGCGCGAAATCCGTGCGAAAAACGTACGAACTCATGAAATATCGGATGTCGTACGGAAATCGTTAAAAATCAATGAGGTCCTGAATTCCTAATGTGTATACACTAGGATGATAATTTTTATCTCAATTAACCCCTCATTAGAGCATATCCAATGCTGATATGGTTCTTGAAAGTAGAACCCTAAGATGACATCATTCTTTTTTTCACAACTAGTGAGCTCTATCTTCTTTTCTCTTTGGCACAAGTCTATGGAGGAGCTCTCATGTGTGATGTCATCTTTGGTGATTACCACCTTACCTTGGGTTTAACGGGCTTTTCAAAATACTCAATAATCTCATTTATTTTATATTCATAAAGTAGCAAGTGATTGGATTGGCATGGTCATACATGTCAAAGTGGCATAATCCTTGAATCTTTAAAAAAAATCACCTCATGATAGATGTGAACTTCTTGAGAACTATATAAGAATTTTAGAGATCAAATTCAATGAATTTTTTCTAATAAAAAGACTAAAAGATCCAAATTGGGTTTCATTTTTTTTAGCCATTTTGAGTAAGTCTTCATAACATTCAGTAGCCTTCCAAGAGGGTGCCTTTTTGTTTCATCCGCCTTTGTATATGGAATGACCAGTGATTTGTAATTGAATGGACTATTGAATTAAATAAACAATTACAAAACACTGTTGAATTGTGATTGAATGAGTGCTTTTGATTACTATTCACCATGGTTGATTGCTCTTGCTTAATGCCACCTGCCCCCATAGCTACTGATGTGATGTGGAATATCCCACATCATTTCATTAGGGGGATGAAATGATGTGGGATATTCCACATCATTCTGTTGGGGGAAGGCAACAATCACAAAGGCTACCGAATGTTATGTTATGGGGACTTGGTTTGTCTAATTTTTTAATTTATTTTAACCAACACATACAAAGTTCTTCATTGATTCTGGCAATACAAAAGTTGAATTGATCTGCTTTATATGATAAAGCAAATTGCTCATTTTCAAAACTAGTCCTTCATGAATTTAGATCATCGTTGTTTTCCCCTTACATTGAATGTTTTTGGTTGAGCAGGTGAGTCCCCAGGTGAGCAAGGTCACAAATGCAGCTCCCAATATGGAGCTTCATCTTCCTGCCTACTCCATTGTTGCCCTAGAATTAGGATTAACCATAACACCTGACATTGTGCAAATGACCATG
The DNA here is from genome assembly GCA_022496805.1 of Pohlia nutans. Classification (NCBI taxonomy): domain Eukaryota; kingdom Viridiplantae; phylum Streptophyta; class Bryopsida; order Bryales; family Mniaceae; genus Pohlia; species Pohlia nutans. Next base: position 5,184,128 of record CM040088.1, on the reverse strand, counting down.
GCACAAAGAACCTCATTTTCCACTTGAGGTCATGGACTTTGTAATCTATGGCTAGATAACTTTGAGAGCCGGGAGGTTTGAGAAGGTTATAGGATAATGCCACATCATGTGTGGTAAAATCTATGTTTTTCGGTTACTTAAATGGCAGACATCAAACAAAGGAGTTGCATGTTATAAATTTCCTCTCACCGACCAACAAGAGTGACATGATTGTTTGCCTCATTACTTGGACTTGGCATTATATTATATAAGAGCCATATTATATTCCAAGCCTAATTGTTTCATTGGTTGGAGATGATAAGCATGGAATAGTAGGATATGTACTATGTATACCCAATTTCAAACATGCTTAAATATCGGACAATGGAATGTTTTGCTTTGAACATATGGGTACGGTAGTCTCCCAGTTGAGTTTTTTTGAGTTTTTAGCCTAACCTTGGGATTTCATTATCACATTTATGAAACTATTCTATGAGTACACCCATCTTACTATCATTTGATAACATTTGAAAAACAGACCAAAATATGATTAGGACTCAATCAATATGCTTGAGAATGGTCTGCAACAACATGTTACTTCTACTTGCTCATAAATGTCAATTCAAAAGTTATTGACAAAGAGCTATTGAAGTGATTGATGTCATGGGCTTTTATCTTTGATGTGCCTGACAAATAAGACGTTAGTGGAGCCAAGGTGTTACGAGCTCCTTTCAAGAATGTTAGCTCCTTCACATGAATTAAAGTAACTGTAGTTGTGCTCCCTATCTCAAAAGATAATCTTAAGAAATTTAGAAAGCTGTCTGCCAAGTTCTTTCGATCACATATTGACATGTGCAAGAACTCCCAAGGATCACTACTGGCAGGGTATAAGAACGTGAAGCAACAATAATCTTAAGTTACAAAATAGCACAAAAGCATTCAGAAGTTCAAAGGTTATGATCCGAAGGACAAATAAACCCTACAACCGTGGGTTCTAATGAGGCACACCAAGACAACAGGTATCAACTCAGCACCTTTATTGGCTATTTAAACCGTCAAAATCTGAAAGTTGAGATGAGATGATATTTACAAGATGTTGTGTCTGAATGACGTGACACAGCCATTCAGACCATGATTCGTGACCAAAAATAACCTGGTACACCTAAGCTTTTGACAAAACTGAGAAGAGCAATACCTGGCGTTCAGAGCGTCATTCAGTATTCTTCCAGAATAAATCTGTACTAGTAAATCCACCCAAAAAGGATTCAACCACCTGAACGTTTCATGTACAGCTGATGTGCGTCCGCATTCTGCTGGTGTCCGTCCACAACTTTCAGTGTTTGCTGGGCGATGGAAAGCTCCTCATCAGTTGGTATGACCAGGATCTGGACCTTTGAACCTTCCTTGTGGATTGCCTTGGCCTCTTTCGATTTTCCTTCCTCATTTTGACTATGATCTATCTCGATACCAAACTTGTCTAAGCCTTTCAATGTCACCTGATCGTGTGACATTGAAAGTTGTCTTCAGATAAGTGCACGAGTGCGACCTGATGCCTCCCCCACTCCTGCACTGAACACCAAGGCGTCGACCTGTCCTTGCAGATGAAAAAAATAAGCTCCAAGGTAAGTACGAATTCGGTGTACATAAACCTCAATAGCCAATTTATGCCTTGCGCTGCCAGCTTCAGCGGCATCCCATACACCCCTCAAGTCCCTGTCCCCGCACAACCCGAGTAACCCGCTTTTCTTGTTGAGCATATCGGTAATCTCATCTACGTTCATGCCCTTCTCAGTTGCCAACATTTGGATTATTGCAGGGTCAATGTCACCTGATCGTGTAGCCATGACCAGCCCCTGCAGCGGAGTAACACCCATGGATGTATCAATGCACTTCCCTCCCTTGATTGCTGCCATACTTGCTCCGGCTCCAAGATGTAGAGCAATTATGTTCACGTCCTTTCGAGGCTTTCCAAGTATGTGCGAAGCACGCCCAAGAAGGTACTCATAGCTTGTTCCATGCATACCGTATTTTCGTATGCCAAGCTCCTCATAAAGCTTGTATGGAAGTGCGTAATGATAAGCACAAGGCGGTATGGTAGAGTGGAAAGCCGTGTCGAACACAGCTACTTGGGGACAATCAAAAAGCTCTTCCGCAACCCGAATTCCCTGCATGAACATGCCGCCGAAAATGAGCATGGTGGGAAGTCAAAAAGGAGGAGGGCGATACTGCAATTCATTTCCATAGCCTAACTCCAGGAAATCAGGACCAGCTGTGGCAGCTTCAGATTGGTTCTAAGCAGTACAGTTACAACCTGTAATGTATTTTCCTAAGCACACAATCTTCGTAGTGTATTCCAAATCTTTGTAGAGAACTCCTCCTCGTCTCTTTCTATTCTCAACTCTCCATAGTGTACTACTCAAAATAAGACTCTACTAATGTGTGACATGTGTTGTAGGCTATGCTAGATATGCTAGATAGAGTACTCCATGGGCTCGACACGTCGTGCAGTTGGTGCTTGCTACCACCTTGTCTCTTCGCGACTCGGAGATAGCATACACCACTACATGCCGTAGCAGAGCCCATGGAGTACTCTATCTAGTACAATTCACATTGACATGCCGTGTGAGATGCAGCAACTTGATCAAGCTAAAGCATTCCGCCCCAAGTTTACCTCAAAACAACCACTCTGCAGTCACAAGTCAAGAAAAGGAGAATTTACAGCAGTACCTCAAGGTTTGGAGGATTGTGAAGGGGAGCAAGAGGTATAGCTTTTTCAATGGCTTGTTTCACAGTTTCAGTGACAAGTGAAGGCTGTGTCAAAAACTCTCCTCCGTGCACTACTCGGTGGCCCACAGCCGTGACGTTCTGACCACTACCCATCCCTAAACGAAGAAGCTCCAGCACCTTTTGGAGGCCCTGCTTATGGTGCTTTATGTCGGGACCCTGCAGAGTGCAAGTTAGACAATCGAAACAAACTGGAGAAATATTGCAAGTGATGGCAGCAACAACTCGAATTTGAGTAACCGTGAGATTCAGGACTCTTCTTCACAAAGTGATCGATCAAAGACTGGCAGAAAGTACAAACTATTTAAACCGTAAGCGTCTAAAACGCTCAATATGGCCATCTGCATCACTGAACTTTGCAACGGTGGCATTTTCTCATTTTACCTCGGTTTTCTGATTGCAATAAAAATCATTTTAAGGCTCTCGTTCTATACTACAAGATCAACAGTGTCGATCGTGTCAAACTGAAGTCATTTTCACACAAACAGATGATTTGCAGCAGGGGGTCCAATTTTCCTACACTACAGAACTACCACTACATAACTTGAAAGGAGGTCTGCAAGCCGATGAGAAGCATTACAAGTATCAACAGAATTCTGATGAACCGAGGATACACCAAGAAGAGTACAAAATGAAATGCTGAGTCTGCTTACTTGTAATTTCACATCCTGAGCCGTCTGCACATTCTTGTGAGAGATGAAGCTTCTGTCGGTGCCGATGCCATCGACAATACCATGAGAAATGCATGATGCTCCTTTTCCAAGATAGTAGAGAGCATACCTGCAAATGCACCATCGTCATCACCCGTTCACAGTAGAACAGTTTGCGTGCAATCAATTTGAAGGCTAAAGAACGAATTGCCTCAATGAAAAGTGCTGCTAGATAGGTAAAGGAAGGTGACGTGATCTACTCAACACCACGAGACTTGTGCAAGCGCCGAGGGGGAACGTAAAAAGAATGCTCATACAACCGCTGCTTGAGACTAGGTTTACAAAAACCTACACGTAAGTATTGGAAAGAAAAAGAAGCAGCAAATCTATTCAATAATTTACACATATTCCTGTGGAAGTGACCGCCCAGGCGAATCATTTCTCAAACCTAACGACGAAACATCATGAATCCCTTTCTCTTTCCAAACAATATTTTCAGATCATCGAAACCGCAAAACCTATGATTCCATTTGCCTCTTTTAATCCGTTAATAAGCGCACTACTTTCTGCTTTACACATTATAATTTTTCCTATCAGAACTGGCTACATAAATTCAAAAAAATCCTCCGTCACGGACATTGACACTCCATCAGCATCGACTTCAACGCGATGTGGTATCCGACCACAACTAAGAATACTAAACCATTAATAACACGGCATTCAGACTTCTAGAAAAATTCGAGTCAAGGTTTGCATAGAAGCAAAAAAAGGAAACTTACTAACAAAACCAAATCCCAATAGCAATCTTCTACAACGAGTAACCCAGTCTTAACATATCAGCATAGTCGTGATTTCAGGAACTAAAACAGAGCCACATCGATCCAGCCACAAAATTCTTTCGATAAAATCCGAATTCACGCAAATTGCTTCCACTAAAATTCGCATTTCCGAGGAGCTTCCACTACACGAGCTAACTCTGTGGAATTAGCACCAAATCGAGCGCAATAAATTTCAAAATGGAAGTTAGAGCAGAGATATGATTCTAAATGTAAATTAGGGTTCGACGGACTTACTTGAGCGAGGAACTCCCAGCGTTGAGCACGAGCACAGACTTCCCCATTGTTGCAACTCGTAGAGACGAACACCGCGGAGGTCTATGAGAGAGACGATCCCAAACCCGCTGAAACGGGGCCTGTGACCGTGTCCCACACCGTGCCCGTTTCTCATCCATCCGTCAATGGCCGAGGCGTTTTCATCCATTCTGGAACTAATCCATTCCGTTCTTTCGGGAGATGTCGTCGACGAACAGAGTTTCAAGTCTGCAGCTTCTCATTGGTACACCAACAGAATATTCCATGATGTCATATTTTAAGCATATTTTATCAGAAAGATAAAAATGAGCAGTTTCAGCAATGAGTCAGCACAAAATCATTTACTATAACAACCTTGATTGAAACTGTACCGTAGTCGTACAGGTGTCATACAAAGACCATATGGATTACAAGCAAATGAATAAAATGAATCAGCTGGAAGTACTAAATTTAGTATAAAATGAATTAGCTAGAAGTACTGAATTTAGTATAGATATTGTATTTTTACAAAATTCATTTTAGATATTTGTATTGACAAATTAGTACGGGTAGTGCACAAGTTTAATGCAATCTCTTATTTCTATACTGAATCAAAACAGAATGACAAAGCCTACTATAGCAAAAAGTGCGACATGATTACCATATAGTTTCTATATTGAAACCACTCACAAGAACTTTCTTGATGACAGTCTAGGTTGGGAATTTAGCGTATCCAAAGCTGAAATCTATTTACGTAAATAGATTTCAGTTCAAAGTACGTTGAAGTACCTTGTAACTATGATCTTAATTTTTAAACTACGACCTTGTAACTTAGTTAGTTTTCAATATTTGGAGCAAGATTTGAAAGTTTAAGGTACTATACCTCATTTTCTGGTTCTGCACTTTGAGTACCAAAATGTCATTCCTACATAAGATTCACTTGGGTTTCAACCAATGTGGAAACAACACTTGATAAAAAAATTGAATTTTTTTTTCCGAAACCAAAAAATGAGGTACGATAGTTTCTTCATTCCTATGGCTTCCCTATTTTTATGGCTTCTCATTTCCATGGCTTCCTCATTCCCATGAGTAGGTTTAAAATAGACTTATAATTGAGTAAATAAACAACAATTGAAAAGTCACAAAGTGAAAAATTCAAAAACAAAATTTCAAAAATTTATTACTTGTAGATATGGTATCCAAATTAAATATATTTTAGTGCACTTGGAATCCTTTCCAAATTGAATACAATGAAGATCAACATATGTTTTTAAATATTTCAAAATAGAAAACACTCATTACTTATTAGTTCAAAACCATAAGAAATGGAGGAATAAACTACCTTACATCTTTCCACATATCACTTTCACCTTATTACAAGCAACACCCACACAAAGACAAATTTCTTAAAACAAATAGATAGATAGATAGATAGAAACTCCGGACCTCTTTCGAAGCTGGAGTGAATAAAGTGTCTGTTCATCTTGACAATGAGCCAGTGCCCACCGGAAAAAAGGACATTGGTGCAAGACTACTCTCCCCTTTTGAGAATACACTTTAGTGACCAGTAACAAGTACTAGTAACAAACAGTAACCTTAAACGAGTGGTTAAATCAAGCTAGGGTATAATTTGGAATTTGTTTTGTTGGTAGTCGCCAAGTCATGGTTCATAGTTTGGTTGGTGAAGGACATTGTATTACATTTATATGGTCCGGGTTCGATTCCCGTTGAGTTCGTCTGAACAGTAATGTGATATTCATGATTTGGTGCTACTAGTGAGTTATCATAGGCAGGAAAGTTGTAACAACCAACCGGCCCCGTCCCACCTTCCTGAGACAAGTGTACCTTCCTAAGACAAGTGTTTACGTTGAGCTAATCAGAAAAAATGCAAATTCAAAACAAATACCAAGAAATCAGGTTGCATCAGCACACTTGCATACCAATTTTTGCTAAAAGTCATACGCAAGTGCTTCCGAAGCAGACTGGGCAAAATGGTAAAGTTTGCAGAAATAAATGATCTGCCAAAAATTTGATTAACCCTTAAACGTCAAGGTAAGCCCCATGGGCTTATTTATGAGAGAATAATGAAGAAAAAAGTGGATTTTCTCAACCAAATCAAGCGAGGATTGGTGCGTTGGAAAGCTACTGAAAAAGCGACCTAGATTCCAAATTTGCGCCTCATTTGAGAGATTGTGGAATCATTGATAAGCAATCAAAGTTATCAAATTGAACAGGTTTTGAGGTTGGGGCAGCTGAGGTGCCGCAATGCTACAGTGCTATAGTGTTGGCCAGCAGTGCCCAGCAGAGTCGATTTTGCATTTTTTTATTTTTTTATTTTTTTATTTTATTTTTCCCTCCGAAAATTTAGATGCCTTCTGGGCTGCCCCACCCAGGCCCTCTTGACATTTAAGGGTTAAGAGAAACTGCCATCTCAAAGTAGCCACTTCAAAAATGCTGCGGATGTAAAGCTCTGGCTTCTTCTTCGTGGAATCACATTTATTTAAGTTTATGCACCATTTGGATTATCCGGAACTATGTCGTGTTCCATTACGAGCTTTGGTCTGCAGAGCATGTCTCTTCTATTTTGGTAAGGCATGACGGATTACGGTTGCGATGCGTGGAGCAAATGTCGATTCACGATTCTCATTCAGCCTCAGGCCAAGTGGAAGTTACTAGCTAAATTTGACATTCAATGGAGTGTTTTTCAGGCCCTCTGCACTCGCAATGGCTTTTTATCTTCCCTCTTTAATAGAGTTAACCGAAAAGAAGAGAGAATACATATTAGGTGAGGTGAGTCTGACCCGTATCTTAGGCAACCAAGCAAATTGGCATGGTTTCCAAAGAATTCAAAATAGAAAGGAGTGTGAACTAGTTTTTCCGTTACAACGGAGGCAAAACTGAGACTAAGGTAAGTTCCCAGAGAGCCAAGGCTTGGAAGCGATGGCCCACATTCAATTTGAGATAATGGCAAGGCATGTGACAAATTTGAGATATAATTAGGTGACTGAATTGATTGATTAGTTGATCTATTTTTGTTCTTTTTAATTAGGTGACTGAATTGATTGATCAGTATTGGAAATGATGTTGACCATACTGGTTTTTACACTGAACCCTCTCTAATTGCACTTGAAACAAATGGGCTTCGAAATGCACTCAGACATCACGTGTTACACAACTTGACATGTGAAAATTGTACACAACATGAGACATTCTCAGGATATACAAGGGACAGTGCAATTAGAGAGGTTAAAATGTACATGCACTTTCTCACTGTTCACTGAAAATGAATACAACACTGTTCACTGAAAATGAATGTTCTCACAAAATGCCAAGATGGTGATATCTAACCCTAATGACATCAACCAGCGATTGATTGTAATCCAAATGAGCTAAAGTAAAAAGAGTTACAATACCAGCAAACTGTCAGAACCTCTACCAAAAGGAGTTGATGAATGTCTATCATATCTACGTCAAGTTCTCTCACCATTCTAAGCAAATGTGGCTTCTCACCCATTGTATCCTCTTGTTGTACATCAGTTGCTATACACTGAAGAAGCCCCAGCAACGTTCTCGTCCATCATTTGGCTACACTTTCTTTTCTTGCTCTTTGAGATAGGACTTATCATCACTTGCAACTGGCACTGTCTTTGCCTGGAAAAAAACATGCAAATGCATTGTGCCAACTCTTCAGCATAACTACTTTGGATTCAACAATAATGATAATGTGAACTGAAATGTAAACGGTTGCTAAAAACGCCTACTTCGAAAGAAGAAGAATAACTTTGGCCCTAACACCAACAAAAATAAAGTGTTTGTGTAGATAGTTCTACTAAATAGGCAACATGAACTTAGATAATAAGTGATGCCTCCTTTCTCTACATTAGGAATTTAGGACCCCACGGATTTTAAACAATTTCCATGCGACATCCGATATTTCATGGGTTCGTACATTTTTCGCATGAATTTTGCGCTAATTCCGCACGGCCTCTACACTTTGTAAATAACAAAAAGAGTGAATGTAGAAGCCATGCGGATTCAGTACAGAATTAGCGCTAAATCCGTGCGAAAAATATACGAACTCGTGAAATATTGGATGTCACACGGAAATCGTTAAAAATTAGTGAGGTCCTAAATTCTTGATGTATGACACCAACAAGTAGCAAGTAAACTACTTAGGATGCTCTTCAAAAAAATCTCTTCAATTAGAACTAATAGTTGCATGATAAGAAAAATAGATCTCATTTCTAGTTTAGTCCGTACATGTGGGACCTAGATTCATGCCTTGTACTCTTGTTTCTGTGCAGTTAATTTTCCTCCAAAAAAAAAGAAAATAGTCATAAAAAGATCAATTTGGTTGATTAAACATTTAATTATCAAAGTGCCAAATCCCAAGAGCTACATCTTCTCTTACAATGAAATATTTTTCATAAAAGAAACATCCCAAATGCTACAGTGATATTGTTTACTTACCAATTCTCTGAATTTTAAGATGTAGAACATTTCGAGATACCGCCTGGTTTCACGTCTTCCTAGCTTGGACACATACTTCCAGAAGCCATATACTCTTGAGAGCGTCAGCAACCGCTCAGTGTAAATCTGCCACGTATACCTTCACAAAAAATGACAAACGAGACAAGTGTGAGCCCAGTAACAAGAAAAAGATACACACGCTCTGTGCAAATGATATGCATCTATCAACAGAAAGTAAACCCGGACCTCTGTAATATCACTTTCTATGATATCACATCCTCTGTTTTCTCACCAAATCTTACAAAACGACTTAATTCCCATTCTATAACCCTCATTGTCAAACTTGGTTAACATAGTTGCATAGAAATGGCAATAATAAGGAGTTTGAGAAGTGTGAAGGATTCTAAACCATGTCCCTACCTCAAGTACTTGTTTAATGTCAGTTTTACATGCAACATTATTGATTTACAAAACTCCATATAAATTAAATCACATACATTTTGAGCACCTAGGTTATGACACTAAAGAGGTTTAGAATATGCTCTCTCAAGAGCTTGGCAAATTTCTGAAGGCTTTAGTTGAAATCATGATAACACGTGAAGTCAAATCTGACTGCCTAGGGTACCAACATAACATTGGTTTGGTTTCTTTTCTACAATACCTTTTTCATAGGGAAAATCTTGAATTGAAGATTTACAATGCTACTATAGAGACATCATTTCTATTATTGAGGACTAAATGCAGTGTAGAAAAGGGACCAAGCCAAGGTTGCTCAAGAATGTTATGAAAAACGACCTAATTTAAATGCATGACATATTCTAGAATGTTGTTCAAGAGGTCATATTACTGTTCCAAACTGTAGTATAATCAATTTTTCATTTGTTTAAAAAAAATAAAAAATAAAGTCAGAAGTGAGTAGGAATGTGGACATACTTGGTACGAATTCGCTCAAGACCAGCATCAGAGAATTTACTCCAGTAATCCTCCTCCTTCGTACATTTGTCAAAAAAGTCCACCATAATCTTGCTGGCAGAGTCAGGCTGATAGGGATCAATGTGGAACCCTGATTTCTCATTCTCCACAATCTCCTTTGGCCCTCCATGGCAAGTTGCAAAAGTAGGTAGACCACATGTCATGGCCTCAATCACAGTCAACCCAAACCCTTCATACAAGGCAGGCTGCACAAAAGCGCCATGCGAGTCCGCAATGCAACGGTACAATTCGCCATTCAAAACCCTGTCAATACACACTAGATTCATTTAGTCCTCATACTGAGTTAACATTAATGATTATTGCAAATGGTATTAATATGAGATTAGTGTGATGTTAGTGTTGTTGGCATTAACATGATTTTCTTATGGACCTAAAGCCCTCATCAGGAATTTAGGACCCCACGGATTTTAGACGATTTCCATGCGACATCTGATATTTCATGGGTTCGTACATTTTTCGCACAAATTTTGCACGGATTTTGCGCTAATTCTGCACGGATTCTGCACTTTGTTGATAACAGAAAGAGTGAATGTGGAAGCCGTGCGGATTCAGTGCAGAATTAGCGCAAAATCCGTGCGAAAAACATACGAACCCATGAAATATCGGATGTCGCACGGAAATCGTTAAAAATCAGTGAGGTCCTAAATTCCTGATGCTGTTACATTATCAGAAAACTGACCTGTCTGTCTGAGCACACAACCATCGAAACTCGCCATCCAGATTATATTCCTTCATGAGGTTGTGCATTTTGTCAATCTCAGCCATTTCCTCGCGGTCCTTGGATTTTTCCTTTTGAATGTTGCCTGCTACGACAACGAGATTCACAAGCTCTCGGAGCCGGGAGTTCTTGGCAAACATTTCCACAAGGCCGCTGATGTTCTTCACCTGATCCAGACGTGCCATTGAAAACAGAATGGGTTTCTTCCTGTCCTTCAATGTTCCACTGCACAAGGAGATTTAGCTCACCTTTATCAGAAGAAACCCTAAACCCTAAACCCTTTATTAGGGAGTGTCAAAGATTGAAGATGATTTCAGAATCACATTCCAAAACTCTGTAAGGGAATTAGTACTTTGAGAAGAGAAGAATCACATTGTGCACAATTTGGTAACAAACTTGTGGACTAGCTCCAAAGTCCAAAGTAGGCCATTCATTTTTGTTGTTTTGAATTGAGGAATGTCAAGAATGCTTAGGTAGGTTGTGCTAAAAGTGTCTCCATTCTAAAAGTGTTCACTAACGCAAGGGTACATAATGGATCAATTTCACAATATAAATCAAAATGGGTTAAATGTGGCTTCTATTTGTCTTTCAAGGAAAATTTACTGAAAAACATTTCAAGGTATAAAACCCCTCCAAATAGGCAAATCAGAACGCTTTTAGTAACTCCTACCGTACAAAAATACGAGTAACAGTTATGACCCAAATTAGAAAAATGAATGACAGAGAAGAAACTTACACATGCTCAGCAGTTTGCGCAGGATCATACAAGAGCTTGTTGATGCGTTCATGCAGATCTGTGAGACGTTTATCGCTCTCGGAGTTGTAGGGGAAGTAAACAGTGGTGTCAGCACCTGGCGATACAATGTTGAATTTGGGGTCAAACACGTCAATGCCGTTCACTACCCGGTACAGGCCTGGTAGAGAAAAGGCTGCATGGCTTTCATACTGCCCCACCGTGTCCGCACTGACATCAAACACCATCCACCCATGAGCATTAGCCAGGATAAATTCATCCCTAAACCCTAAATCCTAAACCCTAAATTCATGCTATGTGCATTGATTTTAGCTTGTTATCCCATGCCACCTCTATGACCTTCAATATTACATCCATTGTGCTTTCAAAGATAGCCATCGAACCCTTTTTCCCAGTATCAATTTTGGTTCAATTTGATAAGAATTTACGCAGTATCGCTACAAACCTTATCACCCTGAGCCACGAAATCAAAGCAATAAATGGAACGCCAATAACGTATGTTGCTGATCTAAATCTACCTTCCAGCAATCTCTTGATATGTACTGGTGATGATGAAGTCGGCATGGTTCATTGCAATTAAGTCCGCAGTGAACTGGCACGAAAAGTGATACTTGGCTTCGAATTTCTCCCAGTAAATGTCAGAATCTGGGTACTTTGTTTTCTCGAGCGCATGAGCTATGTTACACTGAAACCACCCTACACCATGTAAATCTCCTTGTTAGAAGGAACCCAAGTGTTTTAGTATTGCATCTAGATATTGTATGAACAAATAAAAGGTCTGTCAAATATTTGTGAGTTTTACAAACCTGGGTGACACCAAGTCGATGGCACAAGAGAGAGGCGACAAGATTGCCGTCTGTATAATTACCAATGATAAAATCTGGCTTTTCAGAAAGCTCATCTATGAGTTCCTGTGCAACATCCTGGTGGAAACATTGACAAGCACAACAACTTAGTCTAACATGACATTCTTGAAAGGATGACAACATATTTTACTTTATTTGTACATAAATCTTCTTAAATCTTGAGTTCAAGAACATGACTAGACATGTCCAAATGTACGTAAATATTCAAACAAGAATAATCAAAAGAACGAATTGTCACATCACCTACGAACTACAAACCAAATTTGCAAAGAGAAGATCAAAACAAGATGCTAGAAATTCAGTAGTCGCCGTGTTAGTTACCTGAACAAAAGTTTCCAAAAATGGATAAACATCGAACCGAGAAATCCAGTTGTGTAGAATGCCATCCTCATTCCGGAATGGCACGCGTAATATCCGAGAGTATTGTGTTCCTTCCAACTTCTCAATCCGTTGGTTACATGTTGTTCCGTTTGCATTCGGAATAAGACGAGTTACCTGAACAGAAAAAATTGAATTAAAAAATCAGACTGTAAGACATATATCAGAAACTAGCCTACCCAAATGACATTCAAAACTCTGTTAAACATTGCTAATTCCCACTAATGTTGCAATGATCCAAGGAACATTCCACTCTTCAACAATCCATTTACCACTACAATCTGAGGTTGGATGTCCAGGCCTTGTTGCTTAATATTCTTGAGCATCTCCTTTTCCATTGCCCTAACCTGGTCCAATATATACACCACCTGCTCCACCCCAATCCCGGTGATTAGCAGAGCCCTGGCTAAATGCACATGTTAAGAACCACTTTAGATTGCACAACAAACTTATTTGTTTTCACCCTGTTTTGTTGACTTTACACTAACAAGAGCGCTGACATGGCTCTTATGTGGCATACTAGAAATACTTGAGATAATCAAGCTACAGTTGTCCCTATCTATTATGAGATGTCTGGGAAGCCCTAACTTCAAAGTGGCAGGCATGGATTGGTCACAGAAATGACTTGCTTGAAACCATACTATCGTCATATTATGGTGTGTCATTGTATGGAGGGTAGACTGTAATGGACTGGACACTTATTACCTCAAAAGGTGTCATAAATATAGTGGATTTTTTGAAGCTTGATAGGTCACACCTAGTTCGTTCAAATTTTAAGCTTGTTGCTTCGATCTACAGAGAGTGTGGACAGTGAAAAACCGCAATCATTCATTCAAAGTACACTGATCTGACACATAATGATCTTCCACATCACGTCAAGCCATGAAAACTCACTTGTCCTCCTGTGTCAGGCATTCCTAGCACATCGGCTTGTCCGAAGTAACCATGAGGAGAAATGATAGCCACACTGAACACCATTGGAATCCGGGCCAGAAACCTCTCAAGTGTTTCAGGATCAGGAGCTTGCAGAAGGTCCTGCAACAAGTGAATCATTTCTAACACGCGCCCTGCTGTATCACCCCAACCTTTCTCCAATCCAAGTGCTTGCAACCTGCACGACATTGTCATTCCATCAAAATCACAATTTCATACAAGTCACAACGGAATTTAGTCATTAAAGAATTTAGTCACATTTGACAGGAATTCTACTAGTGTACCGTGTCTCCAAAACCAAACGCAGGAAGTCGAGAATCTCTCAAGTTTCCATTTACACAAGCTCGCAGAAACGTACTCAACACTCTAAGCATGAAATGATGCTTCCAAAAGGATGAGAATGCTTATATACATACTTTGCGGCGAAGTCCTTGATTGGTTGATCTGCAGGAAGTTTGGTCAAAATCTCCTCCGCTTTTATGAGAGTCGATCGAAGCTTGACGAGAGTTCCAACACTCTCATTCAGCAACAATGTCTGCACCCATTTTCCCTCCTCAGATTGACAATGCAACAGCCGAATACGAAACATGGAAAAACTCCTCCCCCAGTTGCTACTTTTAAATTCCAGTGTTCCACATAAACCATCACCGACACATTTCACCAGTGACAGTACGATCAAGGCATGCTTCAAAATAAGTATTGTGTAATCACAGAAGTTGCAATGTTCAACTGTTCAACTGATTAAACCCTAAGCGTCTAAAACGCCGAATATGACCATGATCTGCATCATCACTGAACGGTGACATTTTCTCATTTTACCTCGGTTTTCTGATTGCAATACAAATCATTTGAAAGCTCTTGTAACTCTATACTACAAGATCAATCGTGTCAAACTGAAGTCATTTTCACACAAACAAACAGATGATTTGCAGCAGGGGGACCAATTTTTCTACACTACAGAAAAAACATACACAGTGGATTAATTAACTTTACCTGTCCTTTGTATTTATGAAGACGCATGAATTCCATCAGTGGCTCCAGGCTCTCTGCGTCCCGGAACAAGCGTGAAGACAGATGCCGATTGAGGAACTGTACGCCATTGCCAATCGACGACGGCCTGGTCATGCGTGGAAAGCCTGCATTGAAAGGCTCCAGGTCCAACTCCAGTACGAATGGATCGCCACACCTGTAATTCAAATGTTCCAGTAAAAATTGTTTCAGGACTTGAGTAGCTGCTTGGAAGATCAACATGATCCGAATATAAATCCATGAACAAAAGCATAATAATGTTTACTGGAAATAAATATATATTTGCACCTGTTGTTATCAACAAGACACTCTTTGTATGACAGATACGCAGAGACCGTAAGCTCCTCAACGACCATTTCGTCCACGTTGATTCGCATGTATTCCCACACTCCAGGCCTCGGCCTTAGCGCTAGACCCACCCAAGGCGGCGACACAAAGGCTTCCTGCATCAGTCACATCATTTCATAATTCTAAGTTGATAATCACAACATTCTTGAGTAGTAGTAGCACCTTTTGAGAATAATAACTGTGCCAACTAAAGGTTTTATCATGAAAACTTAAAAGCTCTGACATATTATCGTCAAGACAATGGCCGAAACAAGGTGTCCATAGTTTCTTTTCATCCCAGCTCAACTAAGGTTCAATACCAAGACTTTCAATATAATGTAACCACCCATAAATCCTGAAGAAAAAAATTTAAAATTGCCTCTTTCTATACGACCTACATTGTACTAAAAGAAGGATGTAACTACCAACGTCACTCACAAGTCCTGAAACTCAGAAAATATATGTAGAGCTTTCCGTGCAATTAGTGTGGGGGAGGAATTAGTGATGTCTAATTATTATTCGGTGGGTTGAAATATCTCCAAAACTGAAGATATCTTCACTGAATAGCAATCTCTGTAGAATGAGCATGACAAGTAAAGTTGCATGATTTGGCGTATGCCACCAAGATGGAGTGGCGTGTGAAATCTATGGAGGCCGAAGATTGATTGATAAGCACCTGACATGAGGAGAAGATTTGAGCCAGGGCGCCATCCATGATGTTGGAGGAGCCATTCTCCTTGTCAGCCTTGCTCAGCTCGTCCATTACGTGATGCGGTTGCAGTAATGACTGTCCGTTGGCTGCGATTCTGCAGCCCCTCCCCACAGTTCTTTTACTAATCACTTGCAAATTCTTTTTGATAACTGTGAGCCTCGACCGCCATTACCCAGTCCATGTTCCTCCCACGTTATATAAATCATTTCACACAAAGCTAGCACTCATTAAAATGGCAGAAAATTGTTGCCACGTGTCCGTCTAGAACCTGGTTTTGGGCACTTTGAATCGTCAACAAATTTGATCATTACACTGAAATCTTGTAAAAATAGATTAGAAAGATGTAGACCACCTCAAAATCGCTTCAAATAATTGGTTTTAGTTCATCGACCAATCAAATTTTAGAACTTCCGGAACTCTTCCAAATCCAAATAATGCATAATTCTTTGGTGCGTTGGAACACTCTTTCATTTGCTAAGAAGAATTTGACCGAGAGAAACTATTGATCCTGATGTCCCTGTAGACATTACATCATATTGTGCAATTCTAGACTACCAGTAATGAAGTACAACTTTCTAAGCAATAAGTTTGTAGCTAGTGTCAGAGTTCAAGACTTGTGCTTCAAATTGGGAAACATAATTAAAAAAAATTCTAGTATTTGAGACAAGATTCTGGGCCACAGGGTTGGATTTAGAAGAAGAAAAACAAAAAAAAACAGAATCGTGCAGCTGAAATCACAAACTCTGACTGTAAACCCTAGTGGGCAATTTTCGTCAATCCTCTAGTGCGATGGCATTCTAGTATGTATTAAATTACATATATGGATTGGTTTGCCAATGACTTACTTGGAGAGGAGGCGGAGATTTTCATTGCGGTCATCTTCCAGGGTGTCTTGAACCTTCTTGTGCATACTGGTCATACGTGCCAGTGCCTCTGCCGTCCTTACACTGTCTGAAGTTGACATCTTTTCCTTCCAATTGATACCTGGCCACCACCACCATTTTTCTCTCAGTAACACCCAAAGTAGACCTCACCTACAATTCATTAAATTTACTTCCACAATAGCGCTAGTGTCCATCCTTTTAATCAATATGTACCTATTGTTCAAGAACAAAACTTTGACATCTGCATGCGGTATTCAAATAACACACTCTTTAGTGCATTGGAATCCTCTTTCATTCGAGAAGAACAAGAACAGGTATTTCAAGAACAAGAACAGGTATTTTTCCTTCCACAATGAACTATTTTGACACTGAGCTAGTGTACATCCAATGTGCACAAAACTTTGACGTTTCGGAGCTTTTGCATCCCGTATCCAAATTATAACACACTCAGTTCGGTGGATTGAATCCTCTTTCATTGAACAACAAAGAAATACCATAAGACAGTGAGTCTGCGCAATCCAAATGAAATGAAACCGAGCTCACACACACTACATCACAGAAGCAAATTAAAGCATGGATTTGAGCAGAAATTTAAAGCACTGACCGAGGTTGGGTGTGAAGATTGGGAAGTTCCGCCTTGTGTGATAGAGGAAGATGGGTTGAGGATTCAATGAGGTCGGGAATTTGGTGATCCGTAAGTTAACTGAAGTTCAGTTTGAGTTAGAAGGAGAGCGAGTGAGGGAGGTGGCCTGGCGGGGTGAGAGTGACTGGCAGGGGCTTCTGTGGTGGCGCCATGTGGCTCGTCCTTGCGCTGCCACTTGGACGGCTGTGACTGGGGTGGTTGGTAATTGGCTCCTTCCTTTGCAGTTGGTTGGTCCTTTGCAATGGTTCGTCCCTTTGGACCCTTTGGAGCCTTTTTTTTTTTTAGCTGGCGAAATATAGCAAAAATAAATAAATAAATTAGAAAGAGTTAAATCTGGACCCAAAACTTGCTCTTTTATTGGTGTCATCCATGTTGACATGTTTTCATCCATTTGAGCAAATTTTCATTTAATAGTGACAACTTCATCTAAAATCTAGATGAAAGTGTTACATTGTTTGATTCACTCGTACCATCTTTTTGAATATGAAAAATTGCAAAAAAAATCATGCTTTGGACCACCTTGTTCTTCGATGTTCACACTTTGTTCACCCATCACGTAAGTTATATACTGTACAGTGAAGATTGTGCACTATCTAGAATTGGGTCCTTAGATAAATCTAATTACATCTTGCGTACATTAACTACTAAGAGAGCCGCAGCGTTTAAAGGGTGGATGATGAACTTTTTTTAGAGCTTATAATTGTTGGAGTTCTATGAATCAAATGAAGTTCTCCAAAATATGCTGAAAATATGACTTATATTTACTCGTCAATAATATTACTAACTTGATCACTTATTGCGTCATGACTTTTGTGCAAACCTCTAAATGAATGCATGTTGAGATGAAAAGAAAAACATATATTTGAAAATTGAACATTTTCTTTTCAAAATCTTGTCAATCCAAAATTTATCTAGCCTCTAGATTTACATCTTCCTCCCCTAGGGTCTCTTGGGGGTTAAAGATATTTATTATGAATATGAGGTCTCATGTCGATTAATGGTGCATCTTTGTTCAACTCTTTGAAATTCATAAATTACTCATAACAATAATCATTTAACAATGGCCCCAAAGACCATTATAAATGAAGAGCTTGTTGGAGGTTGTTCATCTATATATGCTTCTAGGAAATGGAATATTTTGACATAACTTATTTACATGGTGTTCAAATAATGTATACTAAAATGTAGTGAATTTTTTTTTCATTTGCATATTGATTCGATTAAAATAAATTTGAATTAATAATAGATAACTATGGTCCAATATATCAAATGCAATTATATGAGCACTAATCTTACACTTACCCCAACTAACATGATTAGGGCTAAATGATGGAATGTTGAATTATAATGGGGTCCTAACCAATGTTGTTTGGATATTGCATCAAATAACTTGTGGTATACATACATTTTCAGAGAGAATACTCACATTGAAATGTATGTCACAAGTTATTTGATGTCATACCAAGACAACATGTGTGCCAACAAAAACTAAGTTATTTTTTGTTTGGTAAGACTTTCTTTTAAAAATTATTTCACCTCCCCCCCATGTTGAAAATATCCATGTGAGTTTATTTGATCTAATCTAGGGTCTAGAATTCCCAATTTATATACAAAACTTTCAATAAAACAAGACTCTCAAAATTAAGAATCTAAAATTGTTTGAGCACAAGCTGTTTATATACTTTTCAAGCTTTGTATGGCGTTCCCTTTCATGGAAAACTTCAAATTTACAAAGGGATCATTGTACACAATTATTTATATATTATACTTATATTATACTTGTATTGTACACAATTTTATACATTCATATTCATATAAGATTTTTTGAGCAAATCCTAATAGGATTTCTTTCAGTTCAAATTTATTCGTGTTTTGATCAGCACATATTCATATATTCATGTATTTATATACTTACAAGGAATCTTCATCATCAGCCTTTTATACTCGCTAGACTATAGTAGGGAGGTTGGAAATTGGATTGAAAAGGCAAAACCATTCACATTTGATTTTGGGGAGAATTTTAAGTTTTTTTTTAAAATCCACATCTACTGCCCAGAGGAAGAAAACCAAAAATCATCTAAAACTAGTGATGAGGGCAAGCCACTGTACCCTATAGTGCCCTAACAAAAAGATTGTTGCCTCTTCTACACCAATTAGAAAAATAATCTAAATTTAATCTAAATAAAACAATTCTAAAAGTAGAATATTGCTTTTTGGTGGATTTTCAAATTATTTTTGGTGTTTGATCTTATAAATTCATTTTAAAATCATGTGTAGTATATTTTAAAATTCCAATGGAACTTGCTAGTCAAAAACATAAAAATAAACAAATTTCTAATTAGAAGAAAATTCATAAAAGTTAAACATTTTCATATAAACGCAATTGCATATTGATTGTTGCCTTTTACATTTGACTACTTCAAGCTCTACAACTACTTGCCATTGTCTATACTTCTCCTTAACCTCTAAGGACAATGTGTCTTAATTAGAACATTTCAATGTTCAGGTAGGTTCCCACACTGTCAATTTTTATTCTATTTTTTTGAAAAACATTATGTGAATTTTGTATGTCGATACAAAAATGGGGATTCAATTTTATTTTTTAAATTCCAACTTCGTAAATGGAAGTTATAGAAAGGAAGAGATTTTTTTGGGGAAAATGAGCATTTTGGGCAGGGCTTAAAATAAACCTAGATATGATTTTTGTTCATCTTTAACTGTAGGATGTTGCTTTAGACTATCAAATTAATACATGGTAAAATTTTCATAGAACTTGACCGTGTAGATTGCAAGTTTATAGCGTTTGAAGTGAAAGATGAAATGGCAATCTTTTTTGACCTCTCGAATCATCTTTAGAGACATGGGAAAAATTGTTAAATTGGTCAAAAATTCTTTAATTTTTTTGTAATGTTCTAGTTGGTATTAGCTATAAAGAATAAAGAAAATTCACAAGAAAATGAATAGAAAGAAGAAAAAATGATGCTCAAAAACAAGAAAAACCCGCGGACCTCTAGGGCTTAACACAAAAGCGATTCAATGATCACCAAACTTGACCAATCTACCAACGTGTGTCCACCCTTTGCTTTAACCCTTTAACGTCTCATTCCTTTGTAGAACAGCCAGACTACACTTTTATACACAGTTCAGCTTTCAAGATTTGTTACAATATATATTTTTTATATTTTTCATGCATGAAATTGTATGTTTCCTATTTGTTCTAAAATTTTCCGACTTTTCTGATACAAATTGAACTTTTTACAAATTTTTAGATCAAACAATTTAAGAAATTCATATTAATTACAAAAAATCTTCAAAAAATATAAAATTTCTAGAACATGTGCAAATGACAATGGAGAATCACATGATATATTTTTGTAGAATTTTTATTTAAAATTTTAAAATTCAAAAGGTGAACATCCTATGCAGTGTAATTCAGACCTTGAGCTACATAGCTTGCAATAGAAATAAAACATTCAAAACTTGAAATTTATAAGATCCGAAAAGTAAAGTGAAAACTAGATTTGATAAACTTCATTTTCACAATTGAAAGCAATAGCAAAAAACTTCATCTTCAAGGTCAAAATTGGCTTTGACCAACAAACATCCACTATTTGGATGCGCAGTCCTTAAAAGGTTAATCACTACTTCCAATTTAGAAGGCGTAGATTGACACATCTCAAGCAAGTTGTTTCCTCAAATCAAATTCCATTGGCATTCAAAAAATTTCCTCAACTCATTACAACCATAAAATAACTT
Organism: Pohlia nutans; assembly: GCA_022496805.1. Classification (NCBI taxonomy): domain Eukaryota; kingdom Viridiplantae; phylum Streptophyta; class Bryopsida; order Bryales; family Mniaceae; genus Pohlia; species Pohlia nutans. The sequence continues at coordinate 5,163,182 of CM040088.1, read as the reverse complement.
CAAATAATCTATTTTTTTGGTGGATGGTGAATTTCCCAATAAAAGACCATATTGTGCAAAATAAATTCTCCAAAAAATTATTTTGACGATTTTTTGACGCTCAAGATTTAAAATGCAATAAAGTGCTCAATATTTGGAATTTTTAAAAATAAAAAAGTGGACCAAAATTTAGACTTGATATTTATCAAGTTTAATAATTTTCATGAAGAAATGACAAAAAACGGTGACATGGCTTGTTTTTAAATAAGTACCAATTTACGGTTATGAGTGACATGGGATGACAATGTTATTGTTAGAGCACTCTACATATAGCACAACATTTATTTTTACTAAGGTTGATGTTTTAGCAACCTATTGGAAGTTGTATACATGAGAATTTTTTTTATATACTAATTTAACTCCCTAATGGTAAAACTAAAATAAAGAATGCACTTTAAGTCTCCATATCTAAATAGATAATGTAGTGTGGTGCACACACACGTACATGCAAGCTACATACGATCGGCTATTTGTTGGAATCATTGTGTTGGGCTCTGTGGATGGATGACCTCTTGGGAAGTTACGGTGCTGCATCAATTTAAAATTTTCCTACACCACTGATGTTTTGTTATGTGGGCATCATATCAAGGGTGGGTCAAACAAACACTTCATTCATGTCGGCCTTGAAAGAGGACCGATGTTCTTCTTCTTCTGCTAGTATTGAATAAATCGAACTTTTCACATACATTTACACCGTTGGGGTTTTTATGCTAGGGCGTCAGATTTGTCCAAAAAAATGTGGATCCTCTTTTTTGGCAAATTTTTGAAGTTGACCTCATGAATTTTCATATGATTTCCAAAACTTCATGCAATAATGATTAGCATGATTTTTTTTTGAAGGATACAATCACATAAATCAGCTCCTAAGAAAATTATTTGGGAAGAATCAATGAACGATCAATATATGGAACAATATGTTTGTTGTATATTGATGCAGTTTGACATATTTGTTGTATTTTGATGTATTTTCAACTATATTTTGATGTATTTGGAGAACAATCTTACTAGTGTCTAATTCATGATCAATTTTTTGTATTGTATTTGAGATTGAATTCCTTTTCTCATTCCCCAAATACATCTTGGTTTAGTTAAGAGTAGATTTCAAACAAATTAAAAAAAAAATTGGTTTTTTTTAATGAAAAGTGATCAAACTATTGGACACATGGCTCTAAAAGTTTAATTGAATTTTATCACACGCATGTATTAGATTGGTTGTGACAAATTATATCATACTATCATCTATAAACTTTATCCATGAAGAACATCTACAATTTTCATATGAGCACAAAGCATGCACAAACATTCTTTCTATAAATGTGAAAGTCTCAAGTTTGAATTTGGTTAAAGACAAAGGTCAAACATAAATCTTTATGATGGAATTCAATGCATTTATACATGATTTTTTTACTGTTGTTGCAATACAATAGTTGGTATTTTTGTAAATCATAATTTTTTTCATCTTCCAATGAATGTGAAAATTTGTGTTTTTTCATTTGATTGTAATTTTGGAGACTTGGGCGTTTTAAGTAGACGCTTTAGATCATCAAGCATAATTATTGAAATTTCTAATACTGAAAATGATGGTTGTTGAATACTATAAAAAGGAGCCAAATCCTAATGGTCTTGGTATGCATTGGCCCTATTAGTACTATTAGAAAAAAACACAAAGATTCAATGTTCTTTCTTTTGCTCAAATTTTATCATTTTTACTATAATTGTTCATAGATTTTTATTCTGATAGAGTTATTTATTCTATAATTGGAATGGATTTTTTGATATAGGTTGTAAAATATTATAATGCCATTTTTATTTTAAATTGAAACCAGTGTATATCGCTTGGAAATTACATTTACATTTTAATCAACAAAGGACTTAGAAAATGTTCGGCTCTATACTAACGAAAAATATAGTAATAATTTTAATAAACTCTTTATGTACAATGAAAAATTAGTTAACAAATGGCACGAAAAAATGAAAATTTTATAAATAATAAATAATAAATAATTCCAAACTACGTAAATATTAAACTCAACTAAGTATATTTGAAAAATGCCAATTAACAAAAATTTAAATGAGTTTTTTTACCTTACATTTGATTATCTTAAAAAAAATGCCTAATTTTTTTTAATAACTCCTTGATTCATAAATAAACATCCATTTTCTAGGTAACTCACCAAAAGTTACATGTTTTCTATCTTCCTTAAAAGAACAAAATTATAAAATCAAAACCTACAAACCTATTTTCAACTCTATACATATTTCTTTGTACTATGAATGTGTCACCTTGTAATGAAATGACCATTCTAAGAACCCAATATGATTCTACTCATTTTTTTAAAAGAAATTTTAGACATCTTTATTGTATTGGAAGCTCACATTATTTGCACTTCATTCACTTTCATATCTCAATCACTTACTCACTTTCACAAGTGTTTTTCATACAAACGCATTTCAAATAACCTTTCAACATTTTATCAATCCAACTTCTTTTTTGATATAAAGTCGAACTATTTTGTTGTCATGGTTTGTTTAGACAATGTAGAATCCACTTTTGGTATATCCAACTTCTATAGTTCACTTATTATCTTTATAGATTGTCAAAACCAATGTAGAATTAAATCCAACTTTCACAACACACATATTATCTTTATGGTTTGTCTATACAAATGCAAAACCTACTATTGATATGTTCTACTTTTACAAGACGGGTGTCTTGTCTGTATAGTTGCTTAAACAAATGCAGAACTTACTCTATTAGTATATCCAACTTTTACAATACATATTTTGTCTTCATAATTTGTTAAAACAAAAAATAACTCACTATTGGTATATCCAACTTTTACACTACAAATAGCTCACATCACTTGCACTCCATTAAGTTTTATGTCTTCATCACCTACTCACTTTTACACTTTAAAGCATCTTTGCAACAAAACTCTACAAAACGAATAGTCTTTAAAGTAATGTTTTTTTTTGGCGATTTTTAGCTTCTGGCAGCTGCTTTAAGCAACTGCCAAAAGCTAGAAATCGCCACGAAAAAAACACTGCTTTAAAGAACACATAGTCATTTTCAATTGTACTTCTTCAACATCATTATAATTGTTTCACCTTGCATGATCCAATCACGCGCCACCACATATACCAACATGTGTCAATCCATATCACTATTCATTTTAAGTAGTGAGTTGAGGACTATTCATTAGGAAATTTACAAAACCAGGGGTGATCTTGTGTCAGCTTCTCATTCATTATTCAAAGGGCGGGGCCTCTTGAGAATGTTGCTCAAGATGCTCTTAGGCCAATAGTACATAATCAAGTCTTTCAAAACTACCAACAGTCAAAACCGTACAAAAAAAATAAAAAATAAAAAATAAAAATGCCACGTTACATAATTGTCAACGAAAGAAAAGGGCTTTTTAAATCACTATAATTCTTTGAAGGGATAAAAATCTTTTGGTGTGCCTTTTGATAATTGAAATAAAGAAAGAAGAAAAAAAAAAGAAAAAAAAAGAAAAGAAAAAACAAGTAATTTGAGTATTTTAGAAATATCCTTTGATAATGCCTCTCATGTCGTGGTGAAGGGTCAAAACAAATGATGAGATCAAGGGTATTCATTAACTACTAACCATGTAGTAGAAGCCTTAAAATAATTACCACTGGTTTCATATGTTGGAATTGTTGAAATATAGAAAATAAATACAATTCTAGAAGTTGTTTTTTGATAAATGCGTACTAAAGGGGAAAATAAGAGTAATTTATGGAATCAAAACCAATCTAAATCCTAAAGGACTAACCCCTAAAGGTGGAAATGGTTCAAATGAGCATGATGGATAAAAAAATATCTTTCTAACTAGATAGATAGATATGAACTCCGGTCCTCTTTCGAGGCCGGCGTGAATAAAGTGTATGTTCGTCTTGACAATGAGCTAGTGCCCACCGGACAAAGGGCCATTGGTACAAGACTACTCTCCCCTCTTTCTAACTACTTAACATGGTTTTTTTCATTCATTTAAAATTTTCTTGATTAGTGTACTAATTGAACAACATTTTTACCATATAGATTCATAAAACTCTTATGCAAAAAAATTCTATAAATTATGAAATGAAAATATTTTGTCACTTTTTCGCTTTAAAAGAGAGAATTATTACAATGAAAGTAAATATTAGATTTGAAAAAATCACCATATATAGTATTTTGAATATCACACCCATTACAAAAAAAACTTGGTCAATAAAAGTTAAAATTTGATATGTAGTGAAATTTTAAGAGAATAGTTTTTACTTTGTATAAATCTATCGAGTGATGATATTTGCACATTTAACTGTATAAATGTAGTTTTTGGTAGTCTTACTCTATAAATTTTAATCAAACTTCGTGATTAAACTTCAATTTCAAGAATTATTTTATAAGACATCTTTATAAATCATCAAATTGTAAGGTATCCTTCAATCTTTAGGGGTTGAGATAAGCCATTTGATTTGTGCTACAATTGAGAAATCACCCTATTTGTGTCATTATGTTCTATGTTCTAAAAGTGTGCTTATTAAAATTTTAAACGTAAGACATTGAAACATAGTAACCGCAAAATGACACAAATAGTCATATAATACAAATAGTCACATACGGGTAGTACAAATAATCACATAACACAAAGAGTCACATCTTGGTAGTACAAAACTACAAATAGTCACATAGCACAAATAGGGTGGTTTAAGTTAACAGTTGAAGCCAGTGGAGATGCCTTAAGACCAACTTAAGTAAAAAGAACCACCGAAGTCAAATTCTTCTCAGCCACGTTCAACGAAGCCATCATCCATCCATATCTCATTCATAAACTTTCATCCATACACGTTTCATCCACGTACAAAACCGCGTGAACTCTGTTCAGCAGGGGGCCAGAGCGATATCTTTCGAAAGGCCTTTCCTCGCGGAGATGAGAGTGAGGATTGGTAAGCTTTTCCTGCACGACACATAAATAATCTCGTGAACGTAGTTTGGACGCCGAGTTGTTTTTCCCAAGCTGTTTGTGTGGAGCTCGCTGTTGTGCAAATCTCGTCTCCAGGTGCAGAACGACGTCCGCCATGGCTGAGGTAAGTCCGCGTCGCTTCCTGCCGATTTTCGCGGCCATACCTGTTCTTTTGAATGCCGCTTCACTTTTTTCTCGTTCATGCATCGATCGATCGATTGATCGATCACGCGCAGGCATTCGGGATCGATTGCTGTTCGGATTTGTCGTAAACTTTTTCTCGCGTTGAACAGCGTCTCTTGAATGGCGGCGTTGTTGTATTTCCTTGACGAAAATTTCCTCCTGCGTTTATTTTGTGCACGACGGATGAGGTTTGCCTCTCTTTTTGTTTTATTGAAAATTTGTCTTTGCGTAGGGAACGAGTTGAATGGAGGTGTAGCATTCTTTTCTAATCGTATTTCTTTTTGACGAAACTTTCCTCTGCGCGTTTCTGGCTAGTGTCGGTAGTACATTTTTCCTCACGCGCTTGCATTCGGGATCGACTGCTGCTGCTGCGTCTTCGGATTTTCGTAATTTTTTTCTCGCGTTGAACAGCGTCTCTTGAATGGAGGTTGTGATATTTCCTTGACGAAAGTTTCCTCCTGCGTTTACTTTATGCACGACGGATGAGGTTTGCTTCTCTTTTTGTTTTCTTGGAAATTTGTCAACCGTAGGGAACGAGTTGAATGGAGGTGTAGCATTTGTTTTCTAATTATAGTTCTTTTGATCGACTGCCGCTACTGCGTCTTCGGATTTTTCGTCTCGTGTTGAACAGTGTCTATTGAATGGAGGTGTCTGGTGCTTTTTGACGAAAATTTCCTCCTGCGAGGTTTGCTTCTCTCTTTTTTTTCTTGGAAATTTGTCTTGCATAGGGAATGAGTTGAATGGAGGTGTAGCATTTCTTTTCTAATCATAGTTCTTTTTGACGAAAATTTCCTCTGCGTTTCTGGCTAGTGTCGGTAGTACATTTTATCGTGAGGAGTCGGACGAGAGTTGTCTGCTCTGGTTTTCATTTCAGTTCAGGACATGTGAACTTCAAGCCTATTTGACATTTATTTTTAACAATTATTTAGAGAGGTTTTTAATGCTTTATTATTTGTGCATGATGAGGTTTTGCGTCTCTTTTTTCTTCCCCGCCGCTGAATGAATTTTTGTCCCTGAAGTAGTATAATTTTCATTCTTTTAATAACTATTATGTAGGAGATCACGTTTAATTTTGATTATGATTTCTTTGATGTGATGTTTTATGCAACGTCAAAGACGTTACTGTGCAGGTTGCTGTTTAATTACACCTCTTCTGAAGTTTGATGTGTTCTTTGACTGAATTATCGAGTTCCTCTTTTCAGTTTCTTTGGACTTGCTTATGACAATCGCGTTGGTATCTTTTGCTTGAGGCTTGAATCTCCGAATCTCATTTTGAAAGAGTTCATTCTCACTACTGTTTCTGTCAAAATTGATGTCAAAAGTCTTGTAGTTTTAAGTTTGTAGTAACCTGGATGCTTGACTGCTTGTTCCGATGAAAAAAAGCTCCTTGGGAGCTTACTTTCTTCGAGAGGTTTTGCGTTGATCTCAACTCACAATACTTTCTTATCTGTAGTTTTGGTTAATTTTCATGTATTAGAGTTTCACACCTTGATTAATACTGTTAATTTTTTTTGTCTGTTACAGCATGTGGAAGTTCCAACTTTCTGTAGGTTGCATGATTGAATCTTGTGATATGGCGAAAGCCAATCTTAGGGCAAATGACCGGCTACATTCTTCCGTCATTCGTTTGAAATTCCCTCAAATTGTCAGTGTAATTTAACATTTATGCTTGGATATGCAGACTACAGTTTTGAAGGTGGCTATGAGCTGCCAGGGTTGCGTAGGAGCAGTTAAGAGGGCCATCGGAAAGCTGGAAGGTAATTATTTTCACTCACGAGATTGAGCCACAGTTTTGCATCCCTCAATTTTATGAAGGGCTATCCTCTGAGGTTGGTGACAAGTTCCGTTTACATATATTGTGCTAAAGGCTGACGCATGTCCCTATAGAATATCATCTATAATCAATTTGTGAAACCATTTTTACATCACTTCGCTGGTCTGTATTTGAATGCAGCGAGTATTAAGAGTGCTATCAGTGCTGGGTTCTTATGGATTGTTGCCTTTGGTAGGTGTCGAGAGCTATGACATTGACATCAAGGAACAGAAGGTGACAGTCGTGGGCAATCTCAAGCCTGAGGTCGTCTTCGACCGCGTCTCAAAGACCGGAAAGAAGACAGAATACTGGAGTGATGAGAGCGCAGCCAAGACCGCCAGTCCACCCGTAGAAGCAGTTGCCGTCCTGTAAATGGCTGTGTTGTGATTTTAACGTTCCTCTGATATTTGAGTCCATTCTTGAACTAGTCCAGGCACGCAGATCTGTCCACTCAACTCCTAGCCCCGGTACGCTGGACGGAGCATTTCTGGGTCACTGAGTGGGCACTTCTGAGCGTTGGAAATAATTGTTGAAAGGGTGGCTTTGTCCATATAGCAGTTCTGCTGCAATTGATATTTAACAACTAAAACATTTTAGCACTGCTTGAGTGTGGCATTTGCTATCCATGGGAAATTTGACTTTGACCAATCTACCAAGCAAGATTGTTGGAACGAAATCTCTCCCATTGCAAAATATAATATAATACAGGTTTTCTCGTAGAAAAAGTCTCAGCTGATTTACGTCAAAATTGACTTATTACATCAAAATTTGCAGCCGTTTGTTTTGAAAGTGGGTGGAAGGTCCGCGAAAGTTTTCCAGTTTAGTGCTCAAGCAAACCAGATTATGATCACTGCAGTTCGGAAATGCAAATAACAGAAAATCCATGAAGAATTGAATTTCGAATTGTGAAGTTCAGATTTTGAGACTTACAATATACATCTTCTAGGAAAAGAAAATTTCAATTTGGAGCTGTGCAACTATCAAAATACCTATGAACAGAATGTGAAAATATTGTAATACTTAAAAACACAATAAATATTGACAAATACAACACATGTATTAGGCGGTATATCTTGTGTTTGGAAGTTTGTTATCTTGTTTTATTTTTTGGATTGTGTTCTTTAGTTCATGTTCCATTCATGTAACTATTCTGATCTTGATCCATGTACCAACTCCTTTCATATTTTAGTGTATAATTTTTTGTCCTAAATTGTACATGGATAGGTCACTCTCACTTATAAAATTCACAATAATTATGTGTGAGTTTGTTCTTGATATGAAAGATTGCAACGGAGAGGTGTTGACATAGGGCATTGCTAAACCTCTTCATTTTAACCCTTTGATGCGCCTGCATTCATATAATGAACGACAAAAAGATTGCAACTTTTCTCTTGATTAAATCATGTATAATTTTTCATCCATCCGAATTTCTCTTGGTTCTTGTGCTAGTTGATTGTCATTTGTACGTTACGGATCTTCAAAATAAGACATTGTGATTTTTTGAAAAACAACACAAGTGGTTTATGTCAAGTTTCATTCTTAGTTCAAAAAGTGAGACCTTAACCCTTTAACGTCCCGATTCATCACTGATTTCAAAGATCCGTTATAAAATGTTTGATGAATACCAAAAATGGAGTTGATGTACAAAGCAAAGTTGTAAATGTCAATGTTTAGATCACATCTATATGGTTGGATTTATCATTTTTTTTTAGTAATTTTTAAAAATTAATTTTTCAAGGTTTTCTTTTGAAATTCAATTAAAAATCCCAAAGTAACACAAAAAAATTAAAAATTGTTGTAATGAATTTGAAATAACATGCACTACGAGATGGTATGCTTTCCATTATTTGATTCTACTTATTTTGAACTAAGAATGAAACTTGACATCAACCACTATTGTTATTTTTCAAAAAATCACAATATCTTATTTTGAAGATCCATACCGTACAAATGGTAGTCAACTAGCACAAGAACCAAAGAAAATTTGGATGGATGAAAAATTGTACAGGATGTAGTAAAGAGAAGGATTTCAATCTGTTTGTCGTCCATTATATGGACGCATGCGCATTAAAGGGTTAAACATGATTTTCCAAAATAAGTAGAATCAAATAATAGAAACCATACCATCCTGTAGTGCATGTTATTCCAATTTCATTACTATATTTTTTAATTTTTTTGTGTTACTTTGAGATTTAAAATTGAATTTCAAGAGAAAACCTTGCAAAATAAATTAAAATAAATTAATAAAAAAATATGATAAATCCGACCATATAGATGTAATCTTCACATTGACATTTACAACTTTGCTTTGTACTCTACATCAACTCCATTTTTGTTTTTCATCAAACATTTTATAAAAATCTTTGAAAACAGGACGTTAAAGGGTTAATTTTTGAAAATTTAACCCAAATTCTATTTAACTTTGAAGTCACACCCTCCAAAATCTCAATTTTGAGAGTGCATTCTTCGGTTCAAAGACATTCCATGATCTTCCAATCCCACCATTGGATGATTCTCTAATTTTGACAAAATGTCTCCACTCCAGTCGAGAATAGAATTATACGGTTACTTTCTAATTTAATCCATTCTATTTCTAGAAGGATCAATCAAACCTCAAACCCCACTGCAATCCAGTGCTCCCAGCTACAGTACCCTGAGCAGAAAAGGTTTAATTGGACCGACGTAGCAAATTAATCGTTAGAACATCTGCTGCGACGGAGTGAGCGAGAGGGACAACAGATAGTCTTCATGAAAATTCTCTAAATATAGTTATTTTCTATCAAAATCTTGGCCAACTACAAGAACAAAGAAAGTTATAACAAGATTAAAACTTTACCAACTGATGGGATTACGAGATGCCAACACATCTGCAGTGTCATTAACCGTTGACATGCACATAAAAATGCCCACTCTAAATTGTTGCTCAAACCCATAACCAATATCAGTGTATACCAGGCAGTTAAGAAAAAAATCATAAAAACTCAAACCTACTTATAAAGAGCTTCTTGGGAATCACAGAAACCCGATGTACCAAACTGATACTCTATCCTGCTACCATGCTTGCAGCTGACAAAAGGTAGCATCAGCCTCTACTAAAATTAGAAAAAGTCATCTGTAACCAAATACAAGCTTGATGGAAAGTGTCAAGATTACAAAAAAACCACTACACAAGGACTACTCTAGATCACTTTATCCACATGGGAATGTCTTCTGCAAAATGACTCCACTCTAAGATCTACACTCACATTAATCAGTCACTGACTAATGTGTACATTCATTGTCTGTGTCACGACAGTGTGAACCTAGTAGCACCCAGTTCATCGTTCATTGTTCATCGTTCATCTTGAATGAATAACACAATTGTTGGGCTTAAGACATTGCATTGACCAGCCTGCACCTATTTGTGCTGCTTCTGAAGACTTGGATCACTGCTCCTTACCTCTGATTGCCAGTAGAATCTTCTTCCTTGGTCCCTGATAAACCAACACCAAAATAAATCAAAACGCAGAGATCACTAAACATTCTGTAACTTCAAAAGGCTACTTTAGAGTATCTGCGCTTTTATCATAACTTGTCTCAGTCCCATTGAAGGGATATTGGCCAGATAAGGTATACCACCCTATTTGTGCCGTTATGTACCAATAGTGGACATATCAACTTTTCAAATGTAGCACTGATACACAGTGATCATAAAGTGGCACAAATAGTCACAGGGCGCAAATAAGGTGGTTTACCTTATACACATTCTACGCAATTGATGTCACCTCAACTAAATCTCCGCAAAAGAGCTCGAAAAGCTACGTTTAGAGTGAAGATCAAATTTACCATGGGCACACCAAGTTCCTTTAGATCGTTGTCACTCATGTACCGAAGAGCAGCCATATCGATCTGAAAGAACCAAAAGGTTTGTTAGTTACTTGACGGAATTAGAATCAACAATACCTACACTAACCATTCAAGTGTACATCTGACCTCCCTAGATGGAGGGTACAACCTTTTCCTCATGCTAAGCTCCTTTGTGCAATTGAATGAGTGCAAAGTAGAATCGAAAGGTCAGAGTGACTACCTCCTCAACTTGAAAGGCCATCACATATTTCTCAAGTCCCAATGAATGAAGAAGAGTACGCACCGTCTGCTCTTCAGCCTACCACAAAGCAAGAAATTGAATAAGAAGGTTGTTAAGCACAATTTTCAAATATCCAGCCCCAAACTTAGGCACTACAGTAGAAAATAAAAGGTCCACACCCCTGGGACAGGAGAAAAAGAACATACAATTGAGGACCTGAAGAGGATCAAAAAATATACTGCCAATCGTCCACCATTAATCATGGAATGAATACTGATAGAAATGCATCCGCAAGATTGAAATATAGAGAAGGGATTGCATATGGCACCATTGCGTTTGAAGGCCTCTTCACAGTTGCAGTTGGCCTGGCTGTGGCAGGGGCAGGAGCTGTCGTTGAGGCCACAGCATGTGTTACAGTTGAACTATTATAAACCACAGATGCTACTCGCCGCTGTACTTTTGGAGCTTCCTGTACTTGAGTGGCTTGGGGAGTCTGACTTGTGATGCCTGACAACTTATCCCGCAAATCCACAACACCCACTTTCCCATTATTGCTACTCCTTGGAACATATCTTGTTAGCTTCGACCGCAGATCTTGGCCCCCTGAACGAGCAGCTAGGATTTCTAGTCAAGGTTACAACAACTAAACTTTAGTTTGAGGGTTCTGATTCATACTGTGAGCCCATGATAAGCTTCTGAAACATGGAAATCCAAAACCTAGAGTTACGTGCAAAAGCCAAAATATGTGCCCAGAACAACTAATGTCTTGACCAATAATGCAAAAGAGAAGAGAGACTACACGACCGACACATTTCACTCTTGAAGTTCAATGAGACAACTTGAAAAATAAATATAAAGGGATACATTGGCCTCGAGGAACATCGTCACGTTCGTCAAAGAACAAGTCATGTTTCCATTGGCCTTCGATATCTCTTTGCCTGCAAACAGTCAGCAATGAGTCAGCTTTTAGAAACGAGTCAAGCTGATGAAGAGGCGGTATTCAAACCATGGCAACTAAAATTCATGTTTCCTTATTTTTGAAACAACACTGAGATTTGTGCAATAAGAGAAACAGCAAGTTCAAATCGTGTACAAAACCGATCAAGAAGCACAAAAAATGTGCCTCAGGCATTGGAGAACTGACCATGAACAGAATATTGCTCATGATTTAAGAGTCTATTCAACAACAGTGCATCAACAACTTGTCGAAATTCCTGCCATGCTTGCATACAGTAGAATTCATTCCCAACCCTTTTAAGATGATAACTTTCAACCGCAAACGTGGCAGAAAATTCACCTCTTGGCACCAGTTGACTGTGGTAGAGAACTGACTTGGTCAGATAGACCTCCTGATCCCAGTCGATCCCTGATAGATCGCTTCCTATTTCGTTCTCCATTTGCGCGATCAGCATACATCTCTGTAGGAACTGACACGTGCCTCTGCACCTGTTTCCATAACACGCACATTACCACCTTAGTTTCCAAATAGCAATCCATAAGACTGACTAAAAATCAGTTCCAACTTCATGGATAGACTTCCGTTGCTGCTCGCATTGACATATTCTGCCCACCAAAAGTTCTTTAAAATGAGAAGTAACCATCCCCCCAATCCCTCTACTCAACGCCTAACGAATGAGCGCCACCTAAACCAATTCCACAGCCGATCCAGATCCTAGTTTTTCTAAACAAGTCTACCACTCGCAAGAACCGTAAGAAACTGGATAGCTTCAGACAAGAAACAGGAACTGCCACTGCCATAGCAACTTAGGTCAACGTGTGCACCACTAAGAACACCACTTAGAAAAAACCGCACCCCGACGGAAAAGGCAAAAGAAAGAAAAAATCCTCAATACCGACACTCGCCAAAGCAATACTTAACCTAAACCCTAAAACCTGTTTTTCTGTGCAATAAAATTTTCAGCAATAGCAGAAAACGGTAGGTTTACCCGCTTCCCGCCACGCCCTAAGGTGACCGTCACGCGTGGCTGAGACATCAACACCCGTCTCCTGCAACACCCTCCCCCTCTCCCCTTTGAACAGGTCCGATTGAACAGCTCCGCAGCCTGTAACAATCCCTAAACACAATCATAACCGAAAATGTTACGCAGCAAACCCTCGGGTCCAAGGAAATTACGGGGACGGACATGCGCATCAACGAGTTCAAAGGCTTCGGACGTCCACGGGGCCTGTAAATAACTTACCCGTCGTGGTTGCGTAGCCTCGATCGAACTGAAGTCCGCCTGCTTCGAACTGTAAAGGTCCGTAACGATTTCTTCCGGGTCCCGGGGATGTGCGGAGGCCAGAATCCGACGCTGAATGCTCTGAAGTGAAACCCTAATCCGAGAAGGTGGTGAGCAGCATGAAGAGCGTGCGTGCCATCGGGAGAGGAGCAGTGCGACGATGCTTGTGCTTGAGAGCTGGGCGAAACCGACGTTGCCGTCGCCTGCCGCGCATCGGCGTCCGACGGCGTCCGACGCAGTCTAACTTCCGTCCCTCTTTACCCAAAGGACCAAGGATTCATGGAGACCACTACCGTACCTTCATAGCAGCTTCGCTTTTAAATAATATAAAAATAGAATACCGAAAATTCCGAAAATTTATTTTCAAAAAAAATATTTTTTTAAATAAAAAACGAATTTTAGAGAATATTTGCAAAAATCTGTTTTTAGAAGAAAAAAACTATTTGTTCAAGGAAGGATGAAGCTACTATGAAGGTACAATATTTGATCATTGTTTGATATTTTTTTGATATAGCTCCGCATCTGTTGTGAATGGGAATGGGTTATGTGAAGAACGGAAGAGGGGTGTGCCATGTGCATTTTATGCAAAAAGAATTTTTTGATTTGGAGTTATGAAGCTATAAAAATACATATGTACAAAACACCAAAATGCTGCAAATACCTCAAAATACAACAAATACTTACAAATAAAGCACATATTTTATGCAGTATTTCTTGTATTTGGAAGTTTGTTATCTTGTTTTTTTTTTTTTTGGATTGTGTTCTCTTGTTCATGTTCCATTAGTGTATGAATTCAAATCTTGATCAATGTACCAACTCTTTTCATATTTTAACGTATAAATTTATTATAGAAACTGTATGTGTACCTCATGTGTGGACTTTGAAATTCTTTGAAAAATTGAGTAATCATCAAGGTGATATAGAAATTTTTTTTGAGAAGATATTGAAGCTATGAGTCACAGCCATTGATTCCAGGTTGTTGGACATGAAATGGTTGGCTTGATGTATGATGACAAGAGTGGCACATATTAAAGATATCCGTAAAGTTAAGCAAAAAAATTCCACAAGAGGAAAGCAAAGGCAGAGCTGGTTTTTTCAGCTTGAAAGGTGGCAAAAATGAGTTTTGACCCTTTTTTTTTCGACCAATCACAATTCACTACGTTGACAAAGAGATTTGAACTTCGAACCTCTCCAATGCAAGAGTAGCTCCTTCCAAACCTAGCTTGAGTTCCCACGGAGGAATCTCCACATACCCCCACACCAACCTCATATTCCCTCAAAGAGAGGAGCTTGGTAGCTTGTGTGAGTGGATGTCAAAAAATTCTATATCAAGATTGAAAACACCATGTGGTAAACATATTACTCGGTTCTCACTTTACGGATAACTCTATTGACATGAGTTTTGAGACGATGAATGTGTAGTGTAATGTAAGGTCATTACAGTCAGGTCTAATATGCTTACGAATTCCTCTTTGTAGGAAAAAAATTCAGAAACTTTGAACAATGCGTGTGTACTCAAAAATAATCCAATTTGGAAACCATAAAGTACGTTGCAATCACATTGGAGTGTACTAAAATATCAATACAAATTTACACATGTATTAGTGAAAATCATACAACAAGTTAAAAATATCATATACTTATCTACCATTGAGTGCTCTCACCCTTTGCTTCAATTACAATGTCCATTCTAGCAAGCATATTTGAATGAACATTTGAAATTGTTTTTGAGATACTTGAGCCTATACTTGTTGAATGATTTGTATCATTTCATCTTTGTCTTTCATAATCTTTTTGATTCCATGGACTTATCTCCAATCATCATAGTACCTCCATCAATGTGAGATGAATAGGTCTATCATGCATAAAATAGAAGTCAATCAATGTATTTTCATAAATGACTTTCACAAAATCAACTACTGATAGTTTAGTTGGAGGAATGATGACAAATGAACTTTTTGTCAAAACCCGTGAAAGCCCGTACAACACGCAATTTGCTATTTATGCACTTGGTCAAATGTGCTCATTTCATAAGCATATTTGACTTTAAAAAAATTGGTTAAAAAAAGCTTGCATGATGAATTGCAAAAAAAAATTGGATTTTTTTATTTATTAACATCGCTAAAAATATCCAAAGTCTGCTGTAAAAAAATCAGCTCCTAGTCTTCATGATTTCATAAGAAATTAAAAAATTAAAAAAAAATTGAAGTTTTTATCTACATATACAGAAAGAGTGCATAATCTATTGCAAAAAGATTTGAAAAAAATTGTTTTGACATCGCTTAGAATATCCAAAGTCTGTTCTAAAAAAACTGGTTCCCATCTTTCACGGTTTCATCAAAAAATAAATAAAAATTGAATTTTGTTCTACATATACAAACGAGCCTGCATGATCTATTGAAAAAAAAATATGAAAAGGAATTTAAATTTACATTGCAAAAAATCTTCATTGGTTATGTTCATTTATTATTTACAAAACAATTCATTGACTTGCATGAAAAATTCTACATGGTATGATGGTGTAGTGCTTAGTTTGGAATTAGAAGGTATTGAGTTTGATTCCATTCAACATCAATAGAGCTCGGGTAGACCGTGGTGGACTCCACGGTTGTGTTCGAGCAACCCTAATAGTTCAACTGGGCAGCCCATTTTTATTTTTGGGCAGCCTTTTCTTGTTTGGGCAGCCCAAAATATCGTTTTAGACTTTTAGTAGGCCAAAAAAAATTCAAGGCAGGTTTCATATATTTCATCGTGGATTTTTTAAAGTTATTTTTTAAATAAAATTATTCTGACCAAATCAACAGTTCCGAAACAACAAATTTCGGTTTGAAAATGTCCAAGTCAACGCGACCAAATCCACTACCATGATATCAACATTTTCCGGTTGATACAGTCATAGGATTTTCTAGTAGTGGAGGGCGCTGGGCGTCCGAGCTGGCATAGGCTGGGTTGCATTGTGGGTAGTGACTTCTTCCACATCACCAACCACGATAATTTTTGCAGCGGCTTTTGCTTCTACGGCAGACTAATAACCAAGATGTGAAGTTGCAAAGTTACGCAAATGAGTTGAGAACTGGCCATGTGCAAAGTGTCCAATCACATGTGATATTGAAGGATGAGATAATAACGAGTTCAAAGTGTATGAAGCACTTCAAATTAAGATTCCTATGTTCAATATGAGCACGTGAAGGCTTTCCAACTGCCTTCTGATTCATAGTAAAAAGCTTGTGCTGATGTAGGTGTTAGTGTTTCTAACTTGCACAATGTGTCGATGGATCGAATGCCAAAAGCTCCACATGTGATCGTACGGCTGCGAGTTAATTCATGTTCACAATATTGGTGTGTCCACTTGTGTGTCCATGTTGTGTATCATCCAATGAATTGTGTTGTTGTATCCATGTTGAGTTCAAAACCGCCTGCCAGCAATGAACTTTTCAAATTGGCTGTGGAAAAAATAAAAATACCACATGCCTTTAACCCTGGATGTATTCCTGGTCAGTTTGAACGTGTCTGCTGCAACCAGGAAACTGTTCGTTTTGTTCAGTGTGGGTCATACATATTAGAAGTCAAAATTCCTACCCAATCATGTACATGTAACCCTCTCAAATTTCATACTCTCATTCAGTTAAATGTTTAGTGTGTGCCATAGAGTAAATGCCAAAATTTCCAGCAAAATCATGTACACTCAACCATCACCAATTCCATACAATCATTCTATTTAGTTTGAGCCATACTATTTAGAAGCCAAAAAGTTCCAGGCCAGTCATCTGTACATTCCACCTTCTCTAATTGCACACCCTTAAGAATCTGTCATATTATGCACAACTTATACATTTTATGATAGCTATTTGTCTCCCTCAAGGCAGTGCAATTAGAAGTAGGAGTTAATTATCACATGTTTAGGAGTAGTTATTCAGGCTAAAATTTATTCAGGCTAAATAACAGGTAGAGGCAAAATTTATTCAGGCTAAAATTTATTCAGGTTTAAACCACACAACAGGTAGAGGCAACTTCGCATTTACAATCTTCAAAGCATGTAGGTTCTCGAAGATTGCCAAGCTTAGAATACAACAAAGAAGTATCAACAAATTAGATCAAAAAATTGACTGTTAATCGTCTACACATGTAGCATGATACAGTGAGTGCATTGTGATTGAAATGTTTATCCATTTTTACATTGCAGTAGTACAAATCCTGCATGAGCGGCCAAATTCTTCTAAAGTGTAATTGACCAGCATGCACATGATGTACTCTGTAACATTCTCAAAGCATAAGGATTCTCTTGATTTTGGTTATCAGTTTGTCGTAGAAACAAAAATTGCTACAAAAATCGTTGTAGTTGGTGATGTAGAAGAAGTCCCTCTTGTGAAAGACTCCTATTGTCAACGCCTTAAGCGGTCAGCACTTTCTCAAGTCTGGTTCAAGTCTCCCTGCCCGACTTGGCTTCCGCGTTCCCAATCCCTTAACGCTCTCCACAACCCAGCCTATGCCAGCTCGGACGCCCAGTGCCGTTAGATCTTCTAGAGTAACTCAACATCAGAAAAGTTTGGCCAGACTATTTTGGTGCCAGTTTGACACCAAAGGCCGCATACAAGTCATTTTAGTGTCATTCTATCCATACTAGGTTGGTATGGAGGTTCGCACCAAATCATCTTAATTGCATTTCAATGCACCATCATGGCACCATGTTCACATGCCTTGAAGTTCCTCATGAAGGGCCAGGATGCTCTGTGCCGGTGACAGGACTAGTGCTTCAATTTGTGCCCTAATGTCTTGGGTGGGCGGATTGTTCAAGGGCAGGCGGAAACTTTTTGTTGGGCCAATGGAGGTTGGAGGTCGAAATGTGCAGGGCGGGCGGACCTAAACTGAGAGAGAGAGTAACGCAAGTGATAGGCTTGCATGAATTAAATGTCCGTTGGAGATAGTGATACTAAGTATGCCACCGGGACCTAAATAGTGCATTCTACCCTTGATGCCTTCTTTCAAAGGCGGACTCTATAACTACCTAGTCTATAACTAATACCATTAAGAAAAATGGACATGTTCACCCCCTAGGATATTTTTAGGGTACCCATACAATAAGGTCATGAAAATGGGTGAAGAATGAGAATGGGAATGGGCATGGCTTGCTAATCTTCTCCATGACTTCTCTATCTTTGCGCCCATTCTTCACCTCTAGAAGAAAAGAATGAAACTTCTCAACCTTCAAAGAATAGGTACTCTACAATTCAAAGAGTAAGTGCCACGAACACATGAAGATTGAGAATGGGAAGAAAGAGATGTGACACCCTTAATGAGAAAACTTCTGCGGCCTTGCCTCAAGCTACACGTTAGAGATGGGAAATTGAATTGGCAAAGGACCAAGGATTCATTGTTTTAAAATGACACTAAATTGAACCAATCATATTGTGAAAAATATAAGTCAGATGGGACCTAAATTTACATCACCGGAATATGCAAAAGAATATTGCATGTTTTGATAAAAATGAAATAAAATTGAACAAAAGAAACTTCACATAAGACCCACTCAAAACTACCAAAAAAAAAATATAAAGCCCCATTTAAAATGACAAAATCAACTGTTTGTATTGTGAAAAATATTAGTTGGATGGAACCAAATTTTATATCACCGGAATGAGCAAAGAATATTGCATGAGTTGATAAAAAAGAAAGGAATTTGAACAACCTCATGACACATTTTTACTATTAGAAGTTAAAATAAAAGTGTGTTGACCTTACATTGAGGTTTACCTCAAAGCAACTTCATCACACATTCTTACTTTTGGAAATTAGATATAATAGTGTGTTGAGGTTGCTTTTAGAAATTGAATTAGAGTAAAAATAAAAATAAATATTAGAGTTAAATTAACCCTTTAGCGCGCCAGCATTCATATATTTGACGACGAATAGATTAAATCTGTTTGAATTCCATCCAGAGTAGACAGTTTTCATCCACCAATTTTACTTTTAGGGTTCTTTTGTAAATTGACTATCCTCTGTAAGGTGTGGATCTTCAAAATAGGTTATTATGATTTTTGGAAAAATAACACAATTGATTTATGTCAAGTTTCATTCTTAGTTCAAAAAGTGAGACCTTAAACATGATTTTCCAAAATAAGTAGAATCAAATAATGGAAACCATACCATCGCGTAGTGCATGTTATTCCAATTTCATTCCAACATTTTTCAATTTTTTTGTGTTAATTCGGGATTTTTAATTGAATATCAAGAGAAAATCTTGCAAAATTATTTTAAAATAATTAATAAAAAAAGTATGATATTAAATAAGATCACATTCAACCGTATAGATGTGATCTTCACATTGGCATTTACAAATTTTCTTTGTACATCAACTCCATTTTTGGTTTTCATCAAACATTTTATAACACTTCTTTGAAAACAGTGTTGAATCGGGACGTTAAAGGGTTAAAGTAAAAGTCAAATTATGAGTTTTCAGAATAAAACTCATTATTTCAAAAAAAAAAGAAAAAGTCATAGTATAAATGAAAACCAAATTTCAAGTTTAATTCTTTAAAAAGAGAACTGTCAAAGTTTATAGTTCCAGGAATGGACTCCAAGATGGACTCCCAGTTCTATAAACAAAAGTTTTACAAATTAAAAATTAAAGTGTGTACCCTACTCCATGAAAATCCCACTCCAAAATACATATATATGGTCCTCTGAGACAAACTAAGACAAGAGTTGCAACCCTCATCTTAAGTGCCTCGAAGAACCCAAAAGGTCCTCTTTGGGCTTCTAACCCAAACTTCCTTTTTAACTCCAATAAACCTAATCTTAACACAAGTAAAAGACGATCAACACCATCCTTTCCAACTACAACTAACACACACGTAAAAGAAACCAAACTTTTACTAACAACCCTACTTTCTATTTTAGAACTAATACATAAAGTACTACATGTCTAATTTTAATTAGTAAAAGGCCCACATCACAACATCGTCCTCTTTGTTGTTGGGATGGCAAGCAAATATATGCTTGTTCTCATGCAAGTAATGTGTTTATGTATGGTTCAATCCACGCTTGTCTTTGCAACCTATTGCTTTACAAGTGCTGCTAGTTTAGGGTTTAGGGTTTTGTAAAATCTGAAGGAGTCTCAATAGCCTTGATGATAGTTATCCGGTCACGGAAAATTTGTGCGACGAGTCCAACGAGGATAGCTTGATGGACGCTGAGGTAAGTCAACTGTTCTTATGCATAATGCCCGTGAAGTTTTATTTTTCTTGATTCTCACCTTTGTATACCAGAAAGGCAAGACATGCAAGATACACTATGACCCCAAAATTCATTTCAGTCGTGGCCAGAAAATGCGGACATGATAAATTCTGAGTGGGTCCACGTGGGATAGAGGAAAGAGGGAGGGGTCCACGTGGAAATAAAGGAAAGAGGGAGGGGGGTCCACGTACTCAGAAAGAAGGGAAGCAAGAAGAAAAGCGTTCATCATCTTACAAGCGCCCTCGGAAGCCCACAGGGTTTCGTCTTCACCTTCAAGGGTTTTGTCTTCACCTCCGTTCTGTGATTTTGTGAGTTCTCTGCAATCCTTTATTTCTGAGTTCTCTGCGATCTCTGTGATTTCCGTGCCCTCCTTGAACGATCGATCGGAGTTGAGGGTTCTCTGCGACTGGTTTGTGAGGGTTTGTGAGTGTTCGGCGACTGGCGAGTGGTTCGGCAACTGGCGATGGCGATGTGCGGTGACTGGCAATGGCGATCTGCGGCGACTGAATTCTGTGAGTTGCCTTCGGTGGTGAACTTCGTTTCCCCTGTTTCTGAGCGATCGTTTTCCCTGCACACACTCTGTGACTTCATTAATGGAGTCAAGGGAGCTCTCTTGAAACAATTTTAGGGTTTTTCTACGAGCTTTTTGTCAATGAATACTGCAAAAAAGTTGTTTGATGGCGGTTTGCAATTGATGACCGCTTAGCAAAAGACCGCGTGGTACCCCTCGTATTACCATTGTGCTTTGTCGACATTTTTGCTGTGTATCGCTACTTCATCAATGGTCTTGGATTCAAAGTTCAACAGAATTGTGGTGGTGGCAAAGTGAAATTTAAGGGATTGGTTTTGAATATATGCTAGACGAGAAATCCTACGAGAAGCGAATGTTTCCATTTTGCAAATGTGGAGACATGCACTCTGTTCAATCACTATAGTACTTGTGGGAGCGTATTCATTTGATTTGAGAAAGTTGCGCTTGACTGTGCAGGTATTTAGGAGAGACGTGGGTATGAAAACCACACTTCTGAAGCTTGTCACCAAGACTGATATCCTTAATGAGGTACAGCCTACATTTAAATTTAAATTTTTTATAATGTAATGTTGATCATAGTTACTCTAGCAATGAAGTTTCGGGTACTATTGGACCCAATGATTGATGGTTTTGAAGTCCAGTTGGGAATATCCTATGCTTCATTTTGGTGGACATATTGTGTGCTCAGGTGAAGCGACAGCTAGGAGTTGAACTGCACGAAGATAATTTGGTATTAGAGAGTGCTTTCTCAGAAGTTGGAGACTATGATGAATTGGTCGTGATTATGGAGATTTCTTGCTCGTTGTGCAGATGAAACAAATTGAAGAGCCTGAAGACCCAGAAGAAGAAGAAGAAAAGGCGGGAAGCTTGCTTTGGACGTGAATTCAATGCTTTTGGCTTGTATCGTGCGCTGGAAATGGTTCTATAACTAGCGGGGCAAGGTTACTGTCAATCATCTGGGGATTCTGTGGACCTTTTAAATGGCCTCTGTTGAATTAGAGTTTAGGTTGAAGATGTTGTTCGAGGTTGGTGTGGATACCGCGATAAGTTTAGGTTTGTTTGGTTAATTTTGGGCATGAATCTGGAAATGTGATTTCGATACTTCGATAAACATTTTGTTTCATATTTGGGTTTTTTTCACACACATATACAAGGTGTTTAGAAATTTTTAATTTTTTTGAATTTTGTGTTTTTGCCATGTGGCACCCCCACAAGGGGGTCTATGTGGCACAAAATGAATTAAAAAAATTTGTTTCTCTCAATTTTTCTCTCAATTTCTCCTCTGGAGCAATTCGTGACACTATGAGGTATAAATTCACTATGAAGTTGAAATGCAATTTTGGTGATTTTAAAAAATAAATTATAATAAAATCCGAATTACCGGTAATTGAATTTTTGTGCCCCGACAACTTGAGTTTGTTGTTTGAAAAAAACCTTGATGAAAACGATTTTTTATTTTTTTTATTTTTATTTTTTTCAATTTCGCTTCACAATAAGTTTGATGTCAAGGAATTCAAAAAGTAAGCCTATATAGTCTAAACTACATCGTTGTTTAAAGACAATATCCTTGGGGGCCACTCTTTGTATCTTTTGAGTATCTTGTGTGAACAAAGGGTATTTAAAAGTACTTGTGAACCGTCGAAACGATCCACTTTAGTGGTAAACCGTTACCGCTATGATTTTGATGTATTTTGTATTTTATATTTGTCTAACCGGGACATTTTAGCCGATTAGACTAATTCCCGGCTTTGTGTGCATTTGATTTGGTTTTGATTGCCAAATTTTAGGATTCCCTTTTGTCTAGGTAATTTGGGGTATTTATTTATTTCTAACTATTTAACCGTTGGATTTTGGGCGTTTGAGCCATTTGCCCTATTATTTTATTCTATGGTTCGGATCTATTATTGTGGCCTATTATTCTAATCCATTCCTTTAGTCTAATTTATTAGTCCATTAGTTTATTTCACTCTATTCTTTTGGATTATTAATTTAGTCTTTTATTTCGCCTATTATTTTAGTCTATTGTTTTAGCTTATTACTTCAGTCTATTATTTCCGTATATGATTTAGCGTACTATTTAGTTCGCTAATTTAGTTTATTATTCGAGTTATCCTTTTAGCCTATTCGTTTATCTATTTTTTGGTCTATTGCTTTATTCTATTATTCTATCCTATCCTTTTATTCTATCTTTCTAACCTATTATTTATTCTATCCTTTTAGCCTACTAGTTATTCTATCATTTTATTCCCTTATTTATTCTATTAATTTAGCCTACTATTATTCTATCTTTTTTAGCCTATTCCTTATTCTATTCTTTTGGTTACTATGTTAGTTAATTATTTGCCTATTATTTTAGCCTATCAATTTGGTTTATTATCTAGCCTATTATTTTAGACTAGTATTTTAGACTATTATTCTAGTTATTATTTTGACCTATTATGTGAGTCTAGTTGTTTAGGTTATTCTTTAGTTTATTATTTGGATTGATTAGTTTAGCTTATCATTGTAATTTCTTAGCCTAAGTGGGCTTTGTTATTCTCTTTGCAAGTTAGGGTAGACTCCTTATGCTCTTTGGGTGAAGGGGGAGTTTAGTGGATGATTGATTTGTGGATGACAATTAGTGGATGGGCATTAGTTGGATGGATGTAGCTTTTGGGTGGGATTTTGAATCTCACCCCTGTCGATAAGCCAGTTCGTTGTGTTGTGTCCCGTTAGAGTTTTTCGAGATCTGAATCTGGGTTAGAGTTTTTCGTGAGTCATGAAGTTTTTGTAGGAAAATCTAGGGAGAAAATATATTATTTTTTCCTTATTGAAAGGAGTTTGTAGAAAAACTCATAAAAAATTAGTGTGGATGTTTTGAAGAATTAGTTTGCTTGGTTTTGGAATTTGGGAGAGATCTGGTAGGCTTGAGGTCTGGAATACGGAATTGGATTGTGTTTGCGAGGTTGGCGGTCCAGCAGGAATTTTGGTACGTTTGGTTCTTTTGATTGTGAGAAAGCAGAAGGACGAGGTCCAGCGGAGATTCGGCATTGTTCAGAGGGCAGGACGAAGCAAAGTGACGAAGGCGATTTTCTGCGGATTCAGCTCGACGGCGATCGAAGAGCGGCATCAGACGAGTACTGCAACAACGGCGACGGCGGATTCGACAGCAAGGATCCAGCAACGGAGAGAACAGTGTAGGCCCGGAATTCACGGCGAGGTGCGGAGGCGACGTCGACAACGCAAAGGCATCGGCAACCCTGACGAGCTCGACTGCAGCAGAGGAGCGCGGCATCGACAGCGACCAAGGCAAGAACACGGAGGTGACTGCAGCAACAACACGGAGTCCGACTGTGGCTCCGGAGTGAAGACGACGACAGTTCTTGGAGACCGGCACCGAAGGCTACACGGCCACGACGACTAGGATCACCAAGGCGACGGAATCCCGATCCAGGGTGATTGCTCTTGCAGCGAGCGAACCGACGGTGGATGCAGCCAAAAGCAGCGATGTGAGGGAAAGCACGGATCGGCAGGGCGACCAAGGAAATTGTAGCGCGACGAGCACAAGACGAACAAGGCGACAGAGACATAGGCAGCAAACAATTCACGACAGCGGAGAGGACCAACAGACAAGTCGGAGACGAGCAAGAACCTAGGCGAGCAAGACGACGACCACCTTGCACCGTCGCCATCGCCAGCTTCCTCTGTCCCAAGACAGGATGATATAATAGAAGCGGCAGAGTGATATTACAAAGGGAGAGCCCTCCTTCTCCTTTTTAGTCCAAATTTTGAGCTTTTTTATCAATCTTGTTAGACTTGCTAGTCATTGGTAGGTTAGAGAAGAACTCACTATTCTAATTTGGTAATTTTAATTGCCTAAAAAATATTGTGTGCATTTCTTTATTTGCTCAAGTGATGTCAATTGTGTTTGTTTGGACTTTGTTGTTGCATTGTGGTGATGTATTGAGGTTTAGGGTTCAAAAATCCTGGTGCATGGCATAGCGCGGAAGCGCTGCCGAATTTTCACCGGGATTTTGTTCCCCATTCCATTACAACAAACCCTAGTTCAATTGTGTCAAAAAATATTAGAATTCTTCGTACTTGAGGAACTTGTGTTGTTTACAACTCCCAATTGAGGTGTTGTAGCATTGGGAGTGGTTGTGTGGTGTATTGGACTATTTTAATCCAATTTATGGCCCATTTTAGGTCTAGATATAGTGCTGCCATTTTAGGTGAGGGTGCAAATTCACCTCACCTAACCATTTTTTACTCCAATTTTAGCCCATTTTCAAGTACTTGGTACTTGTAGGCAAATTGAGGTGGAATTTAAGACTTGTAGGCAAATTTTGGATCAAATTGTGTGTGGTAAGGGTGCTGTAATTTTGGGTACTTAAGTGCCAAAACCCTAATTAGAGGGTTTAATCCACAAAATTAACCCATTTTAGTACACTAAGTGCCTAGGGTAATTGGTGGGGGGTTGTAGATTGATTAAGTACGTGTTGATTGATCATTTCAATCTCTTGGGTGTGCTGTGATTTTTGTATTTGTGTCCCAAAACCAATTTAAGCCCCAATTTAAGCCCATTTTAGGGTACTAAGTGGCTAGGGTAATTGGTGGGGGATTATGGGTTATTAGGGTGTTTGTTGATTGTCATTTGTAATCCTTAGGTGTGCTGTAATTTTCATACACACCTCCGTTTTTACCAATTTGTCTAGTTTCTTGCCATTTTAATTTAGAAAATCCCAACACAAACGCCTAGGTAGAAAGGAGTCCATTGCTTGGAATATTTGTACACACCCACCCTCGGTCGGACATATGACATTTTGACCGGCAACGGTCAAAGTGCTCATAGTACTCTAGAAAATAAAAGTAATTTTTATTACAATTAGTAATATTTTGAGAATATTCTTCATTTTTATTCTTGTGATCAATTTTGGACATCCCATGTTAATGTAATTTATCTATAGAATTTACCTTCAAAATTTTATTTGAACCCTATCTTTGTTTGCACATTATTACATAATATTTGGAAATGACCTCCCCGAGAAAATATCCCCAGCATGCAACAAAAACCGTTAGTCTGGTTAGGAACCATCCTAAGCTGTTTAATGACGAATTTTGAAAATAGATATTTTACAAGTGATGTAACTATATTGAGCATGATTTCTAAAACTTAGTAAATAAGTTGCATTGCTTTTACATTTTGCTAGTTGCATGGTTAAAAATTTGGACGGCGTTTGTAGGAACGTGAATCGTGATATATACAACCTCTAAATTTAAGGATGGATTCAGGTACAAGGCGAGATGGATTGTCCAAGGGAGGACATGCAAAGACGACTGGAATCTAGGAGAAGACAATATATCCGTTTGCGGCAGTGGTCAAAGAGATTTTTACCTCAAATGAGTTTGAGCCATGTTTACAGTTCCCCTACAATTTAAAGAAGTGGATAACCTATTCCCGGGATGTAAAGGAGTGGCCTACGAACCACCATTTATTGTAGAGATGTGGGCAAGTCGAGGGGCAAGTCTACCCAGGATGCCATGGCCGCTAACTATAGGTGCATCCAATACTCCGGTATTTTTTGCGGTGCCTGGAAGGATGAATCCCCCTTGCTCAGGAAGGCTAGGGAGAAGTTATCTACTAATGAACACCTTTGCGAAAAAACTATTCTTGATGCTTCAACCGGACGAATCCATTTTCAAGTGCATTGTGGCATCTTTACGTGGTGAAGGTATCCGAGTAAAATCTCTATGGTGGATGGGTATGAAGTGGTTCGTGGAAGTTATTTCAGACGACGATGGGAAGAGACTTCCATCAAGAATGTGTGGTTTGATTGTGTTTTGGGGAATATGGAAGGTTCAAGATCTTACTCATAGAGTAATGGAATGCAAATCTGTCATAGACGGACATTGTTATACCCCCCCACTTGAGACCTGGATTGCTTGTGGCCTCCACATGGAAGGTTTTGACTACATCAAGGGTACCGCTTAAAACACGAGATGGAGAGTTTTTTTTCACCATCGCTACGAATGGCTTTTTGGATAATGACAACCTTGTCTATCATGCCTTTTCCAAAGATGGGCAAAATGTTGTCATTGGCAAGGTTGCCCACCGCAATTAAATTATGGATTTAGGTTTTGTTAAGTCAGAGCTAGGCAAAAAATACTCTTGCGATCTCTTTGACAAAGATGAATGTGATGACAAGAAGTTACTACAACTTGGACATTCTAACAAAGTTGGATTCTACAGTCACCTTTAATTCACCGTTCCTTGGCCATCGCAATGGAACTTTACTTGGCAAAGGGATTCTATCTGTAGATGAAGGAGATAATGCATTTTATCATATGGCAAAGATGGCATTTTTTGAAATGAACACGAACAAATATTACCTAGTGCTTGTGGGTCGGCCGTTTACAATGACAACTTCGAGGTTGTAGGCTTCCTGAAGTATATAGTGAATGATAATGTCACGGCTTATATCCTTTCAGTTGACACTCTCATTCAGAGCGGGTTCATACTCCAAGAGATTCCTTTGACAAGATGATCCTCTATTCAAGGGTTTGGAATTGAAAAGAAACTATAAGTGAGCTAGTGTAACATTTTGTCCATTTGCTTTTGCACTTTGAGTCTTGATTGGCCATGCATATTATATTTTCAAACGTTTCATTCTGTTGACGAGGTAATCGGAGAGTGTTTTTATATGAGAAAATTCTAAAGAAAATTTGTCGGTGTCAGCGTCGGCGTCAGCATCAATGTTGATGTTGGGGTCGGGGTTGTAGTTGTCGGCCTAGTTTTATTTAGAGTTTGTTTATTGGTTGTTTTCCAACTCAATCTCTGATGTTCAATTCTCCACGTTTGATGATCAATTCTCCGCACTGCTCCCGATCGCTCACACTGCCAGCTCTACTTTCTGCCCCTATGATGGGTCGAAGTAGAACACTTGATGATCACTATCGTCCTTGCGAAGAAAAGGAGGAGGAGTTCTATGACAGAAACAAGTACCTCGCAGCCGTAGGAGCTCTTCTGTACTTGTCCACATACACGCGCCCGGATATTTCTTTTGCCATTAGTGTGTTCGCCAAGCACAGCCAGAGACCCGGAGCGCGTCACTAGAATGGAGTCAAGCATTTGTTCCGATATCTTAGAGGCACAGAAGACTTGGGTCTACACTACACCAAGGATGGGACTCCAAAGATCACCAGATACGCTAATGCAGGCTTCAAGTCTGATGAGAACTCTGGGAAATCCCAGACCGGCTACATCTTTCTCAAGAGCAACACATCAATCTCATGGAAGCACCCAGTTAGCTTCCACTTCAACAATCCTCGTCGATCTGGAGTTACCTCATTAAAAACTATTATGTGATAAAAACCTAAGTCAGAAAAAATTCACAGATCTAGAAAAGAGTATAACTCATTGAGGGATTATCTCATGAAGTAATCTCACCCCAGCCTCTTGTACTAATCTTCTATGGGTGTAGGCTCGGAGAGCCTTGGTTAACATATCAGCTATATTGTAGGTTGAGTCATCTTTACTTCAATCTACCCACTCTATATGAGATCTTGAGTGAATCCAAATATCTGAGGGTAGATATGCTTGACTTGATCAGTCTTGATGAATCCAACTCTACTTGTGCGACGCATGCAACATTGTCTTCAAAGATAACAGTCGATTTGTTATCTTGAGCGAGTCCACACTGCTCTACGATAATCCTGTGCATGTTGCATAACCATATTGCCTCCCTGGTAGCTTCATGGAAGGCAATTAGCTCCGAGTGGTTTGCAGAGGTAGCCGTGACGGTCTACTTCACGGACTTCCATAAGATTGGTGCATTGTTCTTGAAAAAGATGTAGCCGGTCTGGGATTTCCCAGAATTCTCATCAGACTTGAAGCCGACATCAGCAAATCCGGTGATCTCTAGAGTTTCATCCTTGGTGTAGTGTAGGCCCAAGTCTTCTATGCCTCTAAGATATTGGAACAAATGCTTGACTCCATTCTAGTGACACGCTCCGGGTCTTTGGCTGTGTCTGGCAAGCACACTGGTGGCAAAAGAAATATCCGTGCGCATGTATGTAGACATGTACATAAGAGCTCCTACGGCTACGAGGTACCTGTTTTTGTCATGGAACTCCTCCTCCTCTTCCTCCTCGCAAGGACCGTAGGGATCATTAAGTGTTCTACTTCAACCCATCATGGAAGCGGAAAGTGGACTAGCTTGGTCCATATGAAACCTCTTCAACAAGGTTTGAGTATAAGTGGTTTGATGGAGAAAAATACTCCCATCAGGTAAGTAAGCAACTTGAAGGCCTAGGCAGAAAGTAGTCTTATCTAGCAACTTCATTTCGAACTGGGTGGTGAGCAAGCTCACAACATGGCTGCAGGTGCCCGGGGTGCCTACAAGGTTAAGATCATCAACATACACTACAATGATCACAAAGCCGGTGGTGTCCTTCAAGGTGAAGAGACATGGCAGAGTTTAGTCCAATTTCTCCAAATCTGACTCTTTTCGTATGTGTGTTTGTTCTCTCCTTCAATTCATCCAGCCGTTAGCGTTGAACCATTGTTTCAGCGTGAGCTCCTTGGAATTGATGCACGCTTGTTCGTTTTTTTGGGTTCTGTAACAAGCTTTCAACCAGCTTTGAAGCCCCGAATTCAAAGTCATTCTGAAGTGCAGGTATGCATGGATTAATTGGAATATGTTCATTCGAAGTAGAGGTATGGTGATCCTTGATGCTCTTGATCGATAGACTCGGCAATTGAGAAGCGCATTTTTCCTGTCCAATATGAAGCTATGTATCATAGGTCAACCTTGATATTTTTTTTTGAATTACAGTAGCGGCTGTAATCTCATTGGATTTGGGAGGTTCGAGCAACAAGGTACTAGTCTTGTTTTCTTAGATTATTAGTTGCATTACTTGTGTTAAAACTATCTGATCGATAGTTCTTGAAATCTTTAGAGTGAGTCTTCGTGCATCTAGTGCTTATGATGTCTTTGTTCAGAATGGTCTTTACTTTCTTTTTTGTTGTTATTTTTCCAAATTCTTTGAAGAACTCACTTAAGATTGTCATGGAGGTTGCTTGAAAGCCCAATTTTGTAGCTATTGCATACTTCTCCCGATTTCAAATTGTTTTGTTGTGAACAACATAGGATATTGCTTGTGTTTGTGAATAGCTCTAACATAATTGTGAAATCTTACAGCTCGCAGTTTTCTAATCAGAGACTGCATATCCTCAAGCTGCAGAATGCATGCTTGTGTATGGCTCTCGGTAAATACTGGACCGTTGAGGGTGAGAAGTGAGAAGGCCAGGAAGACAACATGTAAAGTAAACCACCCTATATGTACCATGTGACTATTTGTGCCATTTTGTGACCAGTGTTTTACATTTAAAATTTTGATATGTGCAATACTAGAATATAGTGACACAAGTAAGAATTGTGGCACAAATAGGGTGGTCTTGAGCCTCGATCTTCAGTTCGAACAATAGTTTTGTTGTGTAGCATCCTCTTGAAACAATGTATGTACAGTCGGATACAAGTTGCTTACAAATTTTTGACTCCTCTCTCATAAAAACAAAGTCCCTTCCCTAAATTGTAATGGCACCCATAGACCTACAAATTGAAAGCGACATTCCTACTCTAGTCCTCTACTAGTAGGAATCTTTCTTATCATATTTGCAATCTTCAGATAGATATGAACTCCGGTCCTCTTTTGAGGCCGGCGTGAATAAAGTGTCTGTTCGTCTTGACAATGAGCCAGTGCCCACCGGACAAAGGATCATTGGTGCAAGACTACTCACCTCTTTCGAGAATAGACACTTTAGTGACCAGAGATAAATACTAGTAACACTAGTAAAATTCATTAGTTAGAACTAGCGCGGGTATAAATTGGTGTTTGTTTTGCTGGTGGTCGCCAAGTCATGGTTCCAAGGTTGGTTGGGGAAGGACGTTTATGTTACAATTGTACGGTCCGGGTTCGATTCCCGTTGACTCCGTCTGAGCGTTTATTGTGACATACGTGGCTTGGTGCTGCTAGTGAATTTATCATAGGCAGGAAAGTTTGTACCAACCAACCGGCCCCGTCCCATCTACCTGAGACAAGTGTGTACTTTGAGCTAAACAAAAAATACAAAAGAAATAAGTAGTGGTCCTCACCATTACCCCCCTTTTATTTGATAGTTTTGTTTTGTTCAGTAATCTATTGGTAATGGTTGGTTATTTTCTATTTTTCTTTTATGTAGAATAATTGATCCGGCGTGTTGTATAGCAATGGTGTTTATTTCTTTAAATGTGTGTTTAATGGTGGTTTCTGGTAGTTTAAAATTTGTTTCGAGGAGTTTCATTGAGGGAGTATGTGTTGTACCTCTGGCTCCTGCCGTGATGACTATGACTGGATCAACTTTCCATCCTAAATTAATG
The DNA here is from genome assembly GCA_022496805.1 of Pohlia nutans. Lineage (NCBI taxonomy): Eukaryota > Viridiplantae > Streptophyta > Bryopsida > Bryales > Mniaceae > Pohlia > Pohlia nutans. The sequence goes on along the minus strand of CM040088.1, from coordinate 5,131,712 downwards.
ATGTTGTTAATAAGTGGTTGGTATTTCTGAATTTTGTTATCAATTGTTTCTTGTGGGAATCTGTCATTACAGTATGTAAATTCAATAAATTGTATTGTGAGGTTGTCTAATGGGTTTGATGGTGGGTCATTTTTGTATGGGAGTCCTTCTACGCAGAGAATATCTGGTTTGAATCTAGCGTTACAATGGCATTTTTGTTGTTCACATGAACATGGTAGTAGCCATGGGGTACTGTGTTTTCTTGGGGGTTGTTGTTAAATGTTCCTGCGTTCATGAGGATGTAGCATCTAGATTTTTGTGATGAGAGAATTAGTTTTCTTATTTCCCATACTGCTTTATTGTGTCTTTTGACTCTAATGGCATGTATATGATGTTGATTGCATTTTAGGAGTACGTGTAGCCAGGTGTCTGCATCTGCAGAGTTACAAATAGAGCATGTGATTGAGGGGAATCTTTCTCTACCAAAGAATAGTTGTTTCCTTGCATTACCCATGTATTGACCGGTACGGAGTTTTAGAATATTTGTTTTTTGTGAATCTGTGATTGTCGGATTGGACCAGAATGCATTGGATAGTTCATTATCAATATTTGGGTTCATGGTCCATTTGCTAATGTTGGGAAATTGGGTTGCCATTATTTCAAGGTTATTTTCTTGGTCGTATTTGGTTAGATATGTTTGGAGACATCTGACAGGGCCTTTGTCTGGTCGTTTTATAGGTCCTGGCCATAGATCCTTTTGAAAATAGAATGGTGTTGTATGTGCAAATTCATATGATCTTGTGGCTCTGAAGTACTCTTTTCTGGCTCCCATTTTTGCAAGTTTATCCGCTTGTTCATTACCTTCAATGTTAATATGTGCTTTGACTTTGTAGAATGTGGTGGGTTGAGTACGGGTTTTTAGCATTTCTACCATGTTTGTTAGTATGGTTTTATCCGCGTGGTTGTTATGCATAGTTGGGTGTTTAATATGTGTGTTTAGATTGTATAGGCAGTTGAGGCAATCTGTAAATATATGTGCCGGTTCGTCTGGGTATTTAGTAGTGATTAGTCTAAGTGTTTTATGGATAGCCATTAGTTCTGCTTGGAAGCTGGTCTGTAGACCTGGTAGTCTTTTTGAGATTTGCATGTCTGTCTTAATTGAATTGTATATTCCATAACCGGCTTTTTCTTTTTTCCAGTGTCCATCATCAGCTTGTACGGGAGGTATGAAGGATCCATCGGTATAATAGCTATATTGTGGTTGGAATTTTGGTGTAGTGTTTGTAATAAAGTTTGGTAAAGGTGGTGTGTTTAAAGTGGTTGGCTTGATGGAGTGCGGGTATATGAGTTTGTTCCATTTTTTATTTTTATTGACCGATGTGTTGTGGGGGGTGAGTGGGGCATTTTGTATGATGTATTGTGAGATTTGTAGGTTTTCAATTGTTGTTTTAATTGTATTTATTTGGTAAGGTGTACCAATGCTGTGATTTTGATGATGGATGCATAGGATGCGAATTGCAAGTGGTTCTGTCTTTGGTTTATGTAGTTCTAGAGGGATTGTTGGCTCTTCATATGTGATAGAATCTGCTGCAAAATGGGCAATTACATGTGTGTCTGGAAATGGCCCAATATGTGGGGAAGAGTTTTGGTACCAATTTGTATCGGGTATTACTAATAGAGTGATAGTATTTGGGTCGTTTTTAGCTGCTAGTCTTGCCCAGTGAATTGCTTGTTGGGTTGTTTCTTCATTATGTGGGTGAGCGTACCCTATACCTTTCCATTTGTATTGAAAGGCGGTGCCAAGTGATCCAAAAACTTTATCTCTTGCAAAAGGGGAGTAAAATTCTGAGATTAGTGTGGAGCATGTTATTGGTGAAGAGAAGTATGAGTGAGAGATGTTGAAGGTGGTGGTAATGGAGCCAAGAATACTAGTAGGTAGAGTATGTTGTGCTACTTTTAGTGGGTTTTTTTGGGGGATTTTATGATTATATCTTTGATAAAGCCATATTACCTCTTTTTCAAATGATTGTGTTTGTGGTACTAGGCCGTGTGAGCTATAAATTGCTTTATTATATTGTTGCCATAGCCATTTTAGTCTAGTGGTTGGTATAGTGATAAGGTGTCTACCGGTATCCTCATATAAGTGGGTTTGTTCATTATTTATTTGTATGGTATCATGATTGGAAATAATGTCTTTTTCCGGGTTACATTCTTGTATGTGTATATGTGTAAGTGGGGTAGATGTGGGTGGGGGGATGAATCTTGCATCTATGCTTTGTTCAGGGGTGAAGTGTGTGTTAATAATTTTTTTATAGTGTTTGTGTTGTAATTTTGTGTAGTATTCTGTTAGTAGTTCAATGTTGTGTGCAATGACTGTTGGGTGGTTGAGGGGGAAGAGTTCTCTTTGTGGCATCCATTTGTTGTATGTATTGTTGTTTTGGAGAGTCCATTGGCATTAGTATGTGTTATATTTTTTTGTTATCTTATATTTGTCTTTTGAGGTATTTGTTTTGTGGTCTAATATTATGTTAATGGGAAATCTCAGTGGGTTGTTTTTAACGTTAGGGGGTGGGTTTGGGTGGAAGTGTTGTTGTGGGGCTGGAGGTTGAGGTGGATTATCCGGTGTTCTTGGCAATAGGTCTTGGTTGTCTGAAATGTATCTCGCTTTAAGCGTTCGGGCGGGTGGATGTCTTACACATGGGTTTGGGCAATTTGGTGTACAACTTGGAAAACAAAATAGTTGTTCTGCTATTTTTAGTGCGCTTTTTTCTAGCTTGGTTGGCGTTTTGTTGTATGTTTTGAAGTTTTCTATTGTCATAAGGTTTGTTCCATTGGGGAGAGTGATGTGTTTTATTTTGTATATGTTATGTATTAGTAGTTTGTGTAAAAGTTTGAGTGATAGTTCGGGGTTAAGATGTGGTAGTTCAGCTGTAGATTGCGTACGCCATTCACGTTCTAATTCTGTCATATGTAGCTGGAAATTTTCGTTTGTACTTTTGAGGTGAATTCCTCCAGCTTTTTTTAAGAGAAATAATGTTCGTGTAGTTGGCGATCTAATGCAGTCATGTTGTTTGATTCTTGGGATTTCTTCCGCACCTCCATATTTAGCTAATATATGGTGTATGAGTCCTCTATAAATTATGCCTAGTCTCCCATGATCGTTAAGGGCGTTTCTAAGTTGTTCGCCAATGCATCGTAAATATGCGTTTTTTAGTGAGAATGCTTCAAGTCCAAAAAATTCATGAGGTAATTGGGTTATTACGTTTGCTGTACATTTTGGTAGTCCACAAATTGTTTTTTGGATTCCTATAATTTTTTTATCTAGTTTTTTGATGGTTGGTAGAGAGTATGGGACTGCATAGAAACTATATGCAATGCCTGCTCTAATGACAGTGTCAATCATGCTAATTTTTTATTTGATTGTGGCAGGGCAATTTGATAGTTGTTTGCATGATTGGTCTACTACTTTTTTTGTGGTGATGTGTGTTTGGAGTTTCCATTTTAGTGAGGGTATTAGTTGAATGCCTAAGTATACGTAGAGTTCATTTTGGTGCAGGACGGGTATTGGTTGGTTTCTATAAGATATGTTATGGTTTTGTATTTGGATTTTGAAGTTTTCAGGTTTTATTTTGGATTTGTTGGACAACCAGTGATGGCACATTTTTGTACACCTAAGTCCATTCCAGCCCATTCACAGTATTTATCCAGTTTATTTAATTGTGTTTGTATTGATTGGAGATTATTTGTTATAGCTGCTAGGTCATCTGCGTATGCTGCAGAGCTAATGGTTAATTTTGATGTGCCAAATGTGTACCCGTTGTTACCTCTTTGTAGCCATCTAAGTAGTGGTTCAAGGAATATCAGAAATAGATATGGGCTTAGTGTATCTCCTTGGATGGTGCCTCTTTGGATGGGTATTGGTTTTGTTTTGTCGAAGTGTTCACCGGTAAATATGGTGGTAGAGTGTAAATAAATATTGCCAATTAGTATTACCGCATCTGATGGGTATCCAAGGTCTTTCATTATAGCTAATAGTCTAGCGTGGTCAAGGGAGCCGAATGCATTTTTAAATCTATATATAGTAAGTATATGTTTTGGTTTGTAAATCTAGCGTCTTCTAGGGCTGCTATAAGTAGTTGTAGTTGTCTGGATGTACTTCTTTCTGCTCTAAATCCTTTTTGACTGTCATGTAGTATTTGATATTTTTCACCATATGATGATAGTATTAGTGTTAGTGTGCTAGTAAATAATTTATAAATTGTATTTGCAAGTGCTATAGGTCTGTGGTTTGGTAATAGTGATGGGTCTCCTTTTTTGTATAAAAGTATGGTTAAACTTAATTTCCATGATGCCGGGATTTGTTTTTGTTTGTAGCAATGGGTGAAAAATAAGAATAGTAGTTTATGAAAACTTTCGGGCATATTTTTTAAAATTGAGTTTGGGATTTTATCTTGGCCTGGTGTTTTATTGTTGGATAGGTGTTTTAAACATAAGTCGTATGTTTCTTGGTCGAAGTATTTATGTAATGGGGTTTGAGGGTTTCCTCTTTTATCTATTATAAATCCATCTAGATCATGCCATGGGTATTGTCTAACTCCACATGTGCAATTAGTTGGGTGTTCTGGTTGGTAGTAACATGTAGGGACTGTAGGTCTATTACTAATTGATTGTTGGATGTAGATTTCATTTGCTATGTCTTCTAGGCTAGTTAGTATATTGTTGTTTCTATCCATAATGCAATCTAGCGGTGGTGTTTCTTGGTTCTTGAAAACTTTTTTATTTATTTTCTTGGGGCTTTTTTCATACAGTTGTCTGTATTTTGTGATGGCTTTTTTAACACATTCTTGGGTGTATTTTGTGGTGATTTTACGTGCTAGTTTGTTTGTTGTTTTAGCTAGTTCTGCTAAAGTTTTAATCCATTTTTGTGGATTTATTTTTGGGCTAGGAGGTGGTGGGATGGTAATATGGTTATGGTTTTTTAATTCTTCTATTATTGGATGGTTTTGCCAATTTGGTATGATTTTTGTTATGTATATTGCTTTTCTGATTAGGTGGTAGGTGGATAGGTGTTTTTTCCATTGTTTTTGGAGTTTTCTTGGCAAAAATCCTCCTTGTTGAGCTGTGCGGCGTGTTAGTGAAGGTAGAGGTGGGGCACTACAAGTTTCTTGATTTTTTTTTGATATTTGTTGTATTAAGTGGTCTAATTTAGTACAAGATGTTTGCCATTGGTTGCTTGTTAATTGTTCATTCATCAATATTGTAGTGAGTTCATTTATTTGGAGTGAATTTTCTTCAAAAAATAGTGTTTTGAATTTTTCAATGTTATCTTGTGGGATGGGATTTAGAATCCTTGGTCGTTTGTTTGTTTTTGGTTGTGTGGGACGAGCTAGTAATGTGTTTGGTGGTATTTGTAGGGTGACTGGTGAATGGTCTGAGTTTAGGTTGTATTCGTGGTTTGTGGTTGAATTGTACAGTGTATTATTGGGAGTTTTGATGTAGCTTGTTTGAGTGTAGTTTTGTCCACCTTGTCTGGTAAATGTGCTATTTGTTGGAATATAAGTTAAATGTAGAGAGTCTGTGAATGCACGCCATTCTATATCTTCTGTTTGCGGAGGTGTTATGTTGGATTCGTTTTGTCTCCCTATAAGAGCTATGTCTCTGTTAAAATCACCACATAATATGTATGTGTGGTTTGGATGTGCTATGATTTGTTGTGTTATTTGTTGTTGTATTATTGTAATATATTGAATATCTTCTAAGTGGGAAGGCATGTACATATGTAAAATTAGCCAAGGTTGTAGTGGTGCATTTTTTATTTGTATAATTTGTAAATATGGTGAGATTTCGGCTGGGGTAGGTATTTTGGTGATATTTCCTGGGTATGCATATTTGTTATTTATTAGAGTAAGGAGTCCACCTCTTGCAGGGGTATACGGCATTCTTTGTTGCATACATCTTGTTAAGGCGTGTGTGCTGTTGAAAATTAACTTGTATTTTGGAAATAGGTTTTGTATATATTTTGTTGATTTTGTTGCGGTTAGTTTAGTTTCTTGTATTGTGATAATTGCTGGATTTGTTGTGGTATTTGAGATTAAGTTTTGTAGGCTTGGTAGGGTTGTGTTTAAAGATGAGGCATTCCATGTAATGATGTGTGTGTTGTGGTTTGTTGTTTGTATTTCTTGGGTTTGCGGTAATGGTGTATTGGGTAGTGGGGGTGGATGTGAGTATTCATGTATAGGTTCATTGCACTTGAGAGATTCTATTAGTAAATTTTCGGGCAGGAATGGAAATTTGTTTGTTAGTATTTGTAGGTTTAGTGGATTATTGTTTTGTTTGATAAAATCATATAGTTGTTTGTGAATGGTATTAGGGGGGTTAATTAGATTTTGGTTGGTGCTTTTAAATTGGGTGTATGGGTGTGGGTTTGAGATGTGTCTTTCGGGGAGATTTTGAAGAAGTGCCATTTTTTCAAGGAGTATTGTTGTCCAGTCTGGATCAGGTGTTTGTATTAATTGGTGGTCACATGTTTCTAGTAGTGAGCTTATCGTGGTAATGAGTGCGTATAGCATGCGGGGAGGTGGGTGGTGTTGGTTTTCATGTATGTATTTTGAGAGGTGTGGGTAATCTGTAGATGTTTCTGGGTGATTTGGGTGTGTTGTTTTTAAACAAGGAGCAAATTTTTTTGCTAAATGTTGATATTCTGGGTGTAGTTTTATTGTGCATGGAATGAAATATGTTTTGCTTCTATTTTTATGTGATGGTGGGTGCGTTTTAAGAATGTTTGGCATTGGTCCCGGGTTGGATTCGATGTCGCCACAAAGGAGTAGTAGAAGTTTTGAGATATGGTTATTTTTATTATAGTTTGTTTTGGTGATAATTTTGTTTTTGTTAGAAAGGTGTTTTTTGTTGATTTTTTTGAGGGGGTTTGAAGACTTTTTATTTATTTTGTTAATGGTGTGATTTTTATGTGTTTGATGTTGAGTATTATTGCATTTTCGAGTTTTATTTGGATGGGTTTTTTATGGAATGTTTTTAAATATTGTTTTGGAGGGTATATATTTGTTAAATTTGTGGAGTGGTATTATTGTATGTGTTTTTTGGCCAAGGCTGGTAGGCCGAGGCCACTTAGGGTTTACTATGGTGGTAAATGTTTGATGTTGGTAATTTTTAGGGTTGTTTTTCAATTTTTTGGAATTTTTTGGATTGGTTTGTTGGTTTTTATATGTTGTTTTTTGTAAGATGGTTTGAATGTGTGTTTTTCATTTCTTTTCTTTTTTTGAATTTTTAAGATAGTATAAACATATACTGTATTGATGTTATGTATTTTGTTGGTTTTTAAGGAGCTAGGTTTATAATTATTTTTTGGTATTTTTAATAATTTTATTATATTTAGAATTTGTTTGATTTTCTGGTGTTTGTTTTTTGGATTTTTTGGTTTTTTACTAGGTTTTATAGTATATATGTATACTCTTGGTGGTGCGTTGTTTGACCAAGCTAGTTTGACGTGTCCATTTCTGCTTCACTGGACCCCCCTGTGTGGACATTATCAAGGGCTTGCATGGTTGTGGCTAGTTGCCTCTTGAGGAGTGTGATCTGTTTGTAGAGGGTAGATGAGGATTTTTCCACTACTCGTTCCGCAATTAGCTTTTGCACACTCCTTAAGTCTTGTTTCAAGGTCGACATTTCTTCTCTAATTCCTGCTATTTCTTTGGAGAAGTCTCTTTGAGGTTTTTCCTTAGAGGAATATTCGTTAGAGCTTCTATGGTGTTGGCAAGGGCAGTGTTAACATCACTAAACCCTAGCCTAGTGAGTTCCAAAGCGCTAGGTGCATTGGCACCATCAAGACTTCTAGGGTGAGGGGTGAATTCTACATGTTTACCAAGAAGTTTTGCTGACTTCTTAACAAACTGTTTGTACACCGTCGCGTTCAAGCATTGGATATTGCATGATCCAAGGTGCTTGCCGTTCTTGTCGTCTAGCTTGAAGAAAAAGTTGACAGCGTTCTTGGGCCCCATGTGATCTCCAATGCTCTTCTTTATTTCCTCAATGCTCTTGACCTTGTTGAGGTTCTTGGCGATGAGGATGAGGGCGTTCTTCTTTGCTATGTCATATGCCGATGCGCGCGTGCGGTCCGCTAATTTCCCCTCTAAAATTTCATTGTTGAAGGTAATTTTATGTTCTCTCATCTTCCTAGCTTGTTCAGGTGAGGATGCAACTACCCAAGCAAACGTATTTTCTTTTTTCTTTTGTATGTTTGTAATTTCAAATTCAACCCCCCTTTGGAAGCTTTCTTTCACTATAGTCTCATACATCACATACCATTCCTTCATCTCAAGCTGCTCACTAGTGATTTTGACAGATAGAAGGTTGTTGAGAGCTAAGGAGTCATATATTTTGCAAACTTTCCCTCTCATGAGTTTGCCTTCATCAAGCTTGAGGATGAATGGGTGAAGCCCTTGGAGAAGCCCAATCCCATCAATCTCGGGGGTTCTCAAGTGTAACTTGATAACCCCACTCCAATTTGTGCTCTTATGGTAGCACATAAGGGCAATGGGTTCTCCAATTTCATCTCCAAGCTCAATGTCCATCTCTTTAAGCCTGTGGTTTACTAAGACCATGATAGTGTCTTTTGGCCACTCAATCTCACCCATTTCAAAGTGAATGGCCACTTGGTAATCCAAAGAGAAACCAAACTTGTCCACTTCGACATCTGAAGGGATTTGTGTGAGATTAAAATGTTGACCTTCTTTTAAGTCCTCTCTAGAGTTTGGCCATTCTTCTTGGATGACGAAAGGAAAGCAAGAGGTGCAATGTTGACAATCATATGCTTCCTTTTCGGACATGCCATTCTTTACTAGGACTGAGACTGGTTCTTTGCCATCTATAGGTAAACCCTTCCCTCTATTGGTCCAATTCATGGCTTGGAACCCAAGCCAAAAGGGAGGGCGTTTCAAAACTGTGTTTGACTTGCCCTTGGCCTTCTTTTGGCTTGTAGTTCCTTCTGTGACAGTAGAAGAACGCATTTGTGTGACGGACATTTCTACATCGGGATCGTTTGTTAGAGCTAAGATTTTATCTTTGTATCTTTGGGCGGACGTAGCGGTTGAAGGCCTTTGTGACATTCTGAAAAGACAAGTGTATTTTGTCAAAAAAGTGTAGAATTTAGAAGTAGATTTTCTTCTTATCCCTCAAAGTTTGCTCCTCCCCACAACTTAATTTGTGGGGCCGCACGGAGTATGACTTTTGAGAAGAAGATGTTTAGTTTATTTTTGCTATCAAAGATTTTGTGGTTTTTGTGCAATAGACAACGATTCATGTCATAGCCTAAGCTATTGGTATAAACAAGAATGAGACAAAAATCTTTTAGTCGATAGAGAGTTAAAGTAATGGGAAAATGGTTGTGATGTTACGTTTGGTTACATACAAATTGGACCAAACGTACATGTCATCTAAGTTATTGGTAGGGTTTCTAGTCCTACGTTGCTTAGTTATGATAAGACACGAAGATATATATACTAGATACATACAACATACATTCTGGACATTACTATGGGCCATCTCCCCATTCATAATAATGAATATACAATAAATTTTGCTTTCATAATAAGCAATAACGGTGATAGTTTGGAGAATACTAGTACAGTGGAAAAAACCTGAGAGATGGCTTCGCAGCGTGGGCGATACGTGACTATCAGTTCGGCTGCGGCATCGAGTGTTGTGGTTCTAGTTGAGGGCGAGTTGGCGACGCCCTGCGGCTCCTTCTCCAAGTGCTCCAGTCGCTTGTCGCCTCCACAACTCCTTGTGTCGTTGAAGTCTTCGCTCCTCCAGTCTTCCTTGTTGCTGCGGGCGGTCCTCCACTTCACCTTGCTTCCTTGAGCTCGGCACGGCTATGGTGAACGGTTTCTCGAACAGTTGGCTTACGGCGATGGTATGTAGTACGAGTAGGCTCTCCTTCTTCTTCCGTTGGCTGTGTGTTGTTGCAAACTCGTTCCACCCTTTCGAGCGTACTTCTTTGTCCCGCCGTTGCTTCGCTCCTCCTTCCGGTAATTGGTATTGCCGTGTTGTGCTCCACCTCCTCAAGACCGCCTCCTTGTGAGCTCCAACGTTTGGCGACCTTGCTTGTCTCTTCCCGAATCTACTAGCTACAGAAACGTGCAGAAGATAAAGAGTTGTGGGGAAAGAATGTAGAGTCACAAGAGTTGTGCCAAGTGCACGGGAGCATGGGAGGAGAGAGAGAGAGTATAGGACAGGGCCGGTGGGTTTGAGAGAGAGCAACTGCGGCCTTCTTATATACTTGTGGGATGTTGCTGAGGTTGGGTGATGATTTCTGTCATGGGGGTGTTTCGATGGAAACGGCGTAGCTTGGTCTCTGTTAGGGTTTCGGTGGTGGCGGCTTCGGTCTTCTTGCTTTCTCTTCATTTTTGTGGTTGCCCTAAGATTTTTCGTATAAATCTTGTACTGCGACCCCCAAGGCTCACTTGCTATGGCTGATGTTATGCTTGTGGCCTCCATGTTCTTGTGTTTGGAAGCTCGACGTTGTCCCGAATACCCCTCCCTGACCTTCAACTTCGATGTCGGTGATCGCCTTGACTTTTCTTTTGACGACAAAGTCGCTCCTCCGTTGTTGGCGTTGGTGTTGCTCCTGGGTTCGCTCTTCGCTATTGTTTGGCGCTCCCTTCCTGGTATGACTTCGTTTATTGCTGCGACCTCTATGTCCTTTGGTGCCGTGTCGCTTCGTGCTTTGGCATCGGCCTCTATTCTTGCAGTGACGTTGCCCAAGTCTTCTTCCGTGGTCCTTGCAATATTTGTTGTCTTGGTGTTTGTTGTCGTTGCCCTTTGGTATTTGACTGTCGTTGCTCTCCTTTTGCTCTGCTTCAGCTTACGTTGCTGACTCCGGGTGTTGTTTGCAGTGACTTCCTGCTGGCCTTCCGATCGATTGTGTTTAACTTTTGAGGGAGTCTCCATTGTGCAGCTGCCAACGTCACAAATTCGGTTCTTGGATTCTTCATTGTGAGTGGGATCTCTTTCTACTGTTTTGTCGTTGAAGAGTTGCCAAGGGCACACGGGATTCGTGGTTGTTGTAGCCCAGACCTTGGTCTGTGCTGTTTGCTTGGTGGTCCTTTCATGTCTGATTGAGTTGACGTTTGATGGCTGCCTGCAATTTGACTGCCTGTACATTTGCGTTTTATAAACACATTTGTTAGTGTAGTAATCCATATGGTGAGAGATGATGGTATTACTTACTTGTGCTTTTGGATGTAGGCGTTTCCCTTGGTCACGCCGTGTGTGTCTGAAGCGTTTGCACAATCTCCTTACGTCTCTGATCTTGTGGAGCTTTTGTCTTGGTTGCCGCGTCTTGTGGGTGCAGCTTCTATGACGTTCTTCCTTGCTGTTGTTCCGCTGCGCTGCTTGCTGCTGCTCTTTGTCCATGTTGTTTTTCCTGTGATCTTTATTCTTGGTTCCATCGTCACCTATGTTGGTATGATTTCCTCCATGTCTGAAAAACAACCAATAATGGTGGTTAGTAATCTTAACAAAGCAAAGATATTTGATGTCCATATGATGCTGGTTTTGGCTGTAGCAGGGTTGGTGTGGACTTCGGTGCTGCCAAGGTTCCCTTTTACCGCATTGGTAACGTAGACACGTTGTTGGGCATTGTCTTGAAATACGAGACGTTTTGTTGCTTTCCTTGCTACCAAGGCGCTCCTGCGGCAGCGCATTTACACATACTAGCAAGATTTGGTTAGAGTTGTGGCAAAGACTCTATGGGGATATGCAGTGCGTAGAGGATATAGTGATGTAAGTAGCATGAGAAAGGTTGCAGAAAGAAAGTGTGGCATAGATCTTCATAATGTAAAAGCAAAGAAATAATAAAAGAATGCAAGGAAAGAATGCAAGCCTGCTTGTGGAGAATGTGTTGGATGGTGTGGTTCGGGGGGAGTCAGATTCGGGCGAGGAAGATTAGTGATTGTAGATTTGTTTGTCGTGTGCAGGGCAATGCTAGACTAGTCAAGGAAGCGGTAATGTTGAGAGAATAGCCCAGCCTACTCTCTGCAAATGATGCAACACTTCATCTTGGTCCAACACTTACCATAAATCTATGGCGCAACACTACACCTTAACCCTCGAGCTAACTATCAATCTAGATCTGAGAACAGATCTGGAAGTAAGGACACCCCAGCGTGTCCTTTCAACACACCATCTCTTGCTTGAATGATGGCCCAGCCCATCGCTAGTCCGCATACACCTTGCACACACAAACAGACTTCAATCACAGCATCTTCCTTGCATAGAAGCGAACGCAACACTTCATGCGCCTAACTTCTTTGCCAAACCTTCTTCTCCCCTCACCACAAAACACGGAGCGTTTCAGTTCGACCTCATCCTTTCGGCTACTACTCCGACCGTAGCACAATTTGCAATCTTCATAATCAATGCGGCCGCTTTATATAGGATCTATCTACTTTCAATGCTGACGAAAAAAATTGTAAGCATGTTATGCCCGACTGTTCCTCGTACATTGTCCGCAACTAATTAGAAGCTTGACCTGACAAGCCATTAGCATGCAAATGGTTTGTGATTTTGTGCTTGCTCATTGTTTGAAGTTTTGTTGCTCCTCCACTACGTGTCTGATGGCCATTGGTGTGATGCCCTCAATGTATGTCGTTGGAAGATAAGAGGTCGATTGATTGTATTTAGGCATTACAATTTAAGGTCAATTGAGATTGTTGTGTTGATATGGTGGATGTTGCAAGCCATGTGGTATGGTTGCATTTCAATGATGAATTACTTCTGATTATACTTGCAAATCTGCTTCTAAACTTTATTTTTTGTTGAACTTTAGGTACCTGTTGTATTTAGGGGTAGTTGGTTCTCTATTAGTGATTGTTGAGTATGAAAAGATTTCATTCCATTTCGTATGTTCCATCAGATAGATCAGAGGGTGCAGAGAGGTACGTGTATTAGGTTTTTAGTAACAATTGAGTATATCAATCACTATTGAATTCTCATATTAATTTTGTCGATGAGTATCGGAAAGGATTTTACCCGAGAAATTTTTAAAGGCAAATTGGCGTCGTTGTCGTCACGGTCCTCAACCTGGGCACCCTCAATTTTCAAAGTTTTCTACATAACCTCAAATTTCTCGAGACTTGTGCATAAACAAAATCTACCCATTCAAGTTGATTTTGGAATCAAACAACTCAAAAAACTCCCACGATGACCAACACACCGGACACTCAATTGTAGAAGCTTTGATATTGCTCATTACTCTACCAGCGGGACAAATGATGTGTCAAACCTTTACGAAATATTTCATCTAACCCCCAAAATGCAATCCATGAACCCTTTGTGCAAGAAAATCACTTTTTATATGAAAATATGAAGTACAGTCGGATACAAGTTGCTTACAAATTTTTGACTCCTCCCTCATAAAAACAAAGTCCCTTCCCTAAATTGTAATGTGCTCGATATGGCAGATAGATAGATAGAAACACCGACCCTATAAAAAGGGCCGGCGTGAATAAAGTGTCCGTTCGTAATGCCAATGACCCGATGCCCACTGGACAAAGGGAAATTGGAACAATACTACTCTCCCCTTTCGAGGATGGACACTATAGTAACCAAAACAAAGTAACAGTAACAATAGCAAAAATAGCAAATTAATGATGGTTGGGTGCGAGATAGCATAAAGGTATGTCTTGGGTTAATTATTATCGCCAAGTCATGAGTTCTTTGGTTGGTTGGTGAAGGGCGTTGTATCACAATTATGTGGTCTGGGTTCGGAACCTATTGGGCTCGTTTGAGCAGTGGTGTGATACACATGGCTTGGTGCTACTAGTGAGTTGTCATGGCAGGAAAGTTGTACCAACCAACCGGCCCTACCTATCCCTGAGACAAGATGAGCTAGTTGTTTGAAAAGAGTGGCTAGCGGTGGTTTTCACCATTACCCCCCCTCTTTTAATGTACTACGTCTGTTGGTATTGTTTGATTATTCTCTATACGTCTTTTATGTAAAAGGATAGATCCGGCATACTGTATGGCAATGGTATTTATTGCTTTGAATGTGTGTTTTATGGAGGTTTCGCAAATGTTGAATTTTGTTTCTAGTTGTTTCATTGAGGGGACGTGTGTGGTTCCTCTAGCTCCAACTGTAATGACTATGATAGGATCTACTTTCCAACCTAGTTGTATGATGTTATTAATTACAGGTTGGTATTTTAAAAAAATTCTGCCAATTGTTTCTGGTGAAAATCTGTCGTTTGTGTATGTGAATTCTATGAATTGTATGGTTAGGTTATCGTCGGGTTTTAGAGGAGGTGGGCTTTGGTATGAGAGGCCTTTAATGCATAATATATTTGGTTTGAATCTAGCATTACATTGACATCTTTGTTGATTACAAGTACATGGTAATAACCATGGAGGAATTCGATATGGCACCCCTAGACCTACAAATTGAAAGGGACATTCCTACTCTAGTCCTCTACTAGTAGGAATCATTTCTTACCATATTTGCAATCTTCATAATCAATGCGGCCACTTTATATAGGATCTATCTACTTTCAATGCTTACGAAAAAAAATTGTAAGCATGTTGTGCCCGATTGTACAATTTAGATGAAATTGAAATTCAACATCAACTTGAATTCATCAATTTTTAGAGCCCTTCAACTTGAAGTTCATCCAAATAGTGTAGTCATAGAGCAGGGTTGACTTGCCTATCAATGAATTATGACTTTCATTTCGTCGACAATTGTGCGTAGCATCGCATAGCCCTAGTATATTTCTCATTCCAACCTCACTCACACAACATGCCAAACTGACTGACCATACTAATGTCTTTGTGTACTGATTGAATCTAAGGAAAGCATGCCCTCCATACCGTACCTTCCAAGCAGCTTCGTCATGCTTCAAACGAATATTTAATATTTTTCAAAAAGTCATGTTCGTTTGCTATTTTTATAGATTAGTTAAATTCGTTTTCTTGAAAAAACATGATATTGTATTTTCATCATTCATCCAAATGGGCCTTGCAAGTTAGTACCACAATATGGATTACTTCACTTGTTAGGTAATGATTGAGTGTTGTATAGTCTTGTGCTTTATACAAAATTCAGGACACTAGTGCCAACAATGAATGTGGGATATGTAGAACTCTCACTTCTTGTTCTTCTTAATCACCGGTTAAACTCCTTTACAAAAATGTGAATAACTTGAGCAAAAATACATCAAATCACGAAATTCTTTTTGGAAGTGAAAGATTACGTGAAAATGCAACTAA
Source organism: Pohlia nutans (assembly GCA_022496805.1). Lineage (NCBI taxonomy): Eukaryota > Viridiplantae > Streptophyta > Bryopsida > Bryales > Mniaceae > Pohlia > Pohlia nutans. The sequence goes on along the minus strand of CM040088.1, from coordinate 5,116,454 downwards.
TCTTAGTTGAAGAATTCTCAAAATAAGATAGTCTACTATGCACAATTGAGCCTCAAAAGTCTGATCACAACACATGTTCTTCTCATTCAACTCATGCATGTTTTTCATAGCCTTACTGAATTTTGTCTATATATCATGCATAAAAACTTCAAATCACAAAATTCTTTTTGGAGGTGATAGACAACTTGTCCTTCTCACTTTTCTTAGTTGAAAACATTTCAAAATAAGATCATTTGGTATGCTCAATTGTGCATCAAAGTCTACTGAAAATATGGTGTGGTGAGAATTCACATGAGCTTGCAAGTTCATATCCCATATCATTTGGGAGTGACTTGGAATGAACTTGATTACAAGGTCAGCTCTTTCTTCCCCTACATCTCACACTCTCCTACTCTGAATAATGTTTAAAAATGGGAAAAATGGTAATATTTCAACATTTCGACTATTCCAAAAAACAATTACTATGGTATTCGGCAAAACCTACTCATATTTTCCAAAAAAATTCGTCTTGACTTTTTTGAATTAATTAAAGACGAAGCTGCTTGGAAGGTACGGTAGTCAGCAGCATTCCATTCCTCACTTTTGAATCATGTGCATGAATTACGATGAAAAGAAGTCATACCAGTGAGACTATGATACCAGTATGTCCCTCATTTCTCAATAATTCTTCACATCCAAACCAGAAAAAACCATCTAACTTACCCACTGCAAAACTGACCACTGAAATCACCAAATATTGTGGCCCACGGTATTTACGAGAGGCTTCAATAATAATTATTTTTACAAAATATTGTGGTAAAATTCATCCAAATTGGATGACATTTTGTAAAATTGGATGAAAGTATGTTTAACTGGATGAGAATATGTCCAGATGGATGAATGCACCCACCCACAGTAAATGGTGATTTCAGTGTACCAGTCAACACAAATAATTCAGTTGCACGCACACCACAGCTCACCAGTGTAAATGGCAAACTAAACTGCAATGAGCTCCATTTCTGCTCCAATGTATTTTTGAAGTGCTTTTGGGGTTTTATACTGTTTCAATCGTCACAAAAAAAGTCTCAATTGTGGTCCCCCCTCCTCTGTTGAAAAATTCAAACTATTGTGTTCAAAAATGCCTCCCGCCTCACCATTCAACGGCTTGACTCAATTTCAACTTAACCCAACCTAACCAAATCCCGCATGCGGCTCTTGAATTTTGTTGAAAGCAACAACCTAGTTGAAAAACTCAATTGAAACCAACCCCCTCTACAACTCCTCTAGAACTATTAAGACTAATGAATGAAGTTTGAATGTGCTCCCAAACCTCTCAAATCCTATACCGACTAAAACATTACGGACATATGCAATTACGAAGCCATGACAAATCATCACCATTCATCACACAACACTGGCACAAATATGAGTCACAAGAATTCAAGCAATTCCACACCTATATCAAATACTTAACCAATTGCTACTGTTTAACATGACTACATTGAAACAGTTGATACTACTTAACAGATGCACCCTCGTGACAAATGAGGATTTCAAACAACAATATCATATATATTGAACTCCGGTATACAACCGGCGTGAATAAAGAGCCCGTTCGTCCGTAAGAGTGTTGTCGGTAGGCCCCGTGGCCTAAACAGACTCTTCTTTGGAGTACTGCCACCTTTTCGGTGGTAGGACTCTATAAATTACAATCTACCTACTGTAAGTTATATAAATGTAATATATTAGTCCTAAATATAATAAATGAACAACAATATCACTCTACCACACTAATCATCAAAAGTGTTCTAAAACTATTTACTCAAATAAATTTCCTAAACTCACAATGCCTAAATGCGTGGAAATACATCGAGACACTTTTGTAACATATACCACAATGATTTTTTCTGGCAATTTAGAGTTTTTGGCAATTGCTTCTAAGCAGTTGCTGAAACATTTAAATTGCCAGAAAAAAAACACTAATACACCCACAATCTGAACTCTTATTTTTTAAATTCTATGAAGAAAAATAATCATCACCACTTCCAATGTACCACCACTAAATCTACTACTAGAAAAATCAAAAATTCTAAAATCTATTGCATATATGACGGTATTATGGTACTATCCTCATGAAGTTGTTATCAATATACCACAAATCACAAGGTACAAAATAAACTTGCATATTTAGATGCATCACTACCCTTGCAATAGTAAACTACATGTGAATAAATATTAATAGGATGATTTTATTTCTTGCAAGTATAAATAATAATTTCTTATCTTAAAAGATTAGAGTCCCAAAAATGCATTTCAAATATACCTAAAGTATATAGGCTATTACATACGTTTCAAAGTTTATAGGCTATTTTTGAAATATATCAATAATATCCATGTTACTTGTAACCTCCAAATAAATATTTTTTGTTTGCGTGTAATATCATAAATTTAGTATCTAGATGATGCTATTAGATCTACATAAGTTTGTCTCTTTGATTCATAACCATCTTCTAGATCACTTTGTGGAATCATACCACCAAATTTCCAACCAAAGTCTTCTAAAACCATAAAATTTTGACACTTGCATAAACTTTTTAAGGTCCCTTCTAAACCCTTAACCCCTAACTACACAACCATGCATATTTTGCATGATGTACATAATTGAAATCTGTTTTCTTATCCATCATGCACTTTTTGTAGTGTGGATTTTTTACTGAAGCCTTAATGGGAAGTTAGCTTTGTGCATGTGTGATCCGATTAAAAAGGGGATGATTTGTGAAATTTTTATGCCTCATTTCATGTTGTAGTGTTCCACCCAAAATTTCGAAGATTTTAGTCTAAAAGTGCTCTTGAAAAAGTCAACTACTAAAATTAAGCAACCAAATATCTCCAAAAATCACTACACTTAGAGTATTACATTTCAACCCATCACAACAAATTTCATTATTAGATTGTCAATATCTTATTCGTAATCAAATTATAAAAGAGTTTTAAATTTTAAGTTTCAAATTTTATAGAAAAATATTGGTGATGGCAATCGAAGATCTAACTATATGGATAGAATCTAAAATTCATAATGTACAGTTTTTATTCATTCATCAAGTTGAAAATATTCAGGTTCTTAGATGCATTTTATAATGCATCTTTGGAAAATTGCTAAATCTGGAGAGGGTAAGAATGTTTAGGGCTAAAAAGACAGGGCTTTCCTAATTCTCACACCCAAAATCTCTTTTGAACTCCATTTTAAGCATGATTCTCTTTTTAATTTACATTGGTTCTATTCTAAAGAAGTATAGATGCCTTTAAGATGTTTGTTTTGGCATTTAAAAAAACCCCGTTTTGGAAGAACAAAGTAGAAGTTATGAGCAAGATTTTTCCCTTGGGGGGAGGGGCACTCTTTTTGTATTTATTTTTTAGGTATCACCTAAGATAATAGGGTATCTCAAAAGTAAATTAAAGTAAGTATTTCTATAATTAGTAATATTATCATTTTAATCTTGTAATCAATTTTCAGAACCCTGTAGTAACGTAATTCAATTATAATTATTACCTTAAAAGATTTATTTTGACCCTATTATTTGTTGGAATATTTAGAAGTGATCCCTAGTGAAAATCTCAAGTGCAAGATTCAAAATTCTTACATAATACGCGGTTGATTGCCATTCACACAAACAAAAGATTGAATTTGCGTACAAGAATTTCTATTGAAATAACAAAGAATTGAGAGAAAGCTCCTTCCAGTCCTAACCCGTCGCCTTTGTAATCCCAATATCTTCTACAGCCATAGCCAAACACCAATAGAAAAGATAGCGTTCTTCACGGAGATGCCCGGACAAAATCACTGTGCATGCGTCGAATTGGGCACCACATGTCTGGGCAACTCTCTCGGCAATGCCACCTTTTGTACTAGTGAGACTCTAAGAGTCTCTCCGTATTCATGATAGTCACTAATAACAACTGAGTACATTTACCAAGGTAGAAGTACCTATTGCCATCCATTTAACCCCTAAAGGTCACAAGGTGTCCCTAGAATTGACAATTAGAAGAAAACCATTCTAAAGTACTATTTGAAGGAATACTTTGGAATTGGTATACAAATGAAAGTTGTAGATTTTGAATTCTAGATTCCATTCCACTACTAGAGAGTGCATCAAAACCAAGACAAAACCAAGACACATCTGTTGGAACCAACAGAGAATGGGTTTAAACGTAGCAAAGCCGAATTCATTGCACAAAACCAACAAGTTTTCTCGTTGTTTAGCGTGCATGGCCATTTCAATATAGTGGCTTCGATTACATAATAACTATATATTGCGTTATGTGCTACTACCAAAAATCAAACTGCATTTTTTGTTCATTGTGATCCGGAATCAACTGTTCCTAACCCGCACAGAACCAACAGAATTTCTGTTGATTTTCTCTTACACTGGAACCCCATTTCTCTAGTAGTGTTTGTATGGTTAGATTTGCCAACGCTTCCACCAATATTTTATTAAAAGAATTGAAAGTTGAAATTAAAAACTCCTTCTAAATTTGATTACAAACAAAACATTAACATTTTTCAGTAAAATTTGTTGGAATGGATTTGAAATGAAATACTCTTGACATGGTGATTCTTTGAAACTTTTGTGTTCTTTAATCTATGATTACATTTTTGCACGGCTACTTTTGAACTAAAGTCACTGCAATTTTGGCTTGGTCGAAATTTCACACACTTCTACGTTTGTAATTTTAGAGAAGTGTGTACTCTAGTAACATCAAATCCAACCGTTGAATAAGACAACAACTTGATGAAGTATCTCCAAAAAATGTTTTGTGGCATAGGGGTTCATGACAAAGGGGATATGGATGGAAAAAACTATCCATGAACCCCATACGGTTTGGTTGGGCCTTTAGGGATTTAGCAGTATGAACATTTTGGAGAACATACTTTGAGTGCATCACAATTTATTTTAAAGAAAGATAAATATTTGTAGAGTTTAAATCAAAGTATGATCTTATTTTTTTGATAAAATTTGTAAATTTTGTAAATTTTCAAAGTGCTATGACCTAAAAATACAAAATCATCCCTAAGTGGGGGCCATAACCATCCCAAAAATGCTCTATAATCATTTAAAGTCAACTTATAGTTGTTCGAGAAGTAAACTTAAACAATTCCATGTATACCAAAATTCCCTCATATACACATAAGGAATCTATTTGATTGCCCATGCTAAATTGATTTTTTCATTCCCTTAATTATTTAATCACCACTTTGTGATCTCATCTTCATTCATTGAAATACTTAAAATTGCCCTGTTTGCAGCTAATTCCACCCATCACTTACGGTGTTTAGTGTTCACTTGAAGTGGGTGGAATTGAATCAAATCTAGAGTGGAATTGGCAGTCAATGATATGCGGTGCGGAATTGGGTCTTGGTATGTCCACCTATCTATTATTAGACACGTGCTATTCTTATTCGATATACATTATTCTTAGGGCCACTTCAGTATCTCCAATTGCCAAAAAGACAAACGATTATAGTAATTTGATTGGTGCAAGGTATAAATTTGACCTCTCAACCTACACAATAGACTACAACGACCAAATTAAAGATCATTTTGTTCAAAATTACCTACATGATAGCACTTTGGGCACCAAGGAGTTGTCAATTAATAAAGAATTGGGATAGACGAGAATGGAATCCAATCCTTTATCAATTGAACATTTGTTTTTTTAATTAAAATAATTAAAATTTGACTAATATATGAATACAGGTTAGTAATAGTGTGATTGCTAATGAAGTTGACCTTTAGGCCTTCACACTATCGACCAAAGGCCATATTTATTACGTTTAAATGAACTACTACATTATCCTCTCATTGTTATTCAAGGTTTGTATGAACCGGACTTTATAATGATCTTATTGGCAAGTGAAAAAGGACTCCAACGCAATTTAGCATACATTATTTGGACATTGTATGAATAAGTTATGGATTCTCAAACTAATGTTTAGAGGTGTATTAAAAATTGACCTTGGGCTCTTATAGGCTCTCATGTTCTAACTTTGTACACCTTGTACAACTGATATTTAGATTATAGAGTTGCTTTTGGATCCAAATGTAAAGGTCACATTTCAAACACGGTCTATCATGGGTGCACATACCTTAATTTCTCCCACATTTGTACTAGAATCGCAAAAGATACATATAATGCCTCATTTGTATAGATATAGATTCCACATTGCAACTTCAATTTTTTCAAAAAAAACAGTAATTATAAATTTCTTTTGCAGCTAGTTGATCATTCTCCATGCGGTTTGTGCGCAATTGAAGATCTATCGTTCTTCAGTTGGTGTTCATCATTTTCTTGATGATTGCGGACACAATTGGATACCTCGAGTTTTAAGTTTGATATGAAACTGAAGTTCTCACAATTATTTTTGAAATGACACTCAACTTCTAATCCTTATAGTTGTGCACAAAATAGAGTTAACCCTTAAACGTCAAGAGGCCTTGGGCGGGGCAGCCCAAAAGGCATCTAAATTTGAAGAAAAAAAAAAAAAAAAAAAAAAAAAAAAAAAAAAAAAAAAAAAACGGCTATGCTGGCCAGTGCTGGCCAACACTGTAGCGCTGCGGCACTTTTCAAAAAACGACCTCAGTTGCCCCAACCTCAACTCCTATTCATTTTGATAACTTTGATTGCTTGCCAATGTTTCCACAATCTCCCAAATGAGGCGCAAATTTGGAATCTAGATTGCTTTTTCAGTAGCTTTCCAACGCACCAATCCTTGCTTGATTTGGTTGAGAAAATCCACTTTTTTCTTCATTATTCTCTCATAAATAAGTCCATGGGGCTCACTTTGACGTTTAAGGGTTAACCGAAAAGAGTGTCTCAAAGTGGAAAGAAACGTTAAACTCACTTTAGACTCGTTTTGAGTTCAAAAGGAAAAACTAGTCTTCGATGAGTTGGAGAATAATCTAAAGCAAGACCCTTGCATTGCTATAGGGTGTGGAACTCGTGACCTCCCCAATGCAAGCGGAGAGTTCCCACAAGTTCCCCTAAGCGAAGAGACCCATCCACGGAGAATATTCATGAACAATGATTGTCAGAAATTGTAACTATAGGGAGCAAACTCCACTTGAACTCCACTCATGCACCAATTTTGTTTTCAGATAACTCTAATGACTACTTTTTCAAAACTTGTGTGAATCGTAATAGTATGGTGTTGGGAGACCTTGAAGCTTGCATGCAACAAGGGATTGCCACCTCACTCCCATGCACATAGAGACTATTAACGGAGTACGTTCATGTTAACGAAATGGAGTCTAGATACCGAATTTAAAGAGTTTACCCCCAAAGGACCAACCGTCCATTTTTTGGACGATGTACAAATTTCATCCACATTTTCTCATCCGTCATGCACTTTTTGCAAAGAAAAGAAATACAACAAAATTCTATGGCAAGATAGCTTCATGCACGTGTGATCCTATTAGAAAGGGGATGATTTGTGAAAATTTTATGTCTCTTTTCATGTTGGAGTGAGTCACCTAAAATTTCAACGCTTTTAGTCTAAATGTGCTCTTGAAAAAATAAACTCATAAAATTAAACAACCAAAAAATTTCCAAAATTCACTACACTTAGAATATTACATTTCAACCATCACAACAAATTTCATTCACAAATTGTCAATATCCTATTTGTAATTGAATTACAAAATATTTTTGAATTTCAAGTTTCAAATTTTATACAAAAATATATGTGATAGCAATCGCAGATCTAACCATATGGACAGAATTTAAATTTTATAACGTACAACTTCTTGTACATATTCATACATCAAGTTCAAAATATCCCTCTTGGTTGCATTTTATGATCCATCTTTACAAAACTGCGGAATTTGGAGAAGGGTGAGGACGTTTAGGGGACGTTGGCTCCAAAAAGAAGTTGGAGTTGCTTCTCTCACAACTTCCCCCAAACAATCAACAAAGTCGCGGCTCAACTCCCAATTACTCAAACCGAAACACACCTGTACAGCCTGCAAAATATAGTCAAACAGAAAAAAATAAAAATTGCCCAAGCCTAAGCCCTTATCTGCAGCAAAGAGAAGACATGTCATGTCCTGGACCAGGCTGGAAGCCCAAGTCATCCCAAAGGCTGTTCTGACCTAAAAACCAGGACTCATACAATTCATTATGTTCATTGAACTCAAGGGTACAGTGCCCGGCCATAAGTTTCCGTCACTTCCTTCTAAATGAAAAATGGACATGAAAATTGATAAATTAGAATCTTTGAGTGAGATTTGGACAAGTTGGAGAACACCACATGCACTACAAATACATATGAGTTTTGACAAAGAATTATTTCATTTTGAACAATTTATACTTGAAATTAAAACTCATTTTTTGACCTACTTAATTCACACATATGTAGCAACATATTTTGTTACTTAAAGAATATAATAATTATTATAGAAGAAATTTGTATCTTTTTTAGAATCATGTGCAGCAGAGAACATGCATTTTGAAGCATTATTGACTAAAATATCAAATTTTGAAGTTTCATATTCAAAGTTGTTCAGTTATTAATTATTATTATTATTTATTTCATATATAATACAAAAAACCTCAAATATTGAAATTTCTTATCATACTATTGGAGAAGACTCGATTATCTCACCAATGCACTTTACGATTTCAAATTTGAATAATTTTACCACCTGTAGTGTCATTTCAAAATTTGGAATTTCTATAGTGTTTCTGCCTTTGTAAGAGACAATAGAGTTAACCGAAAAGATTGACAAACTCATGTTATGTTAGGTGAGTAGACGGGGAGTGAAGGGCAACCGAGTTGACTGGCACGGTTGCCAAAGAATCCCAAATAGAATACATGTTGAACTAATTTTCCCGTCAAAAAGACGGCAAAACTAATTCTAAAAGGAGTTTGGTATCAGATGCATGCGTTGGCTGACTAATGCAGCTTGCAAGCTTCTTTCCTGGCCATCCACCTTTTCCGCAGGCTACAGAATTTTGCCTATTATAGGATTAGAGCAGCCCGGAAGTCCAAGGAAAAACTGAGTTTTCAATATGAGTTTTCATTTTCGGCTACACTCCTGGAGAGCATACACTTCCATTCCTTGAAATTTTGGGGTCAAAACTGAGGTTTTGATTTCGGTTAACTCAAATGACTAAAACTTTTGACCGGTGACTGTACTGCACAGTGGCAACAGAAGTGGTGATTTCTCACCTGGTTTTCTGAATGTGACCCTCTAGCATCAATATGCATGTTGTGTGACCTGTACTTTTTTTAAATACTGGTTTTTTGGACATTGGGTTTTGGACGTGTGAAAATGAGTCTGAACGGGTTGCCAAAAATAAATTCAATCTATTCAAATTTCACAATTTTTTTTACTAGGTGTCATTGAAAGGGATGGATCTTTGAATCACTCATGTTCCTCCAAACGATCGTATATACCGTACGTGACCGCTAAGGTCGGCATCTCATGTCCAATAATTAAGTATTTTTGTAAAATTTCTTTTCAACAAATGTCAAATTATGTGAATATTCTTTAAGATTTTATTTTTCACCATACAAAACATATATTTATTGGAAAAAAAATTCTTAAAGATTTGGGCTTTTCTTCTTATATTTTATTTCTGCCAATCATGACGACCGACTACGGTATACAACAATACAATTAATGTGTTTAGTTGAATATATGCACAAGAGATGGGCTACAATGCATTGAAGATCTCCAATTGCAACCTTAAAGGAAAATTAAGTGTCTCTTATATTCAATTTTTACTTCAAAAATCCCCTTTTCAACATTACTATATTAGGTGAGATTATTGAATTTGTAGTCCAATTAGGAATTGTGCTTGCAAAATCTCACATTTCCCACAACGACTTATGAATACCGTCTACATCAAAGCCCGTATCAAAGTTTGTACCATCTCCAAAGATTCCCCTCAATATTGATTCCGCTACACATTAGAGAGTTCATGCAATTTTGTTGGTTACCTTTTCGTGCAACGTGTCATCTCCTTATCATATGTATGGTACAATAGTGGACTAAAGATATTTCTTAATACATTCAATACAAGGAAGTCGTAAAAACTCTCATTTGAGAAGTTTACAACTAAATTTAAAATTTACTATGTATTTTATATTTTATGATATTCTCCAATATATTGATGTTAGATTTCTATTTTCCAACTAGCTTTTTGGACAAATTATTTTTTTCAACTTGTGTAGTACGAAAAAGTAGAAACAAACATCCAAAAAAAATACAATAAAATATTGAGTTGTTTTTAGGGAAGACTCAAGTTAGCTAGAGTTTTAACCCCTAAATGACGGAGGGGGTAAAGGCAAAACCTAGATGTGTTATAAAATGTTACTTCTGCAAGGTTGATGAAGTTTGGTCTAAAAAGAGAAAATGAGAAGCATGATGTTTAGTAATTATCTGTACAGTCAAAGTTCCAAAAACAGTTTTAGATACTCATTTAATGAATTTAGAAGCATTTACCATATAAAATTCACCAAAATTACAACTTCTATTTGTAGAATTTGAAATTTGGTACGATTGGTTAAAACTGGACATTCTATTCTAAAATTTTAAGGAATTTTTTTCAAATGAGAGAACATCATTAGTTTCTTGAAATAGTAAGTTCTATAACACTAGGACAATATTGAAGTTTTTTTCTTTGAAAAATTCCTTAGTGAACTTCAATATTGCAAATGAAATGTATCAAACAACACTAGAACATGATCTCTACTCCCAATTTTGACAAAAAATAAAAAGTTAAAAAATAAAAAGTTGAAAAATGTCATTTCTTGACCATGGACAGGCACTGTTGTTTAGGCTGCGACCAAAAAATGGTCTATCGGCCACTTAGACATTAAATAATTAAGGTCACATATAGATAAATGTTGTTTTAACCTTTAAACGTCAAGAGGGTCCTAGACATGTAGTCCAAAGGAAGATAAAAAATTAAGAGAGCTGCATCCAACAGTAGCCATTTGAGTAACGTGAGCAACCAATGAGAATTCCTCAAATCCTCTATGAACAGTGAATGTAGTGAATAGTGCCACTTCAAAAACAAATTTAAAAAATACAATGAGATTCCGGCTCTGCAGTGACTCTACAATTTTGGATTTAAAATTTATTTAAATAAATAAATTATATATATATGTATATATATATATATATATATATATAACTACTATTGAAGAGCGCTAGCAGCTCTAGTATCCATTAACCCCTAAACGTTCTCACCTTTTTCAGATTTGGCAGTTTTTCAAAGATGCATTATAAAATGCAACTAAGAGGGATATTTTCAACTTGATGAATGAATAAAAGTTGTACATTATGAATTTAAGATTCTATCCATACGGTTAGATTTGCAATTGCTATCACCAATATTTGTGTATTCAATTTCAAACTTAAAATTTAACACTCTTTTGTAATATGATTACAAATAAGACACTGACAATCTAATAATGAAATTTGTTGGGATGGATTGAAATGTAATACTCTAAGTGTAGTGATTTTTGGAGATTTTTTGGTTGCTTAATTTTAGTAGTTGACTTTTTCAAGAGCACTTTTAGACTAAAATCTTTGAAATTTTGGGTGGAACACTACAACATGAAATGAGGCATAAAAATTTCACAAGTGATCCCCTTTGTAATCGGATCGCACATGCACGAAGCTAACTTCCCATAAAAGTTTCAATAAAAAATCCACACTGCAAAAAGTGCATGATGGATGAGAAAACGGACTTCAAATCCGTACATCATGCAAAATATGCATGGTTGGGCGGTTAGGGGTTAAGATCTCAAGTTGCTTGACTCCCTCTCCTCCCTCCGCACTAATTTTCTTACCAATTTCCTTGGATTGTTCAATTTACTAAATTTAGCCTTGATTTTTCATGACCTTTCCAAAGCACCATTCCATTGCAATTTTGGCTGAATTTTTTTTTTTTTTTTTTTTCTTGATTATTCTATCAAAACAAGCCTGTGGGACTTTTTTGAAGTTTAAGGGTTAATTAGGAAATAATGTGTTAAATAAGTTAAAAGGAGATGTTAATCATAAAATCATGTGTACAATCCCATAAGTGAGGTCTGTAAGTACGTCTATCAATTAGTAGACTTATAAATGCGATCCCATGCAAATGCAATATCCTACAAATAAGTTTTAAAACACAGTGTAGTAGGACTCTCTCAATGCGCATCACTCATTGGTAATATCAATTAATGTATAGTGATCATTTAGGCAATAGTCTTGTGATCCACACACCATAGTATCATGCATTGTCCACTTTCACACCTTAACCCCTAACCGCCCAACCATACATATTTTGCATAATGTACGGATTTGAACTCCGATTTCTCATCCATCATGTACTTTTTGCAGTGTGGATTTTCTACTGAAAATTTTATGGGAAGATAGCTTCGTGCATGTGTGATCCGATTACAAAGGGGATGACTTGTGAAATTTTTATGCCTCATTTCATGTTGTAGTGTTCCACCCAAAATTTCGAAGATTTTAGTTTAAAAGTGGTATTGAAAAAGTCAACAACTAAAAATAAGCAACCAAAAAATCTCCAAAAATCACTACACTTAGAGTATTACATTTCAACCCCTCCCAAAAAATTTCATTATTACTTTGTCAATATCTTATTCATAATCATATTACAAAAGAGCTCTAAATTTTAAGTTTGACAGCAATCGCAAATCTAACCGTATGGATAGAATGTAAAATTCATAATGTACAACTTTTATTCATTCATCAAGTTGAAAATATCCCTCTTAGTTGCATTTTATAATGCATCTTTGAAAAAGTGTCAAATCTGAAAAGGGTGAGAACGTTTAGGGGTTAAGCAATTTCATGTATTCTTAAGTCATGCAATTCCATGAATTATTTTCATTTTCTCCATTGCAATAATCTTATGCAATTTATCTATCATTAATTATCCTTCTAAAACATATACATTGTGTTCGTCGGCTTTGTGAAACAAATATACGTTTTATTGATCCAACCACCAAGGCAATATTCTTACAGTCGCTACAGTAAACACTGACTGTGGCACTGTTTTATTTATAATCATGAACATCATGCAACCATTTCTATTAAATCGCCCACTCAATGGCTCTAATCCTCGACACAATTTTCTATTACTTACTAATTAAGTTTCATCAAGGGCAATGGCCTCTGATTTACAAAAATATGTATTCACACATTACTATGACCATTATGTCTTATCGATATATCAATTGGCTATTAACATTCAATCTGCCAATAGCTTACACAAATGACAATCTATTCAAAGAGTTTTTAACACTTGTTTTGTTAAAAGTGCACATAGCCATGTGCACTATTTTTTAGTGCTATGTGCACTGTATTTTTTTTTATTAAAAAGGAGAGGGGGGTGGGAACATACCCACCCCCCTTTAAAATTCGCACTGTATTTTTTTAAATTTTAAGGAGGGGGGTGGGAACATACCCACCCCCCTTTAAAATTCACACTGCATTTTTTTAAATTTTAAGGAGGGGGGTGGGAACATACCCACCCCCCTCTCAAATTCGCACTACATTTTTTTTAATGTAATGTACATTCAATTTTTGCACTTTATAGGTAAATTATGACTATACTTTCTTCAAACGTACAAAATTTCAGCATGTGCACTTTTTATATGGCACGTGCACTTTTAACGAAACAAGTGTTTTTTACTCTTATGCTATAATTTGCTTAAAGCATCCATAATCTAAACTTATTGTGGCTTCATCAATTCCAATGCACATGCTATGCTCTTAACATAATTACTCTCAAGACAATGTCTACAAATAGACTTCACACCAGAAATAATCTCACAGATTACGTTTCTGATCAATTTGAATCAAACACATCAATTCTCATTGAATTGAAATGCACTATTGTTTCCACTCACAACAACTGCTCCAACTCTCCACTTTTACTCATCACAAACATAAACACACATTAACTATTAAGACACTTCCAAACTATAGCTAGTAGTTGCACTTGGCAATGGACAATTCATCACAATATAAATTGATAATCACAAACACTCATACACATCAGTTAAGAATATATATTTCTTTTTACAATCAAATTGTTTCCATAGTTCATTGCCAACATCCAATGTATATACAAAGTTTCACTCAACACTTCACATTGATTTCCAAACACTCAAACTAAACTACACTTGTTTATAAACCAACACTCACACAATCATTCTAATATAATTATATCCACATAATAGCCCACACTCATTGGCTATATTCAAACAATTCACACTTAATCACTCATACAAATTTTATTGCTTCTCAACAAAACATACACTTAGACAATTGCCAATGACTCACTCAAAACTCAATTTGAACAAAGGAGTATACAAATATACTGTTATTCGATGAAAAAAAAAATTATACAAAAGGATGATCGCTAAAAATAGTTATACCACATTTGTTTGCTAAAAAACAAAAGACAATTCCCTACCTACTTATACTTGAAAACTTCCCTTGACACCACTTTAACTCCCAACCGTCTATTGCCATTCTTGAAAATGACCAACTTAACCATCAAATGCCAAATTTTAGAATTTTTTTATCATTCGCATCCATCCCGCACAAGATTTCAAAAATAAAGTAAACATGCGAACCCTTTTCGCATCAAAAGAACAATTTGCACTTAAAAATCAAGCTTTTTGGTTCACAACTTGGTTGTAATGTATTGATTTTCAAATTACTAGTTTTTTTTAATTGATTTCAAATTAAAAAAAAGCTTTCAATTAAGATTTTTGGAAGTGTGGTGGACATTATAGTTTAGAGGAAAAAATCAATTGTGGTCATCCCATTATAAACTAACACTTGTTAGAGATTGGCATTTTTTTATAGCAAAGATGCTCCAAAACATCACATGTTGAAAACAAGGTAGGTTGAACAATTTGGGACCTTTTTTGCAATTATTAGTTATAAGATCTAACTTGTATATTTACTCCTCCATCAATTTTCAACTCTTACCTTATTACCATGTCGTTGATAGTTATGCTCAAAGTGGTGCAACAAGTCTTTTAATCATATCTAAAAATGAAGTATCAACTTTGAATTTTTTGTACAAAAAAATGGATGTGCCTTGTAAATTTTAAAATATTCCATTCTATTAAAAATTTGAGTTGAAAATTTATGGAAAAAATTAAAGAATTTGGTTTTCATTCTTTCATCATTTTGTGAAAGGAAGTACCCTATGTAGAGTGTAGAGTTAGCAACAAATATTTGAAAAAATTAAATGCTGAAATTCTTAGAGTATTTTTTATTTTTTATTTTTTGTTTAGTAGAATTCTTTTTGACCCCTAGAAAGTGTAACATGACAATAATCCATGATCAACATGATCAAAATCCATGGATTAAGGTGCTAGATTGTCTACAATGCCCTAAAGCAGTCATCAAGCACACACAAAGCTTAATTGCCGGTGGTGAATGAGTACACTTGAAAATCATAGTTTTATTTTGGGACAACAGTTAACCCCTAAATGCCTAGAGCCCTCTCCAAATTTAGCAGTTTTGCCAAAGATGCATTATAAAATGCAACTAAGAAGGATATTTTGAACTTGATATATGAGTAAAAGTTGTTTATTATGAATTTTAGATTCTATCCGTACGATTAGATCTATGATTGCTATTACCAATAATTTTCTACAAATTTTGAAACGTGAAATTCAAAATTATTTTGTAATTCAATTACGAATAAGATATTGACAATCTACGGATGAAATTTGTTGTGATTGCTTGAAATGTAATACTCTAAGTGTAGTGATTTTTGGAGATTTTTTGGTTGCTTAATATTATGAGTTGACTTTTTTTTAGAGCACTTTTACACTAAATTCTTCAAAATTTTGGATGAATCACTACAACATGAAATGAGGCATAAATTTTTCACAAATCATCCCCTTTCTAATCGGATCACATATGCATCAAGCTAACTTCCCATGAAATCTACAGTAAAAATTCCACATTGCAAAAAATGCATGACAGATGAGAAATTGTGGATGAAATCTATACATCGTCCAAAAAATGGACGCTCAGGCAGTTAAGGGTTAAGTCGATATCATGGTCTTTTCATGGGACGAAGGGAGTAACATATTGTCTCTGATTATTTCTCTGATTGTTTGTAACGAGGATAACAAATTCTTTTTTGACAGCCGGTCACCAACCTTCAAAGGCTGGTGGGTATCAAAGGACTTCTGAGGCCTGAGTTCTGGAAACCTCTTGACTGGCAGCAACGCGCTCCTGCAGTTTGTTTTCCCTAAGACGACTTGAAGAAAAACAAATGGATGGAGCTTTCATAGGGGCAGCATTGCTTGCGATGCCCGCGGCCTAGTTACCAAGTTTGGGTGCCACTAACTTACAGGGAGAGCTGCCCTGATCTTTGGGCTGCCAGACTTTTACTTATATTCTTCATCTGTTCGTTGGAGGTTCCCCTCATATTATGCAAAACAGATGGCCGGCAACAGCCTCCGTGGAAGCTTCAACACGGAAGCCACGGAAGGAGCCAAATCATTTGACAAAGTCGTCCAATGCCAGGCTATGTCAACAATGGGCTCCGCGCGAACCCCGGGCCGGGCCGGGCCGGGTCTCGAGTACTCAGTGTGCCCGGGTTAGCAGCCAGCCAGCCGGCGGCCATTAATGGGGCTCCATCCGCCCGGCCCGGCCCGGCCAACGGTGTGCAACATGGCCGTGTCGTTCACGGTGATCGGAGAGCAACGACGGCCGCGTGACCCCGCCAGCGCCATTTAATTGCCCTCGGAAAGGGTGAGCTGTCGGTCTGCCTCGCCATGCCGTAGTAAGTTACGCTCGTGAAAATTTCAAGCTCGCTGCCCAGCGCTGGCTCCCTCCGATACTGTCCAAGTTAGTTAGTAGCCGACCGCCGGGCACACTCAACTCACTTGCATCGCTCGGGTTTGCTTTGGTTTTCACGGATCGCATGCTTTTGGCGCGGTTGCGCTTGACAACTTAGCTGATGGTTTAGGGCGCCTTCGCGCAGGTTTGAAAAAAAGCGAGGGTTCGCGGGCGCGGGGTGCGCGGGAGGGTTTGAAACGGGGAATCACAAATCGGCGGCGGTATTGTTCTGTCTGTCTGTCTGTGTGTATGTTGTCTCTGTGTTTGTTGTGGATGTCCGTCGTCTCGGGATCGTTCGTTCCTTGCCTGCGAACAATTACGAGCGAGCGAGATTGCGGGGATGAGAGTTGCGGGTTTTGTGAGCGCGGAGGACCATTGTTTAATTTTTTTAATTTTTTTTTGTGGCGAGATCCGAACTTCCGGTACTGTAGTCGCGATGGTTCTGTTAAATGGTTGTGTGCTACCGGGTTTTGAATCGGTGTGCAAGTGGAATCGTAGAGTGGATCAGGGTGCGCCGCTTTGATTTCCGTTATATCAGTTCTTGCTGCCGGCGTTTGCGGTGAGCGTTAGAGATCATTCCGAGGTTTAGGGTTTAACGATGAATAAGTTTAGGATGGTTTTTGTTGCTTTTTATGTAACGCTTTGGTTTTAAAATCGCTAGGAAATGGTGGAAATTAGGCATAGTCTCAGTCCATGACATCCGCATGGCTGTGGTAGCTGGCTTGAGTACGGTTGCATGTTGATTGTATGCTGCCACAGGTCGGAAGCTCCGGGCTCTCACAATCGATGCGTCTGCGGACTCTGGTGCGATTTTCCTTTGAGTCTAAGTCAACGGTGTTGTTATGGATTTTGTTCTGCTGTCATTAGTGAAGATTGATTTAGATGAATGGTCACCGCGTCTTATCTATCGTTAGAATGGCAGGTAACTATATGCTGGTTCTCATGCAATTATCATGTTTTTGTGTGATTCATTCCACGCTTGTCTTTGCAACCTATTGAGCCACGTGTTGGTTTACAGGTGCTGTTAGGGACTTCGTAGAATCGGAATGAGTGGAGGATGTTGGGCCAATTTTTTGGTGTTCTCAAAGCTTTGTCTGATTAGAAGACGGTAGTTTCTTTGGAAACCAGAGGGCTCCCTCTACAGATGTCAAGATGCGTCAGGCTTCTCCTGTGGATGGAACCTCCGATAGCCTCGATGATAGTCATCTGGTCACGGGCGAATTGTGCGACGAGTCCAACGAGGATAGCTTGACTGGAAGGCAACCCGAGGTGAAGTCAACCGAAGAAGACATGAGAGTAGATCCGAGTGCGGCTGAGGCGGTGGCAGAGGTCGAGGACGAGCCACGCGAGGTTGACGAGGTTTCGGATCATGCGTCAACGTTAGAGGCAGAATCTAGCGCCGAAGTCAGAAATTCTGAAAACGTTCTGGAGCTCATGGACGCTGAGGTAAGTCAACCGTTGTTTATGCATAACGGCCGTGCTGTTTGATTTTTCTTGATTCTCACCTTTGTAGACCAGAAAGGCAAGAAATGCAAGATACACTATGAAGTTGAAATGCAGTTTTGGTGATTTTAAAAATAAAACAATAATCTCACAAATCTCGTTCAATTGAATTTTCGTGGCCGGGGAGCCTGAGTTCGTTGTTTGAGAGAGAAACTCAAGGAAAACGTTCTCGTCTTGTCTTTTTTTAATAGTTTATATAATAACAATAATAATAATAATACTAATACTAATGATATTTTGATTCATCCAATTTCTCTTCACAATAGGATTTAACGTTTAAATCAGACCATTCTTTGTTGCTTAAAGAGTAATATATCACCAGCATGCTACAAGAACCGTTGTTCTAGGTGGCTACCATTCTGAGTTATTGACATTTTATTTAATGATAAACTTTGTAGAAAAGATATTTTAGGAGGTATGTTTAGCTCTGTGAGTGATGTACCAATCGTTAGCATGATTTCTGTAAGATTATTATATAGGCTGCATCGTTTCTACATTTTGCTAGTTGGATGTATAAAGTTGGACGACGTTGGTAGTAGCATGACTCTTTTTATACACAACCTCTGAATATTTTTTAAGGATGGATTCAGGTACAGGGTGAGATGGATTGTCTGGGGGAGGACATGCAGAGACCGCCGGATGAGGTGATTGCAAATCCAGGAGAAGCACAAAAGCATGCTGAACCCTCGAGTAAAGAATCTGAAATGTATTTCAATTTTGCGATTGAGGATCTGAAGCAAGAGCTTCGCAGGCTGGAGGAGGAGAACCAACTTTTGAGAAGTTCATCCAATGAATCCAGCCAAATAATACATAACGTGCTGCCGGAAAGTGCAGACATGGAGGTTGAAGGTAGTAAGTTGGAGTCGGAAAACCAGCAACATGAAGATAAGTGTCTTGAACTTGTAGCGGACCTTGAGACACTAAAGGTCCAGTTGCAAGTAGCTCACGCTAGTCACGCTCAGCTAGAATCTGAAACCGTAGCTCTTCGGCAGGATAAGGAAGATAAGGTAAGTAGGTTATCAAGTCAAATAGTAGATCTTGAGAGACAGCTCCATGAGCTTCAGGAAGAACATAGCGTTGTTTTAGCGAAGTCCAAAGATTTAGAATCCCATTTAGAAATCATTGATGATGAAAAAACTAAACTTAAGGGCCAAGTAGCATCTCTTTTAGAAGATAGACGGAAGAGAGAGGAGGAGCGGGTTTGTATGATTGCAGTTTGTCAGGATCACTCCCATACTTTGAAGGTCGAGCGGCGCAAATTTTTGTCCACTATTGAGACATCAAATGCAGCGGTGCGTCAGTTAGAAGAGCAGAATGCTGCTATGTCAAGTGAGTTTGATCAGCAAAAGCAGATTGCAGAGAGAAAAATTTCAGACCTGGCATCTGAACTCCAGATCACACAAGATCAGCAGAATAAGTTGCATATTCAGTTACAAGGCCTGCGTGAAGAGAATACGCACGTTGTGATCAAAGCAAGCAATCTCGATCAACTCGTGGAGGAATTGAAATCTGACAAGCTGAGGCTTAGCAGCGAACTTGAGCGACTTGCTCAAGAGAGAGAGAGAAGGGGGGAGTTAGAAGCTGAGCTCAGAACTTGTAGTGAACATGTCCAGAGCTTGGAGGCCGAGAAACTGGCATCAGGAACATTGGTCGAAAATCTTATCACCCAAGTACGAGAGCTAGAAGAGGACAACAGACAGCTTACTGGTCTGTCCAATGAAGCTAGCCAATCGGTGCAACATCTTTGGGAAGAAAATACACGGCTTATTGAAGGTTACAACAGGTTGGAGCAGGAAAAACAGGCACACGAAGGAGAGCGAATGGAATTGGTAGCAGGTATTCAAACAGTCTGGGAGCAGCTGCATGCAGCTAATGATCGGGTAGCACTGCTTGACTCTGAATTGCGAGGACTTAGTGAAAGAAGAGATGCAGAGGAAGCTTTCTTTGATCAAAAGGTGAGGGACCTTGAGTCACAGTTGGAAGCATCAGTTCAGGAAAAATCTGAGCTAAGCAGCAAGTCTGAAGAAGTTTCTCAAGTCCTTGAGAACTTGAGACTAGAGACATCTCAAGCGCTCAAAGATTTACAAGAGGAAAAGGATCAGCTCGTCCATGAGCTTTCTGAGCACTTGAAACAGAAAGAAGAGACAGAGCAGGCAATGATTATCAAGCAAAATTCTTTGGAAACGCAGATTCAAGGCTTGGAATCTGACAAGGCCTTAGCAGTGAGCATGGTAGGAGATCTGGAGCAGCAGTTGCAAGCATCGAGAGAGAAGAGTAAGGAATTAGAGGAGAAAGATGTAAAATCTATTCAACTCATCCAAGAGTTACGGGAGGAAATAACTCGGTTGAGTAGCGAAATCGACAAGCTGGAAGAAGTAAAAGAGAGGCAAGAAGGTGAGCGTTTGGAGCTTGCAGCAGAGTTGCAGGCTGCGTGGGATCAGATTCAAGCTGTACGAGATAGCGAATCAAATCTCGCTACGGAGCTCAGTGAACTTAAAGAGCAGAGGAATGAAGAGAAGTTGAGATCTGATGGGTTAGTTCAGGAACTTCGTAAGCAGATACAAGAACTTGAAGAGAGAATGTCTGAAGCAGCAATCAAAGTTGAGCAGTTGTCCAAACGACTCAATGAGTTACGCAAGGAACAGGTAATTTTGTTGCAATATCCTCTGTTACTTAGCTTTATATTTATAACTTTCCTTTGTCCTGGAGGTTTGTTAATCGTATGTCCTTATTTTATGTCACCGGCCATAAGATTTATGTATGTCTTATGGACCAGTGCCATCTCATTTAATTCTCTTCCCCTTATCGTGTGTTCCCACTGTATACTACCGTATTAATTTTGCAGCCTACGTATTCTTTTGTTGTCATCAAGGCCCCTCTTCTTTTAGATTGTCTGTAACGCTTCATGTCCTTCCAAAAGGCAGAAAATCTGCGGGTTTTTTTCCTTGCGCTTTTGCAACTTCAGTCCCGACTGTCCGTGTTGGATTTTTTCTTACTTTTCATTAATTCAGCAGACAATTCTACGATAATTGTATTTTACTGTTGACCCAATTTACTTTATGCTGGCCGCAGGAATTACAGGATGAGAATGAAAGATTGACAACCAAGATTGTTATGCTGGAGCAAGAGAAAGAGAGAATATTGACAGAGAGGGCAGTTCTGTTGGGGGAGACACAAACTCTGCAGGGTCGTGTGGAGAGTTTAGAGTTCGATAAAAACAAAATGGCATTCGAAATAGAAGAGCTCAACCAGTGGCTTCAAGGGCCAGCAGCTGAAAAGAAGCAGCTAGCGGCAAATTTAGATGAGATGACTCAGCTACTAAAGGGTTTGGAATTGGAAAGGAACCAGGTGGTTACTACTGTAAGTGAGCTACAAGAGGAAAGGGAGAGAACAAAAAAAGACGTTGGAAAGCTGCAGGATGTGATCAATGTTCTGGAGGAAGAAAAAGTGAATTCAATGTTAGTGCATGAAGACTTGATCCGGCAGTTTGAGTCTCTTAAAGAAGAGAAACAGCAGGCTGTGAGGATTCAGGAGGATTTAGCTCTCGTGGTTCAGAATTTGAATGAGAAGATACATGTCCTCGAGGAGGAATCAACGAGGATGGTATCAGTACGCGATGATTCACTTCTACGGATACAAGGCCTAGAAGAGGAGAAGACTGCCATGGAGAAATTGTTGGAAGAACAAAGCGTTGGTCTGAACGAGTTACGTATGGAAAACAAAGAGTATGTGGATGCTGTTGGGAAGCTTGAAGGAGAGTTAGATGGAAGGCAGATGGAGGTGCAGCTGTTGAAGAGCCAGGTTTCAAGCCTAGAGGAAGAAGGGTTGAGCATGAAAACAGTGCATGAAACAGTACTTTCCCAGTTGCTGGCTATGGAGACTGCAAAATCCCAAGTGGAAAAATCAGTTGAAGAGTTTACTGCTTTGAATAACAATTTGATGGAGCGACTTCATGATTTGGAATCTGACAAGGAGAGGAACGTTCGTTTTCAAGAGGAAGTTGTGTCTATGGGTGAGGAGAAAAGTCAGTTGCTACGGTCGCTGGAGGAATCAGGACTTCTGATGCAAGGGTTGCATCTGAAAAACTCAGAGCTGAGTGAGACTATCAGCAGACTGGAAGAGGAGTTGGTGCAAGAGCATGATGAAACTCAGATAATGAGTGGTCGTTTATCTGACTTACAGAAAGAAAAGGAGAATTATCTGTCCCAGCACAAGGAACTACTTGCTCGGATTGAAGTAATGGAGGAAGAGATGCTTGATTGCTCGAAGTCTCTTGAAATTTCGAAGTCGGCGCTAGAGAATTTGCAAGCAGAAAACTTAGAGCATATTAATAAAGCAAACTTACTCGAAGAGAAGATGGAAAGAGGGCAGGAAGAGGTGCAGAAACTCGAAGAACAGATAAGGAGTCTGTGGGCTGTTCATCAGGATACGCTCGTTCAGATGCAAGCTTTGGCAGAGGAGAAGGTCGAATTGACAAAGGTTCTAGATGCGTTGAATTTATCTGTTCAGAAGCTGGAAGCAGAGAATGTAGAGCATATTGGTCAAGCTGAAATATCAGAAAAAGTGTTGGAGAGAAGACAAACGGAGATACAGAGCTATCAGGATACACTCCTTCAGCTCCAGACTTTGGAAGAAGAGAAGGCTGAATTAGTAAAGTTTCTGGATGCCTCCAACTTTTCTGTTGAAGAGCTGCAAGGAAAGAATTTAGAGCATTCAGAGAGAGTAAGGATGCTTGAAGAAGAGGTGGCTCAAAGGCAAGCAGAGGTGCAGAGAATCAAAGAGAAGGTAGGGAGTCTGTCTTCTGCACACCAAGATTCAGTCCTTCAGCTGCAGGTTTTGAGAGAGGAGAAGGCTGAATTGGTGAATTCTGTCGATGCCTTCAATTTGTCCATTCAGGAGCTGCAAGTATCGAATGAACAGTATTCAAGTACAGTTAAGATTCTTGAAGAAGATGTTTTGCGACGGCATGCAGATTCGCAGAGACTTGATCAAGAGATGGAGCGCCTGTTGGCCGCACATCAAGATTCCCTCCTTCGGCTACAGACGTTGGAAGAAGAGAAGGCTGAATTGATGAATCGTCTCGATTCTTCTAATTTATTCGTTCAGAAGTTACAAGCAGAGAATCTTGACCATATCAGTAAAGCTGGCTCACATGAAGCGGAAGTGGAGAGGAAGCAAGCTGAGGTGCAAGGACTTGAAGAGAAGATTGCGAGCTTGTCTACTGTATATCACACTTCGCTCCTTCAGCTGCAGGCCTTGGAGGAGGAGAAAGTCGAGTTGTCAAATTCTCGAGATACCTCAGATTTGTGCGTTCAAGAACTGCAAGCAAAGATTGTAGAACAAACAGATACAGTCAAGATACTTGAAGCAAACGTGGAGGAAAGGCAATCAGAGGTCAAGAGACTTGAAGAAGAGAGGGAGAACTTGTCTTCTGCACATCAGGACTCTTTGGCTCAGCTTGAGGCCTTGAAAGAGGAAAAGGCTGAATTTGTGAATTCTCTTGATGCCTTTAATTTTTCCGTTCAGGAGCTGCAATCAAGGAATGCAGAGCACACAAATACATTCAAGATACTTGAAGATCAGGTGGTGCGATGGCAAGCAGAGGTACAGAGACTTGAAGGACATACAGAAAGTCTGTCTACTGCGCATCAGAGTACACTCCTACAGCTACAAGCCTTGGCTGAAGAGAAGGACGAACTGGCAAAGGCTCTTGATGTCTCGAATTTGTCATTGCAGAAGTCACAAGCTGACAATGTAGTGCATATCAATAATGCCATTTCTCTTGAAGAGGAGGTGAAGAGGAGGCTTGCAGAAGTGCAAGTCCTTGAAAAGGAGATGGGTGTCTTGTCTACTGCACATCAGGGTGCCCTCCTTCAGATACAGATTTTGGAAGAAGAAAAGGTTGAATTGGCCAGGTGTCTCGATGGCTCCAATTCATCTATTCAAGAGTTACAAGGAAAGAATGTAGAGCATTCAGAGAGAGAACGGATGCTTGAAGAAGAGGTGGCTCAATGGCAGGTAGAGGTGCAAAGACTGGAAGAGGAATTACAAACTTTGTCAACGGCTCATAACGATTCACTATTTCAGTCACAGCAGTTGGAAATGCAGAAGTCAACCCTCATCAACCAGCTCCAGGAGTGCGAGTGTCTGATTCAAAAGTTGCACTCTGAAAACTCAGAGTTGGTGAGTGCTGCCAGAAACTTTGAAGAACTGTATAGACGGCGGGACCAGATTGAATCCCTGGATTCGCCAGTTCACAGTCTTGATGATAAGGACTTTAGGGATGCATCTGAATATCATGGCGTACCCCTCCGAGGACAGGCATTGGAAGAAGAGGAGTCTGAAGCGTCAAGGTCTGTAGAACACTGCAATATTCTGGTCAAACAATCGGAGCTGAAATCTACAGGTCATACGAGCTCTGTTGGTATCAATGAAGAGGGGCAGGTGCAGTTTGACTTCTTGAAGGCAGACAAGGTGAAGTGTTCAAAGCTGCTTGAACAGTCAGAACTTA
Source organism: Pohlia nutans (assembly GCA_022496805.1). Lineage (NCBI taxonomy): Eukaryota > Viridiplantae > Streptophyta > Bryopsida > Bryales > Mniaceae > Pohlia > Pohlia nutans. The sequence goes on along the minus strand of CM040088.1, from coordinate 5,091,566 downwards.
CGGTGAAGAAATTAGAATCGGAGAATATGGAACTTCGCACTACTGTGACCAAGCTTGAGAAACACCTGCGTGATGAGTCTCAGATCTTTAGGGACCAAGTTCAGAGCTGGGAAAGGTTTGAGCAGGAGTGTGTTGCTAAGCTCCAGTGCTTGGAAGGAGAAAAATCTCATTTAGTCAAATCTCTTGAAGAATCAAATCTCTCTATTGCTGATCTTCATACAGAAATCGACACTTTGACTGCTACTGTTCTTAACTTGGGTAGTGGGAAGAACGAGCTGACGAATCAGTTGAGTCTGCTTCAGGAGAATACCGTTGACATTGTTGCAGAAAGAGACCTGCTTTCAAGTGAAATGCAGGCTATAAGGGAGCAACTACAAGAGTACGTGGAGAGACTTCAGGAGTCAGAAAATGTTGCAAAAAAATCGAAAGAGGAAGCACTGGAGCTTGCTAAGCAGTTAGAGACCTTTAGGGAACAGGTACGCTTTGCCAACATATCACTACAAACTAGCATCAAGCACATGGCTTACTGTACGAAGATACTTTCATAATGTTACGCCCATGAGCTTGAACATATCTTCCGTATCAACATACGTGTCAATGGCGATAACTTTTCATTACCGTGGATGGTAGCTTCGCTGGGTGACGACGATAAACCTAAGAATTTTTCGTTCTTATTGCTACTAATGTCTTCACATCGGTCATCGTTCATCGTAGACATTCTCCACGATTAATTTTAACTTGTTGGGCTTGGGAGTCTTCGATTGGAAAGCATTACTTTCACATGCTTCAAAGCATCTTATATGCTTGCATTTACGTGTAATAGTTCACGTTATTTGCATGCTGATTTCACTGAAAGGTTCGTGCCATTGTGTTGGTCACTTAGTGAACCACTGAACTACATACCAGTCCTGGTGGCTAGTAGCTTTTCAGAGCTGGTGATTTCTAAATTCTGAACGTACAACACATCAATCTTGTACATAGCCTGATTTTTGAATAGTTTTCTAGCATGAGCTGCATAGGTGATCCTCCTGACGTCATTCCGAATTTTAGAGCTTTGTAGAGCAGTTGTTGGTATGTGATGGCTAGAGAGGCTTGAAATTGGGACTTTGGGCTTGACATGAAAGAGTTTTCATCTACTAAAAAATATCCTAATGTACTTCTAGAGCCCATTCTCTTAGGATGTTACCTTGTATAGGAAATTTTGATTCTTAAACGCTGGACCTTGCGCGATATCACCCTTAATATACAACCTCTAGTTTTGGATGCTATGCACCTTTGTACTCACTGATCCCCTTTCAAAATGAGGAAGCGAATTTGAAACAATTAATCCTATCGTATTACATAGGTAGGGTAAATAACCACTTGATTTGTTTGAAGACATTATTTCGACCTAGAATATTCTCGAATAGTCCACATTATTCTCGATGTCCCGTTAGGAAATCAGTTTTGTTTGGGAATAGGATTGAACATTTTGAAGAATATTTGAATGATCATGGTTGAAGTGATCAAGGTACTGCGGAAAGTACACGCCGTTGTTTTATCGTCGAGAAGTGATGAGGAGCTGAACCTCTGAAGTTGACTAGGAGTTTCATGTTGTATCTGTTTATTCTTGTCAAGAGGTTGAGTTTTTCTACTCTTTGGTATTGTCCAAGGATCCTTGTTTATTTGTGATCTTGGACGTTGCAGGTAGTGAAGAATAAAATGACGAAGCAGTTCAGGCAGCTTGAGACGCCTAAACAATTGGGCTGCACACCCAAGCGTAATCGCGACCTTGTGACGGACTCGGAGCCTGGTCTTGATCGACAAAGACTGTCTTTTGGGCAGGTGGAGGTTTCGCACCTTATTGTAGGCAATATTGATCCAAGAGAGGAGCTTCAACAGGCCAGTTTGGGCTGGGTAGAGATTATCTCCACTGTTTGTCAGGAGCTTGCTAAACTGTTGCGAAGTGTTGGTGAAGAGAAGGAGAAATTGGCACAAAAGCAGGAAATGAGTCATCAGAAGACTGAAGTGTTGACTAATCTTTGTCAGGAATTGGATAGGTTGATATTGGGTGTGAGAGAGAAGACAGAGGGATTTGCTGAAGAGCTGAGTTGTTTGAAGCATAAACTAGTGAAATCGAACGATGAGAGAGATTTTGTTGGGAACGATGCTGATGTTGATGTTGACGGTTACCAGCAGATCCCGACAGTAGTGGGAGCTGAAAATAGAGAGCTAATGGGGGCCTCATGTGAGAAGCTGCCATCATCTCATGTGGAAAAAGCAGAGCTGGAAGCACATGTTGCAAACTTGTCTTCGTGTTTAGAAGATTCTCAAGTTCAATTGAAGGCATTGGTCATCAAGAGTTCTACAGGAAATCCTTATCTGCTGACATCCCGGGCAGGCAAGCACATCCATTGTTTGGAAGATGTTCTTCCTTTAGTCCTTGATTTGAATTCGAAGTTGTGCAGTTTGTAGGAGGGACTGGATCTGTGATGAACAATTTGTGTGTTTGTAATTCATAGTTCTTATGTGCTCTGGAGTCAAATTTTTGGTGTGTTTGTTTTGGTCAGCCACTTTCTCTTGTAGGCAGAGTGTTTTACAATGTCAAAGCGAAATTTTCTCTTGTATTTAGTTTTCACTAACGTTACTTCTTCTCCACAGATGATGGTGGACTTCGAAAAGGGTTGGCTTGCTTTTCAGCGGATGGTAATTGTGTTCTGAACTATGGGAGCGAGCTTAAAGTGGGAAGGAATATTAAAGCCATTGACCAGGAGAAGAAAGAGAAGAAAGTGAATGCTACGCTTCCTACGTTTACTCAGGTGTGGTTAAAAAATCAGTTTCTGAGATCCTTTAACTTTAGAATTTACCAGTGACTATATGGATGTTGATTCTTGGTCTGTAAGAAATTTTCATGGTACTTGGCTGTGAATTTTGTCATTTTGTATGATGTATTTAGCAAACTGTATGTGTGGTTCAACGCATGCAAGAAGTATGAAAATGTGAATGGAGACGTAAGTAAGGTATCCACACCTAATCCACACTAAAGGATCGAGCATCCATATTCTGGACGATGAATGATAAATATCAGGAAGATTTCATTCATCATGCCACTTTTTGCAACTCAAAGAAATACTACGAAATTCTACGGCAAGATAGTTTCATGTTGGTGTAAGCTTTGTAGAAAGGGGATGATTTGCGATTTTTTAGTGCCCCATTTGATGTTGAAGTGATTCAACAAAAAAATTCTAAAAGCCCAGTTCAAAAGTGCTCTTGAAAGAATCAGCTCATAAAATCAGACAACCAGAAAATCTCTAAGAATCACTACACTTTGTGTTACATTTCAACCCATTCCAACAAATCTAATCCATAGATTGTCAATATCTTATTTGTAATCAAATTAAAAAGGAATTTTGAATATTGAATTTTAGTTTTCAATTTTTTAACATAAATATTGGTAATAGAAATCATAGATATAACCGAATGGATAGAATCTGAAATTCATAATGTACAACTTTCATTCATACATCAAGTTCAAAATCTCCCTCCTAGTTGTATTTTATAATGGATCTTTGCAATTCTCCAAATCTGAAGAGGGGTTGGATCCTTTAGGGTTTAGGGTTTTAGGGTTTAGGAGATTGTAACGCAACTTAGCATGCCTTATTTGGATCATGACCAGAAAACTTTGAACCCTTACATCCAAAAGTTGCAATTGTTCAATGTTTTTTGGTCATGATCTAAAACGTACACAAGTTCTGATGTTAATGTTCTGTACATTCTCTAAGCAAACATCTAATCATCATCAAGGATTCTCCTGGTGTCCATTTTAAGGTACACTTCTGAGTTAGGTGTGGCTACTAAAGATCATGGTGGAGTATCATGTATAATGCATTCCAAAGTAATTTTGGTGGGGCATTTCGACTAATTCCATGCTTTTTCACAGCGGACTCAAACGCCAAGCCGAAGCTTCAAGAAGTGCAAAGTCAGCATGCAACAACAGCCTAAGCGCAGGTGGATATTCTGATGGTCGACGTTTAGTGCGAGAGGAATAACAGCCTTTCAGAGTTTGCAAGACATTTGAGAGTGGTGTTTTCACAGTGACATCACCATGGTCATGAAGTTCAACATTTTGAGGTGGGCAGAGAGGTTACCAACTCGAGGCACTCAAGCGATTGCCCCTAAAGAATTTCTGTATCTTACTATCCGTATTGAGACACAGAGTTCTTAATGTGTATCATCTGCAGATTGGATAATACTATTGCCAACAGTGTTCACTACTATCTAATATTGAGCTTCTTATAGTCTTTTTGTAGTTTATTTGGGTGCTATGGATTCTATGAGGTGGACACTTCTTTTAGTGATGATTTGTGACTATTGTGTTGTTTTCCAGGAACTGCAAGGACTCAGTTTTACTGCAAGCCAAAGATAGCGGGAGATGATTTTTCTTATTCATAGGCAACTGGCCAGTGGTTTACCAGAGGACCTCAGGTTATTGGGGGTTCCTTAAATCCTGAGATAAGAGTTCAAACAGAGATTAGTTTTGAGGTACAACAGTGTTCCACGTTCAGCTATTGTGGGGCTCCTTTTTGTTACGATAGGAAAATCCACAGGAAAATTTACATTGAGAGATTCCAGGAAATACAAAGAGGCAGGTGTCGAGAGGATGTTACTAGGATATATTAAGTTTCAAAGGTATATGAAACACTGGAGCGTTCTTGGAGGAACTTTTCTATTAAATGGGTCCGAAGGCAACAAACTTATCGGCGAAAACTGAAGATTGCTATGAAATGGCTTTAAAGCATTTGGATCAAGGAACCTACTGGATGCAAGTGAGGCGTATTTTTCGGGATTCAGGAAGCGGTAAGCGACGCCTCTGCAGCTCCATTTTCTTCTCACTTTTGAAAAGCACTTTTTAAAGTGAATAGTTTTAAAAGTTTCATCATGCCACTTTCGTGTTTGATTATACTCGTTTTTATGAATCTCTTCTCGTTCTTGACGATGTGAGTGGTTATAATGAAAACTTGAGGATACAAATTAATCAGATGTTGCAAAATTGTTCTGCAGAATAACAGATTATTGGAAAGCGACGACAGTTGTGGAGATGTTACTCGTTCAGAAGCCTCGTTGAGCATTTAGTCTTGTCAGTAGGCATCGGAATTCTAAGTTACGGTTTTAGTGAAGTCATTCCAAGCTAGTTAGCTAATTTGACTCAACAGTGATTTGCTCACTCTTTAGCTGGTAGTTATCAGGAGATACTTCATATGAGCTCTGCTCTGGTGATATCCTACCGTACTCCAGTTTAGCCGCTGTACTCCATTTTATACTAATCTAAATTCCAACCAGTTTGGTTATTCTCATTCCTAGCTACCGTGCAGGCATCAGTCCACAGCCTTAGATAAACTGTTCTGAAATTCCAAAAATGATCAAATCTCCATCATAATAGTACTTGAAAGCCGAGCCTTTCTGTGTTCCAAAATTCTGAAGGTCATGAGTTTTATATGGTGTTAAAAGGTTATCTGTTCATAACCTTGGATATACCTATATTATAATTTTTATAGCAACGTAGTTTTAGCAAGGAACTCAAAATGAAAGCTTCGTAAGGTCCTTCAGCTCGTTTGTGCAACACCTCAGAATCTGGCCACTATTCCCGAATCACTGTAGCTGATCCCCGAATCATGGCAAGTCCACATCATTTTTAGCTAAAGAATTTGGGTGGTGAGATATTATTGAAGCGTCTACAGTCAAGTCTAAACTGCTACTGTTGAAAGGATGGACTACACTAAGTGCTAAAGAACCTTATGTTTGTGACATTAGTATAAGGATGAATATATAGATAAAATAGTTAGCATAGACTATTTTGAGTCTAATGTAAAAATGACTTTAAAATATAGTATGAAACTTTATAAAATACTTATAATCTATTGTACACCATGGACTATGCATGCACACATGCGAGGATGGTTTCACTGTTGGACCTGTTTTGTCGGACTTCGACAAAAGCCAACTTTGTCTGCAATGTAATGTAGATAGTGTACACATGTATGTGATAATGGTTATGGGTGAAAGCACGGTATTGTGTACCAAAAAGATGAAATTACAATGTTTTTGGTCAAAGGCTATAAAAGAGTATCAAATTGTTTTTTCTATTGGTTCTAATTTCATGGCGTCCTCTGTTGTTCTTATAAGTACTCAAATTCAAAGTTCAAAGTAAGAACCATTAAAAAATTTATTAAAAGTAGAGCTCGAAAATAGATGTTTAAATTCAATTTGGAGAGCAAATTTGATGAATTAAATCATATTTAACATGAATATAAATTTTATATTCTTTAAGTCCATTGTGCATTAGACTCCAAAGAAAAAATCTTGAAAAAAATAAATATTTAATGCATTTTCAACTTGTTTTATATCAACTTTTCAATTTGGTTCAAAACTACTTTTCAATTTTGACTACTTCAACGTCACTAAAACATACATAAATAATTATTGAAGATGAATTGTTAATTTTCTTTGTTAGACTTTGTTAAACATCATGTCTTTTATTCTATTAACAAAAATAAATTTACAAAAAATAAATTTTAATGTGTTTTTTGACATTGCATTGTTGCTTCTTCATAGGAATCAATGTTGGTTCACTTTACCATGCTCAGTTCACCCTTAAATATCATAGGAAATATTGTATTGAAGAGGTAGAGAGTAACTATGGCTTAGGTCAACGTGAATGAAAAGTTTGCTGGGAGAAGCGCTACCAACTTGACCACCGTGCTACACTTAATCCTTTAGTGCCTAGCTGATCACATTTTGGTCACTGGAGTGTCGAAAATGCAAATAATAGAAAATTCATGAAGAATTGAATTTTGAATTGTGAAGTTTAGAGTTGGAGATTTATATTACACATCTTCTAGAAAAAGAAAATTTCAATTTGGAGTTATGTAACTATCAAAATAGCTATGAACAAAATGCGAAAATACTGCAAATATTTGGAAATACAATAAATACTTACAAATACAACACATGTACTATGTAGTATTTCATGCATTTGGAAGTTTGTTATCTTGCTTTATTTTTTTGGATTGTGTTCTTTTGTTCATGTTCTAGTAGTGTATGTATTCCAATCTTGATTAATGTACCAGTTCCTTTCGATTTTTAATGTATAACGTTTTGTTCTAAACCGTATATGGATAAGTCACTCTCACTTATAAAATTCAAAATAATTATGTGTGAGTTTGTTCTTGATATGAAAGGTTGCAACCTTGGTTGCAACGGAGAGGTGTTGACATAGGTCATTGCTGAATCTCTTTACTTTCGATTTTGAAAATTTAACCCAGATTCTATTTAACTTTGAAGTCACACAACCTCCAAAATCTCATTTTCAAGTGTGCATTATACGGTTCAAAGACACTATAATCTTGCAATTTTCACCCAATTAGATGATTCTCTAATTTTGTCAAATTGTCTCCACTCTAGTTGAGAATACAATTGTACGGTTACTTTCTAATTTAATCCATTCTATTTTTGATAGTATCAATTATGGTGGAAAAATCCACTGGGTTCCATTGGCATGAAGCTACAATACTGTAGGCACTAAAGGGTTAATGCTCTCTTTCGAGGGTAGACTCTATTATTGTGTTGAACTTTGATACGGGTCAACTTGTTCTATTATATAGTGCAGATAGTGTACACACTACACGTGTGGAGGCTGACTATCTAGAGTGCCTAGTTTTAGAGTGCAAAGGTGTAGATATGGGTGTGGAGGATCAAATTGAAGGATAGTTCAAAAAAAATTGTTTGCTTGGAAAAAAAATTCAAAAAAATTCAAAAAGACTTTAATCTCTAAATGACCAAGAAGCCTAAATTGGGCTTCATATTTTTTTAGAATTTTTGAGTAGGTCCTATGTAGACTTCTTCTATATTTTATTTGAGGGTCCCTATTTCTGGCCAACATTAGCTAAGCAACTCTGTTGTAATCGTCATATTAGAATAACTCTATGTTGTAGGTTCCTCTTGTAGCTTTAATGTTGTACACCTAATTTTCTAAAAAAAGTATTTGGAAGAATTTGAAGAATTTGAAGAGATATTGACTATTTAGATATAAGAGTCAAACTTCCAAAATATAAAGATCAACTTTTTCACATTAGGATTGAAATGTTAAAAAATACAATTTATGTGAGAATTAGGTTCCCGTATTTTTTAGGTTAAAATTTATGGCAACCTATGCTAATCCAAAGGAGGTGGATTAATTGGAGAATTTTTTTTTTATAGACAGTCTTATAGTACTGTACCTCACTTTCTGGTTTGGCAAAAAATAATTCAAATTTTCAAGAATTATGCCACTTGATTTTGAAGGCTCTAACACAATAATTTTGAGCATTTTATTTATTCATTCAAAATAATAATATAAATGTGTATTTTGAGTCTAGTCCAAAATAAATTATTAAAATTGCATATGATTGATACTTGATATTTAATTTCTTCACAATTATAAATAAAAAATGAGAGTTCATGGGTAATGTATTGTACAATAGAGGGACAAAATGTTTGACGTTTTTACATTTGAGTAGAAATAAAAAGTCTCTGATCTTTGAAAGTATTCCAAAGGCACATAAATTGTCCCCTAGCTCCCAAATTTGGAACACATATTCTTTTATGAGTTAATTACATGTGTGCTTAGTTTTGTGGCTTACAAATTTATTAAAATGGAATTATTGCAAATTTATTAAAAATACACATGTATACAAAATAGTGCGATTTTCAAACATGGACAACAAACAGTCATGAAACAAGTGTGCAACTTCATATTGATAGGTGGCTAATATTTTTGAGAAGTACATATGATAGAGGATTATACATGATGGAAGATTAGATTTTAAAAGCATGAGGTGTCATATTTATGTCAACATTAACTTCATGGCCCTATAATAATTTTAGAAAACATATCCATTACTAAATTTGCAATAATTCTATTTTGGTAAATCTTTAGGTGGTGAAATTTATGCACATGAAATTAACTCATAAAAAACCTATATTCCAAATTTAGTGGGTAGGGAACCATTTATGTGCCTTTGGGACCATTTCAAAGATGGTAATTAAATTTTTTTTTTTTCAAGTTGGAATGGAGAAACGCCAAGCATTGTTTTCCCCTACTGTACCTTAATAGAACTTATAGGTTTAAAATGTTATAAAGCTTCACTAAAAACATTGACAAATTTCTTAAACATGGATTTTTCCACTAATTTAAAAAAAAATCGGTTTTTTCCAAATATTTGAGCAAAAGTACTTGATTATACCATTATGTTTTCTATTTTGTAGAATTATCCTTAAAATCACCTTGTTTAAATAAGATACTATGTCTTTTTTTTAATATATTTTTATTTTTTCACTCCAAATAGTTATAAGGTAAAGAGGAGCTTAGTGGTCTCTCATTTAGCAGGTGTGTAAAAGCTTAGTGGTCTCTAAACTTAAGAAAAACTAGTTTAGCCTTCTTTCTTGATAGCTAAACTAGTTTTTCATAAGATTGAAGACCACCAAGCTCTTACACACCTAATAATGGTAGAGCTTAATAATTATGAAAGACCACTAAGCTCTATTATACCTTAATATAACTATTCGAAGTGAACAAATAAGAGTGTATTAAAGAAAAAGACACGGTATCTTATTCAGACACAAGGTGATTTTAAGAATAACTCTAGTGTCATTTATGATTTAGCCCCTAAATAAACAAGGATTCATGGTTTTGAAATAAAAAATTCAATCAATTATATTACGAAAATTATAGTTCAGATGGGGCCAAATCATTTATCACTAGATTCAATGTAGAATATTGCACGTGCTAATAAAAAAAAAAACAAAATTTGGACAAATAGAAAACCACATAGGACTCATTCTAAAATGCTCAAGAATATCATGAGGTCTAATTCAAGTTTCTTGGTGTCTTAGGAGTTAATGTGTTGTCAATGTAACATACCAAATAACAAAATGAGTTTTTCTTGGGTAAAGCTTGGAATTACCATTGAAAAAGAGGAAAAAAAAGGTCTTGAATGAATACACTAATGATCCCACTTAGTGAGGGAAGGTTTATAGTGCGTGTGAGAAATTAGTGAAGGTGATACTAAATATCATTATTCCTGATGTAAAAATTAAAGTGATATGAAGACTTCAGCCACTCAATAAATATTTCAGCCCCGAGTAATTTTGGGCTTCGGGAATTAGTACCACACACACTAAATGGGATAATTAGTGTAGTCAATTCATCAACAAGTGGCTCTACCCCAGCCTCCTACTTGATTCAGGAGCACAATCATATATTGGGACATACGGTAGAAGCATCAGAACCTGTTAGGGACTAATTCCAGTCACTTATGCAAGCACCTGTTTCAAATTATTGGTGCCTCTACCTTAGGTAATTAATCAGTGGTGCGTGGAACTGTATGGGCAGTCCAGGGGACCCTCTTGAATTATTCTCAGAACTTCACAATTACAAAGTGGCCGTCCATTCCAAGTACAGTTCAATATTTGTAGTCTAATTGATTTGCAGCAAGCAAGCATGGTACGGTGACATAGTCTGTGCAAATCAGGTCACGAAATCAGCTACATAATTAATTAGATGCAAGCCCCCGTCGATCAGAGGACAAGAGGACCGGCGCTACGCGTGATGTCCGGAACGATGTCCGCTGGGACAATCCGATTGGTGCTGGTGGCCTTGGAAAGGAGCACACTGTTGGGATTAGCGCCGCTGGCTATGAAGTAAGCTCCATTGAGGAACTTGTCACCCACGGATTGCCAGTTCCAGTTCTTCGCATTCTTGAATGATTCGTCTCCATCGTCGATTCTCTTCGTAACCTGCGCATGCCATACATACACTCTATTAAATCATTCACTCTCTCACTTCACCAGCATTTTCTTGGTCTCCAAAATTAATAGCTCGCTAGGTCCCATATACAACTGATCCAGTCACAGTTAGCTTGAATCTCATCTGCCAGCGAGACGTCTTACTGCAAGTGCGGAGAGCAACTTAGAATGACACTGGCACTTAACGACATATCTAGTAGAATCGTCCGTGTCGCTGCAAGCAGAGTCTGTAGAGAAATTGAGACTGTTACGTAGTTTGCTCACACCCGCTCGCACTAGCTTGTGAGGCTTGGAATAGTCCGCATCCAGGTCTAGCTAGCGGACACTGTTAAATAGTTAGTTTTGCAAGCTGCAGGCTCTATGTACGTACTGGTAGAAAAGCTGTGTGCATGCATGCCCGTTTAGTTGGCGAGTTACCTGTTTGTCGCCAGTATCGGGGGCGTTGAACACGTTCCCTTCACTCAGAATTGTTGGGCCTTCGCTGCTTCCAATGGCGTATATGCCCCAACTGGCATAGTAATTGTTAAATACGTGCGCATGTCCATGACGTACCCTGGTAGATGTAATCCACAAATCATTCAGTTAATATCAGTGACTCCTCTTCAGCGCGCAGCTAGCGCTGGCTGGCTGTGCTATGGCTCCACACCAATACATGCTGCTCCAATTCAAGGAAGAGTACTTTGAGCGGAACTGAACTAATCCTCGATCATCCGTCTCTCTCAGGTGCTTTGGAATGCGGCTTTCCAACTACTTGTTTGTAAACAGAATAATTCCTTTTCTCCAACTTCGGCCGGACCACTTTGGATATAATGGACGCTTCCTTCATTATCTCAGTTTTAGCCCAAACGATTCTTACAACTTAATAACCATTAGTGTTGGGAGATGCGAAATGAAAAGAAAAAGAAAATATGCAGAGGCTGGGAGTGGAGCTAGTGGGACATGTGGATGTACAGACCTGGGCGTGCGTTCAATGAGTCCTGGAGCGAAGAAATTGTAGGCCACACTCACTTGCATGTCGTTGTCACACTCATCGTAAGGGTGGGCGCTAAGGAGCATAACCTGATCGATCGATCAATTCAATTCGTGTCGACCTCAGTAACATGCACATACATTGCATCAAATGCCAGCTGTAGAGATGCATGCAGCCACATGTATTGAAATTATCCAAGAGAATGAGCTAGCTAGAATGACGGTGAGCGCAAGCAAGCATGTACGCAGTTATAAATAGTAAGTCATCCTTGGAACTGAGCATTCCATTGAGAAGATTTCGACCACATACACATATATACAATGGACATGCTGCAATGCTGCATATGTGTATGAATGATTGTACAACTCGATCGCTAGCTAGTTTCGTGACGTACCTTGTCGTGCTGCTCGAAGAAGTTGTTGGTGATGGAGACGGCAGTGGAGCCCATGACCACGTCCACCAAACCATCGGGGCCGCGGGCGAGGTAGCAGTGGTCCACCCAGACGTCGTGGGAACCGAATATGCTAATCGCATCGCCGTCGGAGCCCTGGCGGTGGCCGGAGTGCGACGAATTGCTGCGAATGACGGCGGCCCCCGTCGACTTGAGGTCGTGGATGAACAGGCCGTGGATGATGATGTTGCTGGTGTACTGCAGCGTCAGGCCGCCTCCGCCCGCGATGTGGACCTCGAAACCTCGGCCGTCGATGGTCTTGTGACTCGACACGATGAGCTCGTTCGTCAATGTGATGTTCATGTCCCTCGCGAATGTGATCCACAATGGTCCCTGCCACGCCACGCCTCCCAATTTGTCAACATGTCTCATATATATATGTATATATTCAGGTCACGCTAGCTCGTCAATCGATCGAGTGCCATTTAATTTAGCCTCGTCTGAATCTATTAGACTAGGTATTTGCTTCAAATGCAGGCAAGACTCTGGGGTATATAACCGCAGGTCAGGACCTGCCGAGTCTTGGCAGTGGCGACGGAGGTACTGGCATGTGATTGTCTCCCATAGTCTTGACTGCTTTTGAATTACTGGACATACTCTCAATGCAAGTCACATAGAGTCATTGGATCTCAAGATCAATGTGGTAGTTGGACAAAAAAGAAAAAAAAGAAGTGAAGATGCTCAAGCATGCTTGTAGAGTCCAAACAGTGAGTTAGGCTTACTTCTTGGTGCAGAGTTAATGCTACCTGCTGCTTAGAAGTCAATACTCTAGAGCTAGCATTATTAGTTCTTATCCCTCTCCTCTAGTCCAATGGTATCTTGACACAATGGCAAGAAGAGGTTGCATTGAGGTTATGTACAAGTTAAGATGACCAAGAGTTGCATTGGAATTGGCCATCCGGGAATTGATGTTTGCTATTCTAGTTAATAAGCATTCAAGACGTGGATCCATTCTTCCAATGTATGCAGTAGCTAGCATGAATTGATTATTAGATTGGCTTATGATCGAAAGTGTGCACTTACATCTTGAACGACGCCGTAGCGCAAAGTTCCTTCTTTGGGTTCCACCAGCTCGTCGTCGTTGTCGTCCGTGACTACGTAGATGGGACCGGTAGCTCCGCCCATGGCATTCTTACCGAATCCCACTGCGCAATTCGCTAGAGCTTGGCGATTTTTCGACCAGTCTGGATCGCTTCTCCAACAATCGTCGATGGGGTTGCCTTTCGGAGCCGGAGGGCCGGGAGGGGCCTGAGCGGGTGCCGGAGGGGCCTCAACGGGGGCCTGAGCGGGTGCTGGAGGGGCCTCAACCGGGGCCTGAGCGGGTGCCGGAGGGGCCTCAACGGGGGCCTGAGCGGGTGCTGGAGGGGCCTCAACCGGGGCCTGAGCGGGTGCCGGAGGGGCCTCAACGGGGGCCTGAGCGGGAGTCGGAGGGGCCTCAACGGGGGCCTGAGCGGGAGTCGGAGGGGCCTCAGTGGGGGCCTGAGCGGGTGCCGGAGGGGCCTCAGTGGAGGCCTGAGCGGGAGCCAAAGGAGCCTCTACGGGAGCTTGGGCGGGAGCCGGTGGGGCCACAACAGGAGCCAGAGGAGCCTCAACGGGGGCTTGAGCGGAGTCATGAGGGGGGTTCTTATGATGACTCATCACCTGTGATTCATCCTCTTTGCCGCTACTAAACTCCGATCTGCAGTACGTGATCCAACACAATCCATGTTCAACAATAATTAATTGAGTATATCATGTACTGTACAATCAAGCACCACACATATATTATTGTGTTTCAAACCTCAAATCTCCATTCTATAATTCGACAATCTTTCTTATAATTTTTCATCTTTGGAAGATAAACGTCCCTTGATCCACACAAGCTATTCCAATGATATGAAAAGAGAAAAAAAGATAGACTTTTTGCATTGTGAGACAATTAAGCAGTTGTAGCGGGGTCTAACATCGCACTAGTAAGTCAGTGACGTGTTTTGTTAGTGACTGGCCTCAAACGTACTCTTATTGATTAATTTCCCTAGGTTGCTTTTATAAGGGACACGGAATTAAAGGGAAAGAGAAGAAACAACGACTAGAAATTATACTTGAAGTGAAGTGATCTCACCTTTCCTGCACGTCCCAGTCCAGCGAGCCAGGGTTCCCCCGCTCCATGCTCCGATCGTTATCATAACCGGCCCAGTCCAGCGAGTCGAGGTTCGTCCGCTCCCTGCTCGGAGTGTAATCGAAAACGGCCCAGTCCAGCGAGCCGGGATTCGTCCGCTCCTTGTTCTGATTGTAATCATAACTGTCTTCGCCCTTGTAGCCTGCGTACACCTCCGTGCTCGCGTAAGCGTCGGCCGTGTAGTCATTGATCCCGCCTCTGTAGAATCGAGCATGCACCAGGCTCCCGGCCGATGCCAGCAAGCCCAGCACCAAAAACAAACGGTTGATCGCCATGACTCCCGACTGCTCAGTCCTCGATCGCACACCCTGCAAGCATGCGCACACATACGAAGATCAGTCAATTAATGCGGTGATATCGATCAATCCGGCCAGTATCCGAAAAGCTGTTTCACTGTACACAGTCGCACTACAATTTCAGTATTAAGCGCGCTTGAGACATATCCTGTCGTACAAGCGTTACTAGATTCCCTTACAACGGTAGTTAGATCCAGACATTGCCTAACAGATATCGCCGGAATCCGAAAAGCAAACGACACAAACGCAAGATCGATCACAGCAGGCCTTCAATCACAGCTTGATTGTCTGCCAGATACTGTAAAGTTGACTGGGATCGAGACCAGGCGGGCAAAAGCGATTAAGCGCCCGACGACAAGACGACGTGAGCTGCGCTTTTCGACGCTTGTCTTTAACTGAAGCGGCAACTTCACAAGCAGCGATTAATTACTCATACTACCACAACCAACATCCAAATACGCTCGGACTGCAACAGCTCAATTGATTTCATCCTCCCTAGCTCGCCCGGAATTGGGGAAAGAGAAAGATCCAACACTCAGAAATTAAACACGGTCATCGCAAGCCACCCGCTCACTTGCTGGTCGTTGTGTTCCCTCAAGGCTTAAGCATGCACAAAATTCAGATCACGTACGTACGCGTACACAACAGTCTTTAATTACACATATCACCGTAACATCGATCCAAACATTAATTACGACAGCCTGCGTTCTCTCTCGATGCTTTCTCCGTCCCTCGCCGTGATCGAATCGGAAAAGAGAACACCAGCCTAGACAACAAGAAAAGCAAGCTCATAGATCGCAGGGCCGGAATGCACCCACAGTCTTGTCTTCACACAAGCGGAGCTACAACAACGTCAGAACAGTTGGAAATTAACGAGACCGCACCCATGTACACCCAATTCAAACACTTCAGGATTGCCAGAGCTGGCTTGCAGCTGCCGTAGAGCAGAAATGAAATGCAGGATAAGCAATTGCAAGGCGGCGCATCGCTTACCAAGACGATCGGCCTGGCGTCCAGGCTCAAGGTCGACAGACGGTTCCAAGCTAGCGAGCGCCGTGAATACACGCAACTCCAAGCAACTGCAAGGGAAGTGAAAAGAACAATTAAAGGGGGAAGGGACGCTCTTCTTATGCCATCATCCGCCAGTTACTCAGTCGTTCCAGACTTCCAGTTCGCACTTCGCAACTGTCTGTTCCAAGTCCGTGACGATTGGTGGTGGTCATCGGTCACAAGGGTCTCAAACATTTTTACCGGGATAAAAAGTGGATAGTTTGGTCGCATCTTTTTTTATCCCATTTAGCACTATGACTGAAAGTGTAGATTGGGAGTCGGGGGTCAAACTTTGACTCCCTTTCTGGAACCTTTACCGGGGTAAA
This sequence comes from Pohlia nutans, assembly GCA_022496805.1. Classification (NCBI taxonomy): domain Eukaryota; kingdom Viridiplantae; phylum Streptophyta; class Bryopsida; order Bryales; family Mniaceae; genus Pohlia; species Pohlia nutans. Next base: position 5,075,494 of record CM040088.1, on the reverse strand, counting down.
ACATAGTTTACCGGGATAAAATCATGGTGCTTTTAACGGGCGTTAGGGCAAAAATACTGCCCCAAAGTAAAAATCCCTCATTTTTACCCTTCCACCCAAGGTTGGCCCAGGAGTCAACTGTGAGGGTTCCATGTGGGTTGTTTGTCAATGTTACATTGGGAAGAGAAGATTCTGGACTTACTCTTCGAATGAATGTATTGTTGTATTCTATTGGCTTTTCAAGTCCTCATCATGATCGAATGGCAACTACAGTTTCTATCATCCACGAGTGTTAAAGTCAATAGAAAGCCCTTGGTGTCACATCCCTTTCAAATGGATCGTCGAACACTTTGTTGAGCAAAAGGCCTTGCAAGAGACAAGGTGGAATACGGTGGTGAGAAAGGGGCCTAACTATTCAAGAGACAAGGTACATCATTGAGTTGTGGAAAGGGGCGTTGCAAGACAGTGTGGGGAATCCAAGAGGTATCTCGTATAGAGAACTTGCAATAGCCATTTGTGGGTCATGCCATTCATGGTTGGAAACCTTGTGAGAACACGTTCCCAATCATGAGTTTAAAGGACGCGCAAATAAGAGTTGTGAGTTAAAAGTAATGAAACAACTCATGCGCCTTGGCTGTTACTCTCTGTAATGGAAGTTGTCCAATTGTTCAAAAATAAATAAATAAATAATGAAACAAGGTTGTGACTTTTGGAACCATGTGTCCACATACAAAGGGACGAAAGACGTAGTGACTCTTGGTCCAACCAAAAGGGATCATGCATGGTTGTACTAATAGTTCTACATGGATGACTAACTATAGTTTTGTCAATATGATGCCTTGTTAACTTGCTATCTATGTGTACATCCATCACCTTTTTGTAAACTTTGTATTTTAATAACCTTGGAACTTGTTTTTAATTTGCCGATATTTTGGGTTTTTCTTAATTTTTAACCCTTAACTACTTAGGCGTCCATATTTTGGACGATGTACATATTTCATCCACATTTTCTCATCTGTCATGCACTTTTTGGAGTGTGGACTTTTTACTATAGATTTTATGGGAAGTTTTTGCATGTGTGAATTGATTAGAAAGGAGATGATTTGGAAAATTTTCATTGTTCATTTCATGTTGAAGTAATTCACCAAATCTTTTAGAGATCTTAGTTCATTATAGTACAAAAGTGCTCTTGAAAAAACCAATTCATAAAATTAAGGAAACAAAAAATCCCCAAAAAGAACTACAATTAGAGTATTACATTTCAACCCATCACAATAAATTTCATTTACAGATTGTCAATATCTTATTTGTACTCAAATTACAAAAGAATTTTGAATTTTAAGTTTCAAATCCGGTACTCAACTCCCATATTATATGGCCCAAACTATAATCACTCGTACTACATTATAGTCCAATCTCAAGTGATATAATTTGTTTTAATGTAGGAAACTCTTGTAGCCCTTCTTATAAGGAATCCAAAAATGTAATTATATACAAGAAATGAATATTATTTGAAGACAATATAAAAGCATTAAAAACCTAATTAATATATGAGTTTTTTAAGTACACGTAGCATATGTCAAGCCACCCAACTTTTTGGGCTTTTTAATAAAAAATTAAGATTTTATTATTATAAATAAAACATTGTCAATGACTTTTAATTTTAATTAGACGCAACTTCTCATATGGATTTTTAAAAATTATCAGCATAGATGTTTCAATTCTTTATATACGTTGTGAAACTTTTTTTTAATAAACACGTAACCCAACATTTTCTACATCTCATTAAATTATTTAATTTGATCTTCAACTAACTTTTTGGTCCTCTTATTTTTATATAATTTGATATCATTTTTACAAAAGCCGTCCTCTAATTATGCCATTTTAATGCCGATGCTCCCTACGTATAATATGAGAGTTGCGTACCCAGGTTTTCAAATTTTATACAAAAATATTGGTGATAGCAATCATAGATCTAACTGTATGGACTATAGATATGATCTAAAATTCATAATGTTAAACCTTTATTCATACTTCAAGTTCAAAATATCCCTCTTAGTTGCATTTTATAATGCATCTTTGCAATTCTCCAAATTTGGAGAAAGTTGTGGGCATTTAGGAGTTAAAAGATTGGCATTAAAGAGTTATATTCACTTCTTCATTTGAAGATTTTCGAAGATTTGCTATACTATATAACTTGGAGGAATAATTTGAAGTTGACATGTAAACAAATGTTGTAGATATTGAATTATAGATTATGTCCATTAGGTTACATTTATGATTTTAATTCAACAATTTGATAGAATTCTTCTTAAAACTTGTTTTGAAAAAAAAAAACTTGAGTACAAAACAAATTATGTATAATTTTGGGTGCAATATGTTGGAATGGGTTTGAAATGTGACATTATAAATATCTTGATTTTTTGGAATTTATGTTGCTTAAACCTATGAATTCATTTCAACAGGGCAAGTTTTGATTCGAACTAAATTGTTTGAAATTTTTGATGAAACATAAATGAAATTTATCAATTGTAAAAGATTCTCCCCGGGGAAGTCACTGTCAAGAATTTAGAAAACTATGAGAGAACAAATATAGGGTGTCTTTTATTCATTTGAGATAAAAATCATAAATTTATAGAAATAATAATATATGGTGTTTTAAAACCAATTTGGGAATATTCTTAGAATATATATGGAATATATCCTAAATATACTATAAATAGTAGAATATTCCAATTATTTCATAGCCCCCAATTAAATACCCTTTGTTCGCTCATATGTACCTAAAATTTACACTAAGTGACTTCCTTGAGAGATTCTCTAGGAAAAAATTGGAAATTTATACCATTCATTTAGTAAAAAATAACCTAAAAATTGAATGAAAATTATAGATGGATGAAAAATTTGTTGTTTTGTATTCAAAAATCATTTTTTTTGTACATCATACAATTTTGGAAAAGTGGATCAATTAGGCACCAATGCATTGTATCAAATTTTGTTTGTTTATTCACTTTACTGTAGAATCTTCTCCATTTTGTGATTTTGGGGTTTTGACTTAGTAGTACCAAATAAATTATTCGTTATGTCTTGGTTAGAAGGGATGAATATGGTTATGACTTTTAGACTTGTACTCGAATCACTGTCTTGGTCCATCTTTCTTGTATTCACTTTTGTTCTTGCAAGCATTTGAAAAGAAAATTCAAATAGGAGCATAAAAGAAATTCAAATAGAGAAAGATCTAATAGGTTTACAATACATAACTCACAATTACACTTTGTCACTACATATAGAATGAATGCATGCATGAAACAATTGTATTATTTTGGAATATTTGGCATCACACGTGCGCCTTTGACGTCTCGTATATCATAACTTTTGAAATGATGAACCAATGGAGCCAAAACGTATATTGAAGGCGGATGTTGCTTTTGTAATCAAAGTTTATATTTTTCTAATTTTTGAAAAATTATTTACTATTTAAAATGATTTTTTGCTAATTTGTCATACTTTTAATTTTCATGACTTTTTAAACTTCTGAGTACCCAAATTAACAAATCTAAAAATCACCTTTAAAATATTTGTTTTCAGGGTGTTTTCATACTAAGGCAGACCAAAATATGTAGTTGCAACTTGGAATTTATGGTTATTTTGGCTTTCATATTCTAGAATCCTTATTCTAGAATCTATTTTTTAAAATATTTTTATATGATAGGCTTCCTAAATCTATTAAAAAAATGTCAAAATGATTTATATAAATTATTTCAAGATTCTAATAATAGCATTTAACTCCAAATGTGTAATGTTATTTGATCGTTACAGGGCAAAAAAAGTATATAGTATCATGTAAAAATATTTCAAAAATAATATAAAATATTCAATGAAATAATATAAAATATACTATAAAATTCCAAATATTATGAATAAAATTCATTTCAAATATATTTAAATGTTTTTGGTAATTATTATAATATTAGTGATGCAGTAATGGCCCAAGAATTGCAAATGTTTTAATAGCATTACATTTCTTTTTTTAACAATCCACAGTCCCATACACCCCAACTATGAAAATACTCTATAGTTGACCGATATCTATTGTGTAAGGTTCATCTAAAGGAGAAAAAAGAATGTGTTTTCTAATTTGCAATATGTGCTAGTGCAGGTCTCGTAACGATTGTGGTGGTCATTAATTGTTAATCAAAGTTGGGAAGAGAAGATTCTGGACTTGCCTTCCCTCGGTGCCTTCCAAAAGAATCTGTTGTTGTCCTTCCGACTTTCCACTCTTTATAATGGCAAGTAGCAATTCCTGTTCTGATCAGTTAAAGCCAACAAAACGTTAATGCAAGCACTATTCACCCTAGCACCTTGTATGTTTTTTATGGTAAAAAAAATCCAAATTTAGAGCCTTTGGCTCCAAATTAGTTTAGATGGACCCACTTGGGAAGTTTAAACTATTAGAAGAGGAGGTTATTTTTTTAGGTAGACCCGAACCTGCACAAAATAGGGGGCAACTTTCGTCCTGTTGCATTAATGTTGAGGGGGATTTAGAGAATTTCCATACTGAGGTTTATGAGGCCGAACCTACCACAATAATAAAGGTTTGATTCAAAAGGTGTGTGTCCTATTTGTGACTCAATTCTAATTTGATACCTTAGAAAGGTTATAGAACTTTAAAAAAATATTCACCTATGCATTCTGACTAATACTACGGGGAATGATATATTTATGACAAATCATCCTATTTTTTTAAATTCCAAAAGTACCACTAGGGTCTCCTTCATTAGGTGAAAGAAGCATTTCAAAATGATCATTGCCTTTGTATATAACCATCACAAGTCTTAAATAATACGGCGATGTGTTTAACTTAAAATAGCCACATGAATTAAATAGTTTTTACAGGGTAGCTGCAAGGTAGGGTGCACTAACTTTGGTGAAATTTTTGGTGTGCATTGAATGCAAAAGGTGCATACTTAGTTGTTAGAATCTCTCATTTTCCAAAAAACATATTAAAATTTATTAGTGATCTTTTCAAGTAAATTTTTTTTTGACAAATGGTAAGATTGATGTATATAAAATCTAAAAGTACATTCTTTTTTTGTTCAAAGGTTTTATATTAAGAAATATGAAGTTTCAAAAGTAACCTTTTAAACAAAAGACACGATGAACATGATGAAAGTATGATGAAAGTTCAATGATGAATATTGTGCATGATTTCTAATTTTTTTGCAATTTCAACTCAAAGCTCATGTGTAATATCTTATATAGATTACTGTAATGATTTTAAATTTATCCAAATATTCTTTAACATGCTTAAAGTGCCTAAATGCTAAAAGATGTCAATATTTAGTAAAACTCAATATGGAAAATAATTTTAAACCAAAAATTGCGGAAAGAAGTACAATAAGTGAAATTTTGTACACACAAGAAGTTTGAAGTTTAAATTCCAAATATAGCATGACAAACGGAGTGCATTTGTCAAACAGAGTGCTAGTGTGACTTAAAAAAAATATTACAAATGTACTCCGTTCTCTAATAGTCTAATCTAGCATCTTATTTTTTGAATTTGAACATCATATTTGTATTTTAATTTTTAAGGTATGGATATTACTTGCTTATCAATCCTATAAGTTTGTTTCCATCCAAAACTCTTATACTAAGTTTGAAAAGTAAAAAAAAGGCCAAAAATGCCGGTTGTGATTCAAAAAATTGGTTCACCCTACCTTGCAACTACCATACATTAATAATTTAGTATGAAAAAATTAGTTTATCTTCCTAAACAACTAAACCGTTTTTTTTCCATTCATAAATGCCACTTTGATATCCATATAATTATTTGATTTCCATATTTCTTTTAAAACGGAAATTTAAAGATAAATTTATAGCACAAATGGAGGCTCTGGTAGCGTGGTAGGTATCACAAATACTCAAATAGTCACAGTCATGTTATAGGGTTGTCATGTTTGATACCTTCATCCAACTTGAAGTTGTATTAGACGTGTGACGTTGATTTTCTATTTAGACTAGCATTTATCAAGATTAATATGTTAATCATTTAGAATGGAATATTACCAAATATTCTAAGAATATGTTTGTCTGATAGAAAAAGAGGTTTATTAGATGTCTTCAACGTAGTGTTTGACACTTTGTCTAATGGTCAAGTATGATAACCCTGCATGTTATGAATATGGGGTGCTACCTTACATACAAAAAGGTTTGACTTGTAGCGTTAGTACAGATATCAAAGTTCCATCATGATCCTTGAACTATGTAACATTTACTATGACCAACTTTTGAAACGCCAAACCATGCTATCAAATGAATTGAAACCTCAATAAAATATGGCGGCACTAGCCACTAGCCATAATTGCATGTAACAACTTTTCAATCATTGAATTTGAATGCCACTTTTGAAGCTACATATAATGAATTAAGTCACAAAGAAAATTAAAGTGATTCAAAGGCAAATATGACTCATTTTCTTATCCAACAAAGTTTTGAAATTCAACATGTATGGACTTTTGAAAAGCTCACCTCAATTGTTCATGCATTCCCACATACGCGCAAGGTTCACTAACTTTACAAAATCAACTATAATTATTTTCAATTCAAATGTTTTTACAAAGATGGCTACAATAAAATCTTCTATCAAACAATGTATATAGGGTCCTAACCCCTAAAAGCCCGAGGGGTAATGGAAAAAACATAGATGCATTATAATATGTGCCTTCCATATGTTTGATGAAGTTTAGTTCAAAAGACAAAATGTAGGGCATCATCTATACAAACTATCCATACAGTCAAACTTCTAAAAAAAAATTAGATGTTTTTTTAATGAACTTAAAGGCATTAGCCTTTGAAAATTTGTATAAATTATAATTTTCACTTTCAGAGTTTAAATTTTAACTGGTTAGTTAAAATTGGTTTATCTATTGTAAACTTGGATTGGCATAATTCAAATTGCGTTCTCGGGTGGGTCACTCTTCATATATTTTGGGTACCACGTGCGGCGAGGGGGTGTTTTTTGGGGGGCTATTTACCTCCTAGCTGAAATTAAAAGGACCCCTATGATTACTTAATGGGAAAAAATGGCCTATATTATGGACTCTATCATTTTTTATAAAACGGTGACCAATGCAATTTTTTATATGCTATCTTCCTTGTAAAGGCTTAAATAGAATCTAAAAGTAATATGACTTTAAATTCAGGTGGACAAAACTGAGCTTTCATCCACTTCTAGACCTACTTTTCGTCCACCGCGCAGCTGACCGCCCTTTCCTACCAATTGTGTTCCAGCTGTTTCTCTTCCAAAACATACTGTACTCAGTTTAATACCTTGGATCCCATTCGCAATTCCTTAAATTACATGTACTAAAATCATAATGAACCAGAATTGTGGTGTACCTAAATTATTTATAATGGCCTGTACTCTTTCATTGCATTCTATCTTATTTGTAATTTTTTTATAAATTCTTATAAATTTTACCTATGATGAATAAAACTCATGCTATTTTCTGCCGCACGTTGTTTGTAAATTGCAGTAAGTGACCCACCCGAGATTGCGTTAGAAAGTAAACTTCATGTAGTATTTTAAATTTTATTTTTATTTTTTCGAAACTTATTTTTTTGTCTCAAGAGCTCGTTAAAAACGGGCAACGACCAAAAAATGGTCTCTGGGGAGCTTAGGGGTTAACAAGTTTGTCCCTCTAATTTGTATTTTCAAAATTTGTCCATAATGAAGATTTGAACTCTTTTTCAGAACTCTAGGTAAGGAACTCCCTTTTTCTTTTTATGAGGCCAAGTTCTAATTACATATAGTGCATTTCAGTGCAATTTATAAGGAATTTTATAATTAAATTATTCAACAAAGTATTGAAAATTTTATAAAGAATTGACATTGTATCCTAGATAGAAAATAAAATAACAAAATCTTTTATTAAACTTCAAGATCTTATTTATAGTTTTTTTATTTATAAACTTTGCACTATCTTCATTGTTGAGTAACTTTGCTTCTTTCTATAATAGTTTAGTATGACTTCACCTCTTTCTATAGCACTTCATTAGACAATAATTTTCAAGATAGAATCAAAAAGTATATAATAAAAATTTAGTTCTTTATTTTATTTTTTAGTTTCTGTAATTTTGGATGAAAAAATCTTTGAAATTGAACCTACTAGAGATTTTCCTTTTTAATTCCATTTTCTTTGGAGCTTGCTAATGGTACAAAGACTGAAAGACTTGAATTAATATTCAAAATCATAAAAAATGACGACAAAGGCAAAGTCTCATTACTTTGAAACATACAAGTGATGAGATAGTCAATCATAAAGACATATCTTACATGAAAATATCCTAAAAAATATGTAGGAAATATTTCTAATATTTAATGGATGCTGTAAAATATTTTAGGAATATTTTCAATATTCTCAATTTAAGTCACAAGTGATGGGCAAGAGCTTTATGTGACGTTTGTAACCAAGATGACATTCATTTGTTCTTCTATCATCTATGACAACGCTTCCAATGGTGGCTATTATTCTAAGTTTTGTTTTTTTGATAATAAATTCTTTGAAATTCAATATCTTATATAATGTGATTTGAAATCACTTGAAACCCCGAGGAAGTCACTGTCAAAAATTTAGAAACCATGAGAGAACAAGTATAGGGTGTCTTTTATTCATTTGAGATAAAATTTATAAATTTTTAGAAGTAATATAGGGTGTTTTAAAACCAAATTAGGAATATTTTATGAATATTCCTAGAATATACCATAAATATATCCTAAATATACTATGTACAGTATAATATTCCAATTATTTTATAGCCCTCCATTAAACACCCTTTGTTCGCTCATGTATACCAAAATTTACACTAAGTGACTTCCCCAAGCTTGAAACTCATTTTGTATGACCTCGTCAAATATTGCTCCCCCTTGCGACTCCCTTAATTTGTCTTGATGAAGTTCACTTGTGTATATCATAATGGCACTTCACTTCCTTAGTGGCAAGGCACACAACTTGTTAACATTGCACATGACATGCACCCACAATGTCAGCTTCTAACTTGTTCCAAGTTCCATCACCTAACTTGAGTCTCACACTCTTACACTTTGTACCTACAAGACAACTTGGAAATTAATCAAATTACCCCATTTGATGATAGTCATAGGGCGGAATTTCCATTTATGTCCAAGCGCATGGTAATGGCATCATCCACTAGCCTCTACCAAAACTAACCATTCTTAATTGACGCCCAACTTCCCTCTAGCACTACTAGAATTAGGGGGACTTAGTTTGCATCATTTGTAAACAACATTTGTAAGCAGCGTTTTGCTAATTTGAGAAAACTTTAGCGAGAATAGCAAAATCTATAGTTTTGAAACCATTTTCAAGCTACAACAACCGTTGTGCATAAACGTTGTTTTCTTATTTCTCATACGTTCTAACGTTCCGAAAGTTGTTTTCACAAAACCGATTTATTTCATAAGTATTGTCAAGACTCAAGAGCAATGAAGAGTTCACAATATAAGTTGGAGGATGGTTGCATCTTCAAGGTACAATATCTATATGCTTGTAATAATGTAGTATATTCTACAATATGTAGTACAATACCGCATGGTTACTTTGCATTGAAATACAAAATGTATACTTCATGTAATACTAGTATGGCATGTGCCATTAGCCCAAATGATTCAAATGTCCCCTGTGTTCCTCGTGCTCCTAGTGTTCTCTATGCTCCCGCGTGTTCCCTGTGCTTTCGCTTTTTCTTTTTAGAATAATTCTATTTATAGTGACAAAATTCAATTAAAAATCTATAACTTTCACACCGTATTTCCAAAAGCCACAAAACCACTTTGGTGCACCCTTCTTTATTGAGAGCTTTCCAACGGTACCAAGAATGACATCAAAAACCCCCATGTTTCATTTTCCAAAATTTAATTCAATTTACAATGAGGAAATTCAATTTAAAATGCATAACTTTCACCCCGTAGGTCCAAATGCAACGAAACAAACTCCATGCACTCCTCATTGAGAGCTTTTCGATAGTACCAAAAACGCGACCAGTGGAAGCACGGTTTGGGAGATCTCAACGTATCAAACAAAACAAAACAAAACAAAACAACCTATCTTAATGTATAGATGTAATTGCTAAATTTAAACATAATTAGAATTATATCAAAAAATATATATTTTCCAATATGACTGAAATCCAAAATTTAGAAATCCATAAAGAACAAAGAGTTTTCAAGCAAGAAATTTTATGTTCTCCGGAACGTTCTCAAACAATCATGAAACCTTACGTTTCCAAACATGAGATCTTACGTTCCCAAAATCCTTCTAAACTTTGTTTAATTCAGATACCAAAATGTTGCATCTCTCTTAGCAACATCTCCTAAACTGCTAATAACATTGTTCACACGTGGAATGGCCTAATATGGGTACCACTTTTACGCGTCTCACATAGTGTGACTTATATCTACCTCATTTTATGTGTGCTAGAAATTCCATTTTTAACACCATGTATATAGTTGCATCCATGGTGTCTATAACACCCTCTAATTTTTGTAATTTTTCAATGTTTTTTTCTTACCAAAAAGATATTTCTCGAAAATCACACTATTTTTGAAGGGGTACCCATATCAGGCCATCACCCACACCCCAAGATTAGCACAACCATGATTTGTTTTGGTTGGACCATGAGTCACTACGTCTTTCATCCCTTTCTATGAGGAAACATGGTTCCAAAAGTCACAACCTTGTTTCATTCTTTAAAACTAAGACACAAGTCCATTCCATTGAGGAGGTCCCTAAACAAATGAATGCTATCTTTGAAGAGTCATTACTTTTGACTCACAACTTTTATTTGTGTGTTTTTTAAACTCATGGGTGCAAGTTCTTACAAGGTTTCCAACCATAAATGACACGACCCACAAATCTCCTCTTCCTAATATAACATTGACGGACAACCAATGACCACCACCAATAGTCACGGGACATGCAACAGCAATGACAGTTGCCAAGTGCGAACTGGAAGTCTAGAACGACTGAGTAACTGGCGGATGATGGCATAAGAAGAGCGTCCCTTAATTGTTCTTTTCACTTCCCTTGGAGTTGCTTGGAGTTGCCTGGAATTGCGTGTATTCACGGTGCTCGCTAGCTTCGAACCGTCTGTCTTGGGCCGGTACGCCAGCCTGATCGTCTCTGGTGAGCGCTGCGCCGCCTTGCAATTGCTTACCCTACATTTCATTTCTGCTCTACGGCAGCTGCAAGCTAGCTCTAGCAATCCTGAAGTGTTTGAATTGGGTGTACGTTGTGGTGGTATGGGTGCGGTCTCGTTAATTTCCAGCTGTTCAGACGTCGTTGCCGCTCCGCTTGCGTGAAGACAAGAGACCGGCAAGTCTGTGGACCGTGCATTGCGGCCCTGCTATCGATGACCTTGCTTTGCTTGTTGTTGCTTGCTTTTCTTGTTGCTTTGCATGTTGACGGCGAGGGACGGAGAGACGTACGATCGAGGGAGAATGCAGGCTGTCACAATACTAACGTCCATGTTTGGATCGATGTCACGGTAATATGAGTAATTCATGCCTGCTGTGTACGCGTGATCTACATTTTGTGCTGGCTTGAGCCTTGGGGGAACACGACGGCCAGCAAGTGCGTGGGTCGCCTGCGATGACCGTGTTTAAGGAATGTCTGGGTGTTGGATCTTTCTCTTTTTCCAATTCAGGGCGAGCTAGGGAGGACACAATCAATCTGTTGCAATCCGAGCTTGTTGCGGTGGTATGAGTAATTAATTGATCACTGATTGTGAAGTTGCCTCGTCAGTTGGGCAAAGAAGAAAAGCGTCGAAACGCGCCAGCTCACGTCGTGTTGTCGTCGCCGACTTGAGGGCTTTTCCCCGCCTGGACTCGATCCAAGTCTCCTGTACTGCACAGTATGCATGCAGATCCGGCCATCCCTACAGACATCCTTAAGCTGTGATTGAAGGCAGGCCTGCTTTGATCGATCTAGCGTTTGTGTTGTTTACTTTTCGGATTCCGGCGAAATCTGTTAGGAAATCTGAATCTTACTACCGTCGTATAGGAATCAAGTAACGCTTGTACGACATGATAGGTCATAAGAGGGGTTGAAACTGGAATTGTACTGCTGTCGGATGGAGTGTGTGAAGTGAACCAGCTTGTCGGGTACTGGCCGGATTAATCCACCTAGCTATTCAATCACAAGTTAATCTTCGTATGTGTGCGCATGCTTGCAGTGTGTGCGATCGAGGACTGAGCAGTCAGGAGCCATGACGATCAACCGTTTGTTCTTGGTGCTGGGCTTGCTGGCAACGGCCGGGAGTCTGGTGCATGCTCGATTCTACAGAGGCGGGATCGGTGACTACACTGCCGACGTTTACGCGAGCACGAAGGTGTACGCAGGCGGAGAGTATGCATCCAAAGACAGTTATGATTACAATCCGAACACGGAGCGGACGAACCTCGGCTCGCTGGACTGGGACGTGGAAGAAAGGTGAGATCATGACATTACTTGAAAGAATAATTTTTAGTCGTTGTTTCTTATTTTTCCCACAAATCCATGTCCCCTAGATATGTACGTACTGTACGTCTTCTAGCTGTGCATAACTCACAGGTTTGTTTACTTTAGTAATTCCACCCTCAGTTCTTATGTTTGAACACGACACCTCACCAAGATCTTAGCCAGGGATGGAATTCCCCTCCCCAGGAATACACACATGCATCTGGATCGAAATCACTCAATCCATGGAAATTAATTAGAGTCTATGGCCGGTCACTAACAAAACACTTCAGTGACTTACTAGTGCGATGTATGCTCTCTACTCATAAATTTCGTAGGAGGCCATTTGTATCTCACAATGCAAATAGTTTGATATGTCTTATATGTGGTGATTGATTGTACATCACATACTCAATTAATTAACGTTGTTGGATTGTGTTGGATCACGTACAACAGACCGGAGTTGAATGGTGGCAAAAAGGATGAATCATGGGTGAAGAAGGATGATGAGGACTCTAAACCGGCTCCAAAAGGCAACCCAATTGACGATTGCTGGAGGCGCGATTCGGACTGGTCAAATAATCGCCAAAATCTAGCGAATTGTGCAGTGGGATTTGGCAAGAACGCCATGGGCGGAGCTGACGGTCCCATCTATGAAGTCACGGACAACAGCGACGACGAGCTGGTGGGCCCCAAGGAAGGAACCTTGCGCTACAGCGTCCTTAAGGATGTAAGTGAGCGCTTTCAATCATAAGACAATCTCTGAATCAATTCTTGCTAGCTACAGCTTATATATATGAGACATGTTGACGGGTTGGGTGGCGTGGCAGGGACCATTGTGGATCACGTTCGCGAGGGACATGAAGATCAAATTGAAGAACGAGCTCATCATGTCAAGTCACAAGACCATCGACGGCCGAGGTTTCGAGGTCCACATCACGGGCGGTGCCGGCCTGACGCTGCAGTACACCAGCAACATCATCATCCACGGCCTGTTCATCCACGACCTAAAGTCGACGGGGGCCGCAGTCATTCGTAGCAATTCGTCGCACTCCGGCCACCGCAAGGGCTCCGACGGCGATGCGATCAACATATTCGGCTCCCACGACATCTGGGTGGACCACTGTTACTTGGCCCGCGGCCTCGATGGCTTGGTGGACGTGGTCATGGGCTCCACTGCCGTCTCCATCACCAACAACTTCTTCGAGCAGCACGACAAGGTACGCCACGAAACTAGCTAGCGATCGAGTGGTGCACATTCTTACATCAAATCATTTATACACATTTGCACCATTGCAGCGTGTCCATTGCATACATGTATGTGGTCGAAATCTTCTCTGTCAGTGGAAACCTCAGTCCCATAGATGACTTTGTTACTGTTTATTAACTGCATGCATGCTTGCGCGCGGTCACCGTCCTACTAGCTAGTTCAGTCTCTTGGATAATTTTAATACATGTAGTTGCATGCATTTCTACAGCATTTGATGCAATGTATCTGCCCGAAGTATGTGCATGTTACTGTCAAGATCGATTTGATTTGAATTGATGGATCGATCAGGTTATGCTCCTTGGCGCCCACCCTTACGACGAGTGTGACAACGACATGCAAGTGAGTGTGGCCTACAATCACTTCGGTCCAGGACTCATTGAACGTACGCCCAGGTCTGTACATCCACATATATGATTTCCAAATCATTCATGTCTACTAGCTCCACTCCTAGCCTCTGCCATATTTTCTTTTTCAGTTCGTTTAGCATCTGCCAATACCAACGGTTATCAATTTGTAAGCAACCCGTCGTACGGACTCAAACTGAATGAATGGAGGAAGGGTCCACTAAATCCGGTTCGGCTGAAGTTGGTGAGAAGGAATTTTCTTTTACAAACATGTAGACGTGGGGATAGGAAAGCGGCATTCCTAAGCACCTGGGAGAAACGGAAGAGGATTAGTTCAACATTCTTCCTTGAAAGTACTCTTCTTTGAATTAGTGCAGCATGTATTGGTATGGAGCCATGGCAGGTGTAAGCTTTCCTGGCCGCTGAAGAGGTGTCACTGATATTAATTGAATGATTTGTGGATTAAATCTGCCAGGGTCCGTCATGGACATGCGCACATATTTAACAATTACTATGCCAGCTGGGGCCAATACACTATTGGAGGCAGCGAAGGCCCAACAATTCTGAGCGAAGGAAACGTGTTTAACGCCCCCGACATTCGCGACAAACAGGTAACTCGCCAACTAAACGGGCATGCATGCATTCACACACAGCTTTACTAGCAGTACGTACGTAGAGCCTGCACGCTGTACTAACTATTTTACAGTGTCCCCTAGCTAGACCTGGATGCGAAGTATTCCAGGCCTCACAAGCTAGTATGAGCGGGTGCGAGCTTACAGCGACATATATAATATATAATTATATATTATGCCCTTTAAATGTGTCAAAACTACATAACAGTCTCAATTTCTCTAGACTCTGCTTGCAGCGTCACGTACGGTTCTTCTTGATATGCCGTTGCCCGTGTCATTCTAAGTTGCTCTAGTCAGACGTTTGGCTGGTAGATGAGATTCAAGCTAAAGCAGTCACCGTTTGACTGGATCAATTGTATATGCTAGCTATTAATTGTGCAGACCAAGAAAATGCTGGTGAAGTAATTTTTATGTGAGAGAATGAATGATCTAATAGAGTGCATGTATGCATGCGCAGGTGACGAAGAGGATCGACGATGGAGACGAGTCATTCAAAGATGCGAAGAAGTGGAACTGGCAATCCGTGGGTGACAAGTTCCTCAATGGAGCTTACTTCATAGCCAGTGGCGCTAATCCAAACAGTGTGCTCCTTTCCAAGGCCACCAGCACCAGTCGGATTGTCCCAGCAGACATCGTCCCGGACATCACGAGTAGCGCCGGTCCTCTTGTCCTCTGATCGAAGGGGGCTTGCATCTAATTAATTATGTAGCTGAGTTCGTGACGTGATTTACACAGACTATGTCACCATGCTTGTTAACTGCAAATTAATTAGACCACAAATATTGAGCTCTACTAATTTGTAATGGACGGCCACTTTGAAATTGTGAAGTTGTGAGAATGAATAAACAGGGTCCATTTAAAGGTGTCCCTGAGACTGCCCATACTTGCACACACCACTGAGTAATTGCACACCTATATGTCCCCACATGATTGTGCTCCCAAATCATGTAGGAGGCTGGGGTTAGTAGGATTTGGAACAGGAATTTTTGGGTGATTGCGCATCTGTGTCCTCACGATTGTGCACCAAAATTATTCAGGAGTAATTGGAACTGGCAATGGAAATCCATATTCATGTATCTACTCGGTACTCACCAAAATCATCTATGAGACAACAAATTCCAAAAAGTGCCACTATTCCAACAAACGCCAAGAGTGAATAAATCAAGGACAGTTTCTCCCTTTCCAGATACAGATACAGGAATCACGGTGGCGATGCTCTTACAACACACTGATTTGAACTTGTTCTATTTTAGTGTCGATTGTAGTGTTTTTTTTTTTGGAGGGGGGATTTCGGTAACATTGTGCACCCTATATTTGAACATTCATCGAAGTTTTGGATAGAAATCCAACACTTTCATCTATATGAAATAGGTAGCTATATTTCACTTTTCATCTATATGAAATAGGTAGCTATATTACACTTTTTATGCAATTATTATGGCTAGCATAATTCTAATAAGATTTTTTATCTTTTGTATTAGAAGCATAATTTTTACATATTTTTTATTAAAAAATTAATAAAAAGTCATATATAGAGAGAGAAATGAGGAAAGTGAATAGAATATCATGATTTATTCAAAGAGTAAATCATGAAAATGAGCTTACAATTGAGATTTGAATTAGTGAGTTAAAAATTATGCCATTTGGAAATTCAAGAGCTTTTGAGGAATAATTTTGAGACTAAAGCATGGAAGTGAGTTATTTTTCAAAATATAACATGACATATTTAAAAAGTGTCTTAAACCAAGATGAATAGGAGGCTTGTCAAAGACTACAAAGAGTTGTGACACTAAAATAAGGACCCTAATTCTCCTATCTTCTGAGTTTCCAACTATGTTAAGATTGACTTTTGTTACAATCAGTGGCATCGGAAGTCTAAGTGCGTGGATCATGTAGACATGGAGAGAATTGATGGCCTGATATGGGTACTCCTTCCAAAAATAGTGTGATTTTCAAGAAATATCTTTTTGGTAAGAAAAAAACATTAGAAAATTATAAAAATTAGAGGGTGTTATAGACACCATGGCTGCAACTATATATATGGTGTTAAAAACGGAATTTCTAGCACACATAAAATGAGTTGTACATACGTCACACTATGTGAGACGCGTAAAAGTGGTACCCGTATCAGGCCATTCCCCATAATCAACCTCTCATTCTAATTGATTATGTTTTCTATGTTGAGGCAGTTGAGCACATTTATGTGTTTTCTATGAGCAATTCTTCATGGTATCACAACATATGTTCTTTTACTTTATTGCATGCAAGTCTTGCCGTTGACCTTTCAAGTACTCTTGATCTTCTTCTATTTTTTATTGAGGTTCCTCTATTTACTTATCACCACAACTTATTACCAAAATGTTCACTTTCCGTTCCAATTTGTGTATCATCTCAACTCCACACTTGAACAACCCATTGTGACACTAAAATAGGACCTTAATTCTCCTTCAATTTATGTGATTATCATGGTGTGGGATTGCATGGGATTGCATGTCGTGGGAGAGAGTTGGCAATTTGCGACTCATCAAAGGTATCATAGATAAGCATGTATATCAGATTGAAATTTTGAAAAAGGAATTGCTTGAAACCATTACAATTCAGGAGCTTGATGTGCCTAGTGTTGTCTTTCAACAAGACAACGATCCTAAGCATACTTCTTGCATGATGCAAGAGTGGTATTTGGATCAAACTTTCGAGGTGATGTGATGGCCTTCTCAATCTCCGGACCGCAACCCTATTAAACATCTCTAGAATGAAGTGGATCGGCATTTGCGGAGATTGGAGGCACTACATATGAGCAAGACAGAGTTGTGGAAGAAGATTTCAGACATTTGGTAGGAAATTGATGTTGAATTTGTAAGAAAATTAATGTTGTCGATGTCAGAGCATGTGCAGGATGTTGTGAGTGCCAAAGGTGGATACATCAGGAATTTAGGACCTCATTGATTTTTAACGATTTCCGTGCGATATCCGATATTTCATGAGTGCGTGCATTTTTCGCATAGATTTTGTACTAATTCTGCACAGATTTTGCACTGATTATGCACTGAATCTGCACGGATTCTACATTCATTTGCTTTGTTATCTAACAAAGTGCAGAATCCTTGCGGAATTAGCACAAAATCCGTGCAGAATCCGTGCGAAAAATGTACAAACCCTTTAAATATTATGTCACAAGGAAATCGTTTAAAATCCGTTGAGTCCTAAATTCTTGATGTATACTCATTGATAGAGATTATTTAGATGGAGAAGAGGATTTTTTAAATGACATACAACTTGAATTTATCTTTTAGGGTTTTGTTTTATTATGATTTTGGATGCATTTTGTAGTCAACAAAAGAAGTTGGACAACACTTGTGCAATCTTTAATTGCAATCTCACTCGAAAGAATTTTGCTTCAATTGTATATGCATTGTGTGCTTGGAGGTTAGGATTTCTACTTTGCAAAAGCAAAGCATTTGAATGTCTTTGTGGAAGGTGTTACCAAAAGGTTTAATGAGTATGGTGTACATGTCCAAGAACTTTAGTGAGTCACCGTAATTCCTAAACCTAAAATTTTGTGTTCATGTTGCTTTGAGGTCAAAAAATACATATAGTTTTTTTTTCTTAAAGTCAACTAAACTTTGTTTGTGCAAAATTCATGAGGTTTTCTCCAATCATGTTTTATCTTTTTCCTAAGTGTGTGAAATGAATATTTATTTGTTTTTGTTTTTTTATTTCTAATTTTATGTTCATCATGTCATCCAAATTGAAGAAAAACCAAGGGGTTAGACCGGGCCTAACCTCCATTTGTATCACGGACCCATTCCGGTGTCAAATTGGGTCCCGCGGTGCCATGCCAAGTCTAATACGGTCCCGGGCCTTCATCAGCATGCCTCCTAGGGCGCAAAATCATATTTACCCCGGTCTTCTAAACCCACCCTCGACTGCCCATGCAATGTATGATTATCCAAAGCCATGATCAACCTGCATGATGGAGCTACTCTTACCTCTTTCCCTCCTTCCCTCAGTAATGACACTTCGGTACATAAGCACTCACATCAAGAACAATGACACTGCATTTAACCAGCATTTACATCAAGAGTAATGATACTTCAATACACAAGCCTTAATTTAAGCTCAATTAGACTTTAATTCTCCAATACTAGTACTTTATATCATAACTTTAATGCTTACAAAATCTCAGTGGAGTTTGAGTATAGATTCTATATGTGTGCCCAAAAACTAACCCCAACCCATCAAGTTGATAATTATCCTTTAAGTAGTACTAATCTCAAAGTAACCTCCTAAGACTTGTAACACGATTTGTTACTAACTAACCTAAACATACTTCGTAGCCTTTGATGATTGTACCACAATAACGGTATGCAATACTTGTTCATCACTTGTTGTGTCCTCAATCCACATCATTCCATTTCACCACATTATTCCTTGCACCTTATCCCTTTGGGACATATTCTTCGTGCGACAAAGTACTATAATGAAGAATAGACCTTCCTCACTCCAACATGGTATCAAGGTGAGCTTCAATTGCTCGCAAAGATTGAAATGAATGCAATTTTTTTGACACCTTTTGGACGCTTTTTGACAAGTAAAGTGTTGAGAAACGAGGATTTTACCAACAATTTTACACTTTGGTGTTGAAATTCTATCATTTAAAAAAACTATAAAAAAACAACACCCTTTTAGATAGTGACCCTTGCACAATGAAACTCACACACTATATTTGAAAAGCCCTCCAACTAAAAATTTCCGAGCCTCACACAAAATGTGTGTTCAGCAAATAGTCAATGAACCAATCACAAGTAAAATGTAAGATGTAGAATGTAAGATATAGTAAACTGAACTTTAATTTCTTTGGGTACAAAATTAAACTTAGATTTGAAGAACCATTGCTTACAACAATAAGATTGGGGTACTGAGGGCTCTTTGGGAAAGGGCAGTAAGCATTTCCCATCTAGTTTTGTATTGCAGCAGATCATCTGAAAATTAGCAAACCGTCTGAAAGTTTAACACTGTGCTTCACTATTAGCATTGCCTGCATTGCCGTGGGTTGACATTTGGCAACTGACTGCTCCAAAAACATCCTGTCTTTAATTTGTCAACTCGAATTATAACTAAAACCGACTGGGTCTGAGGCGTCCATAATGTTATTTCCTTTCTGAACCATCTTTCTGACCTACCAATCGATTCGACAATCTACTCCACGCGTCGACCAACAGCTTAATTTCAGTGGCAAGACATTCACATCATGTACTGTTGTATACAGGCTTAAGAATAAAAAGCCATAACCACAAGAAAGAAGAAGATTATATTCACAGTATCACGGATGCCAGATGGTCTCGAGATCGCCCACTGGGCATTGAAGGTAAGCAGAATTATGTAAACCTGAGTTTCGTTTGGATCCACCTTCACATCCCTCTGCACTGCACTGTACTGCTCTGTTAAGCTGTGGAAAAAATGGAGCCAGGGAACTGGGCCTCTACAGACTGTAAAAGAATGTCGTCCTCTTTGCTGGACCCATCAACACCTGCGTCATTCCACTGTTCATGATCGTCCAGGCTCTCAGTGACAACTCCTGCGGCCCCCGAATGACTGCCAGTCTCTGCGGTTGGCATGGACTCTTCCTCGGGTTGTTTGAGCTCTTGCTGCGCAGTTGACGGAGGAGGTGGCAGGAAACCATACGGAGGGAAACCATACGGAGGGAAAAATGGGGGAGGGGGACTGGAAGAGCCTGGTTGCGAGTTAGGACCTGGAAACATTGGAAAGGGGAATGGGAACGGACCTGGAGGGGGGAACCCTTGTCCTGGTCGCCAACCTGGCGGTGGCATAGGAGGAAATCCCATCGGAGGATAACGTGGAAAGGGTCCAAATGGAGGAGGCCCAAGGGGGGTTTGTTTTGGCTTTTCGGCATTCTTGGGTTTCCGTCCTCGTTTCGGGGGTTTCATCAGGTGAAAAGGAATTGGAGGGATGCGTCTGTAAGGACGGTCAGCTGATGGTTTGGGTTTCGCAGAAACCAGCAGCGGCACTGTTGCAGGATCCTTGCGAACAAGAAGAGGAGGGGGCTTCTTGATCGGCAGCGCTGTTGAGAGAGGGAGTGTCATAGATACAAGAGCCTGAGATGGTGCAACAGCTGTCATTGCCTGCAACAACCTACACAATCAATAAACCACTCCTGCCAATATACCACTGTAATCAAACCATCAATGATTCTTGGAATATGCACCCATGCAAATGTCTACAGATGACGCTGTTGAGAGAAGTGGCACGTGGATTGTAAAAACCACATCAGAAAGAGGCATACTTGTGCACATCGCAAAGATACGATGTTAAAAATTTCACCTGAGGTGTGGAAGGAAGCTGCAGGGCTGGTGGAAAAAATGCCGGAAAGGGATGAAACAACTGTTCTGCTTTGGCAGACTCGTCAGACCTGGAAAACATCTCTAGGTTCAGATGCAGGATGATTTTCAGCCACCTTGACTTTATTTGTATAATGTGTCGCCAAACTAAAACGGCCCTACATTGGTGTTTCGTACTAAGATGCAGAACCACAACCACCACCACAAATGTAGCCTACAAAATGCACCGTAACAGAACCACTGAAAAAGAAATCCCCCACAATGACAAGGCAGGTACAAAGTGAAGTGATTGGAAATGAATACCGGTAATATTTCCGCAGCAAAGCAAGATTACGGTACTTAGTTTCCTTCCGCACTTGATCATCGGAGAACCCAGCCATGAAGAGAAGGGTGATTCCAAGTGCTTTGAAGAAAAAACTCCCTGTGCGGACGTGAACCAGCAACGCCATTTGACACATAAGCGGTCCAAACGACTTCAATTTGTTACGCCCCATTCTCTGCCGCACGTACCTGGACACCCGAGCCCCACTGCTCTATAACCTCTGTTTACTCCTTTATCCTCCACAAAGGCACGGTATAAAACATACATTCAACTAGTTTGCAGACCAGGTCACAGACACAATGCTGGGATCTCTAATGTGACATCTTAAAACAAAGTAGCAGCAGCCCACGGAGAGGCACACTCTGCAGCCTTCATTTTCATAAACACATATCCAAAACATTATGACTTCTGGGCCATCTGCATGATGTTCCCTTTGCATGCCTTTAAGACCACAAAATTCTAGGTTACATAGAAGGAAAGGAAAAGCACATACTGATTTTGAGGTAGGTTGCGAGTCCGTCCTCCATATTTAATACAAAGAAAAAGGCAGGAAGGTGTGCTGGCACCAGCTGGTCGCATCTCCTTTTCTTCGTCAATTATACGTATGGGACACAAGATAGGGTTTTGACGATTCGGTATAAAAACTTTCGTCCGCCCGCTGGGGTGAGAGTATAATAGGTGTTCCTACACGCCAGAAACAAAAGAAAACCGTATCACAAAGATTGTTCTCATCGACAAAGACCGTCTCACAGAAAACAGCCTTCATGACAGATTATAACAACAGGAGACACATGATAAGATTCTTGATCATAATGAAAGCAAAATCATACCAAAACATAAGAACTACGTACGGAGAGTAGTTTTCGATCACCATACCCCAGGCTCCTTTGTGGACTTGTACAGCTCCCCCCGATTAAGGATCTGAAAATGGTTGAAATCAAGCTCATAGAAGTCTTCACACCCATGGCGAATGCATAGACAAGAGAACACAATGATCTTACGCATTGTATGCGACTGTGCATTTTTCAAGGCCAGAACTCCAGATTCCAATATTCTCTTCAATTCCATTGGGCAAAGTGCAATCTTAGGAGTCTTCTTGTATGAAGACAAGATTCCAGCCCCACGATATCCCACCGGGTATGGCCCGTAGCCATATCTTTTGCTCCAGTATATCCTCTTCCCTAGTGGAGTCTTCCGACCTTCACCCCGTCTTCTTTGATCTTTTGGACTTATTTCCTCGCCATCACTATCATCAGAATCCAGTACTCGAGTAGATACCTCTTTGCCGTGCTCATCTGACTTGTCCTGCAGACCCACAAACTCCTAATTCAATGGAGCAGTCTTCTAAAGTGACAAAAGAGCTTTACCGTATTAGGATTCAAGACTGCATCATATAAATCTGATGCTACCACACTTCGAATATTGCTAGATATGCCATCAAAACAACTCAATGAGTATCAAACTGCTGTATCACCTTCTCTCTTTGCCTGCGGCCAGTGTCCCCATGCTCACTGTTATCATCGTCATCATCGTCGTCGTCGTCATCGTCGTCTCCACTGCCCGCATCATTCAACTTTTCTATGTCAGCCCTACTCACATCTTCTCTGCACATCCAGTTGACCATCGACTCATATGATGTAGGACCAGTTCTGATACTGCCACAAGAATCATCCCCTACTGGTGAGCTTGCATCTGCTTTCTGGGAAAGTATGGGACTTCCGCTTGATACAGCACTGGCATCCTGTTTGTCTTCTTCCACTCTACTTTTGAGGGTATGTTCAGCATCAACCTAGTGCACATCCACATCAATATTCCTTAATAGCACGGCACAAAGGAGTGCTAATCCTAAGGTCTGATTCTCAGGTCCATTTTGAGTACAGTACCCAAAGCTTACATAAACAGCAGATTTATTGCAGTCAATGATCCTCAGACTAAGCCAAAGAGATCCCAATACCCACACAGAACATCCATCGAACAAGCTCCAGACTGAATGTACCTTTTGGAAGAACCAGAAAATAGTATTTGATGTCATAAAGACACGAACAATGAAAAGACCAAGGTACCAAAGTTCACGAGCAGATAGTGAATATAGTCTCATTTGGGAACCTCTACTTCTTGATGATATACTAGGATAAGCACATAGGGCCAGATTTACACCTCACATACCTCCTCATCCATATATTCCAAGATTGGTCCAGAATTGCTATCTTCACAGCCTAGCTTTGCTTCCAAAGATGAAACTCGACCCAAAAGCTCGACATTTTTGCGTCGCTCTTTCTCGAGCTCGGCCATCACGTCTGCCACGTTTAGACCCCCTTTCATCGCCTGTTCACTTGTTTGCACCTCCAGTACCTCTCCAGACAGGATTTCCTCAATGAAGTCGGTGCGCAAAGCACCCATAACGAGAGTGGTTTCATCAAGACTATGTAAGATTGTTTCGTCCACAGGAGAGGCTTGATGCATCTTGACATCTGCAGAAAAAGCCTTTAAAGGCTTTAGTTTCACGGCCTGATTTGCCCCTCTTGATGCTATATCCGCTTTGTGACCAAGTGTTGAAAATAATTTTGAAAACCCCGAGAGTCTTAGTATCGAGTCACCCGCTCCACCAACACTCTGTTGTCGACAAAACAAACAAATACCATCAGCAACGAAAGAAAACCAGAAATCGCAAATGGAATAATCTCGTACATCCCAAGAGACAGTCAGCTAGTCTAATAGTATACTGTATGCAATAGACAACCAAGTCTTCAAAGCCACTCGCTCTGTGGTGAGCAGAAATGGCGAGAAATCGTGCACTCTCGCCATGTATAGTAGAATTTAAAACTCTGAAGCATAGAAAGCAAATTAATGCAGAAACACATAAGTCAAGAAAGAAATTCCGCATAAACGGGCCAACAGTTTTGCAGGCCTGATTTGTAAGACATGAGGGGACAGCAAAGAACACACCTATAGAGGATATTGTACATGAAGACAAATCAAAAGCTTAAGTCCAGGAATTAAAGGTTGTTGCTCATCGAGCACGATCGGTATCATGTCTGCTACATGCTTCCCCAGCAAAAAAAAGAAAGTCACTGTCCGTCAAGAGCCCCTAATAATAGTCTTCTCCCACAGTGCCTTAAGATTCCCAGGAGAGGCTTGCTCTGCGAAGTCCACATCAGTTAGCCAGGGGAATGAAAGGTGCACTCTAGAAGTCTTGATCTGCCGCATCTAACTTTAGTCCCATAACCATTCAGGCCGATATATGCATGAACTGATGATTGAAGCATTCTCCTAGTATCCAGCTTGCATTTGCTCACCAGCACGAGAAGACGCCTGCACAGAAAGAAAAAGGTTTAATACTATGCAATGTGCCACACAAAAGATTACAAATGGGAAGTTCAAACCGACCAGCAACACAACGATAGAAAGAAATAGGAAGCACAATGTAAGACACGAACTACTAACTTCGAAGAAGAAATCTCGTTGGATGCAATAACACAAAATGTCTAAAACCGTTGCCTAAACCAAAATAGAATCGGTTGTTCAAGAGTGTATCTAATCAAGTTAACCAATGCAACAAGCAAGTCCATCGCATCGACTCACAATACCACCAACCTGGTCATGGGGAGACGACTGAATTTTCGAGTTTCTAAAACATCGACCTAGGCCTATGTTCAATGCATTGAATTGATTTCCAATACCGATTAACCAATTCCAATATTTCTGCAATTGACAATTGCATCGAACTAAGGAAGACTCTGCATCCCTCAACCAACAGCAATAAAGAGGTACGAGTAATAAAGAGACACATTACAACAGACGAAAAGCAACCACAGTACAACAGAAGAAAAAGAAAGTTCAAGAAACCTATTACGAGATCGAATTCAAAGCAGAATGACACCTTCGGGAAAATTCTCTAGTTAGCGGGTATTCACTAATTACTCCATCTGCGAAAAAAAATCCAATAAAACTCACAACATCAACTTACAATATTCAACAAATACACGCTTCAACTAAGTCAATCTCCAAATCCCTCTCAACATCTCCTTCTCCAAAACACTGCTAATGTAGAAAAATCTCACCATCAGTGAGATAAATAAATCCATCATCGAAAAACCTCCCATTACAGCACTCTCACAACTGCCCTAATACGAACGCTCCCATTCTGAACCAACGCCTCCCGACGCCAATGATCTCCCGTATCCCTTTCCAATCAGAGGCTGCAACGTCAGCAATCTAGTAAAAACTTGCTCTCACACCTATCCAGGACCATTGGTAAGTCTAAACTCTAATGGCTTCTGGGCGATCCTAACTGGCTCATCGGTACGAAAGAGCAAAAGTTTTCTCTCATTTCTAAATGGCTGGACCGTTCCAAAAACTCGTTAGTCATGCGCAATCATCCGACCTAAGTACATGATGATGCAGCTGATAAGCATTCTAAAGCTCTAAGGCTAATCCTTCATACGCAAGCTAAGATTTGAAAACACCAGCAAACCTTTGTTTGAACCGAATTTTTTGCAAAGAGCTCTTCAAGAAAGTAAACTACAGACTCTGGGAGAGTGCACCAGTCGAAATCTGACCGCAAAAACGCTACAATGTGCACTGTGTCGAAATCTTGTGGCGCTCAACTCAACAGAAAGTTCAAAAATTCCACTCCAACAACCGCTCAAAAAATTATTTCAAGAACCAAGATGCAGTTTTAATTTCAAAAAACTCACCGAGAGCAACTTCAAGATCTTTCCAGCGGCACCATTCCCCTCCCTAATACTTCGTCCTACTCCACCAAATCATCACCTCTCGACTCTCACATTGCACAACGAAAATCCGGAGCCCTAAACCTGCATCCGTTCACAGAAGATCGTCTTCCACGCACTAAAATTGACAGAACTTGTCCGTGAAAAAGAGAGAAGTTAGGGTTTGCAATGATGGTCCATGCAAAGAGACGATGGGCAACTGACGGGGAATTGAGACCGGGTAACCCTGACGGCAGTGACGAATGCATCGACGAGCCTCCGGGGCATTGAAGAGCGGATCATGGATTCGAGCGGATTAATAAATTAGTATTCAAGGAAACCGACTGAGGTATCAATTCAGTTCGGGAAAAGAGCAGCGAAGGCGGACGGCAGAGAGTCGCGACGAAGGGAAGGGGAGATGTACACTACAGTACAGTGGTAACTTAGTAACTACCATCAGTAAAGTGTCGCGGAAATGGGCGGGGCCCCAAGGAATGAATGCAGGGCGGGGGCAAACAAAAACCAGATGCCATCCGTCGTCCACTGCCTGACAGCCTGAGCCCTCCATCAGTTCTGTTGCACTACTGTACTGCTCAGTGATTTTTTTGGTTGTCGATTTAACCCTTAACCCTAAAAGGTCCAAAGAGCCCTTTCCGACCAGTATAATACACCAATACTCCATTGTATTTGGCATAGTTCCACACCTCCTATGGGTTTAAAATCAAAAGTGAAGTTAAAATTCACGTCAACATGATTTTAATGAGCTACTGGGGTCTCAATTTGGAACTTTCTATTTACAACAAATGTGAAATATACGCCAACGTACATACTATCCCCATCAGCCCTTTAAGGGTTAAAGGGCTGATGGGGATAGTAGATACGTTGGCGTGTATTTGTTATTTGTTGTAAATAGAAAGTTCCAAATTGAAACCCCAATAGCTCATTAAAATCATGTTGATGAGAATTTTAACTTCACTTTTGATCTTAAACCCATAAGAGGTGTGGAAACTATGCCAAATACAATGAAAGATTGGTGTATAATATTGGTCAGAAAGGGCCCTTTGGACCTTTAAGGGCTAACCCTCATAACATTCAGTAGCCTTGAGGTGAATGTGCAGAATATTCGACATCATCATCTATGCAAAATCAGTAGCTAGCTTGTTTTACAGGAAGGCGAGGTAATAGCAACCGGGAGGAGAAGGTCAATATGATCTCAAAGTTCCAAACACATGATAAAAAATAAAAATAAAGATATTGTAGTGACTTAATGCCATCATTGGAGCAACACGCCAGCCAACGTTGGATGACAACTTTTTTTTTTTAAATATTGTATTATTATTTTATTTTTTATTTTTTATTTTTTATTTTTTTTGGAAAGTTGGTTGGCACTACATGTGGGCGCCATGCTACGTGCCAACAGGCGTTGGTAGTGTTTTTATTTCGATTTTTTTGGTGGATTTTTTGTTTCGCCCTTTTTTTTCATTTATTTTCCAGTGACCTCTAGCGACCGGCTTTGTTTATTCCTTTTCTGAATGAACTTCTATACCGTTGGATGGATGTAAAAGCAGTGCACTTGAAGGCTGCTGAATGTTATGCTTAAACGTCAAGAGAGTCCTAGATGGGCAGTCCAAAGGAATTTAAAAATAAAAATAAAAAAGAGAGTTACCCCCAACAGTCACCCCTTGAGTAACGTGAACAACCAATGAGAATTCCCCAAATCCTCTATAAACAGTGAATGGAGTGAACAATGTCACTCCAAAAACAAATTTAAAAAATTCAATGAGATTCCGGCTTTGTAGGGAGTCTGCAATTTTGGATTTTAAATTTTAAAAATAAAAAAACATTGTTGAACCTCGCTAGCATACGCTGCCCGCTTTGGTATGCATCAAGGTCTTAACCCCTAACCGCTCAACCATGTACGGATTTGAAGTCCGTTTTCTCATCCATCATGCACTTTTTGCAGTGTGGATATTTTACTAAAACTTTTATGGGAAGTTAGCTTCATGCATGTGTGATCCGATTAGAAAGGGGATGGTTTGTGAAATTTTAATGCCTCATTTCATGTTGTAGTGTTCCACCCAAAATTTCGAAGATTTTAGTCTAAAAGTGCTCTTGAAAAAGTCAACTACTAAAATTAAGCAACCAAAAAATCTCCAAAAATCACTACACTTAGTGTATTACATTTCAACCCATCACAACAAATTTCATTATTAGATTGTCAATATCTTATTTGTAATCATATTACAAAAGAATGTTAAATTTTAAGTTTAAAATTTAATACACAAATATTGGTGATAGCAATCGCAAATCTAATCGTATGGATAAAATCTAAAATGCATAATGTACAACTTTTATTCATTCATCAACTTGAAAATATCCCTCTTAGTTGCATTTTATAATGCATCTTTGGAAAACTGCCAAATTTGAAAAGGATGAGAACGTTTAGGGGTTAAGCTGCCCGACTCCCTCCTCTCCCTCTCCACCAATTCTCTTTCCAATTTTCGTGAAATGTACAATTTACTAAAACATGCATAATTGCTAAATTTAGCCTTGTTTTTTCATCGCCTTTCCAAAGCACCAATCCATTTCAATTTTGGTTGAGAAAACCCACTTTTTCTTCATTATTCTCTCAAAACAAGCTCGTGGGACTTTTTTGACATTTAAGGGTTAAGCCAAATTGCTCCATAAAATTTGGACTGAGTGGCTACATGACCCTTTGAGGTCCAAACTTTAAACTGATTCAAAGATGTGTTATAAAATGTTTGATGAATCACAAAAATGGAGTTTTATACAATGAAAAGTTGTAAATTTCAATGTGTAAATCACATATGTATGGATGGATTTATCATATTTTTTATTAATATTTTTTAATTAAATTTTCAAGGTTTTCTTTTGAAACTCAATTAAAAATCTCAAATTAACAGTTTTTAATTTAAAAAAAATTGTAATGAATTTGGAATAATATGCACTGTGAGATGATATAATTTCCATTATTTGATTCTATTTATTTTGGAAAATTATTTTTAAGATCTCACTTTTTGAACTAATAATGAAACTTGACATAAACCACTTTTGTTATTTAAGAGAAAAAATCATAGTATCTTATTTTGAAGATCCATACGTACAAATGGTAGTCATCTAGCACGAGAACCAAGAGAACTTTGGATGGATGGATGGATGAAAAAACATCATTGTATGTGGTGAAGGGACGCATCGGAAAATCATCCAATGTCCAAAATATGGACACTAGTGCATCAAAGGGCTAATTGATACAAAGGATTTTTGAGGGGGAAAAAAAAGAATGATAGCCAGATTTCCTACATGGAGTCAAGATGTGTAGCTTCTAAAATAACCCAGGTATTGCCTCAGTAGCACCTAGGTAGCACATGTGTATTGCCCTCATATTACCTATATAGTAATATGAAAAGTGCATCCAAGGACCTTGGATTTCTCCTCAAGCCATGGAAAGTAGCAAAAATGTTAAATTTTCTCTTGACAATAATTAATTAATTAATTAAATCACTGCTACAATTGATATATTACTAGTAGTAGTATTTTTACATTCTCTTACAGTGTCTCTAATTGTCTCCAAATAATTCTTCTCAACTGAAATATTTTGAGTCAGAGCCTTGAAGACACGAAAAATAAGGTCCAATAGTCATGACACATTAAATAAGGAGCTTCATGTCCCGGGACAAAACACTCTCCACGCCACAAATTTGTTGAGTCTGGCATGTCTCTATTCCAAGCCGAAAAATTGAGTTAAGGGAATCAATTGATTGAATATTAGCCAATGTCAATGACAGACCGCCAAAATTCAATAGATAAGACTAGAAGAGGGGCTGATGCCTGAAAGGACTAAGTTTGGCCCAACCCAAACGATGAATAGAAATTTTTAGATTCGCATGGACTCCTTGTTTTTCAGGTTATGAGCTTGTTTTTTTGTGAGACTGTTGAAGATGCTTTTAGTTCGAAGGTAATGTCAATTTGAAAACAAGTTTGAAGATTGTTTTGAAATATTTCATTGACATTGTAACAATATTGTATTAGTATAGATACCCTTTGAATCTTAGGAAATGCATAGCACATTGTATCTCTACTACAACAATATTGTATTAGTATAGATACCCTTTGAATCTTAGAAAATGCATAGCACATTGTATCTCTACTACAACAATATTGTACAAATGTTAATGAACCGCTTTGAAACAATCACTACAAGAACATCAGGCCCGAAATGACTGAAGTTTGACAGTTTTATGTCAATTATGACGGCAAAGGCCTTTTCGAAGCATGCTTTGAGGTACTCAAAGCTTTTTAATGTCTGAAATGACATACTTCTGTTGGTGTATTTTATTTTTGTCAACTGGCATGTGAATTCTCACTACACTATATTTTTCAGTACATCTTGATAGCAAATGAACTTATTTTGAAATGTTTTAAACTAAGAAAAGTTAGAACGCCAAGTCATCTTTCACCTCCCAAAAGAAATTTGTGATTTGAAGTTTTTATGCATGAGATATGGATAAAATTCAATAGGGTTGTGAAGAATGTGCATGAGTTGTTTGAGAAGAAAATGTGTTGTGATCAAACTTTCGAGGATCAATTGTGCATAGTAGACTAACTTATTTTGAGAATTGTTCAACTAAGAATACTTGCACAATCAAGTAAAATTTCACCTCCCACAAGAATTTTGTGATTTGAAGTATTTATGCTTAAGTTATGCACATTTTTGTAGAATAGTTTAACCGGTGAATAAGAGAGAAAAATGGGAGGAGTTCTACACTTCTACATATCCCATATTCATTGTCAACACTAGTGCACTGAATTTTGTAGAAAGTACAAGACTTCATCTCCTCCACCCATGATCATGAAGATAAATTCACATTCATCCATCCTTGACATACCACTTGGATATGGGCAAATTTTTCTTTAATATGATTTAAAAAGCCAATTCCTTTATTAATTATAAATTTGGATGCCGACTGTAATTAATTGACTACAATGGAAAGGTTGGCTTAAAAAAAGTAATTTACTTAAAGGCAATTTAAAAAATAGGGCTTGTATAAATTATCGGGACCCACTTGTAACTCCAGCGTGTCATCCATGTAGAAGCCACGTGGAGGCCAAGTGTCACAACCAGAGCTTCCCTCATGAGCGACCAAAATTGACAAAATTTGTACAGTACTCTGTCAAAATAGTGTCCGAATCAAGTGATCCAAAATGACAGAAAGATTGACAGAAGACTGTCTAAATTTTGTCATCCTAGACGTGGTTCTTCTTGTAATGAATGGTGGTTATGATATACTACATGTATATATTGCAAAAACATTGAAGAAACATTTTTTTATTTTGTATCAATTGCAACTCCCGTAGCTTTGTAGTAGTTTAGTCAGGAATAAATAATTAAAAGGGTGCCTAAATTTATGGGAAATTATTGACCTAGTTTGCCTAAAAATTAAAAATTAAAAGTAAAACGGTTTATTTATTTATTTAAATGTTACTACCAGATTGTAATATATTATTTTTTGTGTTGCCTAACTATATTTTGCACTTTAATTAATTATTAGACAGAAAACTACCCAAGCTGCTATGAAGCTATGGTATAATGCATTATCTTAAACACATTTGAATATAAGAAGTTTAAATCATATAAAGAGATGGAAATTATAGCTTTGATTTTGAAATTGACCTCACTCAAGTCAACCACATTTGAAAGATTCAATTACTTTATGTAAAATTTATTGTCGTTTAGCTTTTTTTTTAAATAATTATTTGAACATTGATTTTCTATAGGTGCAGTAAACACGCAATTCGCTATTTCATAAGCATATTTGGCTTTAAAAAATTGGCTATTTTTTTTTCTAAAAAACATTGACTTTTTTTTTTCTACAATCACTTACATTGTAAACAAACAATTTATTTTTTTATTTTTTATCCTAATTTGTATCTTTTCTTTTATCTTGTTTTCTTTCTTGTCTTTCTTCTTGTCTTCCTTCTTGTCTTTTTTTTTTCTTCTATTTTTTCTTCAGCTGTGGTTGCTGAATCCTAAATGGCGGCCGCAATGCAATTTTTAATTTTTTTTTAAATTAATTTTTTATATACTTTACTTGGCTGTTGGGTGCTGCTGAATCCTAAACGGCGTCCACCATTTTTTAATTTTTAATTTTTTTATACTTTGTTTGGCCATTGGATGCTACTGAACCCTAAACGATAACCGCTAAAGAAAAAAAATCTATTTTTGGCCGTTGAATGCGCACCCAAAAACCCTCTCCCACTCCTTCCCCTCTCTCCTCTCCCTCTCCATCTCCCTCTCTTCTCCTCATATATATAGGGGAGAGGAGAGACGGAGCAAATTGCGTGTTAGTATTGCAATTTTATGTTAGTAGAATATAGCTCAAGTAAGTATAGTATATTGTTTGCATGTAGTATTATAAGAGTACAAAATTCATCCTCAATTGCTCAGCCACTTTGTTAGTATTGATACAGTACTAGTATACTACAATACTATTGAAAAATAGGGGGTTGATATTTTGTTGGAGGTTATGTTATTTTTTAATTTTTTAATTTTTAATTTTTAATCTCTTCCGAAATAAGCCTATAAATAGGGCATCCTTCACAAACCTTGAAAT
This sequence comes from Pohlia nutans, assembly GCA_022496805.1. Classification (NCBI taxonomy): domain Eukaryota; kingdom Viridiplantae; phylum Streptophyta; class Bryopsida; order Bryales; family Mniaceae; genus Pohlia; species Pohlia nutans. Next base: position 5,042,735 of record CM040088.1, on the reverse strand, counting down.
AGGTGTCCAACTATAAAAGCCGTATATAGGGGTGGCTTCAATCCACACCCTATAGTTGCTCATTCCCCTGCTCATTTCAAAACTTGCATACTCAATTATGTAAGGAAAGAGATTTTCACCCTCAATATCGTGAGTATTTCTTTATTAGATGAAACAAACAACTATTCTATCTTGGGTGTTTTAATGCTAGGGTGTACCAAAATATGTAGTTACAACTTGGGATTTTTGGTTTCTTTGGCTTTCAAAATATTTTAGAATCTATTTAATTGTTATTTTTTACATAATGTGCTTCATAAATCTATAAAACAATGTCAAAACTTTTGATATATTGGTAAATTATTTCAAGATCCTAATAATAGTAATTACTTCCAATGTGTGATGTTGCTTGAATGTTACAAGAAAAAAAAGTGTATAATACATATATAAAAGATTTCAAAAATAGTATAAAATAGTATTAAACAATATTAAAATAGTATGAGTTTTCAAAGATTTTGAAAAGATTCTATGTTTGATATATTTAAATATTTTCCATAATTATTTTATATAAATAATGATGCAGTAGTGGCCCAAAAATGTCAAATGTTTTACAACATTACTCCTTTCTTTTTACCAATCCATACACCCAATTGTGAAAACCCCGTGAAAACACCCTCTTGTAGTACGCCTCAAGAAGATTTCAAAAACCCTAGGTCATCTTTTAACTCTAAGCAATTTCTACGCTACGAACATTTGAAGATCTAACATTCTTTATTGGGGTTTATCATTTTTTGGTACATGTGGATACAATTTGAAACCTCAAGTCTTGAATTTGGTATCAATTCAAAGCTCTCACGATTATCTTTGAAATGAGACCACACCCAACTTCTAATTTTCAACTTGTACACACAATGAGTGATTTTCAAAACTCGTGTAAAATGTGGTAGTGTGGTGATAGGAGGTTGGACTTGAAGTTTGCATGCAACAAAGGATTGCCACCTCAATCCCATGCTTACAAGTTGGGGACTATTGATGGAGCAAGTTACAAATCTACAACCATGAAATAGAGGGCAATGTTTAAAGTAGGGCACCTAAATCACAAGTTACCCATAAGCGCCTTCTTTACTTGGTGTATATCATTTTAATTAATATTTACCTATGTTGAAGAATCGATTCAAGAACATTTACTAAAAAAGTCTAACCCTTTCTAGCTTTTTGCATAGAGTAATCAAATAGCATTTTTTTGCATTGAAATCCTTTTTCATATGCCAATAAGAAAATATAAAAAATTGATGAACTTGTATAACAATAAAAAAAAAATTAATCCCAAAAAGTAACAGTTTTTGATGTCCAAACTTTAATTCTTTAGTGCTCAAATTAAAAATATGAAATGCACTTCAAACCTCAACATTTAGTAATATATATTTTTTGCACCATACAATACTATAGAACAAACCCTTTTTTCCATTAGTATATTAAATGTATTTTCCTAGAAGTTTTGGAATGATTTATTTCTAAAAGTCTTATATGTATGGACATTAAATAAAATTTGAACTCTTGAGAGGTCTATGAGAGAAGTGAAAATAGATTTTTCATATATTTTGAAATAATTTCCATGTTGGTCAAGTCTCAGCCACGTACAATTACTTGAACAATTACTATCCACTTACACTCTTGCTCTTATTGTTTACTTTCTATTTTTATGCTAATCACATGGATAGAGTTATCTTTCTATAATCTTTGCATTTGAAAACAATCAAGTAATTTCAAAAAATCGAACTCACAACCCATTGGTAAGTTGATTTTTTTAAAAATAAAATCAATGAATGGATACTTTTATCGATTTAGTTCTTTAAATACTAAAGTAACCACCTTTGAAAGCACTCAATTAACTATTTAATTCACGACATTACTAGCTATTTTTGTATTTGCAAATAAGGTCATATTCCATGAGGTTTTTAATTTTTTAATCTTTTTCTTTTTCTTTTATAAAGAATTACAAAATTTGAAATAAAAACATTGATTGGAAAAGGCATTCAAACTACATTTGTTCACAAGTCAAAAAACCCATTAGAGATAACATGGACATATTACATTGTTACGTTGAATGTGTTACAAATAAATATGATAATGTGAAAATTTCATAATCTTAATTATCCATAACAAATCCAATGTGACATTTCCATATTATTTTTACACGTGGGTCAGAAATGGTGATTAATATTATTATCCCTAATATTATGTCTCATAGTTGATTTTGGTGAGTACTGAATAGTCATAGGAATAAGACTAGTAGAAAAGTGGCACTGCCGAGGAAGACGCCTAGGCATATACTGCCCAATTCCACGCATGCATAATGATTTTGCATGGGCATGTCCCTGGGGAGCGCCACCTTTTCTACTAGTGTAAGGAGTTGTATTGTCGGATCCAATTATTTACTCTTAATTAATTTTGATGGACAATCACAAAATATTCCAGTTCCTATTCCTACTACCTTAATCCAACTTCCTACATGATTTGGGAGCACAATCATATATGGAGACATATGGAGGTGCGGAATTAATCAGTGGTACGTGCAAGTATGGGCAGTCTTGGCGGCACCCACGGACCTTGTTTATTGTCTCTGCCCAAACAAGGAAGAGACTACAAAAAGCTTTGCTTTTAAGGAGTTATATGGCTGAACAATATAAACAAGCCATAAAAGTAAATTTAGGGTAAATACTAAAGTAGAGACTACTCGACTAGCCACTTGAACATTCTCAAAACTTCATGATTACAAAGTAGTCGTTCATTACAAGCAAGTACAACTCATTATTCATAGTCTAATTAACCCTTAACCCCTAAACGGACCAAGGTGTCCCTAGAATTGAGGATTTGAGAAAAATCATCATAAAGTACTAGTTAGAAGAATATTTTGGTATTGATACAAATGAAAGATTTAGATTTTGAATTTCAGATTCCATCTATACATTTCAATTTACCAATATTATCACCAATATTTAATTATAAAATTTGAAAGTTAAAATTGAAAATTCCTTCTAAATTAGACTACAAACAAAATTTTAATATTTTTTAGGTAAATTTTGTTGGAATGGATTTGAAATGAGATTCTCTTATCTTGGTGATTCTTTGAAATTTTTGTGTTCCTCAAATCTATAACTTGATTTTTGCAAGGCTACTTTTGAACTACAGTCAATTTTGGCTTGGTCAACAACTCGACGTACTTCTACATTCAATGTATTTAAGAAAAAATATGTAATCGAGTATCACCAAATCCAACCATTGGATAGGACAACAACTTAGTGAAGTATTTCCAAAAAATTGAATGACTTTCATCCAAGCATTGATGAGAACGTAGGTTGAGTTTTAATTTGTTAATTATCTTGGATGCTGTTAGGTTTAGGGATTAAAGGACATGAATTTCTTGATTCCCACTTCCAAAATATCTTTAAACTCCATTTTCAGCATGATTCTCTTTTTAATTTACTTTGGATCTATTCTAAAAATATATAGATCCCTCAAATATACTTGGTTTGGCATTTAAAAAAACGTCATTTACTTCAATGGAGTAGAAGTTTTAAGCGAGATTCTCCAAAATACCAAAAAGTCCGTGGGACTTGGTATGTCCTTTAACCCCTAAACGCCCTAGGAGGGTCCCCCACCCAAAAATGCCTCATTTTGAACATTTTCGTTGATGATCTCTTAATGCTTTTCAAAACCTTTTTTTCACATTCCAAGTGTAGGATCTTGTAGCCTTATAAACCATTCCTCACAATTTCAAAACATTTGACCGTACGGATGTCAAGATAATAGCTAATGAAGTTGAGATTTTGAAATTTCAGGCTATGAAAAACCTGGGCAACCTTGCTTTGATGGGCTCTCAAATCCAAAAAAAGAGTTGAAATGATGTGCCATTTTTTACCATCCTCAAGATGCATGACTCAATTTGACAAGATGTTCAATTCATTAACATTTTTTCAAAGACCTTGTAATAGGTGGGGGTATAAAGAAGAGCAAGAGATTTTGGCTAAGTTAGGTTATCCCTTCAACTCTCCTCCAATTGGAAGAGCCCATAACTCATGGCATGCAACCCATGTTAAGTGGAGTTTTGATTGGATGAACATAATTCCAATTGCATTGGAAAAAAAACTCGTTTACTTATGACATCATATTTTTGTTTTGGAAATAAGTTATTTTTTTGGGACTGCACAGCCCGAGAAAATGGGTAGCAACCAAAAAATGGTCACTTCAGAGCTTAGAGGTTAACCCCTAAATGACCGAGGGAGTAAGGGAAAAACCTAAATGTATTATAAATGTCACTTTTGCAACTTTGATGAAGTTTACTCCAAAAGAGAAAATAAAAAGCTTGATGTATAGTAATTATCCGCATGGTCAAATTTTCAAAAAATATTTTAAATACTCATTTAGTGAATTTAGAAGCATTTACCATTGAATACTCACCAAAATTACAAATTTTATTTTAAAATGTTGAAATTTGGTATGATTGGTTAAAACTAGACATTCTATTCTAAATTTTTTTAAAGTATTTTTTTCAAATAAGTGAATATCATGAGTTTCCCTAGATAGTGAATTTTATAACACTAGGACAATATTGAGGTCCTTGTCTTTGAAAAGTTATCCTCAATGGAGTTTAACACACTAACATCTAGATCCACCATCGATTTCAAAGATGCGTTATAAAATGTTGATGAATCACAAAAATAGAATTGATATATAAAGAAAAGTTGTAAATCTCAATGTGTAGATCACATCTATATGGTTGGATTTATCATATTTTTTTAAATAATTTTAAAATAATTTTGCAACGTTTTCTTTTGAAGTTCACTTTAAAATCCCAAATTAATTTTTTTCCACAAAATAATTATAATGAATTAAGAACAATATGCACTATGAGATGGTACAATTTTCATTATTTGATTCTACTTATTTTGGAAAATCATTGTTAAGGCTTTTTGAACTAAGAATGAAACTTGACATATTCCACTCTTTTTTTTTTTCTTGGTAAAAAATCACAATATCTTATTTTGAATATCCATACCGTATAAATGGTAGTCAACTAAAACAAGAACCAAGGAAATTTGGATGAATGAAAAACTATACATGATGTAGTCAAGAAATGGCTTACAATTTGTTCGTCGTTTATTATATGGATGCAAGTGCGTCAAAGGGTTAACTCAAATTGACATGATTCAAATTGGGTTGGAAAGTAGATTTGATTTCCTACTTGAAATTTTATTTTTATTTTTTATAGAAATATTTTGTCATCCTAAGCAGCTCGTAAAAAAAAGGGGTGCAACCATAAAATGGTCGTTCGGTCACTTAGGGGTTAAGGGTTAATTTGCAATAAACAAGCATAGTGACACTCATAGTCTATGTAATTCAAGGGCGGTTTACACTCATGACCAAGAGCCATGATTAAGGAAAATGGAAAAAAAAAAATCATAGTCACACTATATAGTCACGATCCATAACCAAGAGAAATGAAAATGAAATTCTTAAAACTCCTGATCACTTACCATAGTGTAAACCGAATTTAGATTGGGAGGAATGACCATGCACCAAAAAGAGGGTGGGCTGATTTTAAAAATATTAATATTATAATTGAATAAAAAAAACTTTCATGGGGATCATTTCAAAAACTTCCCTACTAGATTAATTAAACCACTGCAAGATCAAATATGTAAAAAGAATTTGAAATCCGACTTATAACTTGCCAAATATAGGCCCCCGAAATTTTAAAATTGCTTTGTTTCAGATTTTTTTGGACGCTTGTATCTCCCAAACTACGGTTCCAAATGCAAAATTTCAATGGATTTGAGTTTAGAATAGCCGTGTTATGGTATCTAGAAGTTTTCAGATCATTCTGATACTTTTGATTTTTCTCCTTTTTTAGTCTCCACGGTCCGAGTTTTGCGGGCGTAAAAACCTCTTTTGATCTACCCATGAAAAATGAATTTGGACCATGGAGACTAAATTTGGTGTGGTGAAGGGACGCGTCAAAATTTATCCAGGGTTTAGAATATTAATGATGGCGCGTCAAAGGGTTAACTTAATACAAGGGCCAATTCATCAATGAAATTATTTACAAAATTTATGATACTTTAGATAGTAATAGCTAACAACATTTCAAAATATATTTTCAAAAAAGGTAAATAACTTCTCTGAGAAAAATAAAAGATATTAGCATTTAAGTATAAGTTTTCAATCACGAGCGAGGGAAAGAAAATAGGGATTTTTTTTTGAAACCTCATAATTTTACAATCTATTCCTAAGATGATTCTCAAAACTACATAATTGTATGCCATAATGGTCCTCTTCAAGATTCATTGATTGGTTCATCAAAATAAATCTTCAAAATTTCTCATCTCACCTATTTCTAAGTATCTCATTCTAGCTAATCCTAAGTGCTTAGCAACACCGAGGACCTGTAGGGGTTAGATACAATCTATTCAAACTATGTTGTAAATGAATTCTATGAAAAGATGGTGATTAACAACCTCTACTATAGGATCAAATTTGACCGACAACATATGACAAGAAGTAAATTTCCACGTCAAATTTTGAGAGGTCCACATCAATGTAAACCAATCACAAGATAACATGTGACAACACCACAACACATTTATTTTATGAGCCATGCCCTTAACCCTTAACCCCTAAAGGACCATGCTCATTCTTAAAATTTTATCACTTTCTCGTGATGCTTTCAGAAAGGCAATTGTATCTCTTGATTGGTATTCATGTAGAAAACTTCACCATTGAAGTTCAAAAAGGACTTAGTCATGAGACTGTACATCAATTTTCAGAACAATCTACCGTATATATTACATGATTATAAGGTTTGATTATAAGTTGATTTCTGAAAATTTTGAATAAAACCAATAGGTCATTCATTGCAAACTTTCTCATAAATTTAAAAACCATGATTAGCGTTTGAAAGTTTAGGAGCATACAAAGATGTACTATATCTAGGTGCCCACAAAAAATGGTGTTCTAAAACTAAATACAACAACAATGATTGATTCTCAAAGATTTATGTTTGGGTGAATTGACTTGTTGGTGACTCGTTGGTGACTCGTTGAGCCGGTGTTTGTGATCGTTATTAATTTTTACATTGCAAAAATGTTTTAAAAAATTCAAATATATATTTGGAATATTCCAAAATATTCCAAAATATTCCAAAATATTCCAAAATAATATAAAATATGTTGAAAAGATTCCAATTATTTTGAAAAGATTCCATTTAAAATATATTTAAATATTTTCCGTAATTATTTTATAGTGTTAATGATGCAGTAATGGCAAATATTTTACATATTGGACACTTCTTTTTTTAACGAATGTGACGTCTAAGTGTGAAAACGCCCTTCAAGTCATCAACCGCCCTAACTACTATGTCCCAAGTTCACCTACGTTGACGTTTTAATTTTTTCCCGATGAATCAATCAACGTTATTGCAAATCTTGAAGGATTTTTGTGTTCTTGAAACGAACATTTTCAATTCTCCAGTTAACATTGAGTCAAAATTATGAAATCCAAACAAGTTATTAAAGTAATGAAATTATTCTTGGACACAATGTGTCCACCTGGTCCTTTAGGGGTCAAAAGGCCCTTGGGATCCCTCTCTACAACCCAAATTTAGCCTTATAATTGTTCAATTGTGGTTTAATACATGAATTGTGATATATTGTTATATACATATTATCATGATTATCAATTTTACTTTGCCATTATTATTTTGATGAAATACCACCGAATACAAAATATATTATACGGTCGCAAAGGACTTTTGGGTTATTCAAGGGTTAAATAGAAGCAGTTCAAACTATGTTGTAAATGAATCCCATGGAAGGATGGTACCGTACGTGGAAGGCAGGGTCGGCAGAAAATAATTCCCCAAAAAAATGCCGAATAAATAAATAAATTTATTAAGTATTTTGTCGAAAATAAAGTCAACAAAAATAAAGTCAACAAAGAGCCGAAAAAAAATAGAATAAAAACATAACACTCAACGAAAATCGTAGACAAAAATAAAACAAAACATTTAGCCGTTGGATTTTTTTAATATTAGCTATTAATAGCCGATTTCTTAATAATTACTTTTGAAAGTGCCGACCTCCACTGTTTCAACTTTTATTAATTATTCGACATGAAAGTGCCGACCCTGCCTTCCACGTAGGGTAATTGACAACCTCTACTACCGGTACAGGGTCAGATTCGACAGCCTGTATTAAGAGAAATCCACGTCAGATTTTGACAGGTCCACGTCACTGTAAACCAATCACAACATAACACGTGACAGCACCACAGCACATCCATCTCATGAGCCATGAATGCCATGATGACACCAACACATGGGGAAGCAGAAAGATCTTTGTGTTCACAGATGTTCGCAGATGGATGGCTTCCTTAGGGTTCCATCGTTCCAATTCAAAATTCTCTCCCTCTCTCAGAATTCTTTTTGCATTTGTGCAAGTCATTCTTGCGTCCGATTCAATTCCATTCAATTCAAATTCCATCTTTACGGCTTCCGGGAGTCACAAAAGTGCTGCTGCATCATCTTCTTCATTTCTCAGGTTAGTTTCTTCGAATTCCTCTTGTGCCATTTCCATTTGTTTTCCCGGTCTATATCGGTGTGTTTATTTATTTATGCCAGTTCGTCAGAAACGCTTTCCCAGGACTTGTAACAATCCGATGGCGGATCGGATGTACGGGCGAGGGTTTCAATGCTTTTCTCTACAGTTTGGAATTGGATCTGTTTCGTTCTGTAATAATTTGAACATTTTTTTTAACGTTTTTTAATCTTTGTATGTGTACTTAACAGGGACTTTAAAAACAGAATCGAGAAAAATTTGAAAATGGAATGAAACGGAAGATTCTGTTTTCTGGTGACTCTGGAATCGAGGCGATACAGCGCAGTGATCTCAAGGTACGGCGTTTTTGGTTGTTTTCTGTTGCAGGTTGTTGTAGTCAATGTATTTCATAACAAGATCGGGAACAAGATCTGTTTGGCCTGGATGTTTAGTGCTGGTAATTTGAGCACACGGTTGAGAAGCACTGAATCTGTGCTTGTTAGGATTGCGAGTAAATGTGAGACTATCAGTTCAGTTTTTCTCGAAAAGGAAATTTTAAATTTAATTTGACCATGTACTTGTGAAATGTATATTTTTGGATCGTTAGAGTACACTGTTTTGGACTCCATTTTCTGATTTGGTTATGTTCGCAGTTCGGCGACAGCGTTATGGAGGGCATGTTAACGGCCACGGAAAAGAACAAACTCGACATGGACAGCAACCAACCTCAACAACCATTAGAGAGCGGGGAGCATGATAAATTTCATAGCTACGAATTCGACAGCAATGAAGAGCTTGATAACGAGCAATCGGAAGTTGTGCTGGGAGACTTGCCTGAAGTCTGCCTCGCCACGATCCTCGCCTGCTTGCCTCCACGAGAGGTTGCGAAATTGGCGTGCGTATGCCGTTCGTTCCGTGATGCTTCTAATTTTGATTCTGTTTGGGAAAGTATGCTGCCTCCTAGGTACAAAGACATCCTCGCACTTGACCTGGATGTTGTCCTTGCACAAATTCCAAGCAAGAGAGAAATCTTCAATCACCTCTGCAAGCCGATGTTTCTTGCGAACAACACACAGGTACGTGTTATATACCTGGTCCTCTGTTAACTCTTAAAGTTTCTTTACTTGTGTCACAAATTAGATGTGGTATAGTATGTGATCATGTGGATAATTTTTTGAAGTTGAAGTTGAACTGAAAGAGAAGTTGTAAAATATAATTTACCATTTACGTAGTCAAATATCAAAACATTGTTTAAGATTTAATATCAAATTTTGAATGTAAAACTTCACCAAAATCACAACATTTTGTTATTAAGAGTTGACATTCACGAAGGTCTGATCTTCCAATTGATTTACATTTTTTGTGATTGGTTTTTTCAAGTTTAAACCTAACTTCGTTGAAAAAAATAGATAGGAAAAAGTTGTATTTGAGCAAGAGATGTTTGTTTGAATGGCGGCCAAATTTCCACCTTGGCTGAAATTTCCAAATGATCAAATTTTGGTTGCCCAGAGCTTTAGGGGTTAATCAATTTCAAGGCCCTTCAGTTTTTTATTGCTGCATCCATCCATATCACTTTATTGTTGGCATGAAATTTAACTCCATGCCACGTTTAATACGTGAGTAGGGGTTGTGGATTGATCGCAACACTGGAGGGTTATGCTTGAGTATTGGAGCGAGGGGGCTCCATATCACTTGGGGTGACGATTATCGTTATTGAAATTGGGTTCCTGATCAGAATTCTCTGTAAGTACTTCTTTCAAAAACCGTCACAGTAAGTGTAAGTATGTATGTATATATACTAGTGGGACCCGTGTAGTTGAGCACGTTGATGTTGGTATAATGGATATAATCTATTATACATTTGAGCATGGGTTGTCTGACTCGACCAGTTCCATTATATATACTTTTATTTATGAGAAAGTATGCAACTTCCTTTATGTTACAGTCAAATCTGGAAAAAACTCGACCAAAGTGTCTCTTTGTTTACTTATTTACTCAAAATTTTAAGAACGAATTTGTCAAGCTTGCGCACGACGTTTGAAAAGTGCGCATTGATATTGATAATGGGATCACTGATACTGGGAAAAGAAGTGGACCGCCATCCACCCTTCTACCATGTTAGAAGCACAATAACAATAGCAGCACAATGAAAATTTATACCCTTTAATATTGAAGGTTGTATATATTGAAGATTGTATAGGTGAAATGGAATATTAAGGTAAAAGAAAATGCACATGACTTTGTGCACTTTTAACGAATTATATGTTTATGTTAAAATTACAAATTTGTTCAAGTGCACAAAGCTTGTGTCTATCAACGAACAATCTGTTGCACCTTCTTCTGGTTTGCCAAAATCTCCCTTGAGTGGCGCCTTGAATATTACATTTCTAACATGGCATTAATCACTTTGCAAAAATCACTTTACAAGAATTTACGCTTAATGCGCACTTTTCAAAAGTTATATGCACTTTTAACAAATTTGGTGTGAGAGTTGGGACTGTAGGTTGATGGTCATCACTTAGAAATGAGCTTGGGCCTGGACTTGTTTGTATTTCATCTACAATCGGCATACATAGGATGTGCTTATCATATATTACTTTGTTTGCAGGTTTCCGGAGGTTGCACGGTTGAAGAATGTGTGCTGGTTTGAAGCGAAAGGTGAGATCGAATGCTCACTTCCTCCGGGAGCTTATACATTGACATGGCGAATGTATTTGGGCGATTTGCGTGGTTGGAATTCTGAACCTGCACATTTCACCTTCTCAAAGAATGATGATGGAAATAGTGAGTGCAAGTGCTACGTAGACCCAAGACCCTATGTGTCAAGGCTGCCAGTGGAACACTTTAGTTTGCCAACAATCCGAGTTATAGAAACCGGTTGGACGGAATACGATGTCGGAGAGTTTTTCGTTGAAAAAGGAGAGGAAACTTGTTTACTGAAATTTGCCGTGTTAGCTATCCATTCGGGAGATTGGAAATCTGGTCTATTCTTGGACGGCGTTGTTGTTCGGCCTACAGAAGCGGTAAGGCAGATTCGACCAATTACTTCGCCCAGGCCTGAGTCCGGCTTTCATACACCCGAATTTCAGCCGGAAGCGCCTGAATTTCAGTTTCCGGAAGTTTTACGCAGATTCTTCACTAACTTGCCAAACTTTGGCAGAAATTGGACACGCTAAAGGAACCCTTACGTGTGTAGCGTGCAGATTTGTTTAGTTTTCCTTTTCTTGACGTAATTAGCTCTGAAGCAATGGCTTTTAAACTTATATAGATTGGCTTTTAAACTTACAAAGACACTCAGGTTTAGCATTCAGTTCTAATGCCCGAACTTGTCAGTAATCTTAAAAATGAGGTGGCTCTTGACTAGGTATACATGATATAGTAACTTAATACCTTAAGGCAGTGGGGCATCACTTAAATGTAGGAGTTGAGACTACAGATGGTCATGGTCCCATCTGCTTTTCTGTTGTGACGATTTAAATTAATTCATGAGAGTGTGAAGGGAGAATGATAGTATAAATAGCACAGGAGAGTTCATTAGGGTAAAGATTTGTAGACTCTGTTACATGCCTTAGCAGATACAATTAGACCTTTTTGAACTTAACACGAAAAAGAGGATGGTGTTTTGTGTACCTTGCAGAGACCAACTTAATTTTTTTGAATTTACAGCCTAGAGATACTGATCCATGACCTAATGATAACATTGAAAGAAAGCTCATTGAATTTACCCTACTTATCTGGTACCGCGGCCATGTTGCAAAACAAACATGGCATTTGTTCACATAAAATCGAGAGCAAGATGTTCATGGACACAACCACAAATTACATTAGAACACATTGTTGAGGTGGAGCTGGAGCCACTGGAGAGCCTTGGGGATGTCCTGGGCATTCTTCCATATTTGTTTTCTTCCTCCTTTTCCAATGTCGTCTGTGATGATGATGCCTTACTACTGTCCTATGATGAACAATCCTTTTATGCCTTCTTCTGATGTGCTTTCTCAATCGAGCAGGTGGTGAATTTAACTGCAGCCACCACTCTGATTTTCCAATTAATTATGACCAGGTCTTCTTATTCATTGCAATCTTCACAAACTTAGGAATGAGAGGAAAATGGGAATACAGCAAACGTGTCTTCAGTACAATAGTCTCCCTTAACCCCTAAACGTCCTCACCCTTCTCCAAATTCGGCAGTTTTGCAAGGATGCATCATAAAATGCAACGTAGAGGGATATTCTGAACTTGATGTATGAATAAAAGTTGTACGTTATCAATTTTAGATTCTATCCATACGGTTAGATCTGCGATTGCTATCACCAATATTTTTGTATAAAATTTGAAACTTAAAATTCTTTTGTAATTTGATTACAAATAAGAGATTGACAATTTGTACATGAAGTTTGTTGTGATTGGTTGAAATGTAATCCTCTAAGCGTAGTGAATTTTGGAGATTTTTTGTGAGTTGACTTTTTTAAGAGCACTTTTACATTGAAATCTTTGAAATTTTGGTTGAATCACTACACCATGAAATGAGGCATAAAATTTTCACAAATCATCCTCTTTCTAATCGGATCACACATGCATGAAAGCTAACTTCCCATAAAATATATAGTAAAAAATCCACACTACAAAAAGTCAATGATAGATGTGAAAACTGTGATTGATTCTGTACATCGTCCACGTTTTAGACGGTTGGACGTTTAGGGTTTTTAAATGACAAATTCAATCCATCATAATTTAGATGGGACCAATTCTACATGACCAAAATTTGTGAAGAATATTGCATGTGTTGGTTGCGGCTAGTTGAACAAATTTGAACAAGCGGCTAGTTGCATAGTCTCTGCTTTAATATTTATCCCAGATTTACTTTTATAGCTTGTTTTTACTGTTCAATCATGTAACTCCTAAAAACAAAGCGTTTTTGTAGTCCCTCCCCTTGTGGGGTAGAGACAACAAAAAGAAGTCCACATAGGACATACTGAAAAAAAACACATGTTTTTTTGTCGTTGAGGAGTTAAACCCAGGGTGCGGCGGTAGTCACCAAAGATGACATGACACAAGAGAGCTCCCTATAGACCTGTGCTAGAGAGGAAAGAAGAGAGAGCTCACTCGCTATGAATAAAAAAAAAATGATGTCATCTTAGGGTTCCACCTTTTATATGGAGACCTTGGGTTTAAAGTTAGTGAAATATTCACAGCCCAAAACACTTTCTAGTCCATGAAGGTTGAAACCATACCACTTGCTTGACTGCTTCTCGCACTTGCTTAAACACGTCATTTGGTGATGTGACTGTAGAGATCTGGCAGCATGAGGAGATGGTCAAACAAAATCTTTTATATCACACCTTTGGTAACCAACATACATGAGTTCAGAACTTGACATGTGGATAGTGTTCAATCACATGTTTACACAATAGCAAATATTTTCTATAGATTTTGGAATTTGATATTGGAGAGTGTAATAATTCCAAGTTCAAAGTATACAAATGGGGTCCCCTTTGAAATTTGACACACTTGTTTACAAATACAACAAGGGTTCCTTTTGAAAGATGACATGCATAGGCAATAAATGTGAAAATAACACATGTCAAGGGGTTTTCTAAAATTCCTTCCAATAGTACCTTAGTTTCTTTCAAGCATCCACCCAAGTGAAGTTGAGGTAATTTTATAAACCTAGGCATGTGTAGGCATATATTCCTAACATGATAATCGAGAGGAATATATGCCTACACATGCATATATTCCTCTCGATTATTTTAAGCAAGAGATAATCATAACATGAGTACAAAAACCTTTATGAGAAAATAATCTATTGGAGGCAGTTCTATTCAAGCCTTAAGGACATGGAAAGCAAGGACTATCCTTGGTACTTTTATGCAAGGTACATTTTAAGTTTAGTAAGGAATGTTATATGACAATGACGACGATTACAATGAAACCCAATACCTTCTTAACAATGGTGGAGCGGGTCTTTTCATAAAAAGAAACCACAGGCACAGATTCTTTTCTGAAAGTGACCAGACGCTTGTTGATAGTCTCTACATTGTCATCGGCTCGTCCACTTGTTTCTCCCCGTTGCATGAGGCGATGGATAAGCACTTGACTGGGTGCATGTAAATATAACACCAAGGATGGCGCTTTCATCTAACAATCATCCAACATGCAAATTACATCTCCAAGTTAGTCAACTCCTTGTTTGATAATAATTCAGAAATTGATAATAATTCAGAAATTGATCTATGGAATATATAAGATACTGTAGGTTGTACTGGACTTTGCCACTAAATAATTTTAAAAAATAAAAACAAAATTTATGAAACTCCACCCTATCGGTAATGAAATCTGAGGCCATAAATCCTACCTACTTCAAGAATGCACTTTTAACCCCTAAAGCACCAAGGATTCATGGTTTTAAAATGACGAATTCAATCAATTGTATTTTTTAATCACTAGAACAGTGAAGAACATTGTAAGTGTTGATAAAAAACAAATAAATTTGAACAAAAGAAAGTCTACATAGGACTTATAAAAACTGTTAAAAACACATGAGGTCTAATTTGGGTTTCTTGATCCTCTGGGGTTGAGAAACCCTAAAGGTTTCTTAATTTGGGTTGTTGCTTGATTTGCTTGTGATGCTTTCTTCAAGTGATGAAAAAAGTTAAAATTTATAAAACACCATGATAATCCATTGGCCAAAACTAAAATTAAAAAATCATTCTTGCACGGACAAAATCCACCACAAGCTCCCATACATTGAATTAGGAAAGATAAACTACAAATTTCTATACAGTTATTGTAGAGGAAGATATTAGCAATGTCCAATTAAATTGTGGGTTGAAATATCTCCAAAAATCAAAGATATTTTTAGACTATAAAGATTTTATGGCTACAATTTATAAAATTATTGTAATTCACATTAATTGCATAGAAGAATGTATACTCTTCTATTTACTTAGTGTGAGTTCCAAAATAAGGTGAACATTCTATCTATTAGGGTGTAAATAGTGTTGTCATCATGCCATTAAATTTTAAATAACTGGATGCAAGATGATTGTCACAAAAAAAATTGCTCAAAATAAGTGGTTCACAGTAAATCGACTCCTACACTCTTTATATTCTATTTAGTGCAGATCACTCTAAATCAATACCATTATACTATTTGAAATGATGCGTTGTGGTGTTCAGCTAGCAATTGTTGTGGTTCCTCCAAAAGTTAGATTCTTTGCAAATTCTATGATTTACATTGATTCCATCAATTTAGGGGCAACACTACACCAATTATTGCCAATATTGTGAACCACAGAATTAGTATGAGACTTTACACCAATCCTCAAGCTAATGTCAACACAGATATCTCAAATGTACATTACTGTAAGAATTCTCAAATACTCTCAATTATTATGACTCACACTATTGTTCTAATGCCACAATTACTCTGAGAACATTGAATTAAAATGACTCACACTAATGGCAATAACCGGTGTACCCATAAGTAGAGAATAGGATTGGTATATAATATTTTAAAAAATAAATGTCAAAATATTTGGAAATTCATTTTTTCAAAATTGCATATTGAAAAAAGAGAATATTAAAAAATATTTACGAATATTCCATCTACCAAACCTTATTTTTTGGGGGAAAGAAATTATTTGACATGGATGTGCCAAAGTTGCTCTCCACCTACACTATTTAAGAAGCAACACTAAATAGAATGAAAAATGTTCTTAGCATAATAGAAAGAGATGTTTTTTCATGGTATAGTGGCTTGTACTTGTTTCTGGAATTCTTTAGCTTGGTTGACTGCACGGGGGAAGCCATCAAGCAAGTAACCATTAGCGTCACCAGCTTTTTTCATGGCCATCTGCATAAGCTCCATAGTCAATTTGACTGGCACTAATTTGCCTTCCTTCATAATGGCTGCACAGTCCTTTCCTATTTGGGTCCCATTTTTCACCTCCGCTCTCAGAATATCCCCCAATGAAATGTGTTTGAACCCAAACTCGTTCACCATTAGACCACACTGTGTACCCTTCCCAGTCCCTGGTCCACCTGCATCCACCGTACCGTCCCACATAGCAGGTTTGTAAAAAAAATATAACCTAATAAATTGTTTTTTTAGTTTGATGAAATTTATTTCGGCACATGATCTCCATATGAATTGTGGCAAAGAGTTCTTTTACAATGCTCATCAAGAATTTAGGACCCCACGGATTTTAAACGATTTCCATACAATATCCGATATTTCATGGGTTCGTACATTATTCGCACGGATTCTACACAGATTTCGCGCTAATTCCGCACGGATTTTGTACTTTCTTAGATAATGAAAAAAGTGAATGTAGAAGTTGTGTAGATTCAGTGCAGAATTAACGTGAAATTTGTGCGAAAAATGCACGAATCCATGAAATATCGGACTCTGCACGAAAATTGTTAAAAATCAGTGAGGTCTTAAATTCCTAATGCTAACTAAAAGTTTTTGAAATGATCTCATTTTATCGGACAAAATCCCGTTAAAGATAAACACACATTAGAGTTATCTTCATGTCATTCAAATGTGGTATTAAACTTGTTTTAGTGCAAAGCTAAGTTTAATTCACTATGAATAAGTATTGGCAATTTTTTTTGGTTGTTCAATCACAAATCTAAATAGTGCTTGATGTTAAAGATGACTATATTTTGGGAACATAAATCCCAACTTATTATTGAGCACAATCACTCAATACCTACCAAGCACTGCACCATTGTCCTACAATTCAAAGATTAACAACGAACTTCACCGAATCACATGACACTTGTATCACTAGTAGAAAGGTGTACTTGGGCACCAAGCTACACTGCTAAAGGAACATTTAGGCACCAACCGGATGCCTAAATGGGCTACAACTTGATGCCCAAAGTTCCCCGTTTATATTAATGTGTCAACATGAGAATTTCAACTAGCGATGCATACCGAGCACCATGATGATGGGTTTTTCCTTGGCTTCAGTAGGAGAAGATTTTGAAGGGCCAGCGCCCATAGTGGTGAACCCTAAACCGCAGCTACCGCAGCTTTCTCTAGCTCTTGCTCAACCGAACCCCTTCTTCACCAAAACTTTATCCATCTGTGTAGTGATCTTCAATCAATCAGCCATGAGTTCACGCGATCCCATGATAAATTGGGTAGCATAGCATGCCATTGCTTACCTTCATCTGCTTGAAAGAGAGAAACTCATGTAGCAAGGAAGGAGAGTTCACCCGCCGGTAATTAGGTCTTGCTTAAATTCCATTCCTGCATTTCTTTCATGACATCATAGGAGAAAACTTTGCAGATTTGGTTCCTGGATTTCATTTATTTCTAAAGTAATCGATCATTTATGTGTCAAAAAGTTAAGATGTGGAACCTTAAACGAACAGACTCTTAATGTAGGCTAGTCTCAAAAAAAAACTAGAGTATCAAAAAGTCATACACTTATCAAAATTTAGAATACGTGCTAACAAGATCATTTTTATCGTGCAAAACCCAAATTAATCCTCCAAGGATTGTGCAAGAGTGACTACACGTTTGAGGTTCAAAAGCATTTAAGTTTTCTGAATGAGAGTATAATAGCAAGATCTTCCTCAGCTACTCTAATGTGTGCATGGAATGAAGAGAAGAATCATGTTGTTAAATTCAAATAGCAGGAATGAAAATGGACAACAGAAGAGGAACCTTGGAGCTCTCCATTGCAAGTTGATTAACGAGGGCTGAAACACAGCCATGGAGAAGAAACGACATGCAATGAAAAGGTAGCAGTCCAAAGGTTATATTGATCTGGGATTGAATTCTCATACACCGAAATCACCATATACTGTGGGTGGGTGAATGGTGTGGGTACATTCATCCATTTGGACAAATTCTCATCCATTTGATAACAATCCATCCAATTTGGATGAATTTTATCATAAAATTTTGAAAGTTTAATTATTAGTGAAGCCTCTCGTAAATACCGTGGGCCACAGTACACGGTGATTTCGGTGTTAGTAATGTTGTGCAGGTTTAGAATCGTATGACTTGTGCATTTTACGTGTTTGTCCTAAAATCTATGAATTTTTTTTTTACCACAACAGAGTTATTCTTTAATATAAAAAGTTTTGAACCATGTGTGTGAAACTTTATTTCACATTAGTTTTTTCTTGATTCATGTGAACACAAAATTGTTGAAAATTAGATGGATCAAATCTTGAAACCTACTACTTTAGTAATCCGATATTACCTACCCACTTACGTTTTTTTGGGTCCCAAATTAGATGAAAACAATCTTCAAATGCATCTGGCACACTAAGTACTTAGAATTAGATCAGGATCTTTGAATACTCTTCTCCCTCCGTTCCATAATAATTGACCACTTTGCCAGTTGGAGCAAAATATTATGGATCTACTACAAATTATAAAGAATATTATCTACACACCAAGTGAATATTCTTTAAGATCCCAATAAGTAAAAGATTAAAAAAAAAAATGAATACCCTAGAGACCATCCAATTGGTACTTTAATCATAACGTACCAACCACTTTGAATTAGAAGATGAGACTAGGTTTTTGAAATTTCTTTCAAGACCTCCCTCTATTCAACTAAAAAAAACCATGTTTTCACCGAAATCCATGGATTAAGCGTTATTGATCGAAACCCATATGCAAATACAAGTCCAAGCAAAGACGCCCTCAAAAGCGCCTTGTTCGTAGTACCATCCTTTTGCTGCCCTTGTTAACCATGGAGCTTCTCATACCTTTCCCCATTCTTAAATCTCTTGCAACCTGTTAACCCACCTCACTCACTCCTCCTTCGCAGCTTTGTGAGCTCCCTATAACAGACACCTTATTTTTGGACAAAATTTAACTCTGAAGCGCGCAAGGTGCCCCGTGGGGCCATGTTTGATCATTTTTCAATCAAATGCTGATTTTCACCTAGTTCCTAATTTCAAATGAAATTGGTCCCAACTCAGAATGTGTGGGAGTTGTCTTCTACTTTCTAATTCAATTTACGGTTCTTCAAAATTGTTAAAATTGCGGTTTTTATAGCACTTTAAAGCTCACATCTCTAAAATTCCAGTGTACACTGCAGAAAAAGTTTTTCAATCGAAATTCTTCTTATATAAGCTCGAAAAGCATGCAGCCTTCACCTTGTTGTTCATCACTATTATTTACATTTTTTCTAAAAAAATCATACTATTTTAGGCAATTTTGTAATGACTATGGCTATCACAAGAGAAAAACTTTGAAAAATATTATAAAATTCATTTTCATTTAAATAATTATGAAAAAATCAGTGTAAATCAATTTAAGGATATATTGTATGAGAAAAATACCAAAAAAGTATAATACATTTTAAAATGTGACAAATTAATGAGGTTTGACCGGATAAATGTAGTGTGGACGCTTAAGGGTTAAGTGGATATCCTGTTTTTTTAGTGGGACAGAGGCAGTATAAAATAAAGTATTTGTTTTATTTTTGACAATATGTACAAGATATTCAAGGTCAAAATTAACCCTTTAGTGCCCAAGTAACTAGTTAGTGGTCACTGGGTCACCAGAAAATGAAATGTTGTAAAATTTGTGAACCATCTCACTCCGGTGTTTGAAGTTCAAATGTGTAACTTTTGATTTAACTTTTCGAAATTCGTTTTTGCATCATGTGCACTCTGATGTGCGAAGTTTAGATGTGACTTTTTAAGCACCACCTTCTTGAATTTTACTTTTTTGATTTCGCACTCTCCAACTATCCAAATACGCATGTATAATACGGCACATACGTGTAAACTCGCAGAAAGAAAGTCGGGTGTGAGTGTAAAGACGCTACCCTTTGGATATTTTGTGCACTGGTTTGGACGTTCTACGGAAAGAAAAGCCAAGTGTTAGCATGTGGGAGAGAAAGAGAGAAACATAAAGAAAGTTAGAGTATTGTGTATGAAACTGTAGCATTATGGTGTAGTTGATGGTATTCAGCCGTTTCTTTGGATTCTTTTCTAGGATTATCATATAGTTTGCGAACCTTATATGCACCTTGAGCACAAACTGTAACTTGATCAAGGTGGTTTGGATTCCACGATCCATGTTGTATGGTATAAAGAATCTGCAAGAACCGTATACAGTGTCTTGCAAAAGTGAGTCAGAACCTTGGAAAGAGAACCTTGGAATGCATTTTTCTACCAACTCATTAAATGAAATCATGGTTTTCAAGATAGAGGAGATACATCATGGAGTTCATGAACTATTAATAAAGTTTACATTGACACATACATGGGATATAATTAGAGAAAATTGTCCTAATATAAACACATGCCATGACTCAGTTTTGCATGCCATTGAGAACTCATGAATCAAGACATGTGTTTTGCATGCCAAAAATGTATTGAAAACTCATGAGCCCAAATTGGCTTGGGTATATTGAACTCCAATGTTGCACTACTGATTCAGAGCTTCATACACATCTTGAGTGGATTTTAATTACACACCATGGTGTACTTAGAGGAGCTTTCTGCAAGTGCTCGTACAGATCTTGATAATTCCATTCTGGTGAAGTTGCAAGCTGGTAGGTCCACTAGGGATGTAGGAAATGAATTGCAGGTGTCTCAAAGTCATGTTGCAAGACTGAGAAGGAAGAGATTGTCTGATATTCCTACTAGTAGTAGTGGTAGACCACAAGCATTGACAAATACACAGAAGAGAGCATGCATTAGAGCTGTCACGTCAGGAGGGTTTGAAACAACAACACAGGCTACCAAGTATGTACGTGAGGAATGTCAAGTTACTGTAAGTGTTGATACGGTGAGAAGGGTCTTACGTGCAGCGGGGTTGAAATCAAAGGTGAAGCAGAAGAAACCAAAATTGAACGAGAGGCACATCAAGGATCGACTTGAATTTGCTAGGCGGCATGAGCATTGGACCATTGATGATTGGAAGCACGTCATCTTCTCTGACGAGACAAAGGTAAATCGATTTTGCTCAGATGGTCGTAGTTGGTGTTGGATTCGCGATGAACAGTCTTGTGATTTAAGACAAGTGAAACAGACTGTAAAGTTTGGTGGTGGTTCAATCATGTTGTGGGATTGTATGACATTCCAAGGCTCAGGCATGTTTTGTAGAATTGAAGGAAGAATGGATCAACATCAGTACAAAGAAATCTTACAAAGAGATTTGATGTACACCGTGATGGCATATGATCTTGATCCTTCAAAATTGATTTTTCAGCATGACAATGATCCCAAACATACAGCAAAAAGTGTTAGCCAATGGCTAAAATTACAAAAGTTTGATGTTCTTAAGTGGCCTGCACAATCTCCTGACCTAAATCCAATTGAGCATCTTTGGGCAGGGCTAAAACGTCGACTTAACCAATATGAAAGTGCTCCAAAGGGAATTTTAGAATTGTGGGAACGTATTGAAGAGTGTTGGGCTTCTATAGAATTAGAAGAGTGTAAGAAGTTGTATGAAAGTATGCCACGGCGAATCCAAGCTCTTTTAGCTGCCAAAGGCAAGTGGACAAAATATTAGATTGTTTCTTTGATTGAGGATGCAAAACTGAGTCATGAGACACAGTTTCCTTTTGATGTAATTTTCTTGTACATATTAATGTAAGAAGGATTTTCTTTTGCATCAAATTCTAGCTCACTAAAAGTACTATCATATACAAGTTGTAATTTGTGCAAATCTATCACCAATTTTCCTACATTAGTAACTGTATTCTGATTTACAAGAACTTGACTCAGTTTTGCTAGACACTGTATGTTTGCCTGGGCCGAAGAAAAAAATTCACCAATAATTATGTGTGTCCATTTGATGCGTGTGATGAACTGAATCGAAGAGGACAAGATGCTCGAAGGCTGAACCGAAGTTTCAAGAATGTAAAAAAATGGTAACCCTATGTTCAAAAGGACCGAATTCACCACCCCTAAAATTGTCTCCTCCCGGTCCACAATATACGGTTGCATCTGGGGTTATAATCTCCAAAACCAATGGTCTGATGATTCCAAAATTTACACATTGTCTTCTTTGATCTGTGCTTCTCAAAACCATACAGTTGAATTGAGCACTGAACCCTCAACAAGAAGCAGATCACAATCCAAAAAGAAAATACCCAGAAAACGGCCTGGCGAGCAAAACAGCCCTGGGCGGTAAAGGGTAAAGACATGTTTCACTATCATACCATCGCACAAGGAGATTTTGAACATACTTTCACTAAATGAAACCAAATCCTTTCAATAGGGTAAAACAACGGCCCAATTGTAGAATTTGAACCTCAATATCTTCTAATCCAGCAAATGAACCAAATATTCTCTTTCGTACTACATCTTGAGTGGATTTCATGAAACGCAGCCCCATATTGTACCTCTAAGCGGTTCAAAAATATCTCCTGTTCATGTGTCGACTTCTTGGACTTCATCCAAATCTCAACTCTCACAACAAATCGACACTCGGTGATGTTCACACAGGTGAAAAAACAGTGCTCTTAATACACTTCGGAACAACTATGGACAAAGTGGACCTATAATATTTACCTACATTCTTCACAACCAGGTCCCTCCTGCCTCTCAGCATGTCCCAAAACCATAGCCACTACCTCCGCCCATCCCAACACTGCCCATCCCGGATGCACGCACGGCGGTCGGCCCCCAGAACCCGCATCTCATCGTGCCCAAACCCATCACCCACTAAATGGAGGCAGATAGAAAAAGCTCAAAAGGACGCAAATCAACATGGACCGAATCAGCCCCAGAGTCCTTCAAACTACCAACAACCTCATCGCTGTCCCTTCTACGCTACCTGCACCTACTCTACCTGTCGTCTCCGTCTCCATCCCCATCGTCGTCTGCATTGTCCAATTCCGCATCAGACGCACCTTCCCTCTCTGCGCCCCTGTTGTTCCCCTCCGACCCCTCGTCTCTCCTGTCCCCACCCGTATCATCATCTTCGTCGCTCTCCTCCAGACGATTCCCTGTATCCTGAACGCTGTGGGGCTCTTTCTCCAATCCCACGGAGTGAACAGGAGAGTCCACTACGTCTACTCTCTCATCCTCACTCCCATCGTCCGAGTATTCTGCCAGCGTCGCCAACCCCTTCTGTAGCATCTCCTCGTATTCCCTGGCCGACTGTCTCACCACCTCCAGCTTTTCCATGTCCTTCATGTGTTCCAGATCGCTGCACTCCTTCACAAGTGCCCCTATCTCAGCTTCCGGGTACTGTATGTATGTTCGCCGACCTTTCTCGTCTGTCCCGTTCCTGTCCTCTTCCACAGGAGCCCCTCCTCTCCACGGTCTCGACTGTGGCGTCGGTGCCACTGCACTCTTGTCGTTTGCAGGTCTTCCTCTTTGACCGCTCCCTTTCGGCCTTCCCACTACGCCTCCGTAAGCCCCTCTGCCCCGTTTCGCGCCCCTTCCGGCTCCTCGTTCCGGGGCACCCAGATTCGGGACCTTGCCGTCCAATATCACAGGGTCCGTTCTCGGATCCGCCAGCCATTGTATTTCGCTTCTGTCCATTGCCTTCAGATCCACCCACTCGTGACTCTCATCCTGAGTACCGCTGTAATATGCAAGGCAATGCAACATGTCCTCCTTGTTGTAATCTACAATCAACGCCTCGTAGTGTATGTTGTCTTCCGGCCACCTAATTCGGAGCTTCCGACCCACCCAGTTCTCAACACGCAAATCTGTGGACGGACCCGCACCCTTGTTATTCCTCCAACCCGTCGCCCCCCTCCCGCTGCCCACTCCCCCCCTGCCCGAAGGCGGCCCTGGGGTCCCAACGCCTCTGTTAGGTACCACAAGTGCATCGGCAACGCCTTTGCTCCGGGACTTCTTTCCGCTAGACAGCCCACGTCCCCCCGAAGCTGAAGGTAGGCTCTGAGGTGCAGGTTTCAGCAGAGGGGCAGGGGGAGGGAGGATTTGACCAACATTGCCTACCTTTTGTCTTTTCCTACTTTGAGACACGGCAGGACTCGGGGAAGTGTCTCGATGGTGGAGGGGCATGCTAGGGTCCTCTCCCGTTTGTCTCCAAGTCCTAATCCTTCTAATCGTCTCATCATTTGAAACGTTTCCCAACATCTCTCTGTGCAGCTCGTCTTCCACTCTCAGCTCCTTCCTCATATTAGACATAAGCCCTTCCTTGGTCCAAGTAATAACCTCCGATTGCGCACTGAACGCCCTGAGCAGGGAAAGATACGCATCCAGCTCAAGCTCACGAATCTGCTGGTCAATGTGGAAGGAGTTCGACGGTTTTCCATTGCCACTGGGCCGACCCTTTCTAACACTCTGAGGCCGAACCACCTGGGTAGGGGGGAGGTCGTCATCGTCCGTTCCATCGCTGTCCGACTGGTTGTACACCATCATGCCAGTAGTTCCAATATTGATATATTCTTTTCGCAACTGCGTTACACAAGCGTCCACCACTGCGAGTGTTAGTACCAAGAGGGGAAATAAAATCCTATGTGCGAGAAAAGTGTAGCGGGTAGAAACTTTCAGTGCATTAGGGTTGCAGCATTCGTCGGTGTGGCTGAATTCATCACTGGACAGGAAATACTAATCTACAACACAAGATAATGCTTAGCTTAGCAGGAAGGAGGCTATGAGGGAAAAAATAACTAAAAGGTGCGACGTGTACGAAGGTCGCGTAACCAGTAAACCACTGCACGATAATGGAAAATTGTAAACGCAAAGTGCGCGATGAGATATGCCTGCGGACTACTCTAAACCACCACCGGAATAAACCCAAATAGGAATCGCCTCAGAATCCAGAAGTCATGTTCTCTGCACCCATGTAAGAGCGAACAATTTCCTAGACTTCATCCAATGATCGTGAAATTGCAAGCTCCTTCACGGTCCAAATAATCGCAAAAAGTGCGAAATGCTTGGAAACCTGCCAGTACCCTAGTAACAGCAGTTCATAACATTCCGACACCAAGAGCAGCTCGGAAGTCCTGTCCTCCTGAATTGCTACTGATTTCGCGGCGTCCATCTCTGAATATAAAGCAAAAATCTTCGGGGCCATAAAACTTGAGAAACCATATTCCTGCGGTACCGATAAACCTAGACTATGAAGAACTAAATCCCCACACCTCCCGCTTGCACAACGTCAAAAATCTCCGTCGCCAGGTTCGTAACGAGGGGCAAAAAAAACTCAAACTCCGCAGCTGGCTAAGAGTGTAAAACCCCGTAACAACGTGCGCAAACGTCGCCAACTCCTCTACATGCTAGTGGTTTCATTGAGTCCGTCTTTGAATAAAAAGCAAAAATCCTGGGAGCCATAAAACTTGAGAAACCACCGAAAAACCTAAAATCTGAAGAACCAAATCCCGGCGCCTCTCGCTTCCAAAAAATCTTCGTCGCCAGGCTGGGCCAAAAAAACCTAAAACCTCCGCAACTAACTAAAAAATGCGCATCTTCTCGCCAACGAGCCCTTCGTGCACTGGCGTAACGGACGAATAAAAAGGCGGGAAAAGCAAAGAAGCGAAGGCTAGGGTTTGGTACCTCGAAAAGAGAAACACCGCTACCAGTGGCAACCGACCTCACGGAACTCCCAAAAACCGCGACCGCCTCGCCAACAACAGCCGTCGCAGCCGGGGGGGCTTATAGCACATAACTAGGGGTATATATATTAGGGGGAAAAAGCCCTAAGTACGTTAAGAAAGTAAAAGAAGAGCACTCAGTGCAAGGGGTGCCTCTTATAAGGGGGCAGGAGCAACAACCGAGACGACGACGACGGGCATTCACTCGAGGGACTGTAATAAGAAGAAGCACCGCAGAAGAAGAGACGCGGAGTTGTCGTTGTCGCCGTCGCAGCTGCCGAGGAAACAACAAGGTCCGCCATAGCTGCTTTTTCTCCGAGCTCGCGCAAAGGATTCTTCTGCACAACGTTGCTCAAAACCCTAACTCAGTGAAGGTTTCACTTCTTCAAGGGTCAGTTTCCATGTCCCCGCAAATGCAGAACTGGTGCAAGGGCTCTTCCGTGGCGCCTACATGAGAACCCATCGGACTACTCTTGTCCTTGGCGGGAAGTCCCCTTTGGAATAGATTCCACATCAGTAAACTTAGGAAGGGTCATCTTGATGTCAAAATGACATCAAAATGACATATGTCACAGTGATGTAGGAATTAGCTCCATTATTGTAATTTGGGAATTAGCGGTCACCTTGCCTTCGGGCCCCCTGGTTATCTTTCATTTTATCCCGAGATGGGATTTCACAGGAATTGGCGCTATTTTGATGTTAAAATGATACAAACTTAACATGCCCCAAGTCAAAATGATGTAAACTTAACATGAAAATGATGCATGTTAACCTTACATTAGAATGACTTATACCACATGGATGTGAAGCTTATATCAAATTGACATCAAAATTACATCAAAATGGCACTAATCCCTACATCACCGATTTTAACATCAAGATGATCCTTCCTAAGTTGACTTATGCAGTAAAGGGTTAGTCATATTATTTGAACTTCAAGTTTAACCCTTACCCCTAAAGGTCCTCACATGTTTTGTAAAAGTCAAAGCCTTACAATTTGCATACTTGAAATATCACATTGTATGATTTATAATTTTTCATAAATAGTCATCAACATTATGGAAGTATGACAAAAATTTCAACATAATTGGAAGATGTTTGAAATATTTACAAATTTTATCATGTAAACAAGATGAAAATTCAAAATAAATATATTTTTGTCAAATTTAATATCAAAAAACTATATTTAAGATAGATAAAACTTGTGTTTCCAAGTAGTTAAAAAAATTGAAAGTGAAGAAATCGAGGAAGAAATTAAAAGATACTCATGATTGGAGCATCCTTAGAAAAGTCCTTTGTATTTTGAACACTCAAATTTCAGATTTCTCAACGGTGTAAAATCTTCAAGTAAAGTATATTCTCCAATCCTAACGGTCAAAAGATGTATCATAACTCATTTAAACATTTAATGAAAACACCAACTCCAACAAAGCTAAAACACTTGATTTTGAGGGCCTTTGACCAAAAACCATAAAAAAATTGAATCGTTGGTCCTTTAAGGGTTAACCCTTAACCCCTAAACGACCATGCTTATCCTTGAAATATTATCACTTCTTGTGATGCTTTCAAGAATGCATCTATATCTCTTAATTGGTGTTCATGTAGAAAATTTCATCGTTG
Source organism: Pohlia nutans (assembly GCA_022496805.1). Lineage (NCBI taxonomy): Eukaryota > Viridiplantae > Streptophyta > Bryopsida > Bryales > Mniaceae > Pohlia > Pohlia nutans. The sequence goes on along the minus strand of CM040088.1, from coordinate 5,015,035 downwards.
AAGCTTAAAGAAGACCTAGTCATGAGACTATGTATCAATTTTCAAGACAATCTACCATATGGATTACATGATTATAAAGTTTGATCATTAATTGTTTTCTAAAAATTTTGAGCAAAATTAACAGGTCATTCACTGCAAAAATTCTCATAAATTCTAGAACTATGATTAGCGTTTGTAATTTCTGAGGCATACAAAGATGTATTGTATGTAGGTGCTCACAAAAAATGGTGTTCTAAAACCAAATACAACAACAATGATTGAATCCGAAAGATTGTTCTTTGGATGCAATTCTTGGTGATGACCGGACCAACCAGTTACTTATACCAGCAACTCACTTTTAGCATTGATTTGTTAAAGCATCACTCCAAAACATCTAAACTCTAAACAGACAACATACATTGTGTTAAAGAGATCGAGAACATTACATTTACAATTTGTCGTTGAATTAGGTTTTGAGCTAACCAAAGAGGAAGATCCACCATTGATCCTTGTGCCATCTGAAAACGGATTCACACAACCCTAATTACCACTATTCACCTATCTAATTCACACAACCCTAATTGCCAATCCGGTTTATGATCATAGTCTAAACATCCAATATGCACATGATTATACAAAGCTCTCTAACAATGTAACAATCAATATTGTTGCATGTTAAAGTGAAATAAAAGAAGTCACTAAAGTTAGTTGGCTAACCCTTTCCACAGTTGTCTAGCTTTTTATTATCACAACTTCTTTTGGAACAACAAAGTGTGTGCAAAGTGGGTGAGAGAGAACAAATCATGTGATATTACAGAGATTGATGTTAAAGAGCTGGGAGTGCTAGAAACTCCAAAACTCAAAAAGTAGCACTCACATTGTTTTCTTCTGAAGATGGATTTAGAAACTCAAAACCACTCGTTTTGTGCAGAATCACCGTCGATACATTTGCAACTGTCGGATCCGACAGTTCACAATTGCACCTTTCCTCTTAATAGCAGTCCAAGAGGAGGGATGCTGGCTTTTGTCTAGAAGAGGATGGAGTCAACTTGTGAACCAGAACTGCAATGCAATATGGGGCTTCGAACTGGAGCCAATCGTCAATAGTGATGGATTGCCGCTTGTGCTTCACTCTGATTTCACTGTCGAAGAGAAACAGAGCATAGGTTGGGATCATGGTACTCTCTCGAAGGAAAACCATAGATGTCTTCACTTTCTCGGTTTACACCGCCCAGGGGCTCTCAAAAATGCCCACAGGGAAATTCACACTTGAGGGATGGAGATACATCCGACTATCTTCCTTGATGAAGAAACAGAGCTCGTAGGCACCATCAGTTTTCACCATAGCTCCACCTTCTGTTTGCACATATGTCTTCTTTGGGTGCAACACTCGTACAATGTACAAATAAAATCCCGCACATATCAAGGCTTTCACTACACGGACATTGTTTGTGCTTTTGTTGAGATAAGCTACTGCCAATAATCAAGGAACATATCATGATCATTAGGTTGAGCAGATAGCTTGAATTTTGGAGCGGCGGTACAATTGTGCGTTGGTCCTTCTTCTTTCGCACCACCTCCACAACACAGTCCAAAAGCAATAACAATCCAGCTATTTCTCACCCTAAACTCTAAAGAGATTGTTCCATTTTTGGGCTTTTGCAAATTGCAAGATGAAATCTCACGTATCTGCACATAATTATTCGCATGATAGAAATGAGAGAAACGAAATGGTACCCTAGTTTCTTCATAAAAACTCCAAAACGTGCTAAGATTCCTCGAGCGTTCAGAGCATGAAAAACTCCCTTAATGATGGACCATTGATTCGACGGAGGGATTGTGTAGCGTAATCCCTAACGGAGGGATTGTGTAGGTTTTGGTACTTGTGAGGAAACACGATTTGAGGCACTTGGAGTAGCTGTTTGAAATTGCACTTGTTCCAGTGGAAGCCAAATTCACTCCAAACTCAAGACATATCACAGACGTAGCTCTTGTCGGGGTAAGCATCCGCCAGTGCTTAGTGGAAGAAAGATCGAAGCCTCTACAAGGGCTTTTTTTGAGGTACGGATCCTAGAGCTCTATTGACAATATGCAGGAACCGAGAAGGGCCGGTAGCCAGGTCATCAACCTCCCTAACTACCATGTCCTAAGTTCACCTACACTGAAGTTTTAATTTTTTCCCAGGGGATCGATCAACATAATTGTACATCTTAAAAAAAAATTGTGTTCTCAAAATTGACATCTACAATTCTCTAGTTTAAATTGAGTTTAAATTATGGGATCCAAATAAGTTATTAGAGTAATAAAATTATTCTTGGACACAATGTGTCCTTGTGGGCGTTTAGGGGTTAAACGACATACCCATACTCAAAGCGTTGGGTTTTTTTCATTTTCAAAGCACTTTGACCACGAATATTTAAAAATGAAGAAGGATATTTACAGGTTTTCTTTGTCAAGCATCATACATAACAAAAATAGTATGTGTTTCCATTTTTAGAATGTAAACAACTTCTCTATTTAGAGGTGAAAACTCAAAAATTCTCCAAATTTTCTAGTCTTAAATGTGTCTATCAAAAGCCAATTGTCCATAATCTGAATGATGATTATAAATATCAAGGCACTTTTTGCAATCCCAAAAATACCACCAAATTCTATGGCAAGATAACTACATACATGTATGAACATTGTGAAAAGGGGATGAGTTGTGAATTTTTATGCTTCATGTCATGTTGAAATGATTCATGAAAAAATTGTAAGATCACAATTCAAAAGTACCCTTGAAATACATATTTTCATTTGCATTTGCATTTGCATTTACATTTGTAGTTCAAGGTGGTCTAAAAAATTGCATACGACGAATTTAAATACATTAATCTCCATAAAGAAATTCAGTCACAATTGATATAACAATATTGTTATCGCGCAACCATTTCTATTATATGTATGAGTATGTGCATATGAGCGTCTATGGCGTGTGCAATTTTAATTCAGTTGTTGTCCTCATGGCTTCTAGTTTTGCATAATTTTTAGGGAATTGTTATTTTTGATCCGGTTGTTCGTTGTTTTACAAACTACTGCCACTTTTCAATGTGCATTACTTTCAAAAAACCTAGTTCTGTAATGTAGGTTGAAGAATAACTAATATTGTGCCTATTTCTAACGTTCCAAATGCACGCTACAAAATTTTCCAATTTATACATATTTATAAAAAGCATAGGGATTGTACAATACAACTCCTCACTTCTTGTCATCTCATTCATTCACCAGTCATATTTGTTTTCTGTAAATGTGCATAAGTTGGGCAAAAGGACTTCAAATCACAAAATTTTAATTGGAGGTGAAACTTTTCTTCTTGAAAAAATCTCAAAGTAAGTTAGTCTACCATGCACAATTGAGCCCCAAAAATCTGATCACAACACATTTTCTTATCATTCAATTCATGCACATCTTTCAACAATCTTACTCAAAATTTTCCATATTTCATGCATAAAACTCAAATCACAAATTTGTTTTAGAAGTGGAAGATAACTCGACCTTCTAAATTTTCTTAGTCAAACACTTTTCAAACTAAGATCATTTGATGTGCTCAATCGTGCATTAAAATGTACTAAAAATATAGTGTAATAAGAATTCCCATAGGTTTGCAAGTCCTTGTTCCATATCATTTGAGAGTGATTTAGAATGGATTTGATTACAAGAGCAACTCTTTCTTTCTCTAAAATTCACACTTAATTACCTAAAAAATATTTTAAAATGTGATAAATGGTACTTTTCAACATTTTGGCAATTTCAAGAAGTAATTTATGTGAAATATGACAAAAACTCCGAGTAATCTTTCAAAAAAATGACATCTACTTTTAGAAATATTTTTTACCAACCTTGCCCTCCATCTGTGGGATATTATTTTCTTAAAGACAAGAGGTAATTTTTTCAAAGTACATCAAACTGCCATTTTTAGTGCATTGAGCCAAAATAAGTAGAAACGTATTTTTCATGTTTAACAATAAGATCTCCCATGATACTAGTATGAGAACATGTGGTAAAAAATTCAACAACTTTGACCATGTTAAAATTGTGAAATATTGTTACCGATGCGCTAAACACGACACAAAACACCCAATTCCCTAATTTTGCACTTGGCCAAGTGCACTCATTTCATGAGCAAACTTGGCTTTAAAAAAATTTGTTTGAAATTTTTTGTAAAAAACAGGGATTTTTGTCTTTCTACAATCTCTTCATTGTAAAGAAACAATTATTTAATTTAATTTTTATCCTTATCTTTATCTTTATCTTTTCTTTTTCTTTTATTTTGTTTTTTTTCCTTGTCTTCTTTCTTGTCTTCGTCTTGTCTTCCTTCTTCTTTTTCTTCTAGTCTTCCACTTGTCTTCCTTTTTTTTCTTCACCTTGCCATTTTTGGAGTTTAAACGATAATTTAAAATAAAATAAAAATTAGGGAGCAGGCTGAATCCAATACAGGCCCTGCAATGAAAAAAAAAAAAAAAAAAAAAAAAAAAAAAAAATTTGGATTTTCCGGGCAGGGAGGGTCCGCGCGCGCGGACCCTACTCTTATTTAGACTCACTCTCCTTTCCTCCTCTCCTTTCCATTTTCTCCCCTCTCTCTTATATAAACCCTCCCACATTCTTCCTCCCTCACACTTCCTTCCTCCTCTCTCCTTCCTTTATATTGAGGAGAAGGGAGAAGGAAGAGAGGGAGAAGAACAAGAGAAGAAAAGGGGTGGAAAAAGTGTGAGGGAGGGAGAGTGAGAGAAGGTTTATATAGGGGAGAGGGGGGAGTGAGGGAGGGAGGGTCAAAATAAGAGTAGGGTCCGCGCGCGCGGACCCTTCCTGCCCGGAAAATCCGGAAAAAAAAAAAAAAAAAAAAAAAAAAAAAAAAAAAAAAAACTTTTTTTTTTTTTTTTTTTTTTTCTTCATGTTTTTTTTTTTTTTTCATTTTTCATTTCAGGGCCTGTATTGGATTCAGCCTGCTCCCTAATTTTATTTTATTTTTTAAATTATCGTTTAAACTCCAAAAATGGCAAGGTGAAGAAAAAAAAGGAAGACAAGTGGAAGACTAGAAGAAAAAGAAGAAGGAAGACAAGAGGAAGACAAGAAAGAAGACAAGAATAAAATACAAGACAAAAGAAAAGATAAGATAAGATAAAGATAAAATAAAAGATAAAGATAAGGATGAGAAATAAATTAAACAATTGTTTCTTTATAGTGTAGGGGATTGTAGAAAGACAAAAATCTTTGTTTTTAAGAGATTTTTTCAAACTATTTTTTTAATGCGCTTGGGGGCCAAGTGCATGATTATATGGCCAAGTGCAAAATTAGCGAATTGGGTGTTACAATAGTTTTTTTTTACTTTCTTTGAAATAAAGATAACTAAAAACCTTTTTGCTTGTTTTGAAAATAATAAAGATAACCTGAATTCTCTTTTCAATATTTTTTAATATGGAAAACTTAAATACTTTGTATTGTTGAAAAATTGTAAGAGAATCTACAACTAAGAAATAATAAAAAGTACATCTCCTGTCTCTATGGTCCTACGGTTAAGTCACACTTTTGATAGGTCAAGCTATTTTTTCTTTAAAAGTCAAATGGTGTACACTAAATGGGCTATTTAGTGTCCATGACACTATTTCCCAACTCAAAAACTATTTGATTTTAGAGAGATTTTAATAGTGTCTAGGTTCTAAGAAAAATGAATGTAGTGTTCCAAGGACATATGACAACTTCAAAATAAATATGGCATGTCACCTCATGTCACTCTCATCACTTGAAAGAAACATAGCACTATCAATGAAAATGAGAATGACAAGTGACAAACTCCTATGTAGTAGTAATATTTCTAAAATGAGAATGACAAGTGGCACACTCCTACTTTTATAAAGTTGTAGATGTCAATGTGTAGATCACATATGTAGGGTTGAATCTATCAAAAAAATTATTAATATTTTTTGAATTAATTTTCAAAGGTTTTCTATTGAAATTCAAATGAAAACCTCAAATTAACAAATTTTTATTAAAATCTGTTGGAATGAATTTGGAATAACATGCACTATGAGATGGTATAATTTTCATAATGTGATTTTACTTATTTTGGAAAATCATTTTTAAGATCTCATTTTTTGAACTAAGCATGAAACTTGACATAAATCAATTATGTTGTTTAAAAAATAATCACAATATCTTATTTTGAAAATCCATATCGTAAAAATGGTATTCAACTAGTCCAAGAACCAAGAAAAAATTGGACGAATGAAAAATGTGATTGTTTATCTTCCAAAAAATTGCTTCCAATTTCTTTAGTGTGGGCGCAGGCGCGCTAAAGGGTTAAAATGTCACTTTCAAGTGTGATTGCCTCACACATGCTAAAGGTAAATGAGTACTGTCAATATTTTTCACCAAACCAAACAATAAATATCCTATGTTGTGGATATTCAACATAAAATAATTAATAACACCCATTTCATTAAAAGTGCACAATAGCACGTGCACTTTTAATTTTGGTCAAAATTTGCTTTTGGTTAATTGGAATACCTAAAAATACTAGTGAAAATGATTCGCAAGTTTTTTTATAAGTTTTTTTATTTTTATTTTTACATTGAATTGATGCTACCATTTTCAATACGACAAATACTTATTCCAAATGAATTAATTAATAAAATAAAATAAAAGGGTTAGGCATATGCCTAATTGTCATCACTTGTAATTGTCAATTAAGTTTTTGAGACGGATAGAAATATGCATAACCTTTCATAACTTGCAACGTTACAAAATAATTACATCTCACTACTACATAAAATCTATTACCAAGTAGTCTTTTAAGATTGTGATTTAGTATTTCTCAAACCTAAGCTAAATACATTTTTCCCAAATGGAATAAAAGATGATCTATTGATAAACTCCTCAAGCAACATTTAACCCAGCTATAACTTCAACATGAGCTTGATCATCGAGACCTATTGCATTTGAAATTGTTGAAGGGCCACCAAATATTTCATCTGGTCCAATTGATACGTTTTCCTCCCTTCTACATCAATATTTGGAACTTCTTCACGTGTATTCCTACCTTCTCCATCAAACCATAGATCAAACTTTGGGAAATACTTACATTCATGTGCATTGAAACCATCGCGCTAATGTTTCAAGAAAATAAACATAAAAGGGTTAGGCATACGCCTAAACCCCTATCACTACAATTATTTTTGAAAATTCCAAGTATTGGGGGGAGGGGTTTAGACATATGCCTAACCTTCCACTGTTTATTTCTTTTCAAATTAATCAAAGTGATGGGGTCAGGTGTTTGCCTAACCTCCATCACTTGCAAATTTAAATAATAATTGAAGTGATAGGGGTTATGCATATGTTTAACCGTTCCATAACTTGGTATTTTAACAAATAATACAAATGATAGGGATTAAGCGTGTGCTTGACTCCCAACACTAGGAATTTTAAAAAATAATCAAAATGATAGGGATAAGGCATATGCCTAACCCCATCACTTGATATTTTAAAAAATAATTGCAAATGATTGGGGGGTTAGGCATATGCCTAACCCTCATTACTTGCAATTTCAAAAATTAATTGAAGTAATAGGGGTTAGGCATACGCCTAACCCTCATTACTTGCAATTTCAAAAATTAATTGAAGTGATAGGGGTTAGGCATACGCCTAACCCTTCCATCACTTGGTAATTTAACAAATCATACAAATGATAGGGGTTAGGCGTATGCTTGACCCCCAATACTAGGAATTTTTAAAATAATCAAAATGATGGGGGATAAGGCAAATGTCTAGCCCCATCACTTGGTATTTTGGAAAATAATTGCAAGTGATTGGAGGGGGGGTTAGGCATATGCCTAACTATGACCCCAATTTTTTTTTCGGAGGTGCCCCGGAAAACCTGGGGCCCCCGAAATGCGGAAATGCAGCAAAAGGGGGGTACACGTAGGCGGCAGGGGGTACACGTTGGCCAAAATAAAAATAAAGAAGATTTTCAAAATAAAAAAAGGCTGGGGGATACACGTAGGCGGCAGGGGTCCGTGACGCAGAAGGGGTCCCTCGACCCTGCCTGTACCGATGGCGATGGCTGAATTCGATGGCGATGGCTAAACCCGATGGCGATGGCTGAACCCGGCGCTCCTGCGCTCCTCCTGTCGCTCATGCGCTCAATGGCTCCTGCGCTCCTTCTGTCGATGGCGATGGCTTCCTGCATTCGGGACTGGACTGCATTCGGCGATGGCTTCCTGCATTCGGAGGTGAGGGAGGTGAGTGAGCGCTTCCTGCATTTGGAGGTGAGGGAGGTGAGTGAGCGCTCCTGCTGCTACTGTGCTCCTGGTGCTCCTGAACCCGGCGCAGAGATCGGCATGAACCACCTGCGGATAGCGGATCATCTGCGTCAGCTACTTGATTGGGAAACGATCCGTTAGTTGGCTCTAATGGGTGAGGGCAGAGGTAGCGTACAGGAAGCCCATATCTGCAGGTTTGCTCGAAATCGATGGATGCAGCAGCTGTGCTGTCTTCTATGCCAGGCAGCCTGTGTATCTCGGCTTCAGAAACCTGAACCCGACGAAATTAGGGTTTGTCTGTTTGTGTTCGAGTGTGTTCTCACCCTGCTCATCTGCTCGTCCGCACCTTCTGCAGAATCAGGCTATGAGCGGAGAATTGAAGTGCCGCAATCAGTTATCGTTTTTTCGGCATTGGATTCACGTACCAATGAGCTCACAGTAGTGATGGCAATGGCCCTGAATGTCGGTGGCTCCCTGAAGCTGAGGTTTTGACAATGCAAAGTGCAAGTTTAGGGTTGCAATGGCAGGCGGTGAGGGCGGACGGTGAAGGCGGCTCCTGCAGAGAACGTCGACACCGAAACGGATTACCTGGAATGACGAGCGGCCGATCTTAGAGAGGTACAACTTTCTTTTGATAAAATTCATTTTCTTCTTCACCAACACAAGCAATGATTCACTAATTTGGTTGATAGAGAATTTGGTCCCATCTGAATTATTGATTTTTCACAATAACATCAATTGAATTTGTCATTTTAAAACCATGAATGCTTGGTCCTGTAGGGGTTATTCAGAGAATCGACTGCTATAGATTCACTGTCATGTCATGCGCTCCGGTGCTACAAGACATGTATGGCACGCATATGCTTAAACGTTTGAATGATAAACTCTCTCTCGTTTATTTTTCTGAAGACTGGCAGTTGTGTGCAGACATCTCAACATACAACGAGCTGTTATGCCTACTCTCAAGCACGGAGACCGGTGAGTGCTTCGTTTAGGCATATCTCGTCTGGAGGAATGCTTGTGTAGGGACCTTATCGTTCGAGGTGGCTGGTGAGAGGTAAATCATCGGTCGTGAAGGTTTTGTGAGCGGTGAGTGAGTGAAGGAGTGAGCGAAGGATCGGCATGTGCCTTACTCTCAGACATTTTATTTTGTTGAAAATTGTAAAAGTTTGGGGGGTTAGGCATATGCCTAACCCTCTGATATTTTATTTTCCTATGACATCCAAGTATTTCAAAGTTAGCATATGTATACCTCGGCTCTGATATTATGTTTTGCTATTAGATGCAGTTTTTGGGGGATTAGGCATATGTCTAACCCCCTAAATCACTATAATAATTATTTTTAATTCCAAGTGTTGGAGTGTTGGACATACGCATAACCTATTAACCTCCCATTACTTGGTGTTTCAAAAATTAGTTAAAGTGATAGAAGTTATGCGTATGTTTAACCCCATCACTTAGTAGTTTACACAATAATTGCAAGTGATGGACCCTAGTAGAAATCTTGTTCAATGTGATAAGTCTTTTATAACTAAATATCCGTTCCAGTGACTTGTCTTTAGTGACTCAAAATTAATTTTGAATCACTACAGACAAGTCACAACAAACATTTAGTCATTAATGAATGTCACATCAGACAAAATTTGTACTAGTGGAGGGTTAGGCATATAGTATATACATGAAAACATATAAAATCTACAACACTCCAAAAGCATAAACCTAAATTCTAAAAAATCTAAAAACATAATTTGAAAAAACTTAAATAATTGCATGGAGGTCAAACTTTACCAATGGTTTAATTCAAGAATTACATTGTTTTTTGGCATATATTTCCAGAGCACATTTATGCTTTTCTCATTCATACACTGTTCTACCAAAAATTTGCAATGTGCAATTTTAGAGGGGCATGTGCACTTTTAACGAAATGGGTGTTTAATATTGTTAAAAGCGTCACACGTCATCTTGTGATTGGTTTAGGATGACGTGGACCTTTTCAAGATCTAACGTGGAAATTCAAGTTCAATACGAAGTTGTCCAATCTAACTTGACTCTTGAGGTGGAGGGGTGCACGGAGTTGGTTTCGTTGCATTTGAATCTATGTTGCGAGAGTTATGGATTTTTAAACAAATTCGTCACTATAAATTGGATTAAATTATGAAAAATGGAATATAGGGTTTTTGATGTCATTCCTGGCATTGTTGAAAAGCTCTCAATGAGTAGAGGTGCACAAAAGTTGTTTCGTAGTTTTTGAACATACAATGTGAAAGTTATAGATTTTTAATCGACTTTTGTCACCATAAATAGAATTAAATTATGAATTTATTATTCTAAAAAACAAAAGAAAAAACAAAAGAAAAAGTACGAGGAACACAAGGAATACAAGGAATATGGGGTACACACAATAACACAAGAAACACTAGGAACATTGGGGAACACACGGGTACACGGGGAGCAAAAAGGACATGTGCAACATGGGAAACATTTGGGACAACGACACAGGGCCACACTAGTCTTACTGAAAGATAAATTTTTAAGGACTTCGGGGGACCAAGTTCCACATTTCAAGTGAGCTTTTAACCCCTAAATTACAAAAAGGGTAAGGGCAAAACCTAGATGTGCTATAAAATGTTACTTCTACAACTTCAATGAAGTTTGGTCCAAAAGAGAATATGAAAAGCATGATGTTTAGTAATTATCTGTACCGTCAAACTTTCAAAAAATGTTTTTGACACTCATTCAATGAATTTAGAATCATTTACCATTTAATATTCACAAAAATTACACTTTTTATTTTTCGAATTTGAAATTTGTTATGATTGGTTAAAACTAGACATTCTATTCTAATTTTAAAAAGAAAAAATTTCAAAAGAGAGAACATCATTACTTTCTTAAAATAGAAAGTTTTATAACACTAGGACATTGTTGAGGTGTTTGTCTTTGAAAAATTCCTTAGTGAACCTCAATATTGCAAATGAAATGCATCAAACAACACTAGAACATGATCTCTACCCCCAATTTCGACAAAAAATTAAAACTCAAAAAATGTCATTTTCTGACCATGGGCAGTCACTGTTGTTTGAGTTGCGACTAGAAAATGGTCGATCGGTCATTTAGGGATTAAGATAAAAGAGGTGAAAAATTTGTCATCAAGTATGCAGGTTCTCAAACCCAAAACTTCATGGCAACTTCTCCCTAACCAATCAATTTGTTCATGTATCACCTCAAGCAAGTCCATGGAACGTGCACAAGTAGAATACCATACTATTTCGATGTGTGTTCATGGCGCGATCTGGGGCACGAAAAACGGGCAACGAGGGGCGGACCTCATCCAACGCACAGAATATCATCCAGAAGCACCTTGCCGGCACCCGCAGCGGGAACGGGTTCCACCGGACGACCGGGTGGTCCGGTGACCACGTGGCAAATGAGCGGGGGGACGAAACCGAGCTCGGAGAACGGAAACCGGCACAGCTATGGCGGACCTTGCTGCTCTCGCTGCTGCGACGACGACGACGACGACGACGACGACGCGTCAAAACTCTTGCGCCGCTTGTTGTTGTTATTGTCCCTCCCTCGAATGCACGTTGCCGTGCTCGCCCCTGCTCGCACCGTCGTCGTCGCCGTCGTCTCGGGCACTACGCCATCACTGATCAGCTCCTCTGCACTTTAAAATAACCCTAGGTATGTGCTACAAGCCACCCTTCACTCCGGTGGTCCTGGGCGGCTGTCGATGGTCGTGTAGTTGCTGGCGAAGCGCTCGCCGTCTTTGGAAGTGCTGTGAGGTCCAAGGAGGCGGTCGCCCTCGCTAGCGCTGTTTCTCTCTTGGAGGTACCAAACCCTAGCCTGCGCTTCTTTCTTTATATTCGTCCGTTATGAAGGACTTGCGGAGCGGAGTTTGCGAGAGGATGTGCATTCTTAAAAAGCTGCGACGGATTTTTTAGTTTTTTTTGCCCCCTCGTTACGAGCCTGGCGACGCAGGTTTTTGAAACGGGGATTTGGTTCTCCTTAGTTTGTCGGTATTGCAGGAAGACTTCTCAAGTTTCATGTCCCCCAAGGATTTTTCGCTCCAGTAGTCGAATTTCGACACAACTAAATCACTGGCAATTCTGTAGGACAGGACTCTCGAGCTTAACGCCCGTTCCGCAGGCTCATGAACTGTTTGTTACTGGAGTGCTGGCTGGTTGCCAAGGATTTCGCTCTTTCTGAAATTAATTGGACCGTCAAGGAGCTTGCAATTTCATGATCATCGGATGTTGCCTGAACTGGACACACGTCGCACTTTTCTTTATTTATTTTTCTTCTCATAGCCTCCTTCCTATTTGGCTAAGCATCGTTCAGCGATATCATGTGTTGTTGAGAAGTATTTCCTGTCCAGTGATGAATCCAGCCACACCGAGGAATGCTGCAACCCTAATGCACTGAAAGTTTCTACCCGCTACACTTTTCTCGCACATAGGATTTTATTTTCCCTCTTGGTACTAACACTCGCAGTGGTGGACGCTTGTGTAACGCAGTTGCGAAAAGAATATATCAATATTGGAACTACTGGCATGATGGTGTACAACCAGTCGGACAGCGATGGAACGGACGATGACGACCTCCCCCCTACCCAGGTGGTTCGGTCTCAGAGTGTTAGAAAGGGTCGGCCCAGTGGCAATGGAAAACCGTCGAACTCCTTCCACATTGACCAGCAGATTCGTGAGCTTGAGCTGGATGCGTACCTTTCCCTGCTCAGGGCGTTCAGTGCGCAATCGGAGGTTATTACTTGGACCAAGGAAGGGCTTATGTCTAATATGAGGAAGGAGCTGAGAGTGGAAGACGAGCTGCACAGAGAGATGTTGGGAAACGTTTCAAATGATGAGACGATTAGAAGGATTAGGACTTGGAGACAAACGGGAGAGGACCCTAGCATGCCCCTCCACCATCGAGACACTTCCCCGAGTCCTGCCGTGTCTCAAAGTAGGAAAAGACAAAAGGTAGGCAATGTTGGTCAAATCCTCCCTCCCCCTGCCCCTCTGCTGAAACCTGCACCTCAGAGCCTACCTTCAGCTTCGGGGGGACGTGGGCTGTCTAGCGGAAAGAAGTCCCGGAGCAAAGGCGTTGCCGATGCACTTGTGGTACCTAACAGAGGCGTTGGGACCCCAGGGCCGCCTTCGGGCAGGGGGGGAGTGGGCAGCGGGAGGGGGGCGACGGGTTGGAGGAATAACAAGGGTGCGGGTCCGTCCACAGATTTGCGTGTTGAGAACTGGGTGGGTCGGAAGCTCCGAATTAGGTGGCCGGAAGACAACATACACTACGAGGCGTTGATTGTAGATTACAACAAGGAGGACATGTTGCATTGCCTTGCATATTACAGCGGTACTCAGGATGAGAGTCACGAGTGGGTGGATCTGAAGGCAATGGACGGAAGCGAAATACAATGGCTGGCGGATCCGAGAACGGACCCTGTGATATTGGACGGCAAGGTCCCGAATCTGGGTGCCCCGGAACGAGGAGCCGGAAGGGGCGCGAAACGGGGCAGAGGGGCTTACGGAGGCGTAGTGGGAAGGCCGAAAGGGAGCGGTCAAAGAGGAAGACCTGCAAACGACAAGAGTGCAGTGGCACCGACGCCACAGTCGAGACCGTGGAGAGGAGGGGCTCCTGTGGAAGAGGACAGGAACGGGACAGACGAGAAAGGTCGGCGAACATACATACAGTACCCGGAAGCTGAGATAGGGGCACTTGTGAAGGAGTGCAGCGATCTGGAACACATGAAGGACATGGAAAAGCTGGAGGTGGTGAGACAGTCGGCCAGGGAATACGAGGAGATGCTACAGAAGGGGTTGGCGACGCTGGCAGAATACTCGGACGATGGGAGTGAGGATGAGAGAGTAGACGTAGTGGACTCTCCTGTTCACTCCGTGGGATTGGAGAAAGAGCCCCACAGCGTTCAGGATACAGGGAATCGTCTGGAGGAGAGCGACGAAGATGATGATACGGGTGGGGACAGGAGAGACGAGGGGTCGGAGGGGAACAACAGGGGCGCAGAGAGGGAAGGTGCGTCTGATGCGGAATTGGACAATGCAGACGACGATGGGGATGGAGACGGAGACGACAGGTAGAGTAGGTGCAGGTAGCGTAGAAGGGACAGCGATGAGGTTGTTGGTAGTTTGAAGGACTCTGGGGCTGATTCGGTCCATGTTGATTTGCGTCCTTTTGAGCTTTTTCTATCTGCCTCCATTTAGTGGGTGATGGGTTTGGGCACGATGAGATGCGGGTTCTGGGGGCCGACCGCCGTGCGTGCATCCGGGATGGGCAGTGTTGGGATGGGCGGAGGTAGTGGCTATGGTTTTGGGACATGCTGAGAGGCAGGAGGGACCTGGTTGTGAAGAATGTAGGTAAATATTATAGGTCCACTTTGTCCATAGTTGTTCCGAAGTGTATTAAGAGCACTGTTTTTTCACCTGTGTGAACATCACCGAGTGTCGATTTGTTGTGAGAGTTGAGATTTGGATGAAGTCCAAGAAGTCGACACATGAACAGGAGATATGTATGTAAGCGTATGATCATTACCATCTTCGGGCCGCTTTACACTATGGCTCTCCAAGTCGAGAGGCCGTGGGATTGAATGTCCAAACTTTGTTGAGAGTCCAAAGAAATGGGCTGAAAATAGGCAATAGAATATAGTTTTTTTTTTTTTTTACGAAAAGAAATTGACAGCCTCTTGATCATAGGTTGGGTTTCCATTCCTGTCCGATCCAAACTTCTTTTGAGAGTTCTTAACGTCCAATAAGAAGCCCACCTCTCTATTGCAATCGTTAACGTGGTTGCAATAGAGAGGTGGTTGCAACGAATTGTTAACGTCCAATAAGAAGCCCATGGCCCAAGGGACTAGCAACCTGGAAATAATGCCCCGACTCTAAATCCCCCCCTCGACGATAATGCGAGCACTGTTCACCCATGGGCCCCATTTTCTAAAATTTCCATTTTGGGTATCCTAGGGTCTTTTTTTGGCAATTCTTTTTGCAAATTTGGAGCCTACGGCCCCAAATTGGTTTAGGGGGACCCTCTCAGGTATTTTAAACCCTTGGAAGAGGGGGTTAAATTTTAAGGTGGGCCCCTACATGTACAAAATAGGGGACAGTTTTTGTCCTCTTGCATTAACCCCCAAACGTCCAGGCATTTAGTTTCTGGACGTTTGTTGGTCAAACCCAATTTTGATCTTGAAGACGACTTTTGTTGCTAATACACCCAACTAAGAAAATGAAGTTTATTAAGTCTAGTTTGAACTCCACTTTTCAAATCTTAAAAATTCCAATTATTGAGTATTTTATTGCTTGTGCAAGCTTTGTAGCTCAAGGTTTGAATTACACTACATAGGATGTTCACCTTTCGAATTTCAAAATTTAAATAAAACTTTTCTATGGAAAACATATCATGTGATTCTCCATTGTAATTTGTACCTGCTCCCAAAAAAATATTAATTTTTTAAAGCTTTTTTGTAATAAAAAATATTTTTTGAAGTATTTGACTTAAAAATTTGTTAAAAAGGCCGTATTAAATCAAAAAAATCTGAAAATTTCAAGACTCATAGGAAACATTCAATTCCATGCATGAAAAATATTACAAAATATATTTTGATAAATCTTGAAGGCTAA
This sequence comes from Pohlia nutans, assembly GCA_022496805.1. Classification (NCBI taxonomy): domain Eukaryota; kingdom Viridiplantae; phylum Streptophyta; class Bryopsida; order Bryales; family Mniaceae; genus Pohlia; species Pohlia nutans. The sequence continues at coordinate 4,999,125 of CM040088.1, read as the reverse complement.
ATTGTGTAGTTTGACTTTCCTACAAAGGAGTGGTACGTTTAAGGGTTAACATCGAGGGGGGGTTTTAGAGTCAGGGGAAATAATGGGCACCTTGTGATCGATGCTCAGTGACATGCTTTAAAAAATTTACTGATTAGCTTGTGAGAGTGACATGTGAAAATTCTTAAAGGTTTTCCATTGTGTTAGGTGTGAAGATCAAGAAGTTTTGCTCTATGGCTGAAATAAGCTATGCAACATTGTGAAACTTGTACACGTGTGACGTTTGTAAAAGTGAAATTATGCAGGACCCCAACCGTGCTAACTATGCACCAAAATTGGTTTTGGTGGCCCATGCATCTGAAGTATGCTCAAAACTTGACTCTGCTGCCTGATCAATGAATCTGAAATATATTCTACGTCCTGCACATGCAATATCAGGTGGAATATATTTACAGTAAAATTGTTGAGGAAAAATGATGATCCTATCTAGACAGTGAAATTTCTCCCGTGTGAGTTCCAGACATGGCTGTGGCAACACAAAGAAGTAGGATCCTGCCACCTGTGAGCAGTCCCAAATATGTTTCGTAGAACGGACTTCAAGAGCGATGTTGGCAAGGCGAATGTCATGAAAAGGCGACTCTGGCAGCCCCAACAGGAGACCTGCTTGCGTGATATTCTCACCCACAACATTCTGGACAAGCAGGTTCTCTATCACTGGAAAAGCACTTCGGTTCCAGTTTTCGTCGGGATGTTCTCCGTAGTTGCCCATGACAGCGATGGCAGTCTTGACAGAATGCATCACTACGTTATTCACGGTGACATTTTTTATATATGCTCCTCGCCCTACTGACGTTTTGAAGCGCACACCCCATCTGCCACCCGAGACGACCATATCGTCCACCTGCATGAAAAAGCAAGCGCAGTCAGTCTAGCACTGAAGTTTGCTTTTAACGTACCCCTAAAGGGCCAAGAAGCCCAATTTGGGCCTGTGTGTCTTTTTTAAGCAATTTTGAGTAGGTTCTACAGGTATGGATTTCCTTTTGTTCAAGTTTATGTTTACCAATGATATAAAATTTGGTACCATCTGAATTGATTTTTTTACAATAATATCATTTGAATTTGTCATTTCAAAACCATGAATCCTTGGTCCTTTAGGGGTTAAGCGAACAAGACAGTTATAGAACCAAGGAAGGATGGTAAAAGTACTGACCTGTACGTTGGAAATGCCACCAGACATTTCACTGCCGAATGAAATTCCAGCAGAATGTGGGATAGCCACTATGCGGCGAATCCGAATATTCTCGCTGGGCATCCCAAAGGATGTTCCATATTGATCCCATCCACTCTTGATAGAAATCGCATCATCACCAACACTGATGTAGCAGTCTTCAATACAGACATGTTGGCAAGAGTCTGCAAATTGATCCCAACCAAAAAAAAGTATGTGTCATTCGAACATAACGTCCGACAGCTACTTTAAAGAACTTTCATGTAATCATGAAAATACAGACAACCGATTAGACATTCGGATTTGTAAGTAGTTACGGGGTTTAGACTGACAGGAGTCTAAAAATGCAAGAAACATGATCACTCCAGGCGGTGCAATACTCCATGCGGGTGACATTCAACTATTGTAAAGGTCAGGAGAGTAGTACCTGGGTCAATACCGTCTGTATTCTTAGAACTTTCAGGATTCAAGATGGTCATGTGTTTCACCACGACATTCCTGCGAAACCAACCACAATACCATAATAAAATTTCCGTCCTCGTAAAGATAATTTTGTAGAATTTTAACATGTACTTGCTTTACGCTCGTTCTGCAAAACGATCTTGTGAATGTTGAAGAGAACAAACACACTTCCACGCTGGTGAGGTGAGCTTTCTCAAACCATGGGTACACAAACTTTCATGAGAAATCCGTAATAACAGAATGAAAATGAGTTTAGCGAAAATACGTCTGGGTTTAGGATGTTACTTGCAATAGACTGGATGGATGGTCCAGAATGGAGAATTCTGGAAAGTAAGATTTGAAATTAAGATGTCCTGTGACTCAATAAGCTCTACCAAATGGGGCCGAGTGTAATTCAAAGTTTTGTTGAGGAATCCACTCCACCACACCGCTCCTTGTCCATCAATTGTTCCATTATCACCTGCAATCATAAAAGTTTAACTATCACTGAATAAAAGTGTAAAATCCTGATTTCCTGTCACTTCGAGTTACAAATTACGGTAACCCCTAAAGGACCATAAGGCCCCCAGAGGGCCTGATGTATTTTTTAGCAGTTTTGAGTAGATCTTATGTAGATCTTATGTTTTTTCCTTTTGTTCAAATTTATTTGTTCTTTGACCAACACATGCAATGTTCTTCACTGATTCCAGAGATACAAAATTTTGGTCCCATTTGAATTATATTTTTCACAATATGTTCGTTTAAATTTGTCACTTTAAAACTATGAATCCTTGGTCCTTTAGGGGTTAACAAGCACACAAGCTCTTCAAAGGGATTTGGCATATTGGCTGTGTCAAATGACAGTTGCTCAAGTGTGATACTAAATCAGCTTAAAGCATGCAGCTAGCTCGCACACTAACAGTGGATTTAAAAATTGTACCTGTGATAATAACATCTACAAGGCTCTCGCCATTAATGAGGCTACTATGCCTTGGACCTGGCAGCTCACGACCCCGACCATATGATGGCAAGCCTGGAATGATTGGGTAGTCTTTCAAGTCCTGCACATATATAGGCAAGTAATCTTATTGTTTGGTCTCCACACATTGAATCGTTTGCAGCGTAACAAAACCAGAATTTCTCCGAGTAGATGCTTGCACAAAAATTTCAGATTCAAAAAGATTACCTCGGAGCCAAGAATAATAGCCCCGTTATCCAAGAATAATGTGAGGTGACTAATCAACGTGATGCTTCCAGTGAGCCAGCGTCCCGCAGGAATGTACAATTGTGCACCACCTTTGTCAGCGTAGCTCCGAAGATAGAAAAAAGCATTCTCGAATGCGTGTGTATTCAGGGTCTTGCCATCTCCTACTGCACCAAAATCGGTGATGGAAACACTGTGTGGACGTCGTTCCCAGTCATTTACAGTGTGAGCACAGCTCTCTTTTGACTGCCAGACAGTAAGGACATCTGACTCAGAAACAATACAAACAGATATAAATACATGACGAACAGCAATATGAGAATTGACAAGTACTACTAGCCATGTATGATAAAGCGGCTAAATAAGATATTCACGAACACCCATAAATGCAGGAAGAAATTCTGTAGACATGCCGCAATGGATGCCAAAAATGAATCTACCAAGCTGCAGTTAAAGTATGTCGCACGAGCTTTACAAGTGTGCTCTTGCCTTACAAATTCCTCTAAGAAACAACGCCGAGTTGGAGGTCCTGACGTCCGGAAATGAAAATCAGCTAAATGAGCAGAAGATGAATGGTCAGCTAATCTCTTACTTTTACATGTCCGAAGATGCTCTTGTGAAAGTCCATGGGACTCGTAGTATCCACAACTCCATCTGATTCCAAGGAGTCGTCGGCCAGTGAGTGGCCTACCCAACATGTGTGCCAAAATTTCTCTGAACCTACGCAGCTCAACAGGAAGAGCATAAGCCGTAAGCTCTGGAAGCTCTGCAATCTTGTCATTGGAGCTTACGCAGGTGATGAAATGGAGTACGAATTTTGATGCCTACGACAACACAGCCCCTTTGCCGCAATTGATTGCCCTGTTTCCTGTAACTTCGAAAATTTCTGTTTTCTGACCCAAATTTATGATGAAGCTGTAGAGTCCTGCTTGCCAGTAAGACATCTCCGCCCTGGAACAATATCAGTGACGAGTTCAAAATGTTAACTCAGATGAACTAGTGGCCTGTACCAGTGAGTAGCAACATCTAGTCACTCGAACTCGTGGTGTGACGCACATCTTACGAAACGAAAACAACTCGTCAAAAGCTTGATGAAAATTGACAGGACTTTCCTTTAGCTGCGAACCAAGTGACGAGAAAGTAAAAGTGACGGACATTCTCATCTTGGCGTACAATCTGCTGCTGCGTTCTTATCTCCATGACATTTCAACGGTGGACTTAGTCTCGAGAGTGCGACCAGGGCAACCCTGACAAATTATTATTTACTCGAGTTTTACTCCACCATCTCTTTGCAACACCGTTACATTGGTCAGCTCATAAAAACTAAGATAAACCTATCCGTACATAGGTGCATTAGAGAGCGCAATATAATTTCTTCTGAACATTTTCAATTTGTACATACGAATTTCACAACTCCAGCTACCGGTAATACATGCTCTATCACACGTAAGAACTAAATCAACAACAAACTAGATCACGACGTCAAGAGCTGCCAACTCGATCACCTGCCGATTCCAAATCTGCGCTACTCAGATTCTTAACTACGGTCCTGTAATCCGCAATTCTTACCACGACTTATCGTTTAGATCTCAACCGACAGCCTGAGCTAGGAAGTGACAAGAAGGCAAAATCACGGAACTCTCTCCCCTTAAATTAACCAAGAATTCACACTCAAAGCCGATTTTCGACAATGGACTGACACCTTCAACCATCAATGCGTCACATGGCAATTTCAAATCTGCGCTATTCAGATTCTGCATGAACAAAACGCAAAGCTCTTGTCAATCGATAAAAGGCGTTCTCGCCCGTCCTCTTATTTCTTACAAAATCTTAGGGTTCAGATCGTAACCGACAACCTGAGCTAGCAAAGTGACAAGAAGGCAAAGTCACAGAAACTCTCTGCCCCTGAATCAATCAAGAATTTACTCAAAAGCTCACCAATAAAACTGACACCTCCAATCCAACATAAACGTCACAAGGCAATTTCAAATCTGCGCTACAATATTCAATTCAGATGCGCTCTTGACAATCGATTAAGACGTTCTCACCCGTCCTATTATCCGCAGTTCTTGCAAAAGCTTAGGGTTTAGATAGTAACCGACAACCTGAGCTAGCAATGTTACATAATTCTCTGCCTCTGAATCAACTAAGAATTGACTCAAGAGCTCACCAATAAAACTGACACCTCCAATCCAACATAAACGCCACAAGGCAATTTCAAATCTGCGTCACAATATTAAATTCAGATGCGCAATTGACAATCGATGAAAGGCCTTCTCGTCCGTCCTATAATCCGCAATTATTCCTAGAACTTAGGTTTTAGATCTCAACCTACAGCCTATCTAAGCTAGGAAAGTGGCAAGATCACAAAACTCTCCTTCAACCAAGAATTGACAGTCGGAGACGAATTTCAACAGCTCCAAACAGTAATCAGCACTTCCACAAGAACACCAAACGTTGCGATTCATGAACCCTACCTGAAGAAGCACGCTCGAAATCTGCAACAACAACGACGACACCTGCCGCACCTTCAGCAAAATCCTGGAGGTCCGTGAAACGAGCTAACAAGTAAGAGCGGAATCGGTCGTTGAGTGTGAGAGCGATACAAGGAGCAAGAAAAAGGTGGCCGTGAGGAGGAAGCAAGAATTTGAGCGAGAATTTTCATGGATGCAAAAGAAGAAGCAGAAGGCGCCAGCATCGTCACACTGGCAGGTTAAAGAAATTTGCCGAAGAATTATTTTTTTGCCGTGGATTGCGGCTCCGGTTTGAACTGGCGGGCGGACTGACGGAGTAGTCGGACTGTAGAGGACGGTGACTGTTCTTGTACCGGTCTCCGTGGACGGATCGTACCGTTGGGTGACGGAAGTTGACCGTGAGGTTGGCTGGCGTTGACTTGGAGCTTCCTGTGCACTCCGAACTCCGAGCCAGTGCCCCGGAAATGATTTCAACGGCGTCTTTTCCTAACTTAGAACGAAAGGAGTATTTTTGGGCGGTTTTGACCTCATAATTTACTTCAAATATGTAGTTATATGTTATTCTTCTCATGATGATACCTGAAAATAGAAATTTATACAAGCATTTCTCCATTATTAACAACCCATTATTAACAAAATTGTGGAAACCAAATTTGTGGGGCTTGGTATATCCTTTAAAGCATGGCTAGTAGTGACTCCCAACACGGAAAACTCATGTTCAAGATGGAGTTTGCGAAGCTCTCATTTCCCTTGCAACAAACACCAAAGATGACTCAAATTTCATGAACGAATTAGATACCACCACTTGGGCACCAAGTTTTAAACATCAATTTACGAGAAGAATTTTCCTAACTTTAAACTTCATAAAGTGATAGCATGGTCTTGTAAGGAAATAGGACAAACCATTTTGATGTGCTAGAATCAAGCTCTCCAAAGTGCAAATGTTTGGTGAGCTAAAATCAAGCTCCACACTCTAAACATACCTTTATCATTCAAAAATAGCGTATAGAGTGTTGGAAGTGGTATTGTTGGCTATGCTCTTAAGAATTAACCACTACATTCATAAAATAGTAAACTAATTGAATCCATCTTCTCATTTTCTCTTTTGGACTAAACTTCATCAATGTTGCAAAAGTAACATTTTATAACACATCTAAGTTTTGCCCTTACCCCTCTGTCATTTAGGAGTTAATATAGGAACAAGAGGCACAAATTGAACCTTACATTTCATTTTCGCAGTTCTAAGTAAATCACATGGGAACTTTCTTTTGACCAATTTTATTTGTTTTTTACCCATCACGTTGTTCTCCACTAATTCATATAAAATTAAATTGGCCTGGTCTGAATCATATTTTTCAAAAAATGACCAGTCAATTTTTTTGGGTTAAAACCATGAAAACTTAGTCCTTTAGAGGTTAATCTTTAAAGGGCCATGCCAAATTTTGGGAGTTTGGGCAGCTCATTACAAAGTTAGTTTTAATCAGGATTTTTTCACAATTTTTTTTGGTAATAAATATTATTGGGACGAACATAGGAATCTAATTTTCTTCTTGGGTGGATTTGCAGATAAAAAATTATGCAACCACGAAGGCCAAAATTCTAATTGCAGGCAGGAGTTGGTCAAATGATCCCTATGGCCTCATCCTCTCTAATTTTGCACTAATGTAGGTCATCTCATCTGCAAACAAAGTACAATATTACTTCTCTCAAATTGAGGTCTAAAGTACCGATTTCAATTAAATTAAAGTACCGATTTCAATTAAATTAAAGTACCGATTTCAATCATCTCATAATTAAATCCCCCGGGCAAGAGCAAAAAAGAACCAAATCAACCAACTTTGAATAGCATGATCTCACTCCATTTTAGTGTAATAACATTGTTGTGAGCTCCATTGTGAGCAACGCTTGAAGAAGAATCGAGTTTGTTCATATGATCCCCAATATCACTAAACCCAGGGTGCAGTGGTAACCACAAAAGGTGACATCACACAAGAGAGTTCCTCATAAACTTGTGCCAGAGAGGAAAGAAGAAAGAACTCACTTGTTGTGAAAATAATAATGATGTCATCTTTGGGTTCCACCTTTTATATGGAAACTCCAGGTTTGACCCTTTGACGCACCTACGTCGATATAATGAATGACAAACAGATTATAAACCTTCTCTTGACTACATCCCGTAGAGTTTTTCATCCATCCAAAATTTCCTTGGTTCTTGTACTAGTTGACTACCATTTGAAAAGTATGCATCTTCAAAATAAGATATTGTGATTTTTTTTTTAAATAACAAGAATGGTTTATATCAAGTTTCATTCTTAATTCAAAAAGTGACCTTAACAATGATTTTCCAAAATAAGTAGAATCAAATAATGAAAATTATACTATCTCACAGTGCATATTATTCCAAATTCGTTATAATTTTTTTATAAAAATCGTAAATTTGAGATTTTAAAGTGAATTTAAAAAAAAAACCTTGCAAAATTAATTAAAAACTATTAATAAAAATATGCTAAATCCAACCATATAAATGTGATCTATACATTGAGATTTCCAACTTTTCTTTATATATCAACTCCATTTTTGTGATTCATCAAACATTTTATAACACATCTTTGAAATCGGTGGTGGATCTGACGTTAAAGGGTTAAAACCTAGACCATAGCTACATTTAGACTCAAAAGTGACACTAAAACTTAGATGTTGATTGTACATAATTGTCCTTGTGATCATAAACAAATAGACAAATAAACAACCACCAAAAAAAACACATTACCCCAATATAATATAGATATATGACTTCTAATCGTAAGACAACTACAGTATCATCATTGCATGTCTAAAATTCCGAGAATCACCTAAAAGTGAAACAGCCATCATTTCTGTGCATTGACCAATGTTCTAGAATGAAGTGAATAAGTTACTACCCTAAGATTTCTACGAATGAGCCCTACTGTACAAATTCACTCCAGACCATTGGCGAACGATATGGTAAAACTGACACTGCCCCTTGCGCTTTCGTTCTTTCAGAATACTCAAACTTTGTACACCTTGGTAGTTAATCTGCGAAACCATTATTAACAAGGAAAGGTCTAACTGACGTCTTTCACCTACAGCTATGGAACTTGCAACAGCGCAGATCCAGAGCTTGGCAATTCTAGTTTAATACAACTCAAATGATTCATGACTGGCAACCTTGACAGCTTTGAGGACATTTCCGAACCCTATAAACCTTAAAAATCGACCACCTAGAACATATAAGACGCCAGACCCCATTTCACCCAAGTATGGCAGGGCAGGGTGTGCTAAGGTTCCCAGCACAAACCAGTTGAGACTCAGGAGAGTCACAGCCATGAAACCTTGGTGGCTCTGGAGTTTGCTGAAAAAGCGAACTACGCTGGCCAGTGACAAGCCCACCACAGTGAACAATGCAATCACTAGAGGGGTGCATGGGTCCTGCACAATGCATTGTGGTGCAAAATTTAGATAGGGGATGGACAAGGTGGGAAAAAACGTTAATCTGCGTCTCTACATAATTTAGAGAGAAAATCGGTGAAATAGCCTCAACTATGATCAACTCATATAAATAATTTGAACAAACAAGACTGATGCCAGTCAAGCTAGCATGCTAAGCAGAACAAAACTAGGGAAAGATCACGTAAATTCAGAGAGGCTCAGTAGAGTGTTAACCTTAGCCTCCCACGCAATTATTGCCACCAGAGTTGAAAGCAATGCACTGAAAATACTCGAGGCGAAGGCCTCACCCTTCTCAGATTCAACAAATAACGGAACCTCCAAATCTTTCGGGCAAATGTCCCTAGGGCTAGACCCCCGAGTCATCAAAGACTGCAATTCATCACAAGACTCTGAATAAAAGTCTTTGATGAGAACGTCATGAAGAGCCTTGCTCGCAACATCTTTAGCTTGCACTTGACTGTCGTGTTCCGAGGACACTATATTCATACTGTCCTGCCCCAAAGACTTCTTTTCAGAATGAAGCTTGGCGGCTGATTTTAAAGATGCCAGAGTGTCAGCCAGACCCCTTCGCTGTGCCTCTTCGTTCTCAGCTAATTGTTGATTCATTAATTCTAAATCCTGGACCTACATCCCACAAAAGTCAGAAGTGAATAATTCCGAACATCACGCACTATCCTAAATAAATATTCAAATATCATTTAAAACACAAGCATTCTACTAGCGAAAAGGAATTTTTTTTAAATGAAATCAATTGTACTCCTTCAACGACCTACCTTATTCTTCAAGAACCTAACAGTGTCCATTGCCTTTTTTTTCTCATGAGTCACAAGATCAAGAGTATCCATAATTCGTTGGCGATCTCTTGTAAATGCATCCAATTTTTTCTGCAGCTCACTATTCCGTAATATCTCGTCTTCATAATCACGTCTCAAAGAAGAAAGTACTCTCTCCAACTGCCAGATGAACAAAAGTTTAAGAGAATTTCAAAAAGACAATCTGGTTTAAAAAGTGGCATAAAGTGCTAAAAAGAAGTCCCACTTTCGATAAGCAATTAAGCATAAGACTCCTTTTCATAAAATGACACATCAAAAACCCCTTGTAAGGACTGTGAAGAAAATCCAATGTATAAAAGAACAATACAGACATGATTCATTAATTAGAAAATTCACGTCCATATTTAGTAAATTAAATACAAAGAACTTCCTCTTTGCAGAGTAAAGGGCACCTCTTTCACCCGGCGATATGCGGTCACCACCTCCATACACCTTGAAAAAGGTTCTGATACTCGGTTCAGCACTATGCTGAATACAGAAATGTACAAGTGCAGCGCCAGCCAGAATAGTTGGCGCCATGGACGAGTAACTCTGGCGAGTAGGTCACAACAGAAAGATACTAGAAAAAACATCATCCCTCTCCCTTGCACGCTTTCAAACTAGAGAATCGTCATCCTAATAACTTCCATCATAATATGTTTCAGATGTTGTCCTGCACGAAAATTTGACCAGAGTCTCCAAAATCAAACTTCGTCTACAACCATACGGAGGATCCGGATGCGAGATAGAAGAAAAACTTAAAAAGGCCACACAATGTGTAATATTAGGTCTTCCAAGCATACAAACAAAAGTAAAGCTCCACTGATTGAGAGTACAAAAGCAATGAGCAATAGATTTAATCGGCCAGATAGCATTTGAATAATATACTCATGAGAGCATCCTACAGAAAACCAGAAAATTCCTACTTGAGTAACATGGTTGAAAGGTATGTGATGAAAAAATCAACGAAAATCAACAATAGAGCGTACCTGCAGAAACGAGGAAATCAATATAGACCAGAAGAAGAAACCATCCGCTTGCGCCGGCGAGGCCGACAACATAAGAAGCAGAGGCACAGACAACAAAGAGAGCACCAGAATGATGGTCCCCGCATCCGTACTCTTACTTAGAAAAGGAGGAACTCTTACACGATCTGTCCTTGATCGCAACTACGAAAAAGCTTGTCGCATGTACATATATGCAGCCTTCAGAAAAAAGTTCCAGAAAATGATTTCGCTCAACTTCTGCACGCAATTAGGAGCCTCGAGTCAGGACATCAACGAATAATCAAATAAACAGAGAAGGACTAGGGCGTAACTCAAAGTATGCAACACTAGCACCAGAGAAAGTATAAACCCCCGGCTGATTCAAAACGAAAGAGAAAAAGTGCGTACAATCAAGTTACTCTCCTAAACTATCACGCACACGATATCATGACCAAGCTTAGGAGCTTCTATCACATAGCTGTAAGACCTCAAATCCTGAAGTCCATCACGTAGAGTCTCCAACAAACATTAATAATCAAAATGAAACAACAGCAGATATCTTAAACCTAGCTGAAGACTAAAGCTCTGTAGTGCATGATTCCAGTGGTGGCTCAGTTTCTGATTTAAAGAGTGGGAGGAGACTTTTGTGATGTTGCGATTCAGAAAGGGCTCACATTCCTCGGCGATTGTTGCATTCTGTGCTTACAGGAGATCGTTCAGAAGAAAGAAGACAAGAAAGAATGTTAAATTAGGAGAATGTTAAGCTTGAGAAAGAAATTATTCATAGCTGCAAATGTAATCTCTGGCAGAGTAGCTGCTTACGAAATTAACAACCTAAGGCGACAGAAAAAACAGCTGTCAACAGTATAAAAGCCTCAGAAAGATCCGCAGCATAATTCAACGTTATAGTGTAGTGATAGGATTTCAAAACATTGATATACCAGCTTCCTAAGAATCCAATCGAACTCAAAACAATAAAATAAGTGTAATCGTAAAGGAAGTGCTCGGATTTTAACTACTGTAGAATATCCTCCCATTTCCATAGAAGGAGACTCAAATAGACTCTCCTAAAGCCAAGGCAGAATCTGCGAACAAAATTAATTCCGGACCGGAACTTTAGAGGCTTAACCAGATTGCAAGCGCCGCAAAAGCATAAGAGTCTACGAAAGCGCCTGCTCTGTTCACGCACGCATCTTGCAATAATTTTCAAAAAACAGAACCAGAAATTCCACAAAATTCGGCACAAACGCACCATCAAGAAATGAGCCATTGCAACGAAACCCTCGCAAAAAAAACGTAATTAAGAAATTACGCAATTGCGTGACGAACCTAAAATCCTTCAAAAGATACAGCAAACAAGGGCATCGTGAGATGACCTACACGCTTGCTTCCATGGAGAGCCGTACGGAGCTATTTCCGATCGACATGCAGCAGAGGATGGAGGAGTATGAGCAATTAAGGAAACGGAGTTTATGCAGGTGTTGTTAACTTACCACGTGAGAAGGAACCGGCAGTCGCGGCGCGGGCGATCCGATGAAGAAATGAAATGGCGAAGAGAGTGCCTGGGAAAGAGGACCAGGAGAAGAGGATTACGTCGGGGCGCGGGCGCGCCTGGCGGGCAAGTTAGCTTTAAGTGTTCGAGTAGCTGCTGCTGCTGGCTATGGCGGTGAGCTGGGAAACAACAGATGGCGCCACTGCAAATGGCTTACGAAGGGACCGTCCATGTCCGCAACACGGTTTTCTTGCTCACAGGCGCCAGACGGGACCTCGTTCGTTGCCCCGGTTAGATGAATTTTGGAGTTGGATGATTTTTGGTGTCTCGGAGTTGGATGATTTTTGGTGTCTTGGAGTTGGATGATTTTTGGTGTCTCGGAGTTGGATGATTTTTGGTGTCTCGGAGTTGGATGATTTTTGGTGTCTGGGAGTTGGATGATTTTTGGTGTCTGGGAGTTGGATGATTTTTGGTGTCTGGGAGTTGGATGATTTTTGGTGTCTGGGAGTTGGATGATTTTTGGTGTCTGGGAGTTGGATGATTTTTGGTGTCTCGGAGTTGGATGATTTCTGTGTCTCGGTGCGGTGGATGATTTCTATGTCTCGCTTGAATGATTTTTGTATCTCGATTAGATGATTTTATGTGTCTCCCTAGTTAATTTGTGTGTCTCACTTGAATGATTTTGGTGTCTTTCTTGGATGATTTTTGTACCTTCATGGAATGATTTTTGTGCCTTCATGGAATGATTTTTGTGCCTTGGATTATTTTTGTGCCTCGACATGATTGTTTTTGTGTCTCAATGGGATGATTTTTGTGCCTTGGATTATTTTTGTGCCTCGACATGATTGTTTTTGTGTCTCAATGGGATGATTTTTTATGCCCCAATGGGATGATTTTTTATGCCTCAATGGGATGATGTTTTGTGCCTTGATGGGATTATGTTTTGTTTTAACCCTTTAGTGCCTAGAAGACTGCATTGTGGTCAATGATGAGTCGAAAACACAATTAATGGAAAATCTGTGAAGAATTAGATTTTGAGTTGTAAATTTCAGAGTTGGGGATTTATAATACACATCTTCCAGAAAAATAAAATTTTAATTTCGAGCAGTGCAACTGTCAAAATACAGCTATGTACAAAACACCAAAATAATACAAATACCTCAAAATACAACAAAAACTTACAAATACAACACATGTACTATGCGGTATTTCTTGTGTTTGGAAGTTTGTTATCTTGTATTTTTTGGATTGTGTTCTCTTGTTCATGTTCCATTAGTGTATGTATTGCGATCTTCATTAATGTACCAATTCCTTTCATATTTTAACATATAAATTTTTGTCCTAAACCGTATATGGATAAACCACATATAAAATTCACAATAATTATATGTGAGTTTGTTCTTGACATGAAAGATTGCAATGAAGAAGTGTTGACATAGATCATTGCTGAACAACTTCACTTTCATTATTGAAAATTTAACTCAAATTTTATATAACTTTGAAGTCATACATCCTCTAAAATCTCAATTTTGAGTGTGCATTATACGGTTCAAAGACATACTATAATCTTTCAATCCAACAGTTTGATCTTACCAAGATATAACCGACACTTGTTTGATTAAGCTATGCTGACATTTATACGGTTGAATACTATTAATAGTATTCCTAATTTAAAGAGAGAGTTTTAAAGAAATATCACTAGAAAATTGTGGTTTCTCCATAACCACCCTAAGCACTAAAGGGTTAACCTCTAAACTTCACAGCGTCCAAGATGACTAAAAAATTCAAACTCACTCTAAGTTTTCATCAGTGCTTGGATGAAAATCATCCAAATTTTTGGAGATACTTCACCAAGTTGTTGTCCTATCCAATGGTTGGATTTGGTGATACTAGAGTACATATTTTTCTAAAATTACAAATGTAGAAGTATGTCAAGTTGTTGACCAAGCCAAAATTGCATTGACTGTAGTTCAAAAGTGGCCTTGCAAATGAGATCATAGATTTAAAGAAGAATTTTTTTTCAAAGAATCACCACATTTAATAATACCTCATTTCAAATTTATTCCAAAAAAAAAAAATCAAAATCAAAATTTTGTTTGTAATCAAATTAGAAGGAATTTTAAAATTTAACTTTCAAATTTTATAATTAAATATTGGTGATAGTATTGGTGAATTGAACAGTACAGATGGAATTTTAAAATTCAAAATCTAGAACTTTAGTTTGTACAAAATATTCTTCTAAATAGTACTTTATGTTGATTTTTCTCAAATCATCAATTCTAGGGACACCTTGGTACATTTAGGGGTTAATGGATGATTTTGTGCCTAACACATGATAGAAAGGAACACAAGGCAGAAAAGGAGCATGGCTCTACTTACGGCACTGTAATGATTGAATAGTAGTTGTAGCAAGAAAAGACAAGACTTTGAATATTTTTCTGTTTCTTGATTTTACCTTCCTCCGTTTCGGGAACGCAGATGCAGTGCGGCAGGGGCTTCAGAACCATAAGACAAATGGAGATATTGTTGCTACTGTTGGAAAACTCTGAAAGAGAACGTGTGCATGGGCATTGAAAATTTTACAAGATTTGGACTTATATGGGATTTCAAAGCTGAATCACAAAAGAATCTGGACATGGAGCACCGGCACACCGCCCATACACTACAGTATTGTTGGAGGACGTACAGTACAGACTTTGGGCCTCTTTACATAAGAGACAAGAAGCCATGAGGAGAGAAGGAGAGAAATTTCAGCCAATGGAAGGCCTAGAAACTGAGAAGACCAATTTCTCATTGGCTGAAATTTCTCTCCTCACGGCTTCTCGCCTCTAGTGTAAAGAGGCCCTTTGATGCCCATGCAGATATGGTTTTAGAAAAGTGAGTTTGTGCATGCTTGTCAGTCAAGAGTACGAAGTAAGTTGAAGGTAGACAGACACAAGAACACATTCTAGGACGGCGGCGAAGCCTCATGTATTTTAATCCATGCATGTGCAAAGCATGGACAGACCTAACTCAAGCTTACTTATTAGAACACCACTGACACTAGGAGGAATCCAGTGGTTTTACTCAACCACATCAGTAAGGTGAAGAATTGGTATGACATTCAGTAGCCTTCATGCCCACTGCCTTTCTTTCATGCACTCTGCTCATCACCTTGAGCCTCCACCTGTCCACTTAGATACTGATGAAGTACTGTTGGGTGTGGAATATTCCACATCATTTATTGTAGAGCCAAGGCAGAGATAGTGCATGCTAGTGAATGTTATGGGCCTACATAAGTAAGTACAAAAATTGGAAATGGAAACTTAACTCTCATCTTGAAATGCATAACATTCTTTAGTAGCCCCACTGGTCACCTTTGGGAATCAACATCGCAAGCCATAATCACTGTAGGAATTGTAATCTTCTGGAGAATCAAAGCCATCTCTAACTAATGATGACTTGGCAACTCAACAAACTTCTGCTTTTTTTTTTTTTTATAGTTTCTATATGTTCCACATTATCAATTTCCTATTCATATGTTGATTCTTTGCACAAACAAAAGGATGTGTTGCAATACTAGCTAAATAATGTTATGTTCCTTTTCAATCAACATAACATTAGAATTAACCGAAAAGAGTGTCTAAATGTGGAAACTCTTGTTGAACTCACCTTTGACTCGTTTTGCATTCAAAAAGACTGCAAAACTAGTCTATAGTGCATTGGAGAATAATCTAAATCGAGGCCTTACACCGCCATGGGGTATGGAACTCGTGACCTCCTTAATGCTAGAAGAGAGTTCCCACACGTTCCTCCAAGCCTAAGAGAGCCGACCAAGGCACTATTCATGAACAATTCTTGTCAAAAATGGATTATATTGGCGAGCACACTTGGCATAGAAGAAGCAAGACCATGTCTTTGTTTTGGGTTAACTCTATTCTTGAACATCGTTGGACTTGTATCCTAACTTTCTAATGTAGCATTAAGAGTTTTTATAACACTAAAGATAACATATGAAAAAAAGAATCAAGAACCTTGACAATAACCTTGAGTGACAAATGTTGTCTTCAAAAATTGTACAATTGTTCACTTTGAACTTGTTATTATCATAGTGTCCAATACGATAGTCAGTTGTCAAGATCCACAAAAAATAATTACAAGAAGCAAAGCCCAAATCTATAGGAAATTTTTATTTAAAACTAACATAAATATTATGGTGAAATAGAAAATCTTGAGGAACATTTACAGAATTTGGTATTTGTTCAAAAAAATTCCAAAATTAATAATTATTTAGTATGAGATGCCAACTTTGACGGGCGAATACAATATCACATTCCATAAGCTATAGAGAATATTTTGTTATTGTTTGTTATTGTGTACACGTGTGATTGGACACTTTCCACATGTCAAGTTTTGAACTTATCTACATTGGTTATCAAACGGGTGGTATAAAAGAGTTTTGAGTAGAAGGGCAATAATGCATAAAAAGGAAGCTTTGAATGCATGTTGAACTCAATTGAATACTAGTAGTTAAATGGAGTGCATAAAAGAAAGAAAATGGGATGAAATCACAAAATTTTGGATATTTTGACCTCCTTTGGCTAGTAGCCATGCACGCACCCATAGGTGTGAGAACTTCAAGAAGTCAAGAATGTTATGGAACATACTGTTGAAGCTATAGGCGCTTATACTAATACTTTGATTGACCAAAAAATAAATCTACATCTAATACAAGTGGTATTATACAAAAATCTTGTTCCATTTAATTTTAAAGTATTTGACCATTCATGCATCAAAAATTCATAAACTTATCAAAATTGAAAACACATTGTCATGTACATGTGTCATCAAGAAAATTCTAATTTTTTTAAAGGTTGTGAATTATTGAGTAGAAGGAACTAAGAGTCTTGGGGGCCAAATGATTATGAAATGTCTTTTAATGCCTTAAAATTTCATGTCTTTTGACACTTGTTTATTCTTTATGCATCTTTTGGGATTCCATGTGGGGCAAATTTGGAATCAACCGTTATATCAAGGATCTAAGGGCCTCTTTATACTTAGAGGCCAAAGGCAAGAAGCAACGAGTATGAAATTATTTAAAGGTTGTGATTGAAATTGAGAAGCTGTTGGAAGTTGGCTTTATACTACTAAATTTCAATCTAAAGGAGGACAAAGGAGAAAATGAGGTGGCAAACATTTTTTTCCTACATGGCATGAAAAGTGCCATGGATTCAAGTCCCTAGAATTATAGTCGAGCCCATCTCAAAGAGACAGGCATGATGGGGTTTTTAGAAAAGCCGTGAAAAATATAGTAAAAGAATAGTCTATTTTTTGTTTTGTTTATTTTTGAAGATATTTATACACATGCATGGATTTTAGACCGTTCTAAATCAAATTCTATATCGGTAGTTAGTTTTATCACATGAAGTGTATTTTGTCAGATATGCAATCTGAAAAAGCTAACTCCGCAATAGTTCTAACACCTATATTTGAAAAAATACAGCTTGGATTCCAAATATTTTTACATATTCAGAATCATTGTTATCTAATTAATCTAGTAGAACAAATTTCAACTCATGTCTTGGCAATTTGTTTTGAGGTGATTTTTAATGGATAAATTGGTAACTCTATTACAGTATGTCAAAAAATGGGTTTGGACTGTTTAATGGTCTCTTCTCACTTTATATTACTTCTAAAGGCAGTGGCTACCAAAAGCTGGGCTTTGGTCTCGAAGCAAAGGACCTTTACAAGGCTTTTGGACACTTGACCTTTGGCTTTGGCCTTTAATTCCTAACTTCTCAACCATGCATTTTTTGCTTGATGTATATAAGCAAACTCCGTTTTCTCATCTGTCATGCACTTTTTGCAATGTGGATTTTTTAATGAATGTTTGATGGGAAGTTAGCTTCATGCATGTGTGAACCAATTAAAAAGGGGATGATTTGCGAAAATTTTATGCCTCATTTTATGTTGCAATGATTCACTAATTTTTTTGAAGATTTTAGTCTAAAAGTGATTTTGAAAAAATAAATTCATAATTTAAACAACCAAAAAATCTCCAAAAATCACTACACTTAGAGTATTACATTTCAACCCATCACAACAAATTCCATCCATAGATTATCAATATCTTATTCGTAATCAAACTACAAAAGAATTTTGAATTTTAAGTTTCAAATTTTACATAAAATATTGGTGATAGCAATCGTATAACTATCTGTATGGATAGAATCTAAAATTCATTATGTACAACTTTTATTCATACATCAAATTCAAAATATCCCTCTTAGTTGCATTTTATAATGCATCTTTGCAAAACTGCCCAATTTGGAGAGGGGTGAGGACGTTTAGGAGTTAAGTATAAAGAGGCCCTAACATGTGCTCAACATTGATATAAGCATAATGTTAACTTTTACTATCACCTCCTACTTTTCAAAGTTGTACATACAAGAAACAAAGGACCTTTTAATAAAATTTAAACTATTTTGAAGGTTGCATGGCCTTTGAAAATAAAACATACTTGTTTCGTACCAGCCTCCAAATTCTATTGTGGTTCATCTTAAAGGATATTTGAAAAGAGTTCAACAAAAGCTAAAAGCAAATGCACTAATTGCCACAGTAAAGGCTTTTTAAACCCAAACTTTCTATATAAACAATGGAATGAATACTCTCCTGATGTTACAAGGTCTTTTTGAATCAAAAAGACACAATTGTTCGAATTGAGAACGAAGCACATATTAAGGATGTTGTTCATATTGCGGGCACTACATAAATGATATTTGAATGTGTTTTACAAAGTGACATTGATATACACGAAACCATTTTTTTTTATTACCAATGAAGGTTTAATAGTACTAAACCTTGGATGGAAATGGAATCTTTGGATTTCCTTTTCAACAATGATAAATTTGAAAAAAATTATATGCATCATCAATCTTTCAAGTATAAGGTACATACCAAGTGCTTAACCAGATGCGTGTCTTAAAGCATCTAAACAATTAATAAATATTTATCGTATACAATAGAACTCTAAAACACCAAAATTAGGGAATATTTAGAACATTTACCAATTGGACTCTCAATTCTTATAAATATTGCATGCAATATTTAAATAAAATAATTGGCCCTACTAGAATTCCCTACAATCAATGAAAGTCTTAATCTTTTACAAATACATTTGCTACAAAAATTTGTTGTGTTAAAGGTGATAAGACATGTTGCTTGCGTGCTATTCACTATGTTCGGAAATAAGTGTCCTCGTTTTAGCTGCATGTGATTTTACTTAACACTTTTTTTTGGCCCAACAAAAGCTATCTCAATACTTGGAAACTGGTCAATCTTTTTCATAGGTACGTAGTAGAGTTATCCGTAAAGTCGAGCAAAAAAATTCCACAAGAGGAAAGACAAGGCAAAATTGGTTATTTAGCTTGAAAGGAAGTGAAAATGAGTTTTAATCCCTTTTTTTTTACCAATCACAACGCATTGCATTGTTAAAAAGATTCAAAATTTGAACTTCCCCAATGCAAGAGAAGCTCCCCCAAACCTAACTTGAGTTCCCATAAAGGAATCTCTACATACCCCCACACCAACCTCATGCTCCCCCAAAGGAAGGAGCTTAGTGGCTTGTATGAGTGGGTATCAGACACGTCTATATCAAGATTAGGGTGGCAGACATGCTATCTGGTTCTCACATTACGGATAACTCTAGTATGTCGTTTTTGTGTTACTCATTGTCCGCCCTGTTTGAAGTGGATAGGGCTCACGGCATTTGAAGTTTGAAATATAGCACACATACTGCAAAAAAAAATGCCAAAAACTAGGACAATTGTTGAATCTGGACAGAGGGAGTATGAATCAATGCGCTTGTTTTTGCTTCTGAATACCGTTAGCGTGTGATCTGTGGTGTAATTGGGGTGGGAAGAAGACTCAAGTGGAAACCAACAAGCTTGAGGAAATTTCCTGTACACCCTGGCTAGCGAGGAGTGGAGATACAGAGCAAGAAGAAACTGGTCACGGCTTTTCCCTGAGTTAGGATCCTTACCCAACGTCGCACCCAACATCACACCCAACATCCTAGCAGAAGGTACAGTCATATTTGCACTTCAATGTACCGCCACTATACATTGATAGTGATATAGTGGGTACTGTCAATCACCCATAGAGTCCACTTAGGAAGGGTTTCTCATCCATGTGGTTTTTCAGATTCTGCTTTCAGTGCCTCGGGAAGTGCACTTAAAGTTAAGACACTGTATCACGTGAGTGTGTACTTTTGACCTCCTATGTATGTACTTAAAAATCACTTTAAAATCGTAATAAAATATATGAAGTTGTTAAACACAATTTAAAGTTCTTGTTGTATAAATTTTAATAAAATAATCACTTGTACGTTTTTTTTAATTGATTTTTGAAGTGAAAAACAACACATTTTAATTCAAACTTCTATCATTTGATTTTGTAAGATTTAAAAAACATTTGGTCTTGAAATTTATACCAAATGACAAATATTTATATATGTAACGATTTGGCATTTGAAAAGTCTTAATTTAAAAACTATTTTAAGGTCAAGTATTGTAGGGGGTATGCTATTAAAATGCAGTCACGTGTATTCCTAGTCTTAACTTTAAGTGCACTCCCCAAGATCAGTGCCACCAATATGTACAATCAGTTCACTTGGCAAGTTCAACCTTAATCAAGCAAGGGTAGGATCAGCTGCAGCTGTAACTACCTCGTTCAGAATGAGCACATTCCCACGAAACAATGCAGAAGTTTTTCTTAGTATTCTTAGCACAGGAGGCCATTGCTGCTCAGAACATGGCTGCTGCATTTCATCCAAGATGCTCAAAAGATGCAGTAGTTGCGAAAACATGTTCAAACTGAATAATCCATGGGCATGATTTCAATGATCCTGTGAACTCACACACAAACATTATACGGATTGTTCGTACATGGACTCCAGGTTGCAAATCAGCAACTCTGGACATTCACGTGTCAGTGGTCAGCTTTTTGACAAAATCACTCTTTCTGGGCATCCGAGCATCTAAGCTTACCTGGTTCATGTCCTTCAAAGGACCACGCTGGTGGACGCTGAAATTGGTCCTTGGAGGTGATGGACCTCTACAGCCAGGAGCTGGAGACTGTCCAGATCTTCTCGCAGGACTTGGTCCTCTACTAGTTCCAAACACCTTCTTTGCTGAAGAACCGCCATTCATACTCACACAAAGATTTTCTTGATTCTCCGTGAATATACTCGCACTGCGAGTTGGACTGGCCTTCCTAACAGGTGCTCTGGAGCTCAATCTGTCAACTGAGACCGACCTTTCCTTGCCACTTCTTTGCACTGCTGCTTTGTGGTCCGTGCTGATTTTGGTCAATTCACTACCTAACGCTGGCAGGACGCTGATGTTCTGAGGTTTCTGCTTTGCTTTGGTCAATTCACTGACCTCTCTAGGTGTGGGCCGACGTGGACTTGGGAGTCGGGAAGGAACGGGCACATCTTTACCAAGATTAGATGGTTCTGGCAAGATACGACTCCCTTGCAGATTTTGCCTGCTTATATTGCACTTGTCTGCTGAACGTTTGCACCCTTCTGTTAGGTCCTTCATAGCACTGCATCTGCAATTGTCGGAACTGCTGGCATTGGCGATTGGCTGCACAATCACTGTGTAGCCGAGATTGTTGGCGGCACCATGACCACTACCGATATCCAGCCACCTGCTCTGTTCAAGAGCATGCCTTTGCTTGACCCCTTCTATTATTTCTCGTAGCTGCGTCAACTCCGTTTCTAGCTTCTCGATCTTCTGTTGAGCTGTTTGAGCTTTCACACGCCATTCTTCTCCCTGTCGATATACAAGCAGATCTTAAGCATCCGCTTCAGCTTCACTTAAAGCAAACTCTTTGCATTGATCAAGTTGAGCCCATCTCGAGGTCCATCTACTCAAATGAGCCGTATTTGAACAACAAGAATTTAAAGGACTACTTCTAAACCGACTTTGAATTGATTATTGGTAATTATGAAATTTTAAGGCGCGAGAACTTATTACTGTGATCTATGAATGTTTAATTACCTCTCGTTGCCGGGTAGTGGCAAGACTTTCAGCATCGAGAGCACGCTTTTCCCATCTCAAGCATGCTTGCTGCAATGTGGCCATTTCAACACTCACATTTTTCAACACTCCCTGAACATGTATCCATTGCTCAGCTTCGGCATTAATCTGCAAAATAAACCACAATGCTTTGTTTAAAGTATTCGAAACTGGACACTCTGATGAAGTGACCTCATTCGGTCCATTTCAAGATACGCTCATTCGACTTAAAAAGGCCACAAACCTGAGCAAGAATTTCACGGACGGTTTCTTTGGTTTGCAGTTGTTTAGCGAACTCCTCTTCCAAAATGCAGCCGTCCTCCTGTTGTAATAGCGATGAAAATTGCTGTTAGTCGTGTACCTGTAGCATCTTTTACTTGTGCTTCTAAAGTAAAGGGTATTAAACACATCGAATGAGCTCTGACTGAAAAAATCTTTTCTAATTTTCTGGTGGCTTCGACGAGATGCTACAGGAAACTTACCGCCTGTTTGAGCAATCGATAAACTGCGTCGTTTGCTTTTGCAGATAACGGGCTATAACAGGACGCATCCGTCTCTCCTTGTTCGATTGATTGCTGCAAAAAATAACATTCATGAGAGAATGAAGACGATGATCGTCCGAGTCAAGCTAATGGTCACGCAGGAGTGACCAACGTTCGATGATCAAGAGTTTGGCAGACTAACGGGGGAATGGAGGACAGAAGGCATAAGAACAAGTGCTAATTAATTAATCTGAGAAATTTAGAGGAGGCTTTTTATCTTACTTGATCACTTTGTTGTGTCTCAGAGTCACTCTCCTCTGGAGTCCTGAGGTTCGAGCGTGGGAGTTGAGATCTCTGCTGCAGCATCTCGATTCTTTTGTGCAACGCTTCTGCTTGACTTCCGAGGTTTGTGTGTGCCCCGAAATTCACCTCTTTACTGCGCATCGCCGAACTAGCTTTCAATCTCCGAAGTCTTTCGTCCAGACCTTCACGGTGTTCTTCCTTAGGTTCAGCTCTACTAGGGGTACAAGGTGCTGAAAACATTCCCCGTCTTACATCCTGCGTGTCGAAGAATCAACATAGGAAACCACATCAAAGATACAAACCCGTAGTTGGGTTACTACTGAAAACAGAGCTTACTCTTTTGTGCAATTTACGAGTGATAAAACTCTCCTAGCCTAGCAACCGATCAACTCTGACGCACATGAGAGTCTACTTTCTTATTGAAACATATAAGTGGATTGGACACAAATCACATTGAATTACAACAGCGGAGTACACTAAGAAACCTCCTCGTAATCCATCAGGAAAGTTCTATAATTACTTGCAGTTTTATCATTCTTGTCGATGACAGTTATTATTTCTTGGAGCACTTTTCTCGATCCTAGCACAATCAGGCTACAAAAGCAGGAAATCCGACGACGACCACTTCCGTGATTGATTCGGTTCAAAAAAAGCTTTTTACAATGAAGGAAGAATGAAAGACTTGACGTGTTCAGGCTTACATACAGGCTCAAGAATAGACTCCACAGCAATTCGAAGAGAGTACGCCATTTGGGCTGCCTCGGCCATATCTGCGCAACCATCTTCCCAGCGCTGTTTAGAAACCTCTTTCTCCATTCTCAGCACTTCGCATTTGGCCTTCAAGACTGCTGCTTGCTTTCGCCACCCATCCTTCTTGCCCTTGCGACCGGGCCTGTCCTCTCGGGACACGAAGCCTGACGTGACCTTTGAGTCGTTGCTGCTGTTGGGAATCCCTGGCGAGGAAGTCAGAGGTGCCTGTTGAGTGGTGATGAACACTTCAATTTCTGGTGCGTTCATCTCAGGATGCGTCATATCGGACACATCGAAGTTACATGATTCCTCATCCGCGGAGAGAAATCTACGCAGATCGTCCTCTCCGATATTCACAGAATCGGAGAGCTCGTCTACGGGAACCCATGGGAACATCCCAGGATTGGTGTCGACAGGTTTCATTGCGGGTTCCTCACAACGGATTCGCATTGCAAAAGACGACACTACTACGCACTGAGACTTTAACGTCACCACCTTCTTGGAGCAATTTTCGTGGGAAATAGAAGGTCGACTCCTACCGATGCATTGTTGTCAACGTCGAGTAAGTAATTCCTCAACTTTTCCACCGTAGGTCTCGTTTTCTCCGGAGTCTTTCATAGGAAAATAGTGAGACACAAGCTAGACCAAGAATGGTTGCTGGTAGTTGCATCTGCCAAGACACTAGAATTCTCTTTTGCGCACAATTTCGAATGCCCCTGCTGCCAAAAGAATTTCAGGTCAGCTGTCTGTGCGTTAGTGTCGGAAGAATGAGACAACGTACAACGACCCTAACAATCTCTTCTGATGATGCGAAACATTCAGAATACACATCCCGACTAGCTAGGAGCTAGTGATTGCATGCATTGATAAAATGCTGTGTAGTTAATTTGCAATCCTCATTCCAACTTCAATCCTAGAATCTCCATATGCATGGTCGATGTGTCTACACAGCTAGCATCTCATCTGGTCTCTAGTCTCAGATAAATCGAGAATGAAAGCAAGAATACTATGAGATAACACGTTGATGCAATCCTTAGAAAACCAGATACGTGAAATCTCCTGGTACAAGAATCCCTGCTACGAAGAATGGTTAGACTGGAAAAAAATACGCTCGCTTGAAGTACTGTAAATATTGAATACATATGTGGCGCCAGAATAAAATCTGCTGCTCTGCAAATGCAAGCTGAAAAGATGTAAACTAGTTAAGTAAATAGTCAATCTAAAGGCACGGTATACTTATTAGAACGCGAAGATTACTAGCCAACTGAATACGAACCTTTGGAAGCTACACCCCTTAAATGAAAGGGACAGAAGCCACAGTAAAATCATGGCCGAGACCTTCAACAACCGATTCTCCAGGACCACATAAGAACGCTACAGAAAGGCAAAGCGCTGCAAGATAGGTAGTAGGAAACCACTGAATTGGCAAACTATGCTTTTCCTTTAGACTTATCGCACGGCCAGAGTCGGCCATTTCGTGTGTTCTGTCATATCAAAAACGTAGCTACAGGTAGCTCCACATGACTTGGGGATCTGATGGGAGGGATGGAGGACTCGCACACCGTACAAACGAACACTCAGGTAAGATGAACTCAAGACGAGCATGCAGCAAGCTGCGATCGAGAGCTACCTCAACCGTAAGCTAGGAGATGTCTGTGAGAAGACTTTATCTTCACAACTTCAAGCTGCAGATCCACGAGCTGCAACTAATCTCACTACAAGGAAACTGGTCACTTCTCACTGCTATTTTGAGCCATTCCAGAGTTGGTGAGTGCTTTCGATCACATAGGACAGAGTTGGTGAGTGCTGTGGGTCACATAGGACAAGGGATTCCTCGATTACTGTCAGTGAAAAGCGACGGGTTTGCTTGTAGTGTCTGGAGAAGACCTGTGCAATGACTTTGTAGAGGTACTCTAGCGGCCACGAATTTCTCTATTAGCAGAGTGATTTACAGGAAATTATCCATATCTCACAGGCTATAACAACTGCAAACTGCAGACAATCATCCAGCTGTTCGGTAGGTGAACACATAACGCTTTGACGCTACCGAAGAAATTGCGAACCAGTCTGAAAACAGTTAAAAGCTGGAAAAAAAATAACATCTCCATCAAAATGCATGCAGACAGGTTTACAAGAAAGTTTGAAAAACCTTAAGACTGCAAGCCACTCTTCTGGCCCAAACTGAAGAGTGTCGATTGCTATATCTCGCACCACTACGCATAACCGCAGACTCGTAACCATTTTCAATTTTCAGAAAACTGACTGCCAAGGAGCAAGAGACTCTTGCATGCAACGGTCGCGTAACCTCCATCAACATGCAGCTCGAATTGCGCTAGCCAGGAAATATTAATTTAGAAGAGTAGCACGCTATCGAAATCCATTGAATCCATACCATGACACTATCTAAAATACTAAATCGCAAAACAAAGAACAAAGGTATTCAAGAAAGAAAAATTAGCATTACTCAGTACGAAACTGACGTAACATATAGTTCAATGCTAATTACAACTAACGATAGACGCCACAGCGAAGAGATCCATGAACGGGAAGACAACGCTCAAATTTCCCGCCGAGCTCCCTAAAACACTAACTCGCACATCAGATGTTCAAGAAAGAAAAATTGGCAATACTCTGTACGAAAAAAGCTCGATGCTAATCACCCGTCGAAGACAATGCCATGCCACTCCAAACTACTCAACCGTGGGACCAAGAACGAAAACATTTTCATGCAATCAAAATTGACAATACTCCGTACAAAACTAACGTAAAATAGCTCGAAGCTAATTGTAACTAACGATAGAACCCACAACGCAGAGATGCATGAACGGAAAGACAACGCTCGAATTCCCCGCCTAAGACAATACCAGCTCCGTAAAATACTAACTCGAACATCGGATGTTCAAGAAAGAAAAATTGGCAATACTCTCTACGAAAACTCGATGCTAATCTTCCGTCTAAGACAATGCCATGCCGTTCAACAAAGAACGAAAACATTTTCATACAAGCAAAATTGGCAATACTCTGTACAAAACCGGCACAATGTTAATTACAGCGCAACACGTACCAAAAGATGGAATCTCCCTCTGTAGACAATGCCATGCCACTCCGCAAAATCAGAACAAGGAACAAAAAAGACGTTCAATATTCAATGCAAGGACGGCTAAAAATAGCTCGACGCTGATTCGGCTAAAGAAAGAGAGACGCCACAATGCAACGCACCGAAAGAGGAAGGCGCGATGATCAAAGGAAGGGCGGGTGTGGCGTGCGAAGCGGGAGCAGCAACGGACGGAATTGAAGAGGGAGCGACGGACCAAATACCATTCCCATTCCTACAGTGAATGGCTCCGTTGCATGGAAGCTTTGAATTGGTGGTCAGCAGGTCCTCGATCGTCCTGGAGGTTGTTGGAGGGAGCCTGTCTGTCGGTGGCAACGGCTCCATAGCCAAGAGCTCCAGGTCCCCTTTTGGGCCGTTCGGCACCTCGTTTGAAATCTCAACCGTATTCAACGGGCGGAACTGCCACTGACGGAGCCTATGTTTCTACGCTTACTTGAAGTTTGCAGGCTCCTGACCATTTGATTCCGTCATGGTAATCATTGAGATGACACTTTTGTAAGTGATAAAACAGTCATTACTGTTCTGTAATCTCTGAATCTATTTTATTAAATGAGAAGTGTCACGAAATGTGTCACGAATTCATCCAAATTGATGGTCTCGTCTCATCCATACTATTTTTCATTCAATAAGATGAAGGTACTATGCTTCACAATTTCATGCCTTACTGTACCGTATCTAGGTAGTAGTTCTGGCACAAAAATAATTCTAAAAATAAGTGTTGGAAAAATTAGGGAAATTATTTTTTTCCAAAAATTCCACAAGAATATCTGATATTTTTAACAAAGTGCCGATTTTTATTTTTTTTGTGATTTTAATTATTCGGCAGCCAAGTGTTGAAACTGCATACAACGTCCCAATTTAGGGACCCCAAAACGACTCAAGTTAGTGTATCTTCTCTTCTTAATTGCACATCATGATTGCACAATTCATGTGTGGAGACTTTTGAGTGACTTACTTACTATTTTCAGAGTCTAATTGAGTGATGTTGGTTAGGAACTATATGATATGCCATGTAATTTTTGGGTGACAATTCAGAGTTGCTAGAGGAGATGCTCTTAACCCCTACTAAAGGTCCTCACATGTTTTGTAAAAGTCAAAGCACTACAATCTGCATATTTGAAACATCACATTGTATAATTTATAACTTTTCATTATGGAGGTATAACAAAAATTTCAACATGATTGGAAGATATTATAAATATTTACAAATTTTATTATGTAAACAAGATAAAAATCAAAATAAATATATTTTGTCTAATTTAATATCTAAATTTATATTTAAAGTAGATAAAAGTTATGTTTACATGTAATTAAAAAATAAAAGTAAAGAAATTAAAAGAGACGGATGATTGGAGGGCATCTTTAAAAAGACCTTTGTATTTTGGACACTCAAATTTCAGATTTCTCGACGGAGTAAAATCTTCAAATGAAGTCTATTCTTCAATCCCAACGGTCAAAAGGTGCATTATAACTTAACTTAAACATCTAATGAAAACACCAACTCCAATAAAGCTAAAAGACTTGATTTCTTGGGCCATTTACCAAAAATCAAGCATAATATGTTCGATTGGGCACTTACAGGTCAACCCCTAAACGTTCTCACCCTCTCCAAATTTGGCAGTTTTCCAAAAATGCATTATAAAATGCAACTACGAGGGATATTTTCAACTTGATGGATGCATAAAAGTTGTACATTATGAATTTTAGATTCTATCCATATGGTTAGATTTGCGATTGCTATCACCAATTATGAGTCTATGAGAGACACTAATGCCTACAAAAAACACATCTTTTATCAAGATATTTCAACTATAGAAAAAATAGTAGACAAAAGGAAGTGTCATCTTTGCATTAATATTTTTAAAATAAATTTCATTTAAATAGAAATCTTTGCTATAGATCAATTAGTGCATCTCTTAATAATTGAACTAAATGGTGTAACAATCTCCAAACTTTTGTAAATCCTTAACGGTTATACCAATGACAAAGAATGGTCTTCAAAATATATATACAATAGTTTGAGAATTTAGAATAATTGAAGAAGCAAGACGTTTTCCACAAATGCGTTCAAGAAGATTTCAATATTAAAGAAGCTCCTACTAGACTAGATTAAGTTTAAGTTTTCGATGTAAGTGAAATTACTTGCAATTAAGACTACATATGATTATAAGCAAAATTTTAAGCAATTAAGTATAGTTTCTAGTATTGTACGGAGTATATACCAACTTATATTCTATTGCTATTTATCAACAATGTAAAGTGAATTTTAATTCACCATGTTATGTCCAAGATTTGGATATTGCACAAATGTTTTGTGAATTTCCAAAATTTTATTTCAGAAATTGCCAATCATATAGAGACTGGTTGCTTAACTTTCTGTAAGTTGGGACTTGGGGAATGTTGGAGAATTGAATATAGGCAGGGAAATGAATATCAATCACATTCTTTAGTAATGGGCGGCTTTCAGTTTGGGTGCATGTTGTAATGAGACTTTAGAGCCTGTGTCTTGTGAGCTTGTTCATGGCCGTCAAACTCCAATTCTTCACAAGGGAGTGCAACGTTGGCTTTTATTTTTCTTTCTTGTAATAAAAATCAATCAGACTTGCCTGTACTTTGGACTGGACTGATTGTGAACTACATGTACTTATAAATCAGTCAGATGGTCACCACTTCATTGGCTGTGATTTTTGTCTTCGTTCAAATACCATCTCCATTTCAGCATAATGATATCAAACAGGGTACTGATTTGGATGTAGAGAGGACTTGAAGCACACTTTCTCCATGTGGTTCAGCCAATATTTTTTGTTTTTTCCATAGCACCATAGCTGGGTCGCCACTCCACGAATGAATATTTAATATTGTATATATTCGTTCCTAAAAAATGAATTTCTTGATTTTCGTTTTTAGCCAAAAAAAAAACTGATTACAAATGGCCCAAAATCACCCGAAATAGCTTAGAAATAGCTAAATATAGCTAACAATAATTTATCTTATTTTTGTTTTAGGGTCCTCATAATTTCTAATCTTTTAGGTTTATTACTTTTTGAATTATTTTTTGGCGACCCAGCTATGGTACTATGGTACTATGGTAGCAGTGATTTTCTTGTGTTTTTTTTTGTTGAAGCCTAACTGGCGACGTAAAAAAAATTGGGAAAGAATATTTGGCGTAATCTTAAGCTTACAAGTTACAATCATATTTTGATAGAATTTCTTCATCTTTTGGTAGTTTTTTCATAAAATTTGGCTATTTTAAAAATATATATATAGAGAAAATTTGGTGAAAAAATTCAAAAATTTCTCATTTTTTTCTTTAACCCCTAACTACCCAACCATGCATTTTTTGCTTGATGTACATAATCAACATCCGTTTTTTCATCCGTCATGCACTTTTTGCAGTGTGGTTTTTTTTATTGAACTTTTTATGGGAAGTTAGCTTCATGCATGTGTAATCCGATTAGAAAGGGGATGATTCGTGAAATTTTTATGCCTCATTTCATGCAACAATGATTCACCAAACATTTCAAAGATTTTAGTCTGAAAGTGCTCTTGAAAAAATAAACTCATTAAATTAAGTACCCAGAAAATCTCCAAAAATCACTACACTTAGAGTATTACATTTCAACCCATCACAACAAATTTCATCCACAAATTGTCAATATCTCATTTGTGAAATTGAATTACAAAAGAATTTTGAATATTAAGTTTCTAATTTTATAGAAAATTATTGGTGATTGCAATCGCAGACCTAAATATATGGATAGATTCTAACATTCATTATGTACAACTTTTATTCATACATCAGGTTCAAAACATCCCTGTTAGTTGCATTTTATAATGCATCTTTGCAAAACTGCCAAATTTGGAGAGGGGTGAGGAAGTTTAGGGGTTGACAAAAGAGAAATACCATATTTGGTAGAGAAATCTGACGAAATATAGCCAAAAAATAAAACGCTGCTTGGTAGAGCAACACGCACCTTGGAATGTACCCATGTAAGGAAAAAATGAATAGAATCATCCACACACATACACACATACATATGTGTGCGCACTCATCCATATAATTATTTATTGTAAGGCACTTTCATCCAAATATTGACGATTTTCGTATTTTTTTGGAGAAAACTTTGACGTTATCATTCACTTTTTTTGCCCATTCTTTCTAACTTAAAGTAGCCACTCCCACAATCATGTAAAATTCTGGCGAAAATTACCCAATTTTTTTGGATGATGTAGATTAGTAGACATTCACAGCCAACGTTTTTATTTTTTGGCTATATTTCGCCAGATTTCTCTACAAAATACGACATTTCTCTTTTCATAAGGAAAAAATGAGAAAATTTTGATTTTTCCCGCCATATTTCCTCTATATTTTTTTGTGAAGATAGCTAGATTTTGTGAAGAAAACTACCAAAATATGAAGAAATTCTATCAAAAGATGATTGTAAGCTCAAGATTTTGCCAAATATTATTTCCCAATTCTTTTTACGTTGCCACATAGGCTTCAAGAAAAAAAACACAGGAAAAACACTGCTCACAGCAGACCTCCTTGGCCATAATAGGAACACTGAGGCGAGGACCCAAAGTGATCCAACTGACCAAAGTTTTCCGCCCAGTACTGTTTGTTAACACATGTGAGACTGTGAGAGCATTGCCACCAGATTGCAAGACCCTTCACACCAACGGTACTCCGGCGAAGACGGGCAACCGCGAGCCTATTTGGGGTGTCGCACCAACAACCCCGCACACCATATCGAATATCGTCCACGCATGAAATCTAATTTCTCACGGCAAGGGACGGGGTTATGTGGCGTGGGAGTTTAGGCTCACGGTACCTTCGGCCAAATTGACCATGACTGAGGTGGATGCCAAAAATAGAAATCTAGAACTCCGGAGGCTTGAGTTGGATGGAGAAGAATAATGAACACTGGTGATCGCAATAAGGCACCCCAACTGTTAACGTGGATGCCACAGTGGAGCTTGGTGCGGTGAAATGGAGTCTGGTTGGTGCGGCACATTCCCCACTACCGGTTACGGTACTGATACTAACACTAAAGGAGTCTCTGCATCCTTAATTGTCAGGCTCACATACCGCGAACCAGTGAGGATGCTCTGAGTAAGGTAGATTGCCCTTAAACCACCCATTTAAGTTGTTGTACTTGGATTAAAAATTAATTAATTAATAAATAAATAAAAAATTGGGACTATTTTGGCTCATAAACAAATAAGATTCATGAATAAAAATATAAAACAAATATTTTCCTCAAATAAAATGAAATTTATATGAATTTTGAAAGAGAGAAGATAGTCATACTCTACTTGTGACATACATGTGGTGCTTTAACACAAAAGTGTCATAAATTGCATCCTAGAAGTCCCGATTTCATTCACATATACCGGTAGAGTGAAGCCTCCAATTGAATCACAAATGAGTTGATTTTAGGCTCCTCAGAAATTACAAATGGTGGATTTTTGATTCTTTAGATGATGGTTGTTAAAAACACCTATATGACCAAGATGGGTAAATAAGATGTCACATCGGAGAGTGCAACCTTTAGAAACAAAACTTCATTCTTCTACTAATGATCCAAGTACTTCAATTGAATGGTTTTTTGATGTTTCTCACCACACTTATTTGTTTTTTACGTTACCATCAAATATTTCAATCTTTAGTTGTGCTACCAAATGTTCTTTTTGACCTTTTTTTTTCTTTCATAAATTCTCTTTGTACAACAAGTTTGAACTGATCATTTGAAATTCATTGAGGGAGGGGGGTTGCACTCTTTTATGAGTGTGAAGAATCACATGCGTGCACAAGAGGGGGATTAATCTGAACACTACCGTACTATGTATATATACAAGAAGCATATTTAGGGTTGAAAATAGGGTTGTATATTTAGACATGTATGTAGTCGAATTGAAAACTATAAGTAAACAATACTTCGTATATGAGATGAAGATATAATAAAGTTATCCTTAAAGTCACTTTGTATTTGAATAAGATACCATGTGCTTTGCTTTAATATACTCTTATTTGTTCACTCCAAAAAGTTATAAGGTGTGGAAGAGTTTGGTAGTCTCTTATTATTAGGTGTGTAAGAGCTTGGTGATCTCTAAACTCATGGAAAACTTATTTAACCCTTAAATGTCAAGTGGGCCTGGGCGGGGCAGCCCGGAAGGCATTTAAAAATAAAAATAAAAACGAAAAAATGAAAAAATGGCTCTGCTGGCCAGCAGTTGCGGCAGTGTAGCATTGCGGCACTTTTCAAGAAACGACCTCTGTTGTCCAACCTCAACTCCTGTTCATTTAGATAACTTTGATTGCTTGTCAATGACTCTACAATCTCCCAAATGAGGTCCAAATTTGCAATCTAGATCGCTTTTTCAGTAGCTTTCCAACGCACCAATCCTCGCTTGATTTGGTTGAGAAAATCTACTTTTTTCCTCAATTATTCCTTTATAACAAGCCCGTGGGGCTTGCTTTGACGTTTAAGGGTTAACCGTCTTTCTCAATGGCTAAATTAATTTTTCATGAGTTTATAGACTATCAGGGGCGGTTTACACCATGGACCATGAAGTCGGACCATGGAAGATGGCTATTTTCCATGGTCCGACTTCATGGGACGACTTACATGGTCCGAATTATTAAAAAATCAATTTACAAGGTTTATGGGCCCTTCACTAGGTGTAAACCGAATGTAGACCAAGAGGAATGACCATGTACCAAAAAGTGGATGTGCTGATTTTTTAGTATATGTCCAAAAATGGCAGTTTTGGAAAAGAAATTAATCTTTTGTCTTCTTTTGAAATTGCTCATTAAAAAAATATTATAACGGCATTTCTCTGCCATGGGCCCTTGCTTTTTCTACAAGACCACCTCTTTTTCCTCTCTCAACGGAAAAGCCATTGGACCATGTCAGTGGATAATGTAGGCCTTAAATATTGTTTTTTCGGGACCTCAAACTCTGTGGCCACTCTGAAAAAAAATTCTTGGTGTAAACCGCAATGCTCCCGGGACGAGTTCAACATCCAATCACAACTTTTAGAGGGCCGTGGGATGAGTTCATGGTTCATGGTGTAAACAGGCCCTCAAGGTCTTGCACACCTAATAGTGAGAGACCACTAAGCTCTTCCATACCTTATAATTATTTGGAGTGAACAAATAAGAGATATTAAAGCAAAACACATGATATCTTATTCAAACATAAGGTGACTTTAAAAATAACTTTAATGATTACAGATTATTGAATCAATAGTTGAGTATAATCCTTACATCTTCACCTTATGTATTGCTTACTTATAATATCAAGGTATAATAATTACAAATAAGGTTTATTGTACTCTAAACTCTTTATAACCACATTTCTAAGATCACATTCTCTTATTGTACTCTAAACTCTTTATAACCACATTTCTAAGATCA
This sequence comes from Pohlia nutans, assembly GCA_022496805.1. NCBI lineage: Eukaryota > Viridiplantae > Streptophyta > Bryopsida > Bryales > Mniaceae > Pohlia > Pohlia nutans. The sequence continues at coordinate 4,964,907 of CM040088.1, read as the reverse complement.
CATTCTCTTATTGTACTCTAAACTCTTTATAACCACATTTCTAAGATCACATTCTCTTATTGTACTCTAAACTCTTTATAACCACATTTCTAAGATCACATTCTCTTATTTTCCGAAACCCCAAGGAACAAATGAATATAGTTCAAAATTCATTCCACAAATACACTAATGTTAACATACAAATGTGATAATATGGAATTAAGCAAGTGTAAGAAGGTATCATTCAATGATGGAATATTAATCAAATATTTTTATAATATTAAAATACAGTTGAAATTATAAATTTTGATATTAAAATATAATAGTTTTATAATATATAGTAAAATCCTATTGATTTTTATATTTGATATTATCAATAAAATTATTAAATTACTAATTAGAAGGTTTTTGATTACGTACACTTTGGTTGCCTAACTTAAAGATGTAATCATAAAGTTTACTAAGTGTACTTTTGTGTCAATTAACTTGACAAAATTAAGGATGATAATGAAGAGTGGTAGTTTTTGGCAATAACATAATTCAAAAACACTATCGTAGTACCATAGTAAGGTTGCCACCAATTGAGCGATATTTTATTTTTTATTTTTGAAAAATAAAGTTCGCCCCTCAAAAAAATGAATTTTGTTTTTGAGCAAAATGTGATTAAAAATAGTCCGAAATGGCTTAGAAATAGCAAAATATAGTTAAGCCATTTTCAACTAAAAAAACTTGCACAATCAAGCAAAATATTCACCTCTCAAAAAAAATTGTATTTGAAACATTACAAAATAAGTTATACACAATTATGTAAAAGAAATTTAACTGGAGACTAAGAGAGAGTTTTACATATTCCACAAGCATTGTTAGCACTAAAGCCTTCATTTAATCATTTTTTATAGAACACAAGGCTTTTCACCTTCTAAAATTTAAACTTCATCATTCATTCATGAAACGTATTACATATTCATCACTATATGAGTTATGGCCAAATCCTTAAGTTATGACCAAAATTTATTTTTTATTACACTTTCAATAGATTTTTGGTATCCAATATTATTTTTTAATAATCCAAAATTTTGGTCTTTAGGAATTTAAAATGAATTTTAATAACGTTTGTAATCTTTGAATGTCCAAAAAACATTGAATATTGGTTAGCCTCTAAAAGACCAACCAACCCATTTTGGGTCAATAATTTTTTCAAACTCTTGTTACTTACAATCAAAAATATATTTTAGTGTGAGGTTTTTTAAAAAGTAGCTCAACAAGAGAAATTTACAATACAATGGTTGTATTTGAAGTTACAAGAATATATACTTTAAAAGAATTATAGAAAGCATGTGAAATTTTGAAAAAAATAATTTTTTTATTGGGTTGACTTTTAGCTTAAAAGAGGCATTGAAAAACGGATTCACAAATTTAAGCAATAAAACATTCAAAAAAAATATATCACAATGAGATAATCACAATTTAAATCTATTTCAAAAAAATTCAATAAAAGATTATCAATACTTTATTGCAATCAAATTTAGAAGAAAATTTTAATTTTAATTTTTAAAAATTGTATTAAAATATTGGTTATAGAAACAATAGAATATTAAAATATTAAATTGGAGGTAAGGAAACACAACAAATGTTGTATTATCGAAGTCTCACATATTTGATAATATGGAAAAATGGGCATTTTATATTACATTATTGAGGGATTTAAAACATAAAAGATAATTACACCCAAAACATAAAAGATAATTTCATGAGAATTTAAAAACGTGTTTAAAGTAGTGTGTTGCCAACTAGTACAAGCGACAACAGTAGTAGCATCAGCAAGGACACACGACAACAAGGACAAAATGTAAATACCAAAAAAAAACCTATACCTTGGTACTCAAAAGACTTTAGAACCTCCAAACCCTAAACAACTCTTGTTATCTTCAATAATCTTTAAGTTCTTTTCAAAATTAGAGTTCCAAAAAGGTTTCCATTTACAAGTGGATTTTGGTATGAATTCCACCGATTTTAAGCATTTGTTAACTCTATAATATGAAATATTGGAATTTTTCATTGTCATATTATTGTGTGTCGTAATTTTATTATGTAGGGAGTTTTGAATTGAATTGTTTGGTTGCTCCAAAGGTTGCTCGAAATCTTGTCACATAATCAAGGTAAGGTTGTCATATAAGCGAGTGTTGTAATAATGAGGTTATACTATATATGAATACTACAAAGATTCCTCACAAGTTATAAATTATTGAAAATCAACATCCATTAATTAAAACCTACCAATTCTTCATTGTGATACCTTTAATAAAAACACATAGACCGTCAATCTAAAATGATTCAATAAAATAATGACATTCGTTGAATTTGAAAATGATGAAATATATATATTTTTAAATGTTTTTAGAAACTAAAAGTTGTATGAAATAATTTTTAGTGGGGCCCCAGTGTTGTAAATGTTTACATAATAAACGATGAAAAAAAAAGTAAACTTGACCTTTCATTACAAGGAGTGGGACTTTTCATCATTTAAAGGATTACTAAAAAAATTAGGTATTTTTATAAATTTAAATAGTTCAAATTTTCAAAACTACTTTATGTGAATTTCTTTAAAATTATACATTGACACATAGTTTCACAAAAAAATTCTCAAAAGCTTTAATTCAAAAGTGACCTTACAAAAATGAGTTTATAGATTTGAGCTATATAAAATATTCAAAAAAATGTCATATTAATAATGTCATAATTTAAATTCGTTCCTACAAATTTTACCCAAACGAGATCATACTCTCTTTGTAATCAAATTTAGAAAAAAATTTAAAATTAAAATTTAAGTTCATATAAAAAAAGTTTAATAATAAAAACCATAAATTTAATTGTTAGGACATACCATAATCTACAATTCAAAATGTACAACTTTTGTTTACACGTCAACTTCAAATTGTTCATCATAGTTGCATTTTACAATGGATTTTTGCAAATCTTCAAATGATGAGATGAAGAGGATTCCAAAGAATTATAAAATAATTTCAATATATTTTCTACTCATTCTTTAGTCCTATATATATCACAACCTTACTCCAGTTACCCTACTTTACTTACTTCACTTCACACCATTATTTGACTTAGATTCGTGCAATTCCTTTCAAGACATTGAAAAGACGCAATGGTTGAGGGGGTTTGTTTGTCTCCTCTTTCACCCCATGACGCGATCTCAACTCTAGACCTAATCTCCCGGAAATTGTTTTGAAATGGAACTGGGAGGTAGAAAGATAGATTGTGGCACATTAGCTATGAATGGGAATGGAGCGGAATCATTGCAGATAGATCAAGTGATTGCCCCTGCAAATTATGGTACAATTATGAGTCCTAAATGCCTTTTATTATGCTCGAAAGAAGACAACAACATTGTTGTAGAAAAATGGAGTATTATTTTTCTCCAATTTCTACTTCAGTAATAATTTGAATTTTTTTTGACGTTTTCCAATCTTGTATGCGTACTTGCAGCTTAAGAACAAAGTCTTCTAATATAGAATTGAAAATTTCTCATTCTAAGGGAATTTGAAAACTTTGAATTTGGATTATGTTTGAAAGAAGAAAATAGTGACAAACAATATGTTCCAGTTCTTTTATTTCTAGTTTGGTTATAATTTGAATTTTTTTTGACATTTTTCAAAATTTTATGTGTATTCAAGAACAAATTCTTACAAAACAAAATTGGAAAAATGCAGTCTAAGACAATTAAAAATGCAATTGAAAAAATGTGAGAACAAGAATATTCCATATTTTGGTAATACTGGAAGTAGCTAGTATAATTTGGAAGTGGTATAATTTGGAAGTTCTCTTCAAGTCCAAGACATTTTGTTTGACATGTAAAGATTGCAATAAGTGATGTTTGGAGAATTTCAAGTTAGGGTTACCTTAATTTGAATTGTATATAATGTTCTTCAATTGGTAATATGCATTGTGGGCATGTCTTGTTTTGAGTTGCGGTCACTCTCAATCCATAAGTTTCAATTTGTGATATCTCGTTGAACAGGAAACTTGGCCCTTTGCCTTGTGCATGCTCTATCTCATTCAATGCCATTAGTATTTGATGGAAATGGGTTTCTGGTACACTATAAAGCTTTTTCTAGAGTTTTATGGATTGTGCTAAGGATTATTGTTAGTGTGAATACAACCAAGAAAGAAGGATGAAGGATGTGCAACTCCTCAACTAGGTAAATATTGCCCTATGTGGATGGTCACAACAGCTTGTCGTAGCACATTCTAAGGGTATGCGCCATAAAAAGCTCTTCGGATAATGTGCTTAGTGATATATTTCTCCATAGCACAACTGAATGAAGTATTCAAGCTTATGAATGAGTACGTATGCATCTAAGTAATCTAATGCTAAAATAAACTTGAGCTCCTACTTTAGAATTCATCATAATTCTATATTGTTTGATTCCCTTGGGCTCTTGCTTTTTCCATTTCTATGACTATAGATGAGGCTTCTAGTTTGACTATAGACCTCAAAAAATTGGAAGAGTGAAGTTTACCTTGATGGCATCGTAAGTGAATGCCTACCTTCCACTATTATTGATTGGCAAAATTAATGTTGTCATTGATTTCATTCCTTGCAACAATTTCATAGTTATAATACCAATCAAGGTTGTAAACGAGAGGACTAATTGCTCTACTGCTAATGATAATTTCCAATCTTGGGTTTCCAATATAGGCAGGTATATATTTCAACTATAGGGGGTATCAAATTTTGTGATTTGTAGAAGATCTTAAAATTTTGTACAATGTAACAATGACAACAAGTTCATCTCAGCCAATTTACTAATCGAACCCAAAAATACTTCAAGATGGGTAGAATTTTGGAAAAATCACAAGCCTGATATTCCTTGTATGTAATGTAGTCCATGTAGTAGAATAATGTTTCAAACTAATGATTGTTTTATAAATCCACCTCTTCAAGGTTACTAATCTTTTACTGGAGTGGTGGTGATAGGACTATAGTTTGCAAGCTTTTATTAGATAAAATTGCCTAGTTTGTGATGTTACAAGCAAGTTGGTTAAACAAGAGTCATAGGCAAAACCCTTGCAATGTACATATGTAAGATCTTCCCTTCAATGAACTAAAGATCAAGGAAACGAAATGTCGAGCATGTGGCTCCCACCTTGGTGTGCAGCTAGCACTAAACTTACAAAAGAATATGATTTTTGAATAAAAATTAGAAAATTTCTTTAAAATTATACTATTTTGAGCTGAATTTTGAAGATGCAGCTTTCTAAATTTTGATGAGTTGACAATGTGTTGTTGGCAAGAAAGAAGTTCTAATACATTTATTAATAGAGAAGAGTTTTGCAAACATGAGAATTATTGATAGGGAGGGTGGAGATTGGTTCATCTTCTTGGAGGTGCCTCAAATATGAAAATTTAATGAGTGGAAACTTGTTTCACTCTCTCATAGACAATATTTGAAAACTAACACATTGATGATGCACTCCGTTTGTGGTGCAGGTTTGATGGGTTCTTTCTTTCTATGCTGGCCACCAGTGTGTATCCTTTTCATAAATTGAATTTGTTTGCTTCTTGTTTAAGATTGTAATGACATATTAATCTTAGAAAAAAATTCAAATTTTTTTTGATCTTGTCATTAGTACTTGTGCTTGTATATGTGATGGGCTGCATCTTTAATTGGAATGTAATAGAATAGCTTGTGGAACCTTAACATGAATGGAGCAGGATCGTTGTACTTGTGAATTGGCAACGTTACCTTCAATGTAGCCACCCTCTACATATATGGATAGTAGTATGTTTTCATCACCATTATTTCTTTTATATTATACCTGATTAACTAAGTAATATCTCCAAGTTTCCTCATCTTGAAAGTCATTAAATGTTGTGTCTTCATAATTCAATTGTAAATTGATTCGATTGTTCAAATTCTCAACACAATAAATGTATTTGGAGAAACCTAGTGTGTGCACCGAGGATTGCATAGTCTAATATATCCCTATTATTTATTGTACATCTAAATTGGGTTCAACCTGGATTGTGCAGGTCGACTATGGAACGGTATTCCTCTTTCGGATACTCATGTTCATAGACAGTGGTTTAGCTTCAGGAATGGGCCCGTAAGCACTCAACTCATGCATGTCATTCAAACTCATTCTAAAAATGTTGATCATTGACTTTTTCATGTATAGGGTCTTTTCATGTGTAGTTCATTACATGTCTTGTAAAAACGTCTTCTTCTTGTCATAATGGTGTTGATACACTTGGTGGAATCCTCAATCACACAATAGTTGCATTGCTTACATTCCCCTTACTTGTCTTTAGTACTCTCGCACAATTTTAAAGGTAGATACCGACAATTCATTTTCCCCCATTTACAGAAGGGGGCAATGGTTTAACATGGGTACCCCCTTCAAAAATAGTGTGATTTTAGAAAAACATTCTTTTGATAAGAAAAAACAATTGGTAAATTACATAAATTAAATGATATTATAGATGGCATGGCTACAGCTGCATACATGGTGTTAAAATGGAATTTCTAGCACATATTAAATGACTTACACATATGACGCGTCACACCAGTACCCATATTAGGCCGGTACCCAGGGTTGGTCAATGCACAAATTATCATTCAAGAGCGTAAGCTTAGACTGTTCCTGTTTTACAGAGAGGCTACGCAGATGGAGCGGATGTTACGATTCAAAGGTCGTTTGTGCGTACTCTCCCTATTAACGTTCCTTTTCTATCCCTTTCTATGGGTGTGGACAATTCTCGGAAGTTTGTGGTTCTCTGACACTCAAGGATGTGTAAGCTTTAGCCATCCACCCTGAGTTTTCCGCACAACAGAAATGTGATTCAACATCCTGTTTTTGTTCCACACATTGAAATTGAATTACATCTGTATGAAAAACTTAACATGGTGGAATTTGTGTGAGGAATCTGGGAAATGGCTTGATATGGGTACCACTTTTACGCGTCTCACATAGTGTGACTTATGTCTAACTCATTTTATGTGTGCTAGAAATTCTGTCTTTAACACCATGTATAGAGTTGCAGCCATGATGTCTATAACACCCTCTAATTTTTATAATTTTCCAATGTTTTTTTCTCACCAACAAGATATTTCTCGAAAATCACACTATTTTTGGAGGGGTACCCATATCAGACCATCACCCATCTCCTCATGCCTAGCATGCTTGAAATTAAATTTTAACCTTCAAGCAAAGAAGATGATCCTCCTTTCCCAAAATTGAACTACCAAGAATTTTCTGGATTGTCTGCAGCTACCAGAAGAAGGACAAAAATGGGGGTTTCTCATTTGGTTGGTTTTTAGCTATTGTGGATTGGTGTGCCTTGCCTGTATCACAACTGGAAAAGTAAGTAGTGACTGTTGAAGAACCCAGAGTCAATTTAGAAAAGGGTGCATGATCTAGTCCTAACAACACATTCCTCTTCTTAGCATTTACATACTTGGCCAATATGTGATCTTTCCTCGTGTTGTTCGCAAAGTTATGTCATATCTAAACATTTAATTTCCAAATACGGTGCATCTCCTTTTTGTGGACATTGTTTTTTCTCTCTTAGGTTTAGCTTGACGTTATCATTTATTTGTATAAACACTTTCTCGTATATGAGAACAATGACCAAACAAACCGCTAATTGATTTTTCAATCAATATGATTAATATCTCAACTAATTAAGTTCTAACAACTAATTTACGTTTGCAGTGGCTTCTACGACGGCAATCCCATCTAGCCTTGCAATCAACTGGGTTAAGTCCTATGTCAGAGTTTCAGGTACTATTTGATCAAAGCCACATGATCTACACTAAAATTGTGATTTAGCGAGAGTTGAAGTTTTTTTTAGGGCATTTCGTTTTTCTTTAGAGGCCCACTATTGCACCTCCGAATCTCAAGCATCTGTTAGGAGATCGGAGGAATCGCAGAGCGTTTTCTCTAACTTCAACTGGGCTTTAAAAGCCACGAGGGTTGGAGAGTTGAATTGTTTTATTCGCAGTTTCTCTACAGTGTAAAGGGCGTGGTCCAATAAGGGCTTAAGAACATTATGATCGTCAGCTGGAAGTGTTTTCATCATTTTAAATTTTACAATAATTTTTTTTTAATACAGACGCTTGTATCTCCAAAAAGTCAAATAGTATCCGTGTTGAGAAATAGTGTCTCAGACACAAAAAAATTAGTGTTATGGAGAATTTTATTGCAAGTTTTTGCATAATTATTTTCATACTCTCTCAGATAAATAGATAGAAACTCCGGTCCCCTTGCGAGGCCGGCGTGAATAAAGTGTCTGTTCGTAATGACAATGAGCCAGTGTCCACCGGACAAAGGGCCATTGGTGCAAAACTACTCTCCCGCCAGGAAGAGACTCTACTAGTGACCATGGAAACTCTCTCAGACTTTCTAGATAGATAGATAGATAGAAACTCCGGTCCTCTTTCGAAGGCCGGCGTGAATAAAGTGTCCGTTCGTAATGTCAATGACTCAGTGCTCTCAGACTTTCCATTTCAAATATAACCCTGCTTCTCTCAAATTCCAAAAATGCAGGTGTTCTTAGAGATGATCCGATGCCCAGAGTGGAGCAACAGACGAAGGACCAATGCAGTGATGATGCGAACCAACGACTTGGTAGCCTTCCCTCCAGGCTTTGTAATCGGCCACGGTCACAATGTCCACACGTTACAACAAACTCAGGTACAATTCAAATAATTCAGAAACAATTCAAACTCATGATTTCCTTGGTATTGTTTACAACATAGAAGTCACTTTCCCCGCCCAACTTCATTTCCCATTAATTAGTTTGAAGGAACAAGAATTTCAAAAAAATAAATTAAATGGGATTGATTCTCACTGCCTCTTATTACTTTGTGGTGCATACATTATCTTCATATGCATTCAACTTTACTTAACTAAAGAATTTTCTACTACTTGCATCTCTATAACCCTTTGTCGCGCCTGTGTCCATATGATGGACGATGAATAGATTGTAAGCCTTCTCTTTACTATAGTTTTTCATCCATCCAAATTTTCCTTGGTTCTTGTGCTAGTTGACTGTATGAATCTTCAAAATAAGATATTGTGATTTTTTTTTCAAATAACATAATTGGTTTATGTCGAGTTTCATTCTTAGTTCAAAAAGTGAGACCTTAAACATGATTTTCCAAAATAAATAGAATCAAATAACAAAAATCATACCATCTCGTAGCGCATGTTATTCCAAATTCACTACAACAATTTTTAATTTTTTTTGTTAATTTGGGATTTTTAATTGAATTTCAAAAGAAAATCTTGAAATTTTAATTACAATTTATTAATAGTATGATAAGTCCAACCGTACATATGTGATCTTCACATTGACATTTTCAACTAAGCTTTGTGCATCAATTTCATTTTTTTTTATCCATCAAGCACTTTATAACGCATCTTCAAAATTAGTGTTGAATTGGGACGTTGAAGAGTTCTGAAACGCATATCATGTGGATACAAGAAGTGAAATGGAATTAACTTGTAGACTTTTTCTTACACCTTTGAAGCATTGGAATTTCCTCCTACCTAAGAAGCATGGAAGAAGTTCATTTCTTTTTACTTCACTTGTTCGAGGCTCCAAGGCAAGGTGGTAGATAGAAGGGTTCAAGCATGTTGCCCATGTTGACTTGTACTTTTTGTTGCCTCTGACCATAGGGAAGAGGCATTGTGGGGACACTCATTTTCTTGGGCTAAATATCACTGTAGCAAACATATTCCGTCCATGATTCCACTTAATCGAAATGCATTCTCATCCTTCACCTGTTCGATTCCCGTCAGAGCTCCTCGTAGCGTACCTGCTTGTTTATAATAAAGTGGACTAGGTACCACATTAATTAATTAAAGCATCACGCATCACACTCTCCCCTTATCATTCAAACAATCGGAGGATGATCAAATAATTTAGAAATAACAAGTAGCTAGTCGCGTAGTCTCTGCCTTAATATTTATGCCAGATTTACTTTTATGACTTATTTTTACTGTCCAGCCATGTAACTCCTGAAAACGAAGCGTTTTCGTAGTCTCTCCCCTTGTGGGGGCAGAGACAATAAAATGATGATTTCCTTGGTATTGTTTACAACATGAGAAGTGACAAGTTGTGTGTGGTGTGTATTTTTGTGTGTAGAGGGACAGAGTAGAAAGAGCAATACAAGGACTACACAAATTCTCGCTGCCGAGGGTATCCGAGAATTGGACACAATGTCCGATTTGCCTGGACGACTTCGGCGCGGGCAACGAAGTGCGAACTCTGCCGTGCACGCACACTTTTCATGTAGCGTGCATCGACGCGTGGCTGCGGCTCAACGTCAAGTGTCCGCACTGTCGATCCTCGGTGTTTCCGGACCTGGATCCCGACCGAACAAACGTCCCTCGTCTTGTGCCTTCGCGTTCAAGACATTTTCCCAGCAATCACGGAGCCAGTGATCTGCAACACGGCGCTGCCCATGTTGTTTCCATTCCTAGATCCGAAACTGACCTTCCCAGACCCAGAACTACTGGAGGTCCCCACATCATGACTCTCAGTGACTTGGCTTCCAGTTCTGTTCGGCAAACCTCAAACGATCAGGCACCAAACTGAGACGGATTCAACCCCCAAATTTTGAACCGGCATAATGTAGAAATCTGTTTTGAATCTGAGAGGCTCGGGGGGTGCACTCTACATTATGTTTGAGAATCACGTGCGTTCATGACCCATTCTAAAAACCCCCTATATACGAGAGGCTATATGTCTAAAATACCTTTGTATACAGATTTATTTCGTTTTAAAAATATGTTTAGTGTAAGTATACGTGAATATTTTCAGTTCTAAATGTGTTTATTGTATGTATACGTAATACGGTACTATTTAAATTAATACCCCTTCTGTGCACTCACGTATACTCGTACATATTTAGTACAGTGCACCCCCCGAGCTGAGAGGTATGGTAAAGCACCCCACGGTCCCCATTTGCTTCAATTAATGGTGTTCAAAACTGTGTCTTGGAAGATGCTACACTACCTTTGAGAATGCCGATCTTCTGTTTGTTCTCACTACTCCTTTGTCCCATATTAAGCTTCCTATACCCTGAAAATCGACGACTTAACTGGTCCAATGATGTGGACCCTGAGCCAATAGGAGTAGTAGTTTGTGCAAACAGGAAGCTTAATGTGGGACGGATTCACAAGGCATTGAGGAGGCTTAGTATGGGACAGAGGGAGTAATTCGATACTCCTGAAATCTGCACCGACACTTTTCCTTCATCGTCGCTGCACCGACACACTGGGTTCTTTTCCTTCATCTTCGCTGTCCCGACACACGGAACACTTTCCTTCATGTTCGCTGCCACCGACATACTGCATACTTTTCCTTCATCGTCCCTGCACCGACACACTGAATTCTTTTCCTTCATCTTCCCTGCACCGACACACTGAACACTTTTCCATCATCTTCGTTGCACCGACAAACTGAACACTTTTCCTTCATGTTCGCTGCACCGACACACTGAATACTGTTCCTTCATCTTCACCGAGTGCTGCGGCATGTGTTTTTCCCCTAAGAAAGATCCACTGCAAGAAGAGAGAGGGGATTACAAAGGTCCAGTACTTGAAGCTCACATCATGTGCTCCATTCACCACCAGGCGATCCGGACTAGGAGCAGGCGGAAGTTCCTCGAGCCCATAGAGGAGTCGCACGCCATGGACGTCATCATCCGATAATTCTCGTCTGGTGTGCCTTGGTGCGATGCTGGGAAACATGACCGACTTTCTCACGGGCGAATGTGCGAGTTCGATCACATGGCCAACTTCGTGGATGGCCACGGTCGTCAAGTCCAACGCTTGAGGAGCCTTGTCCTTCCTCACATCCACAGACCAGAACTCTGCTTCGTCGAAATGCACGCGGCCATCTTCGGGAGAGAACGCGTGCGCGATGATGCCCAACACGCCATCGAAGTTCTGCGAGTCGCCGTGCTGACCCGAAACGAAACTGATCTTGACATCCGCAAGTTCATAGTCCTGGACTTCGGTGAAGCGAAACGTCGGCACCGCGGCCGCCCAAACTCGAAACGCGTGATTGAATGCCGACCGAATATCGTCTCGTGACAACCGCTCCGTCACCTAAATCAGTGAAAAATGTTTTGGGCTAATTATCACCAAATTGCTACGTAAATTTTGGGCTGGCTAATTGATACAAAGGATTCTTGATAAAAAAATTTAAAAAAGGAATAATAGCCAGATTTCCTACATGGATTCAAGATGTGTAGCCTCTTTAAACCTAGGTATTGAACCGCCTAAGTAGCACCTAGGTAGCACATGTGTGTTACCTTGATCAATATTACTTATATATTTATATGAAAAGAGCATCCAAGGATTGCTCTTCAAGCCAGGGAAAAGGAGCAAAAATGCTAAACTGTCTCCTGACAAGAAAAAACACACCTTCGACGTGGACAACGCCCACGTGAGCTCCAAGCGCGAATTCCAACGCGGGTTTCCCGAGAAGTACGCGAATTTGCCGGCAACCAGTTCTCCGCTCGACGTTTTGAATCCATGATTTGAAAATGCACCGACTGATGCCAGTTTCCGAGGATGTCTTCGTCGTCGTTGCACGTAGTCTGGGTGTCCACACCGCGGCTCCCCAACTGCAGCGTACGTGACGGCGTCCAGATTCTTCGTCACGGGGAGTTCCATGGATTTCTGGAGCAGCCCAATGGCATCTCCCATCTCTTTCAGGATGGGGCTTGTGCCTCCCCGGTTCGCGTCCAAGTATCCGTATTGCTGCAAGTAGAGCTTCAAGGCTTCCAGAGCTTGCGGGGTTTTATGCGCTTCATTTTCTGGGCAAGGTGGTTTTGCCGCTGATCCATACACGAGCTCTGTCAACGCGGTGCAAAGCAACAGAGATAAGAAATTATTCAGAGATCTCATGTTGTATATAATTGCTGGCTATGTCGGTGAAGACGTTTGTGTGCTGCTGCTACATTGTGGATGTTCCAGCGCTGGGGCATACAGCAGATTCTGGTCAACAGCGTTCACGAGATTGGCCACCAGGATGCCGACTACCAACGCCACAATTACACCAAACCGAAGGGTCATGTTGTGGGTGAGATACCATGGATTGTCGTGCCTCTTGCTGATCAGTCCCCAAGGTCAGAGGGAGATTCTTGCTGATAATGGAGATCTGCGGAACCCTAATGGTGGTGCTCCGATCACCAGATCGGCCACAAGATGGAGCTCAGAAGTAGCCAGAACTCAACACACTTTCTGTGATCTGTAGCGTCAGATCCGCTGCTTCAATTTAAAGGAGAGGAGAAGGCCTTTCTGAATGAGGGAGAATATTTCGAAGCAGCTCCAAACTCTTCAAACAATCCAGAGTGTAAGGTAGTAATCAACCCCGTCAGTCACGGCATGCATTAATTCAAGCTCCATTCCACTGACCTTTGATCATATTTGTTGAGGTCCTTGCTAACAATAAATGTTAAATGTGAATCCCAGGATGTGCAGCAGGACGAAATGCAAACTACGAGATTCTAATGAAGAAGGCCCAATTAATCCTCTCGGGAAGATCAGCCGAAGATTCAAGTTCTCTTTCAGGACATCGACTTGCAGTGGCTGTCACCGCATATTGAGAGCAGAAATGATCGTGCGAACCAAAGCAACTGATATGAGAAGAGTATTTAGTGCATTCGATCTACAGACAGGCCTTGCTCATGGGATAAAATAAGCCTAGAGCTCGTAAGCTTCCTTTATTAAGATCGGGAGTAAAGCAAGACATGCTAACAGAGTTCAAGTGGAGTGGCACTGCCGAAGTCTTCGGAGGAAATACCTTCGGAGCAAGACGGACAGGAACGCGGGATGCAACTGCCATACCTGCCAACCACCTCAGTCAGCGGTTGCCCCCGTTCAGCAGATTTCCAGACTTGGTTCGTCTGCTCCCCTGGAACGTACAGGTCCACCAGAATCCCTGGTTCTCATCCTCTGCAAAACTGAAAATGTAAGGTGAAACCAGTGAAGGCAGGGCCACTGAAAGCTGGAAAACTCACTGGAAAATTCTCTGAAGTGTTGGATGAAACCAGTGAAAGCAGGGCCACTCAAAATCCACTGGAAAACTCTCTGAAATGTTGGATGAGACCAGTGAAAGCAGGGCCACACAAGGCTGGAAAACTAACTGGATAACCATCCCTGTTAGAGTGGGTAAACGTCAAAAGTCGTCTAGATTTGATCTACTTGCACTGAAAAACATATTGAGTTCTACAAATTGGCAGTTAGTCAGTTTTCAAATGCCAATTTCGAGTGCTAGTTAGTCAAACAATTCCTAATTAGAGAATCATGCCAAAGATAAATCAGAGACAATATTTTTGTCTTTCCAATACCAAACTAGATTTTACCTTAGACTATCTGGCATGAATGTTCGCTAAAGCTTGGAGAGTAAGAGCGCTTCCGTGTATAGCCAACATAAGTCTTGAAAGAAGCTGCAAACACCTTGAGCCCAACTGTTGGAATAATTAGGTTATCCAATTCTGTGACATACTTTTTCTTTGCCACAGATCCTCTCACATCTTGAGCTCAGGAATGAAAACGTAGGAACTCAGCCAATTACTAAAGGCAAGTCTAGTTACAGCCACTCGCAATGGACGGTCAATACTGACCCAGAATGGTATGAAATACTAGCTCGATTGTACTGTACAGGTTGCAACATACTATGAAGATGGAAACCGTATTTCACAGACATCTTTATACTACTGCAAGTCAGTTCTTATAAATACACTCTTCCAGGAAACATCTGGAAAAAAATCACTTTATAAAGAATAGGGTAGTGATGAATTATACCTCTGATGCTCATCTGTTGGTGCACCAGTAACAATTTGCCATCCTGGCGTATATATGCACAAGCGCTATACTATCAACCTGGCTCTAAGAGCTAAGATAATACATTCTTAGCAAACTCTAATTCCATACCTGATGCCCTCGGGAGCAATAACGTAAGACGTATACTTCCTCCCACATTGGGCGCTTGTCAAGAGCAATAAGATTCTTTAGAATTGCACAGATCTTAGTTACATTCTATAAACCTGTGGCTATTGTTTCGAAATCAGGCTCTAGGATGATGAACGCACAGTCTTGGTGTGAGCTTGCACTCTCAGCAAGTAGCTGCTTCATACCAAGCCTTCATTGGATTGGTGTGAAATTTCGCTAAATCACAGTGCTTGGAGAGTGCAGTCTTCATTGCCCAAGTCTCTTGCGAACTCAATCAACTCTACTGCATTCTTGTTGCACGTCTTCTGAGGCAAAATTTTCCAAAAAAGACTCGAAAGCCTTCTACGCTGTGGCTCGCTTGGCTTCACCCAGCCATCGGCACTGCTATGCTCGACCCATTCTGGATCTGCATCCTTCAGAACGAGCTTGGCTCGTAATGTGTGATCCTTTTCGTAATTCTGTCCACAGCAACATCAAGGGTCAGATACTGCACTTCATGTTTCCATATCAAGCTTTTCTCCAATCCTGAAAGGCTTATAGCAGATATCATATAGTAGCGCCAGGTTTCAGACCACTGGCAGTATCATAAAACAAATTCCGTGTCTAGGTCTACTGTGTTTCCTAGGAGACCGAAACTGCATGCTCTTAAAATGGACCATTCCATTGATCATATTGTAACAAAACAATAATCGAGTGAGGTCAAACTTTATATCACCAGACTCAGTGAAGAACATTGCACGTGTAGGTGAAAGAAAGAAATAAATTAAGCAAAAGAAAGTTCCCCTATGACCCACTCAAAAGTGCTAAAAATTCATAAGGAACTCCTGGTCCTTGAGGGGGTACATCCAACCTCCTTCACCAAAACGTTTACTCACTTCTACAACTTCCTCTTGCAGAAAAAGCTCTCAGCTCACGAGTGTGTGTGTGTTGCTATCTAGCTGGAGCATCATCCAATAGTTCCCACGTTGTTGCCCAAGCTTTTACCTCCAAGCTCACCCCGAGGATCAGGTACGTGTGTTTAGCAGCCTTACAGGGAGTGTCTCTGTTTTTTGTAGCGATGAATTTGTTCTTCGTGTTGATCGGTGGTTGCCATTTGCTAGTTTTTGGTTGTGGGAGCGAATGAGTCGATAGAGTGGGTCAGATCCGCTTAGTTGGGGATCGAACCAGAGCGCTCGATTGAATTCTATATATAATAGTAATTACACAAATTTTAACCCCAAATTTTAACCCCAAACGCCCATCACTGAACTTTGCCACGGTGGCATTTTCTCATTTTACCTCGGTTTTCTGATTGCAATACATCATTTGAAAGCTCTTGTTCTATACTACAAGATCAACAGTGTCGATCGTGTCAAACTGAAGTCATTTTCACACAAACAAACAGATGATTTGCAGCAGGGGGGTCCAATTTTCCTACACTACAGAAAATACACAGTGGATGCTTAGGGGTTACAGGTGATGGAAAGAATACCTCTCCATGCTTCCACTCATTCGGCGGTTGCTTCGAGTTGCCATCAGATTGAGATGCCTCCCAATTGAACACGCCATTGAGATTCTCGACTCCACGAAACGTGTCTGCGACGGGCTCCATTTCGGCTCCCACGTCCAAGTTCAAACTGCTCTCCTCCACAAACTGACGCACGTCCGTCAAACTCGGAGCATCCGGGTCCGCATACACTTTGCTCTCAGGCTCTCGGAACCCGCTACAGCACCACTTCGTCCCCATGCTCTACTCTATTTTAGGGTTTCGAATAATCAACACTGTAGGGTTTCGAACCTCACGAGGTCCTCAAAGCGGCACTGAAAAAGCTTTGTCCAAATTCAAAACGTGTGGAAAACGAACACAAAAATGCCCGGCGCTACAAACTCGGATCCGTTGAAATCCTGCTCCAAATCGTAAAAGCAACGGCTCGCTCGATCCTGTTGCACAGTTTCCGGTTACAGTACAGAACGCCCGACCAGGATTAATAAGCTTCCACTACTCAATTGGCCATAGCTGCGACTGGTACTACTGCAGAAAAAACATGACCTAAAACTCTGTGCGCAAATGGTTGGTGCCTCTGATTACTACCGACGGAGTGAACTAACATTAGTAGTCGGGTGGGCGTGACGGGATCTTCTTCATTGCAAGGAACGGGTGATGGATTGACGTGAGAGTGTGAGACGCAACAGCAATCCGGACGACTGATGGTTCCTGTGGCGTGACTTTTCTCTTTCGTTTTGCTTGCCGGCCTTCCTCACGGGTCCAGTTCAACCCGAGTTCAACCCCAGTTCAACCCCAGTTCAACCCCAGTTCAACCCTAGTTCAACCCTAGGGTTGGTACAGGGTTATTAATCCTTTTCACATAGCATAGAAATACCAGAAACCGTGAAAATAAGGAGATTTGGATATTAGAAATAAAATTGTACCTTAGGACTCAATTTTTCTATTTAGAAGAGAAGAAATCACAAAGAGGCAAAGTGATTTTCATCCCATATAGATATTTTTCTACAATTCTTCTAAGTGGGAAGTATTTCAAACCCCTTAGTGGTTATATAGGCTCATCTTAAACCAATACTAGGACTAATCCAAAGTCAATATATGGGCTGACCCATCATTCTACCCAAAATAAAGAAAATACAAGAAGCCGATTGGTCAACACTAATCTCTTAAAAAACGATTTATGGTCACAGTCTTAATTGTTTCAATGTCAATCCACTGCATAACTTTTGGGCCTTCACGGTTTATGGTATTCCCACGTTAGCTCTCCTCCCAAGGTTCACCCTTTAACGTCCTGATTCAACATTATTTTCAAAGATTTGTTATAAAATGTTTTGATGAAAAACAAAAATGGAGTTCATGTACTAAGCTAAGTTGTAAATGTCAATGTGAAGATCACATCGGTACGGTTGAATTCATCATTTTTTTAATTAATATTTTTAAATTAATTTTGCAAGGTTTTCTGTTGAAATTCAATTTAAAATCCCAAATTAACACCAAAAAAAATTAAAAATATTGTAATGAAATTGGAATAACATGCACTGCGAAATGGTATGGTTTCCATTATTTGACTCTACTTATTTTGGAAAATCACGTTTAAAGTCTCACATTTTGAACTAAGAATGAAACTTGACATAAACCAATTGTGTTGTTTTTCAAATAATCGCGATATCTTATTTTGAAGATCCATACCGTACAAATGATAGTCAACTAGCACAAGAACCAAGAGAAATTTGGATGGATGAAAAACTGTACAGGTATAGTCAAGAGAAAGGTTGCAATCTGTTCGTCCTTCAATATATATACGCAGGCGCTTCAAAGGGATAACTATGGTTAGCAATGTTTTTTTTGTGTTTTTTTTTTCTTGAAGCCTAACTAGAGACGTAAAAAAATTTGGGAAAGAATATTTGGCAAAATTTTAAGCTTACAATCATATTTTGATAAAAATTTCTTCATATTTAGGTAGTTCTCTTCACAAAATTTGGCTATCTTCACAAAACATATAGAGAAAATCTAGCGAAAAAATTCAAAGTTTTCTCATTTGTTCTATAACTCCTAAGCTCCCAAGAGACCATTTTTTGGTCGCTGCCCGTTTTCAAGAAGCTTCCCTAAACCAAAAATAAGTTTTTGAAAAAATATAAAACATTTTAAAATACCACATCAAGTCTACTTTCCAATGCAATTTGAATTATGTCAAAATGAATTAAACTCCGCCAAAGAGAGTTTATCAAAGTGGATCACCGTAACATTGACTTAGTGTTATAAAATTTGCTATTTGGAGAAATTAATGATGTTCCCTCCATCATTTCTTTTCCATTTTTGAAGTTTACAATAGATGAACCAACTTTAACGAATTATGCTAAATATTAAATTCTAAAAGTGAAAAATTTTATTTATACAATTTATCAGAGGTTAATGCTTCAAAATTCAATAAAAACACACCTAAAGTTATTTTTGGAAGTTTGACTATATGGATTATTTTTAAACATAGTGCCTTGCATTTTGATAAATGGACCAAACTTCATCAAACATATGGAACGCACGTATTATAACACATCTATGATTTGTCCAATACCCCTCATGCTATTAGAGATTAACCCCTAAACGTCAAGAGGCCATTGAAGGGCAATTCAAGGGGCATCTCCAAAAGTCTACAGAAGTTCAAATATATTTAAATAAACAAATAAATACAGATACCAACCAGCCTTCTACACTTGCCACCGTTACTATTATTTTTAAATAAAAAGAATGTTTGACTCTCTCCAAAACTGATGCATAACCATAGCCCCCCTTCCCACGATTCCTTCATTTGATTGAAGAGTCTAGCATACTTGTCTTTTCAGGTACTCTTCTATGGATGAAAAAACCGGAATGTTTAGTCTTTGTCTTTGGCACCGTGAAATAGTCATCCAATTCAGAATCATCAATGAAAGAATCATCAGTGTCGTATTGATCTCCGTCGGGACTAGTTTGTACATTGTCATCGTCACTCTCTCCTCCGTTGTATAGACGCTCAATCTTCTCAATCACAGAGGTAAATCGATCAACCTTAACCCAAGATCGTACATCATTGGTATCGGCGGAAGTGTGAGAATTTTCCTCGTGTGCAATTTGGGCCGATGACTCAAATTTAGCACGGTCTATCAAAACGTCCAATGGCGCTTCCGCATCTAACTCCAACATACTTTTGGCACCGGATATTAACTTCTTCCACGAAACGATTGTAGTTTCGTCCTCTTTCAACTCCACAAAGAATCGTTGTCGTGATGCCATAGCTTTAAAAGAGTTTTCTCACCAACCGTGCTAGTCCTACGCTCGTACTAGTACAACGAATCTCTCTCAAGTCTAATCCAAGCTCTTGCCAAATGAAAGAATGTATGTCTCAAAGGGAGGCAAGTCCTTTATATAGTCTTTCACACAATGGCCTCGATGGCTGGATGAGTTGTACCTACTACCGGTAACTAGCCAATATTGGATGTGGATCTCGATAGTCAAGTGGAATTAAAAATGAAAATGTGCACCTCGGTAGTTAAATTGACACACTAACTTATGTAATTGTGTGCTAATGTTTTGGTGCCAAATATCTTGATATTCCGTTATGATTGCATGATTGGATAGTTGTATTGTACTGAAGAATTGTTGTCGCCGAAAGAAGTCTGTACTTTGTGAAGAGATGTTAGAGACAACTTGTGTGGTCTCGGGGCCTCGTTGGCATGGGCTTTGAGTTTTGGCCCTTGTTGGTATTGCTTCCATTGTGTTGCGGTTAGCTTTTGCTCTTCCTTTCGGGTATAGGGTTCAGTGAAGTGTCCGAGCATTTCAAATATCCTTATTGGGTTTTACTTTTTGATTTGTTCAAAAACTTATTGTGTTGGTAGATTCGCCATGAACACTTGTTTCGTTAAAAACGCACGTGCTATGTAAAAAGTGCACATGCTATGTAAAATGTATACGTTTGAAGAAAGTATAGTCATTTCATTTTCTGGTGATCTAGTGACCATTTAGCGGTTACCTGGGCACTAAAGGGTTAATGGGGGCCTATGAAATAATTGAAATATTCTACTATTTATCGTATAGTTGGGGTATATTGCATATGTATTCTAGGAATATTCTTAAAATGTTCCCAATTTGGTTTTAAAATACCCTGTATTACTTCTATATATTTATAATTTCTATCTCAAATGAATAAATGACACCAGATATTTGTTCTCTCATAGTTATCTAAGTTCTTGACAGTGACTTCCCTGAGCAATCAACATTAAAAGCTTTAACTCCTAAAGGACCAAGTGTCCTAATTAGGACATTTTCATGTTGAGGTAGGTTCCCACGATGTCAATTTTATTTTTATTTTTTGAAATAAATTATGTGAATTTGGTATATCAATACAAAAATGGGGACCTAATATTTTTTTGGTACCGACTTTTTAAGTGGAAGTTATGGAGCAAAAGGGTTTTTTGGGGGGAGAATGGGCAATGCGAGCATGGCTCAAAATAAACCTTAGAAATTATTATTATTATTCAACTCTAACCATAGGATCTTGTTTTAAATTATCAAGAGAGTGCATGGTAAAAATTTCATAAAATTTGACTGTACAGATTGCAAGATTATAGCGTTTGAAGTGAAAAGATGAAATTGAAGTGCTATAGCTATTTACGGTAGTTTAGGTGATTGTAATTTTACTGGAAAATAGCTATCATGGTCAACAAATGCCAATTTCTATGGATATTCTTTAAGGTTCTCTTTTTCACCATACATAAAATAATTTTTTAGAAAAAATAAATTTTCTAAAGATTTGGGCGTCTTTTCTTATAATTATTTTTTCTCAATCCCAATAACCAATTGCTATATTTCAAGTTTTGGAGTTCCACAATCTTGTCAACATAAATTAGAGTTATCCGTAAAGTCTAGCAAAACCTTACTCAAAGAGGAAAGACACGACAAAACTGGTTTTTTAGTTTGAAAGGTGGAACAATCGAGTTTTGCCTCCGTTTTTTTCTAACCAATCATAGCGCTCTGCATTGTCAAAGAGATTCAAACCTTGCACCATCCCAATGCTAAAGAAGCTCCTCCATGCCACACTTGAGTTCCCATGGTAGAATCTCCATGTATAATAAGATATTCACTAATATTCCCCTAAGATTTTCTTTTCCACCATAAATTTATAAGAGCTTATTTTTTTTCAAAAAAACAGTTCATAAGGTTCTTTAGCCCTTCTACTGTTGACCTTGGAATCATGGCCACTATTCTCGTATCATTGTAGCAGATTCAGAATCATGGGCAAGTCCACATCATCTTTAACTATAGATGAGGTGGTGAGACATTATACTTTAACCCTTAAAGGACCAAGAAGCCCAAATTGGGCTTCATGTTTGTTTAGCAATTTTGAGTAGGTCATATGTGGAGTTTCCTTTGTTCAAATTTATTTTAGTTTTTGATCAACACATGCAACGATCTTCACTGATTCCAGTGATATAAAATTTGGTCCCATCTGAAATATAATTTTCATATTATGAATGATTAAATTTGTCATTCTAAAACTATGAATCCTTGGTACTTTAAGGGTTAATGTTAAAGCTTCTACAGTGCTACTACTGGAAAGGGCGGACTCCACTAATTGCTAAAGAACCTTATGTTGCCCAAAAAATTTAGAAATATATTTTATGGCAAATACTTTTCTCCACCTACGGTAATTCCTCTCGCACACGAAGGTGGTTTACGGTGCATCATGAGCACGGCATAATTATGCTGACATGATGCCCACGGCCTGAAGTAACAGGGGGCTTGGATGTGGCTGAGTGGAGCTAGCTGGCAATGAAAGGAGGGAAATGAGTTAGGCTTGCGATCGACGAGCCTGGGTACAAGTAAGGGAGGGGTGGACATGTCTTTGTCGCAGCCCAACAATGCTGCGTCTATGAGCACTCCCATCCATCAAGAATTGGCAGCTAGTCGGTACCATCACCCCGCGCGTCAAGACGTCGAGACCACCACGACATCCTCGCCCACGTAGCAATCCTCGCGTTCGTTGGTGGAGTGCTTCTTTCAACCCCACGTCACAAATCGGGCCAAGTACCAAGATGACATCTCAAAGGAACGAATTGTTGCAAAATGACATTTAGAACGGATTGTTTTGAGATACTCCTTCCGTCCCACAAAAAGATCATGATAACGACTTAAATTTTGTCCCAAAATAAAACCATGATTTCCAACTTTACTCATTCACCGTTATCAATTAAGCTTCGCGCACGCTTGACAATTGCTTCATGGCATTGCAAACAATCTGGCAGCTTAATCCATAAATTTGATCACACTGATCATGGATTTTGATTATGTTGATCATGGATTATTGTCATGGATTTTGATCATGTATACACTTTCTAGCAGTCAAAATACTCCCCCTGTACTCACATGGATTTGCATCACAATCAACATATTCCCTCTGTAATCACGGGATTAAGCTTAATTTATGGATTTCAGTGAAAACAATGCTTAATCCATGGGTTTCAACAGTATTATGGTCTTTTGGTAGGACATATGGAGTAACACCTAGCAGATCATGAAACTTGTTGTGTTATGATATAGCCATTGTAGAACACAACCCTAAGACCTTTGGGAATTTTTAAAAAAATATCCATTTATGGGAAAATTCATTAAAATAGTAATTTTCCATTGTTTTAGCAAAATTTTGTGTGGGTGAGCAAACTAAAACCAATATTTGGGTTGGTTCGTAAAAGAAGAGTCACTTGTGCGTCTCTGGGGCAGTTTACACTCGCGAGAAAGAAGTTTTTCCACATGTGGGCCTCTAAAATCTGTGATTGGTTCCACGAACTCACCCTATAACGACTTGGGTTTACACCACTCCAAAAAATGAACTCAGATCATTGGAGTTGAGGTTACCAAAAGGGCTATAAAGTGCCCCAACGGATAATGTTTTGATGGGTCGAGCAAAAGAGGTTCTTTAGCCGCAAAACCCGAAGACCATGGGGATTAAAAAAAGCCAAAAATTGTTTTAGGTTTTTGAACACCTATATCTTCTAAACTACAACTCCAAATGCAAAAATTTCAACGGATTTGAGTTTAGAATGGCCACATTATGCTTCTCCAAAAAAATAAGATGATTCTGACACTTTGATTTTTTTGGTTTTTTTGGTTTTAAAAAGTCAGCCCACCCTCTTTTTGGTGCATGGTCACTCCTCCCGGTCCAAGTTCGGTTTACACTATGGGAAGTGACTGGGAGCTCTAAGAATTGTATTTTCATTCTTCTTGGTCACGACTTGTGACTATTAAGTGTGACCATGGAATATTTCATTTTCCTTGGTCACGGCTCTTGGTCACAAGTGTAAACCGCCTCTAAATTTGGCATTTAGAACGTTGCCAATTGAATGAAAATTTTACTTTCCAATTTCATTTTCTAATGAACTCATGGTTTTTTTGCATTTGAGGTAGAGGGCACTAATCAAAAGCATCCTTTGACCCTGAAACGTTAAGGGGTGCATACATTTTTAAGATGAATTTATAAATGCCTTGATAACTCACAAATACGGATTTGTAATACAAATCAAAATTGTAGATATTGATGTGTAGATTATATATGTTTCGTTGGATTTACTATATTCGTTACCAATATTTTAAAATTAATTTTCGAAGGATTTTCACTGAAATTTTAAAATAAATTAAAATTTTTATTTTTTTTAACTTGATTTTTTTTGTGATTGGTTAGAAAGAAAAGCTACTTAAGATGGTAAAAAATTGATGATGATATTTTACCTAATTTAGAAAATCATCTTGATATCAACATATTATGTTTTTTTTTAAATGGCATTAGTTTAATTTGATGATCTATAGCCAACTAGCATGAGAGTCAAGAGAAATTTGGATGGATTATAAATGTCAGTGTATATGAGAGATAGAAGCATTTGAATCCATTCATGATCTAGAATTTGGATGCTCTCACTCTTAGGGGCTAAAGTGTTTGTTTGGAATTTTGGAGGAGTAGCACATCTAGAAACATTTTTTTAATTAGTTTCTCTTGAAAAACAAATGAAAATTTCATTTAATTCTTAAGTGCTTGGGCATCCATATTTGGTCATCTTGAATTTTTGGGATTAAATAGATATGTCCAAATTTATTTATTTTGAATTTTGAATTTTTGATTTGGAAAAGAGACAAAATTAACTTCATAAAGTTTTGTTCAAATTCATTGAATAAAAGGACTTTCATTTTAAAACACATTTTGAGTGTCTTTACCCTTCAATGTCTATTTTAGGCAGTTGTGAAAAAATTACTTTTTTCATATAAATGAAAGTTGTAAATGATGAAACATACATGGCATCCATACATCTTCATCAAGTATTTATGTTAAAATGTTTTTAAATTCTATTTTTGAAGATTTTATCTCATGTTATCTTCATCATGTTAAAATACAAAATAACTCATTAATTTATGAATTTTGGAATAATTGGTCAAAAGAGTATAATCTACGATATTGAATTAAAATAATAAGATTATTACATGTCTTTTAATCAATTTTGGAAAGATCTCCAGACACCTGCAAAACTACACTAGTACTCATGTGAACAATTTCGTCACATTTGAAACATTATGATTTTAACTAATCATAATGAATTTCAAGTTTAAAGTATAAAAATGAAATTTTGATGAATTTCCAATGTCAAAACTTGTAAATTCAATTCAAAATATTCAATTTTATTTTTTCAAACTTGACAATACAAATGTTCTCTAATCAACATGCTTTACAATTGTTCTTTGAAGTTGAAACCTTAAAAGTGTCAAAAGTCACATTTTAAAGTACATCTTAGTTATGTTCAAAAGCCCATGACATTTAGGGGTTAATCTACTTTGATTCATAACTTTTTAACCCTTATGAAATTAGTTATGAAGATTTGATGTTGGAATGGAAAAGATATTCTTTGAACCCTTGTAGAATTAGTTATAAATTTTTAAAGTTGGAATGTCATAGTGGTTGATCTAAAAGCATTTTAACTTTGAAATGTTCACCAATCAGTATACAAAAAAATCTACTATTTATCCTTATGTTAAAGAATGTTTAAGGATTAGGGACTTTTTTTAGCACCTTAATTCTATCTCATTGCTAAGTAACTTCATTCATTTACAAGGTTGTGAAGACTAAAAAAGAATTGAAGAACATCTCCAATACCTTCTAGAGACTGGTGCAATTTTTATGTATGTTTTTTTTTTGAAGCTTGGTACGAAAGTTTACATGACAATGTAAGTAACACATGAACCGCATACCTCCTTTTGGAGAGAGACTTATACTATAGAATAAACCAAAAAAAAACTAAGGCATAAACAGATAAATAGATAAGAACTCCGGACCCCTTTCGAGGCTAGCGTGAATAAAGTGTTTGTTCGTAATGACACTGACCCGGTGCCCACCGGACAGAGGATAAGGCATAAACACATACCGTAGTATATGTACTATACAAAATATTGAGTTTCAAATATTAAAAATTTTAATATGTTGAAATATTGTATTTCTAATAACATTTAAATTTACAAATTCTCTTCACAATAAATTGGTTGATTGGTAAAAATATACATTTGGCATAGTTTATTGTATTCATCATTTAAAAACCTTGCACAAAATCACTTTCAAAACTTATTGTATATTAAAGTTGGTGTACAAATAGGGGAAAAAAAAACTAAAACAAGATAAAAGTGTTTTCTTTGGTTTGTAATAAACATTTCTCATGAAAAATAATGAGCTTGCACATAGTCTCATAGAATGATTACCTTTTTATTTTATTTTATTTTACAAAATTTAAAAGGAAAAGTTTCATTTGAAATATGTATTTGACTATGGCATGTCTACTTGCCAGTCGTTTAGATGTTAATTTTTATACACTAATTTACATTTTAGTTAATTAATTTATGACAACACTTTCAATACCTCCATATTTCATTGACACATAAAAAAATCTATTATATTTTGGAAACATACCAATACTATTAATTTTTAATTACAATATCAAACTCTTTATTAAGTTTGGATAGACAATTAAGTTGCTTTGATTAAGCTACAAAATTAATTTGTACTATTTATACATGTGTTTTCAAGTGACACGTCATTTTGAAAATTAAAATGAAATCATGTGTCCCTCATAGATAGGAACTCATACAAAATGATAAAAAAATAAAACAGAAAATACCAAATAAAGACTCTAAAGTATGAGGTCTTTTATGTTTTAGCCATATCTTTATTTTAAAATGGTTGTAATAGCCAAATATATATTGACAAGTACACATTTTTGTTTCATAGAATCTTTCAACAAGTAGACTCGTTTTAATAATACATTTTACTTAGGTTGATAACTAATGTGGCTATAATTCAAAATTGATATATAAAAATTGGAACCCCATTCCATATAGTTGAGCAAACAAGATGCTATGGTATGAAAGGCTTTGTTCTTTTCAGAAATACATTATAAACCAAGTTCGTTCATCAAGTAAAAACATATTCAAACTTTTTACTCTTTAATGTAGATCATTGTTTTAAACCATCTCAATTTATATTTTCTAAGATGAATTTCCTAACACTTTGTAACAAGATATAACAAAAATTATTGTTAAATCATTTTTAAAAGCATTTAAAAAATCATCTAAAAGTAAATTAAGGTGGTTTTATACAGATGGATATAGCGTTGTTGATGCAAAGCTTCCTCTTCTTTAGTCTAAAGTCAACAAATGGAAAAGATTTTTTGATAACCTTGTAGCAGCATTGCCTACAATTGCAGTAAATAACTATACAAGAGGGAGAATTTTGAGCAACATACACTGACTCTCATAAGTAGTTTGCCGCCCCCCCTTTGATGGATAAAATGCTTTCATTTAAAAAATAATTTGTTTCATGGAATGAAATTTCTATACATTGTACTAGACATGGTGCTTTACAATGTACTATAGAAAAAAATTGAAAATCAAAAATAATTTATGCCATTTTTAGATCCAATTTGGAGTCTCAATTTTTGGTATGTATTGCGTCAATGTGAAGATGGGTTAGAAAAAGAAGCTCGACTTAAATTTTAACTATAGATGATGAAGAATAGCCTTAAGAATCATATCCCAAAAAGAATTTTGATTTTGAGATATGATTGCAAGAATATGGCAATTTAAATCACAAGCAATATTTTTCGGAATTTAAAAAATTCTGAAAATTATTGTTTGTGATTTAAATACTGCTTGAATTTTCTTTCAAATCACTTCAAAAAATCTTAGTAATTTCAAATTTTCACCAATTTTTTTGAAAAAATCATAATTCGTAGTAGACACATGGTTTAATTTATTAAAAATATAAAATTGAATTCTTATCTTATTTATAGTGGCAAAATTGAATATGACTAGTAAATCATAGTTCCATTGTCATAGGCTAGACCTTTAGGGCTTAAGTCTCAAGTTTAACCCCTAAAGTACCAAGTGTCCTAACTAGGACATTTCAATGTTCGGGTAGGTTCCCACGGTGTCAATTTTTATTTTTATTTTTTGAAATAAATTATGTGAATTCAGTATATCAATACAAAAATGGAGATCTGATTTATTTTTGATTCCGACTTTTTAAGTGGAAGTTATGGAGCAAAAGTGGTATTTTGGGGAAGAATGGGCAGTGCGGGCAGGGCCCAAAATAAACCTCAAATTTTTATTTTTTTTAACCTTAACCATAGGATCTTGTTTTAGATTACCAGGAGAGTGCATGCTAAAATTTTCATAGAATTTGACTGTACAGATTGCAAGATTATAGCGTTTGAAGTGAAAAGATGAAATAGCAGTCTTTTTTTATATTTTCTGACTGTCTTTGAAGACATGAGAAAAATTGTTAAATTGTTGAAAACAATTCTTAAATTTTATTTAAATGTTTGATTTGATATTTTTTATCAAGTGCAAAAAAAAAAATTCACAAGAGAATGAATAGAAAGAGGTGAAAATGATGTTGAAAAACAGAAAAACCACGGTCCTTTAGGGGTTAAAGAGTTTCACGAGTCTTCATTCATTTTTAGAAACTTCCTTGAGGCTGGACCAAGCAAAGAGGGTTGGAAAGTTGAATTATTTTATTAGTAGTTTCTATACAGTGCTGCTACAGTGTAAAGGGTGTGGTCCAGCGAGGTATGAAGAACGGTATGCAGATACAATGTCACTCTGTTGTATTTGCACATGTAGCACTTTGCTGTCTGAATGGATGCACCCAGTGCTGACTTATTCTATGATTGGTGGACAGAGGATATGATACAATGCCATGACTCAGCCTAAGTCCCTAACATTCTTTTAGCACTGTACGGTGGGTACAGTCAGAATCAGCACTTGGAGTACATTTACTTTTATTGAACTTATGATTTTTTTAACATTTTCTTGTTGGCAAGTGAAAGAGGATTTTAACGCATCAAAGAATGCGTCATTTGGATATTACATGCAAAAGTTATGAAGGGTTAAAGTTTTTTTGGTAGATGTTCTAAAACCATTTTTTCAGTTGAAATATGTATTCATAAGAGAGTGTAGACTAGGTGGAGATGGCACTTTTGGGTCACTAATGCTTTTGAATGTCCTCACTTTATAAGAATCTTTTGTATGAGAGGTCTCTCGACCATTTAGCGCTTGCGTCCATATAATGAATGACGAACATATTGCAACCTTTCTCTTAACTACATCATATACAACTATTCATCCATCCAATTTTTCCTTGGTTCTTGTGCTAGTTGACTATCATCTGTACAATATGGATCTTCAAAATAAGATATTGTGATTTTTTTTTAAATAACAAAATCGGTTTTTGTCAAGTTTCATTCTTAGTTCAAAAAGTGAAATCTTAACCCTTAAACGTACCACTCCTTTGTAGGAAAGTCAAACTACACAATTTAGCCTTCAAGATTTATCAAAATATATTTTGTAATA
Source organism: Pohlia nutans (assembly GCA_022496805.1). Classification (NCBI taxonomy): domain Eukaryota; kingdom Viridiplantae; phylum Streptophyta; class Bryopsida; order Bryales; family Mniaceae; genus Pohlia; species Pohlia nutans. The sequence goes on along the minus strand of CM040088.1, from coordinate 4,935,542 downwards.
TTTTTCATGCATGGAATTGAATGTTTCCTATCATTCTTGAAATTTTCAGATTTTTTTGATTTAATACAGCCTTTTTAACAAATTTTTAAGTCAAATACTTCAAAAAATATTTTTTATTACAAAAAATCTTTAAAAAATAAATATTTTTTTGGGAGCAGGTACAAATTACAATGGAGAATCACATGATATGTTTTCCATAGAAATTTTTTATTTAAATTTTGAAATTCGAAAGGTGAACATCCTATGTAATGTAATTCAAACCTTGAGCTACAAAGCTTGCACAAGCAATAAAATACTCAATAATTGGAATTTTTAAGATTTGAAAAGTGGAGTTCAAACTAGACTTAATAAACTTCATTTTCTTAGTTGGGTGTATTAGCAACAAAAGTTGTCTTCAAGATCAAAATTGGGTTTGACCAACAAACGTCCAGAAACTGGATGCCTGGACGTTTAGGGGTTAAACATGATTTTTCAAAATAAAAAGAATCAAATAATGGAAACCATACTATCTCGTAGTGCATGTTATTCCAAATTCATTACAACAATGTTTAATTTTTTAGTTAATTTTGGATTTTTAATTGAATTTCAAAAGAAAATCTTGAAATTTTAATTACAATTTATTAATAAAAAAATATGATAAATCCAACCGTACATATGTGATCTTCACATTGACATTTTCAACTAAGCTTTGTGCATCAACTTCATTTTTGTTATTCATCAAGCATTTTATAACGTATCTTCAAAATCAGAATCTGGACATTAAAGGGTTAAAGCCTAGGTGGCCACTTTTTGGTCAAGTTGGGTGTATAAAGTGCAAGAGTGAAAAATTCATGACAAATTTAACTTTGTGTTTTGAAGAACAAATTTCCATAGTTACATTTTGCACCTTTTGGGAGAAAAAAACATCCCTTTTGAAGCTTTAAAAAGTATATTTGGAGACATATTATCAATTTGTATAGTATACAAAATGTGTAGTGAGAAATCTTACAGCTCTTTAACACACAGAACATGTCCTACAATACTATCAGTTTAGAAAACCAATTTGTGAAAATAAAATTAATAAAATTAGTTAGTAAATTTATCCTTTACAAAAATCGTGAATCAATAGAGTTGTTCGAAAACAAAAACTGGAGCATGAGTAGAGTTCAAGTGGAGTTTGCTTCTTATAATTACAATTTATGACAAGCGTTGTTCATAAATAGTCCCTATGGTTGGGTCGCTTGGCTTTGGAGAACCTGTGGGAGCTCTCCTTTAGCATTGGGGAGGTCATGAGTTCCACACCCCATGGTGGTGTGGGGCCTTGCTTTAGATTTTTCTCCAACTTGCCAGAGATTAGTTATGTAGTCTTTTAGAACTCAAAACAAGTCTAAGGTGAGTTTAAGGTTTCTTTTCACTTTGAGACACTCTTTTTCAGTTAATCCCTAAAGGTCCTCACATATTTTTTGAAAATCAAAGCTTTACAATCTGCATACTTGAAATATCACAATGTACGATTTATAAATTTTCATAGATAGTCATCAACATTATGGAGGTATGACACAAATTTCAACATGATTGAATGATATTTGAAATATTTACAAATTTTATCATCTAAAAAAGAAAATAATTCAAAATAAATATATTTTTGACAAATTTAATATCAAAAATTATATTTAAGGTAGATAAAAGTTATGTTTACGGTAGATAAAAGTTATATTTACAAGTAGTTAAAAATGGATAGTGAAGAAATTAAAAGAGACGCATGATTGAAGCATCCTTAGAAAGCCTCTTATATTTTGGACATTCAAATTTCAAATTTCTTGACGGTGTAAAATTTTCAAATGAAGTCTATGCTCCAATCTCAATGGTCAAAAGATATATCATAACTCAACTTAAACATCTAATGAAAATATCAACTCAAACAAAGCTAAAACACTTGATTTTTTGGGCCTTTGACTAGAACCATCCAAAAAAAATGGATGATTGGTCCTTTAGGAGTTAACTCTAATGTGCGCATGATTAATTAACGCATGGGCTCAAGTTGTGAGTTTCATAGTTTATAAGTAGAGTCAAAATAATAAAGTGAGTTGCAAATTCTCCAGCAAGTCCAAGGTTCTACAATTTATTGAGTTTAATTTTTTCAATCTAAATATGTCGAGAAGCTTGCGATCTCACTTGTCTTCATCTCTAAGCTACAACGATCAAATATAAGTTACTGAAGTGCTCACTACGGTATTACATTTTGTAATTTTCACAAGATACAAATAAAAGCAAAACATCTGTCCAATTGACACAAGGAAATAGAAACTTGATTGACTTCCGAGTAGTGTTTGTAAAATTGGTTGATTTAGCTTTTTCTACCAAATTGTTGTTCAACTACAAGAATATAGGAAATTTGAGCAACTATTGAAGTGATTTTATTCCAATTTTTCACATTTACACTTAAGACATGACCATCAGTGACACTCCAAGTATGTATAGAGAATGGCACTCGGAGTGTCACTAGTCACCCAAGCGAAGTGGCAACAAGTCATCCCCTGCCAATCGCCCTCTACACAACTACTAAAACAATTTACAAATACCAATTCGAAATTACCCTCCAATACTAAGCAAATATTATGAATAACAATAGTCCCAAAATTCAAGATTCTAGCTTTACAATAATGTTACAGTGATTTGAGGAGGTCTTCCCATTTGCTATTGGAAACCATGTGGGATAGAATTTATAGAGAGCCCTCTCATATTCTAGAGTTTAGAGGAGTCATTCGTATGGGAGAAATCAATGCTATAGTTCTACTTCAATCCATTGAAAACACACAATTCGCTATTTACACACTTGGCCATATAATCATGCACTTGGTCCCCAAGCGCATAATTTATTTTGTTTAACTTTTTTTCTAAGAACACGACGATTATTGTCTTTCTTCAATCCCTTACATTATAAACAAATAATTATTTTAATTATTTTTTATTCTTATCTTTATCTTATCTTTTATCTTTTCTTTTATATTTTCTTTTTTATCTTGATTTCTTTCTTGTCTTCTTTCTTGTCTTCTTTCTTGTCTTCTTTCTTGTCTCCCTCTTGTCTTTCTTTTTGTCTTTCTTTTGTCTTCCTTTTTGTCTTCCTTGTCTTTTTTTTCTTCTACTTTTTCTTCAGTTGTGGCTGCTGAACCCTCCATGGGGTGTTGCTGAACCCTAAATGGCGGCCGCCCAAAAAAAAGGAAAAAAAGAAAAATTATTTTATTTTAAAGGTTGGCTATGGGGTGCTGCTGAACCCTAAATGGCGACCGCCCAAAAAAAAAAAAAAAAAAAAAAAAAAAAAAAAAAAAAAAAAAAAAAAAAGTTTTTTTTAATAATTTTCTATTTTTAGCCGCTGGGGTGCGCGGCCGCGCACCCTAAGACCCTCCCATCTCTCTTCTCCCTCTTCCCTCTCCTCATATATATAGGGGAGAGGAGAGGGGAGGGAGAGGGAGTGGGAGAGTGAATGGGAGAGACCCTCTCCTCTCCCCTATATATATGAAGAGAGGGGAGGGAGATGGAGAGGAGATGAACATAGAGAGGGAGATGAAGATGGAGAGGGAGATGAAGATGGAAATGAGGGAGATGGGAGGGTCTTAGGGTGCGCGGCCGCGCACCCCAGCGGCTAAAAATAGAATTTTTAAAAAAAAAAACCATTTTTTTTTTGGCGGCCGCCATTTAGGGTTCAGCAACACCCTATGGCCAACCTTTAGAAGAAAAATAAAATTATATATTTTTTATTTTTTATTTTTTATTTTTTATTTTTTTTTATTTATTTTTGTTTGGGTTTGCTCCCATTGTTTAGGGTTCAGCAGCCACAACTGAAGAAAAAGTAGAAGAAAAAAAAAGACAAGGAAGACAAAAAGGAAGACAAGAAGAAAGACAAAAGAAAGACAAGAGGGAGACAAGAAAGAAGACAAGAAAGAAATCAAGATAAAAAAGAAAAGATAAAAGAAAAGATAAAAGAAAAGATAAAGATAAGAATAAAACATAATTAAAATAATTATTTATTTACAATTTAAGTGATTGTAGAATGACAACATTGATGTTTTTAGAGAACTTTTTAACCAATTTTTTTTAAAGTCAAGTATGTTTATGAAATGAGCGCACTTGGCCAAGTGCATAAATAGCGAATTGCGTGTTTGGAGTGTCTATTGTAGTGATTGGTGCTCGATTGGTGGCGATGCTCTTAGCAAGTAATCAACAAAGCATCCCACAAAAGATAAGTTTTAACCAAAAATTCTTATAAATTTTAACTTTATACATTTATAAGATTATGAATATTTTTATTGAATTCTTGTAGATCGTAGGAATTTTCTAATAATCTATTAAAAAAATTCACCATTTTGGTAATCTCAACTAAAACTTTTCATCATTCTAGCAAGTTCAACAACTTACCTATGGCTCCATGTTGCCATTTCAACTAAAAATAGAAAATCATTTAATGAAAATTTCTTTGAAGATATTTTGGAAAAAATGGAATCTGAATAGAGAGTATGATAAACAACGAAAAATAAGGCTTCAAGCAAAAAAAGCTAAGAAGTGGTGTGTCAACTTTTTGTAAGCAACTCGTGAAGCAACTACAATGGAGAAAAGTATTAGAAAGCTTGTGGCAATAAATTTACTTATTTTCAAGTCTAGGAATCTGTTTCCACACCTACACTAGTGCGAAGAGCTCCCTATTTCACAAAAAATGACTACCAAAAAGTATTAAATTCCACCAAAAATCTAAATGGTGGAAATGGGCACTTTTTGGTGGTCATTTTTGGTGAAATAGGGAGCCCTTTGCACTAGTGCTAACACATCCAATGATTATATTTTTGAGCCAAAAATAAAAAAATTGTGGTATGCATCAATTTGTGTTGAAAAATTAACCACAAACACTAGTAAAAAGATTCCGTTAAAGATAACATGATGTTGAATGTGTTATGGATAAGCAAGATAGCATGAAAATTATGTTATCTTGTTTATCCATAACACATTTGACGTGGCATTTCCATGTTATCTCTAATGAGATTTTCACTACTTCAAAGTATTACAAAATATTAGCCTCAAAAAGCTCTAGAAATTAATGTAAATTGTTTAGAGTTGTGTATACACGTTATTTTTACTAATCCCAACATTTTTCATACTCATGATGTTAGATTTGAAATATTTACAAAGATTGAAAAATTTCCAACCCCTTTGCAATCAAACATTTGTCTAGCAATTCATTGGTGACATTTATCAATGTGTATTTGTTTATTAATCTATCAATCAGTATGCAACGTTTTAATTTGTGTTTTTTTTCAGGTGTGATCTATAACAAATTCAATTTACAATCACACAATTAGAATTAATCAAAAAAAAGTTTTTTATTTTTTTATTTTTTTTTCAAATTTATTGTTTGTAGTTTTGTTCAAAATGTACTCCAATATACTTCATAAGGGACTTAACCCTTTAGTGCTCAGGGTACTGTAGCTTGTGCACTGGATTTCAGTGAATTTTTCCACCATGATTGATACTATTGGAAATAGAATGGATTAAATTAAAAAGTAATCATACAATTGTATTCTCAATTGGAGTGGAGAGATTTTTCCAAAATTAAAGATTCATTCAATGGTGGAATTGCAAGATTATAGTATGTCTTTGAATTGTATAATGTACACTCAAAAATGAGATTTTGGAGGGTGTATAACTTCAAAATTAAATAGAATTTGGATTAAATTTTCAAAAAAGAAAGTGAAGAGGTTCAATAATGACCTATGTCAACACCTCTCTGGTGCAATCTTTCATATCAAGAACGGACTCACACATAATCATTGTGAATTTTATAAGTGAGAGTTGACTTATCCATATACGGTTTAGGACAAAAATTTATACGTTAAAAAATGAAAAGAGTTGATACATTGATCAAGATCAGAATACATACACTAATGGAACATGAACAAGAGAACACAATCCAAAAACATGAAACAAGATAACAAACTTCCAAACACAAGAAATACCACATAATACACGACAACAAATAATTCAATAAATTACAATTATTGAATTATCTGTTGTGAATTATTTGTATTTGTAAGTAAATACTTATTTGTAAGTAAAATAATTCAGTAAATACTTAACAACAGATAATTCAATAATCATAAGTGTAAGCTTTTTTATACATTGAGTTTAATCCAAGAAGCTTGAATTTGATCTTAAAATCACAAATCACACAATAGAGTTATTTGTAAAGTCCCTCAAAACCCTTCTTTTTGACCTGTAATTTGGAAAGGACAGGATCGGCATGATCTCACTGTAGACCCAGAATAGAACACTGGATAGATTGAAATTTTTATTCATAAAAATTTGGAGGGAGGGAGAAGAATTGGGTAGTGGGGTGGGACCGTGAGGAGGAGTGGTGTCAGATTGATGATGACTAGCTCTGGTACCAGCTCTGGTCCATGAAAAAAGGAGGACAAAAGACCGGATGCCTTTACAAATAACTCTAATAAGCTTTTTTTCTCTCCTCACATTGCTGAATATTTTGTTTGCGTAATTGAACGCTCTAATTGCATTTGTGGAACCTTGTAAAGTAACTATACCTTAGAGGGGGCATATGAAATGTTAGAATGTAGTAGATACGCACGCTTTAAGGTAAATGCTTCCTTTAAGGTATAGTTACCTTAGTTACAAGAAAATGGTTTTTTTGAAAATCACATTCGGCTTTCTTGTATCATGAAAGTTGGGATATGTAAAGGTTATCATTCCGAATGAAAAGGAAGATCTTCTTGTCATGAAATTCTCGACACAATTGAACTTTTGTAGAAAGGTGTGTAGTTGGAGTAATGAGATGGACCAAAAAGACATAATTCAAGTTCAAGTAATGATGGTAAGGAGACGGAAGAAATTGGATCAAAAGAGAGCCCAATTGAACTGCGGCTGGTGAAAAACAGTATAACAGAGGAATCTGCAAGTATGGTACATTCCAAGCATAATTTGGGAGGTACTGGTAGAAGAAGTGCCCACCACTTTGGGTCCGTGATCAGACATTCTCAGGATGCATGGCGCCCAGGTAATAGCCCACCAATACAAATTGATTCTACTGGACCATTCAATCAAGGCTTGGCCGGTCCTTTTATCATTTATATATATAATTTTTTTTAATTGTTTTTGTTTATTTATTTATTATTATTATTTTTGGCACAAATTGAACAACGTCAATTGCAAGAGAAGTAAAATACAGAGCCACAATGCTAAGATTTTTTATTTTCCCTTTTGCACTCAAGTGAATCATTTATCAATTTGAAAAGTCCAATGGAACCAAGGTTTTTTTATTTTTTATTTTTATTAATTATTAATTATTTAAATTTATTTGTTTATTTATTTTAGAACCAGTTTGCTTCAGAAATTCACTGAGAGAACCATCATATAGGAACATAATGAGATAAAATGCCACCTCATGTAGTCAAGAAGTTGGTGGCACATGCCGGTTGCAAGCTAGGATGGGGCTTTGTGAGGCACACATAGTAGATGAAAAGGTCAAGATGTTGGATGAAAAATACATGGTTTGTGAAGGATTTTGAGAAAGGCCAATAAGTTGAATAAAAAAAATAGGATGTATGAAAAACCAGAGATATGTTGCGAAGTTTTTCAAAAAATAAAAATAAAAATAAGGGCCCAAAAAGCCACCTCATTCACTTGCTGCAGCCTACAGTTAGATGACCCAAAAATCCAAAAAAAAAAGAACCGGTGTGGAACTATTTAACTTACGCAAGGCCCTCCTTCATACTTCCTCAATGGAATCTGTTATGTGGTCATCGCTTAGTTTTGCTTGAATGAGAGTTCAAGACTCCACACCATCATCCATATGAGAATGACAAGGATATTGTGGAATCTAGAATAACATAACATTCGATTTCACATTCTTTAAATTGGAAATGAAAATATTTAGATTACCTCTAGATATTCTCCTCTCATTGCCCTAATACTATTAAAAAGGTGATCTTTGAGCACTAAAAAATAGTGTCAAGGTGTGGTGCCCAACACCACTAAAGTAAAAGTATAGAAAAATGTGAGGACCCTACGAATCGGACTGTACACTTCTAATGTACAGAGATATTCTTCACTCATTTTTGAAAATGTTTGACAATTTGATGATTCTAGGTCCAAGGTGTGGTATTTTTTGAAACTAAGCTATTATGGGAATTGGTAAGGAATTGGATAGGCATAGTTCATGGACAAAATGGCCTATCAATTTTGGGTGATTCGTTGCACAAAATTGTCTTTCATAAAATGCTTGGTTATTAAAGAGTTTAGGAAATGGTTTCAAAGTTTGACAAACTTTTCACATTGGAAAATTATATAAAAGTATCTAGGAGGAATAAAAATATAGAATTGGAACGCCTCTTCATGATTTTTCCTTCTCTCATTATGAAAAATAAATCCTTGCCATAACTCCCATTCCTAATATGCAAAACTTATTATATTCACGGTTTATTATATTTTTACCTTATTGGCACAAGCTTGGTGCCAGTCCTTTAGCCCTTGTGGTACTCAACTCCCAATCTAGCCATATTATGTTAGGGAATAGCATACGAGATTTTGGAATACGAGATTCTGTCATATTTGTTAAGCTCAACTTAGGTTGAGTTGGTTGCATCTCGCCAATGATAGTTCATTGAGGCCATGCTCCTTGACACTTTCCCAAATTTTTTATAAAAGAATACAGTAGAGCCTTGATGATTTTTGGATTCTTTATAAAAATATTACTATAGATCCACAGATCGAGAAGGGTGTGATTTCCCAACTGCTAAAGAACCTTATGGTGGCATTGGACACCATGCTTTATTTTTCAAAAAATATTAAATATTTGTTCGTGGGGTGGTGACCCAACTATGATACTACGGTATATGATTTTTCCGCGACATGCTCCAGGAGGGGGCTGTGTAAAAGCTCAATTGTAACTCAACAAAAGGGTAGATATAATTGACGTAAGAAGATGGTGGAACCAAACTGACCATGACGTGGGAACTGAGCATTTTATTAAAATACTAGTGGGACCCATGTTGTTGAGCACATTGCCGCAGAAGGACCTCCATGAGCATGGGTTTTCGCCTTGACTGGTTCCGGACCGGAACGGTTGGGTGAGACAAACCCATGCTCAAATATTAAAATATTGTACAATCCACCACAAAATGGAAATGAATTTCATTCAATTAGCTGCAGTCCAGTTTCCCCAGTATGAGTTTGCAGCAAATTCTAACCTGACATGACGGATGCACCCCAGTCAAAAAGCCAAAAATAGATTTTTAAACAAATGTCGAAATGTTTGGAATCTTTATTTATTTTTTCAAAAAAAATTATAGTGAAAAAGGGAATCTTGAAAAATATTCACCAATATTTCATTTTTTGAAAATTTTAATATAGAAATAGAATATTCGGTAAGAGCATGCCCTCCATCTGCAGTAGAAAGTTACCAAATGTTATGTTCTTTATGATCTTTTTGCATTTTGAATTAGTTTGTCTCGTCTAATATTTGGGTACATGATGAAAAACTAAATCTCAACATTTGCATTAAAAGACCATAATGTATTTTAAAAAGTGATTTATTTTGTAGTATGATTGAGTGATTTTATAAGTTACTATGAAATGTCTAAAACAATACTATGAGGCAATCTATCAAGAGTCGAAATGGTATACAGAAGCTACAACTAGGTTGAATAAGCTGGACCATCCCTATTGCCTACTCCCTCTGTCCCATATTAAGCTTTTACAACACCTTGTGAATCTGTCCCACATTAACCTTTAAAGGTCAAGAGAGCCCTTTTTGACCAGTATTATACAACAATATTCCATTGTATTTGGCATGGTTTTACACCTCCTATGGGTTTAAGATCAAAAGTGAAGTTAATATTCACGTCGACGTGATTTTAATGAGCTATTGGGGTCTCAATTTGGAACTTTCTATTTACAACAATTGTAAAATATACGCCAACGTATCTACTATCCTCATCAACCTTTTAAGGGTTAAACTTCATGTTTGCTCAAACTAATACTTCTATTGGCTCAGGGTTATGCTTAGGGTCCACACCACATGACTAGTTAATTCGTTTAATTTCAGGGTATAAGAAGCTTAATGTGGAACAAAGGAGTATGCCGTATGACATAGTTAACCCTTAACCCTTCACTCCCTTATCGACCATATATGGTCGATCAAAATTTCAGCTTCTTTATGTGGGGGCAAGTTAATTGCTTTGACCATTTTGAAATTTTTACAGGCAATACTAAGGGTTAAAAGTTTTATAGTATTTTGTTATTTTCAACTTAAAAAGGTAAAAAGAATTATTTTAGGGAGGAGCTCAAAGGCACTTGTGTCCCATTAGTCCCACGATTTAGGCAAAGGGTGGGGACAATGTGTGATGGAACTCCCAATTTTGCGCAAGCTTCAAAAAATTTACTTGTTTTCGAGATCTAAAAAGTTCTACTTATCCATTTGTTTTGAGAATGGTATTAATGGAAAAAATAGGGAGATTCCATGATTTTAACCATTAAAAATTTAGGTATGCAAAGAGTGATTTGGAGTAATTTGTGATTCTACCTATCAAATGTAACAAAAATAAAATGCATTCTCAACAATTGTAGGGTGGATTGTGTAATGAGTTTGATAGCTCTTGATTCAAACTTAGGGTTTTGAAAGTGCATTTTTTGTGCTTACACAATTTCTAGTTGTTCATGTCACCTCCAATTCCAAAAAACTCTTATGTGCAAATTTCACAAACATTGTAGACAGGGGAAATATACCAAAAATAGAATGTATACATTTCTCTTGTTGTAATCTCACAACTCATATGGGATTTCATTGGGAAATTTGACACTCAAAATTGGTATGCATACTAATATTGAGCAAACTCTTTAAACATCTATATGGTTAGATTTTGGAAATAAAACAATTTGCCTCATTGGAGATAACTATGGTATTTTTTTTAAAATCATAATTTTTTCTTCCCATGAATAAAATTGACTGTATATTTTGATTCATGTGGTTTTCTAATTTTTTTGCAAGTGACCCCATGTACAAATAAAAACCACGCGGTCCCAAAGAACTCTTCATTCACTTAGAATTACTAAAAGCTATGCTACCATGTTTATCCTCCTTTATGCAATCCGTCTTTTGGGATCTGGTCGTTATATCGATTTGTTTTGAAATAGAAATTTCCATTTGTTCTTCCCCCAAAAAACAAAATACATCAACATTACTCTTCCCATAAGTTGGGTCATCAAAGTGGCACCAACATTAGGTCCAACTTCCATGGGTGAAGTTTCTCTCTAAAAGACAAGTTTTTAGGGACTTCAGGGGACCAAGTTCTACATTTCAAGTAAGCCTTTGAGAAAAAAGTGGAGGAGAAGTTGTCATGAAGTAAGGTGGTTACCCCATTCCCAACTGAATAAAAAATACAGATATGAGACATTGATATTATTCAGTATTATTATTTTTTAGAGTTAGGCAAGAAGAAATAGATTCCAACACAAGTTGAAACATAATTTTTGGATGAAGAATGAATTAGTTATAAATTTTCAAAGTTGAAGTATGACACATCCCATTCACCTCATATAGGTAGAGCTCTTTCTGTCTAAAGAAGATTTGTATTGCACACACTAAAGATGCTTAAACCAACAACAACGAATCCATAACCACACTTACATATACTAAAACCAACAAGAGAGAACCCATTACCAACTGTAACTCATGCTACAACCAACATCATTACAGCATTGATTGCGGATAATGCTCCTAGCTGTTGGTGAAAGGAGCCAGTTGGTAATGGGGTAACCACCTTATAGAGGGTTCTCAAGCCCTCGACCTCATAGCAAGTTCTTCCTAACCAATCAAATTTGTTTATATTTCACCTCACTTCAACCTAACTAATCAAATTTGTTCATGTTCAAGTCCATAGAAGTGTGCACTACTTGATGGCAGGGTATGAGACAAACCGGGGAATCACTTTTCTTCTCCTCTTGCCTACTTGCATAGGCAACTTCTCAAATCCATGGAAGTTGGCTCTTAAGGCCAAGTTCTATGGGTGAGAAGTTTCTCACTAAATAACGATTTTTTAAGGACTTCAGGGGACCAAGTTCTACATTTCAAGTAAGTCTTTGAGAAAAAAATGAAGGAGAAATTGTCATGAAGTATAGAAGATTCTCAAATCCTCGACTTCATGGCAACTTCTCCCTAACCAATCAAATTTCTTCATGTTCCAAATCAAATCTGTTGTTCATGAAAATGTGCATCACTTCATGGCAGGGTATGAAACAAAATGTAATACCACCTTCCCCTCCTCTTGCCTACTTCCATGTGCAACTTCTCGAACCCATGGAAGTTGGCTCTGAGTAAGTTGAATTAGGATGCTTGAAGTGAATACTTTAAAATTAAAATCTTCGGTTCCCGCAAAGAGGAGAGAAATCAGATTCGTTAGCTCCGGTCATGTGAATACTTTATAATTAAAACACTTTGTTCCCATGAGAGTGAAGCAGAAGAAAAGGAGAGAAATTCTTGGCAGATACCAAACCGAGCACCGCATACATTAAAAAAAATACAATATTGAAAAAACGGTTGAACAGTGAGGGCATGATGGGCTCAGGGGCATCTTTTGGGGGGTCGTGATGATCAGGAATGTTACTCTCAGGGGCTGGCTGGCCGGGTATGAAGGTTAGAGCATCTCCACTCGTACACGCTAGAGATGACTCGCTGAAATTATTCATTTACATTTGAAGAGCCTTTGCACTTACACTTCTCCACCCATGGACGCTCCTCACATATCAAAAGTACACATCAAATAATCAATGGACCAATCACAAGTAGAATGTGGGGATATAGTCAACTAAATAGTGATTTGAAGGACCATTTCTTAACACACTAAGATTGAGAGTCAAGAGGTATTTTTGAAGGGCCCTTGGCACTTTTCATCTACTTCTTGAGTGTGAGAGACTCTGGGAAGGCATGGGTGGCCTTGCTCTAAGCTTACACTAACTTAAGCTCACAGGAAGGGATACATTGGCAGAGAAAGAGTGAAGAGAAGGGAAAGAGAAGGGACTGAGAGAGAGAGAGAAGAGAAAAGCCATTCATCCATGTATGAAGAGACTGAGGGTCTGTCTCTACAACTGGCTGGAGTTGTCTGTGTCGTGAAGCTCTGGCACGCACCTGAGCTGGGAAACCACCACTCACTGTGGTTGTGACGTCGGGATCTTGTGTGTGAGTGTTAATGTTGGCTTGGTTGGTGGCTTGGTTGTTGTTGAGGACATATCGTCTGGACGTGGACGGGGTTAAGTTTTCGTGGAGTGGTTGCGCGGCTTGTGTCGTTCGTCGTCGTTCGTCGTCTTCGTCCACGGCAGGCTTCCTCACTAGCTAGCTCCCCTTTTGCCATGTTCCTGCTGCACTCCACTCGATCGACCGTCATGTGCCTCGTCGTCGTGATTCTGATTCCGCCTTCTTCATCTTCTCTTTAGCTGCAGTTGTTGTTTGTGGCGCTTTCGTAATTTGGGTTCAGAGCTTGTGGCGGAACGAAACGACTGTTCACAGTCAGAACTTGTGTACGTACTTTGCGTGTTTGTTTGAGCTCCTAGTTTATTTATTTGCAGCTGAGAACAATAACTGTGTTGTAGCGTCCGTCAATCTCCGGCTCCAGTAGTAGTAATAGTAGTAGTAGTACTATAGGGCTCAGACAGGCTCGTGGGCTGTTTTACCACGAGCTCAGATTTTTTTCATGGTGGTTTCTGATTGCATGGGAAAGGGGGAAGTGCTCTTGCTGTGATCGTGTTTAGCAGTCGATCTTCGGTCATGGCACCACTAAGTTGAAAACCTTTTCGTCTTCCCATTGTTATGTTTCAAGCGTTGTTTTGTGTCAAGGTTTGGTAGTCTAAGGAGACCGTGCCGGACAAACGTGTTACAGTAGAGGACGAGGCTGTGTCGTCAAGGTTACGGTGCTGTTTGAACACTGAGCTCATCGTCAGGTTCTTGGCGCTAGCCCCGCGACCAATGTAGATTGCATCGGCATTGAGAACGTACCAGCGGAGTGAGTAACCCTAGCGAAAGAGAGTCGCACTTGAGGCAAGTTGCGCCGGTGTCGTAATCGCTGTACATGAACCAACTGGACATGGCGATGGCAGTCAATGGGAGCCACATCCACTCAACGCAAGCGCCGGAGAATTGCTGGTCGACCACAGGCTGGGAGCCCCAGAGCCTCGCAGACTCCGCAGAGCCCATGGAGGGAAGCGGGGGCGGTCCAGACTACGTGGGCAGTGGCAGAATGCCGGAGTGGGAACTCAAGGCCAACTCCTGGGAATGGGAGAATCTCACCATGGTGTATCCACGGCAACAACAACAACAACAAGAGCCTGACAGCAACAATAACAACAACAACAATAACAATACCCACCAGCAGAGGTTGCAGCAAAACAGCAGCAATGATTGGGCTAGTGCCGTGACCTTAGCTACCTCGCCCACGAAAACGGGCTCGTTCTCCATTGGGCTGGGCTCGGGAAGCAGCACGACGTCTGTGTCGTCGGGTATTCCCGGTGTGAGTGCCGGCCATTCGTGTTTGGTGAAGAGCGAGCCGGACGTGACTGTGATCGGCACGCCCGCCTCGTTAAGCGCTCCGAAAGATCGGCTGTTCTTCAGTCTCGGGGGTAACGACGAGAGGCCAACTGCTGAGAAAGTAGCGCAGAACAATGGTGGAGGCAGTGATTCCTTGAACATCGGCCTGAAGCTGGGACGCAGGACGTACTTCGAGGATTCCTCCGGGGGAGGTTTGCCGGCCAAAGGAGGTCCTGCACTCGCATCTCCTCCGGGGAAGAAGCCGCGCGTCATGTCGCCCAGCACGCAGATAGCGCGTTGTCAAGTGGAAGGCTGCAAGGCGGACCTCAGTGGGTGCAAGGACTATCATCGGCGCCACAAGGTTTGCGAGATGCACTCCAAAGCACCCAAAGCCATCGCCGCTGGAATCGAGCAGCGTTTCTGTCAGCAATGCTCCAGGTACCACCATCATATGTGCTGTCCCTTGTTTTCATGAATGTCTGCCGCTTCGAGTGTTCTGTTCTCATTGCTGGGCACCTGCTGCAGGTTCCATGTCCTGACTGAGTTCGACGAAGGGAAGCGCAGCTGTCGTCGCAGGCTGGCTGGTCACAATGAACGGCGCAGAAAGCCTCACCCTGAGACTCATTCCGTGTTCGGTTTGCGGAACTCATCTTCACTGCACAGTGACACATCCTCGCTCTCAATGGATTCGGCGCCGTTTTACTTTCTAGGTAATCCCATAGCGATTCTCATCCCGTGTTGCTAGCTTTAGAAGTTGTGAACGCGCCCCAGCAGTATTATAACTGCGAGTTCATTCTCCGTAACGATCTTCACAGTTCTAGGTCGTTTGCTTTCCGAGTCGTTTCATCATCCCCTTCCTCTAGCAACGAGTCAGGGCAGCTCATGAACTGCACGTACTTGTGTTAGGCTTGAGCATGGTGTGGCTCGCTTTGTCTCCTTAGAATGCTCTCTGATCACTGGGTCCTCCAAACGCTGAGTAGAAGTTCTTCCAACTCCGGAGCTCTTTGCTCATGAAGGTGCAATCCATTGTGTGTGTCCCAGCAGATAGCAAGCGTTCAAATTTCTTGCATCGTCACCGGGCTTCATCTCTTGAAGCGGAGTTTCACCCTTACGCTGACGTAAAGCGGAATAGCCCCTGGTCTATGATAAGGAGGGATGACACCAGTCTTGCGTGCCAACTACAGGTAACCTTCCAACATAGCATTGCAATTCATACGTAAAACTGATCCCTGGGTTATCTAGTACAAAAACAGGCTCAGATCGTTGGATGGAATTGAACAACAAAATATGCATGATCTCAAGAGTTAGGTGTTGCAATTGATGACAGGCTGCAAGCACGGAGAGGCAGTCAATATTCTCAACAATGTCCCGTCCCACAGCAGACCGGCTGCTCATGCTTCTGCAGAACCCCAAGATGCAAATGGCGGCTCCGAATTCATCCAATCTGGGTGGTAGCAGTAGTCATTTCCTGGAGGGACCGTTAACTGTAGGTCCACTAGGGCAGGGTTTGTCATTGTCCTCGTCACTGGGCAGTTTGGAGCAGCAGCAGCAACAACAACAACAAAATAGCCGCAATAATATTGGCTCCTGCTCCCAGAGCCTCTCCAGCAACGTGTCGGGACTGTCAAACTCGAGCCGTGCTCTCTCTCTTCTGTCATCGCAGTCATGGGCGCCCCGCCCTCCCCCAGGTGCAGTGTCGCTCGACCTCTCGCAGGCCTCTCAGGACTCTACCTTGGAGCAGTTGGTGGCCAGCAGCAGTGATAGCAGCAACCGAGGCTCTCGGTTCTCGCACTTGCAACTTCCTAACTCTGCAGGCTCGCCCACCAGTGCAACACAGCAGCATTTCGACCACAAGCAATTCTCCATCCAATCTTCCGGGTGTCTTGATTCTGTGGGGCTGCTGACTGCCAGCGATTCTCCTCGAAATCAAGAGTGTGGCAACAGCAACAACAACAACAACAACAGCAACAACATCTTGGCGGGTTTAGGAGGCTACAACGAGACGAACTCCATGCTTGCTCTGGTTCAAGCTGGTCAGGATCTCCAAGCCCTGAACTCTGCGTCCTCTTCTCATCAAGCTCTTCAAACGATTGATCTCATGCAGATGCCTTCGGTTCCCGGGCGTCATTCTCAAGTCTCCAGTGGCCAATACAGTGGGTACAGCTCTCTACGTCCTTTCGAGTCTTCGATATTCAGCAGTCAGTAAATTGCTGAAGGATATAATTTTTGTGATATTTATGTTCACATAGCAAGAGAGAGTTTTGCACCGTGGGTTCATTTTGGCTCTGTTGAGCTCATGGTGAAGGAGGCCGAGGATTTTGTATATGTTTTTATTATACGGTGTATCTAGCTAGTATCACGACATGGAGCTCTTTTGAAACCACTTCTTGTCAGCGGAGGTGAGATCTTGTATCTCACTTTGAACAGGTGTAGTCGTTTAGTTCCTAGTGAGATCAGGCTGCTACGTTCCTCTTTTCTCGGTAGGGGCTGGAGAGATAGGATCTGGCTGGTACGTAGCAGCCGTGTATTACATATATATACACAGATCAAAAACTATACCGGGCTATTGGTTCATTGATTCTTTTGTATTGTAGGCCGATTTGTGCAGTCGTATTGGCAGATTCTCACTGCTGAGATTGTGAGCTTTGGGAAAGAAAAATTATGAAAAACGTTCAATTCATGATCTGGTGTGGTGATTCTCAAGTTACCATGGTAATTTAACACGTCGGTGCTATTTCAAAATAAATCTCAGAGCATCTCCAATTGTGGCTCTTCAAAGGGCCGCACCATCTGCCTTTCCCGTACCCTTCACTAGTAGCAGACTTGTCATTTTTCATTCCCCATTTTGTGGAACAGTGAACAGTGGCTGAATATTATGCTTATATTTTTGTCTTCTTGTGACCAAAACCACTCACCAATAATGACACAACCTATGTGCTTGGCACGATTTCATTCCTTTTTTAATTTGTAGTAAGTGAAAAATGACACATTTCCTACTAGTGTTTGTCCCTTTGACGTGGCTTTTGCCCCATTCACAACACGCCAAGAGCTAAGGCCGTGGTGATGTGGCTCTTCGTGAAGGAGCGGTAGACCGATTAAAAATCATGAAAAGACCGTATCAAGGCGCTTGACGAGCTTTGCCAGAAGGTGGAAATTTGGAGAGCCAGGGTGCCCTTTTGGCGAGCCCTTCGAGCAACTTACCGTTGGCGAATGGCCGTTGCGCCATAGCCCTTGAGGGCTCATTATCGATGGCTCATTTAAAGAGCCCCGTTGGAAATGCTCTTACGCACTTTCATGAGGATGGTTAATTTTAATCTTGGTGGTGGCATCCTGTTCCAGTTGGCGGTACTTGCAATGTGATAGTTCTCTTGCTCTGTCAATGGTGTGAATCTTGACAATCGGTTTCCAGTATCACATCAACACAAGTACCAAAGTGGAGTATAGAATGGCCATATTTGCTGCTTCTGACATGGATAACTCATGGTCCCTAGATGCCACCATCAATAAGTGTTTGCCTTACTCTGAGAGGTGTCCTTGGGTGCAAGTAGGCCTCACCTCAATCACCTGAGATTGAATTGGAATCAACTTGCTCTCACACCCATCTCAGGAAAAAAGGCCAAGTCACTTCAGAACTCGTTTATATCACACCTTTGCTTACTAATGTACACCTGTTCAGAACTATGTAATGTGCAAACTGCAAAGTATCCAACCACATGCGCACGTACCAGCATTTATTCCATGCAGATGTCAGAATGTGATATATAAGAGGCCGTGATAATAAGGAGTTCAGAGCGTATGTCACATTTAGTTCTCAGTCAATGGCAGGCAAGATAGGAGCACTTAAACTAATCTATATATACTCTAAACTATCACTCATGTACACAGTACAGTCCTGCTTCATTCTGAAAACAACTGAATAATTTGTTCCCATTGAAGGATTTAACCCCTAAACGTCCTCCCCCTATCCAGATTTGGAGAATTTCAAAGATGTCTTATAGAATGTAACTAAGAGGGATATTTTGAACTTGAAATGTGAATAAAAGTTGTACATTATGAATTTTTGATTCTATCCATACCGTTAGATTTATGATTGCTGACACCAATGTTTTTGTATAAAATTTGAAACTTAAAATTGAAAATTCTTTTGTAATTTGATTACGAAGAAGATATTAACAATTTGTACAGTACATGAAATATGTTGTGATTGGTTGAAATGTAATACTCTAAGTGTAGTGATTTTTGGAGTTTTTATGGTTGCTTAATTTTATGAGTTGATTTTTTCAAGAACACTTTTACACTAATATCTTCAAATTTTTGGGTGAATCATTGCAACATGAAATGAGGCATAAAAATTTCACAAATCATCCCTTTTCTAATCGGATCACACATGCATAAAGTTAACTTCCCATAAAATATATAGTAAAAAATCCACATTGCAAAAAGTGAATGACGGATGAGAAATATTTGTTTGATTCTGTACATCGTCCACTTTCTGGACAATTGGACGTTTAGGGGTTAAACTCTTGGGTAGTCTTCAGATAAGGTACCTCTTCAGTCTCTCTACATGACCAATGACGATGTGGACACGCATGACGAGTAATGATGTGGACACCCCAGTGGACACACATTGACTACGTAGTGCAGAGACTGTAGACATGTCGTGCGTTAGACGTGGGGTTCACCGCTATTGTCATGTCTCTATGGCTAATGTCTATGGCTATAATTTGAGAGCACCTCCAACGAGACTCTTTAAACGAGTCATCAACCGTTGCGGCACTGCTCTTGTTGAATCGGACACCCCAACGTCCACTAGCCAATGGTTGTGGTGAGGCTCTTGTTGAATCGCACGCCCTAGTGCCCACTTGCTAATCGTCAGCTGCTCGAAGGGCTCGTCACAATAGCGCCTTGGCTTTCCAAATTTTCAACGTATGGCCCAACCCAGTCTTTTATGATTTTTGACCGGTCTTCTGCTCCTTCACCTATCACTGAAAAACACATCACCATGCTCTTGGCTCTTGGCATGTTGTGATGGGGCAAAAGCCAAGCCAATCGCGAGCCGCATCAAAGGGACATGCAAAGGATACGAGAAAAGGTATTAGATGACGTGGCCATTTGAAGAGTCACGACTGGAAATGCTATGATGGCTTGTACATTTTGGTGAGGATATATACCCAGACCCAATTGTTTCTTGCATAAGATGCACACCGTTGTTTTCGGAAAGGATACATAAAATATATATTAACTTGTGTGTAGTACACTAATGAAAGGGTAGTACAATATATAAGGAATTGTCTTATGTTGAAAAGTTATAAAAAGATATGATGTAACCTTTCTATGATATTACCTAGCCTTTCACATCTTTGGATGGTCTTCCCATGACTGTTCCACCATTCCATTCTGCCCTCAAAGACCATTATGTGAAGTAACCCAACCTTCCACTTCTTATTCAATTTCATGGCTTTTCATTTCGTTACTGGTGGTGCCGAAAGAAACAGAGTCCTAGTTACTTTTGAAGTATATGAATGCCAACCTTTTACAATGTTGATGAAGATGGGTTTTATATGATGTATAACAATATGCCAAGATGCATTATGAGTTTTGTATTCGACTTCCAAAAACTACTTAGAATTTTTTGAGTGCTTGTGTCAGAGAAATTATAATAAGCTTTTTTTAGGATAGTTGAGCTTCCAACTCTTCATACATGATCCCGTACATGATACTTTTAACCCTTAAGCGTCCACGCTACAATTACCTGGTCAAACCTCATCAATTCCTCATATTTTAAAATATATAATAATTTTTTGGTAATTTTCTCATGTAAGGTATTGTTAAACCCATTTACCCTGATTTTTTCATAATTATTTAAATAAAAATAATTTTTATAAAAATGCTCAAAGTTTTTTTCGTATAAAAATCATAGTAATTATAGAGATGTTTAGAATAGTGTGAAATTTTTAGAGAAAATGGAAATATTAGTGATGAACAACAAAGTGTAAGTGGCATGCTTCTTGAGCTTACATAAATAAGAAATTCGATAGAAAAACTTTTTCTGCAACGTATATTGGAATTTTAGGGTTTTGAGCTTTAAAGTGCTGTAAAAAATGCAATTTTAATAATTTTGAAGAGTGATAAATTGGACTAGAAAGTAGAAGATAGGCCGCACACTTTCTTGGTTGGGACCATTTTCATTTGAAATTAGGAACTAGGTGAAAATTAGCATTTGACTGAAAGACAACAAAACATGGCCCTACAGGGCTCCTTGCACACTTAAGGGTTAAAGTAGGGACGTAGGAAAAAATTGGCTTAGTTTTTCTAAGAAAATAAACACTCATCACAATTGAATAGTTAAGGTAAGTTCGTGATTTTGAAATTCATTTATTCTTAAATGGTGATAACATTAAATTTTGAGTTTTCATAGAATTGTGAAATACATCATAAACTACAATTTTCATGTTTGCATTTTTACATTATATTCATTCATGTTTAAGGTATGACTTTCAAAGTGCAAATATTGCAAATGAATATTGAAGTATGGCACCTTAGAGCATCTCCAACGGGGTTCTTCAAAGGAGCCTTCAATGGCTCTGGTGCACGCCCCAACGGCCACGCGCCAACGGTCATAAGCTCCAAGGGTTCGTCAAAACAATACCCTCGCACTTCAAATTTTTATCTTTTGGGCGTTTCTGGACTAGCACTCCAACGCCATGTTGAATTGCTCTTGATTATTGTTGTTTCTAATTCACTCCAGATTGAAGATTTCTTGACCGATTTTCCGCTGTGCCTATTGCCATTTGGCGGCCATCATGATGATCGTTGGGCGTTGGCTCTTGGCGTGCTCCTGGATGGGGCAAAAGCCACGCCAACCACAAGCCCCGTTAACAGAACATAGAGAGGGCACGGGAAAGGCATAGGACGCGGCCCTTTGAAGAGTCACGATTGGAGATGCTCTAATAGAATAGAGAGGTAAAGGGAGTTAGAACACGCAGGTTTGGTAACATGCAGTAAACGCACAATTGATACCAGGTTTCGCTAGTCAGGCACCAAATCCGGGTATCGGGTAGAAGCCTCCAAACGGGTAACAAGGCCCTAAGCAGGGCCATGTCTGATGAAGAGAGCGGACGATCGGTGATGGCTAATTAGTATTAGAGAATCGCATTTCCTCCGGCGCTTCATCAGTGATATTACATTAAAGACTTGCGTTAAGATGCTTCGCTGTCGATTTATGCATTCAGATAAGAAATAGGCCAAGAAGAAGAAGAGTGAGCTCCAGATGTGACTGCAGCCTGCTGTGACAAATTAGCTTCTCTTTCATCAGTTTCTCTGTGTCGGAGGTGACAAATACTTCTGCCTTCTACAAAAAATTCGAGTTCCACGATGGATATAGAATTCACGACTGCCGCGATGGATGACCATAGCTCAATCTTGGAAGATGACACAGACAACACGTCCACGATGATTGTCGTGGTTGTCACTCTTCTTCTCTTGCTAGGAGTATTGATCACTTTTTTCTGAGGCTTAAGTGATTGTAGATTTGGTCATAGAGTATGCTTTTGGTTTCAAGAAATCACATAAAGCGAGACTGCGAGATTGACTAAAGAGTACCGAAGAAACTTTAGAGTGTGATTGTCAAGTAGCAGAAGTGAGACGTAAGGTAATGCGAACTTGATGTGAATGAAGATGATCTCGTAGTGTGTTCAAGTCGATCTCCTGGCATCTTTCTTTTTGAAGCTCATACATGGCGTAGACCTCTTTCTTTCACATTTCTATGTTAAAGAATATCATCAACGACGTTGACATATTCGAATTCAGATTTGCCGTTGGAGATTTTGATATTCCCGCCTTTTACATTTTCTGCCAAGAATTGTTCGTTGTACCACTGCATCGAATTACATGGAGAGCGAAAATAGCAGCGGAGGTTGCTCCAGCTACGTTCCTCCTCGCCGCTTGACAAAGAAGGTATGCTTTCGATCACTTTCACTGCTGCATTCTTGTGCAAATACTCGAACACATAGTTAGTTATGATCAGTCTCGAATAACAAGACCGTTAAAAATTCCTTGAAGACGTGTGATATGCAACTTGATGTTATTCGATCGAATGAGGAAAAGTCGCTTCGTATGTAGTTTCTGACGGATTGCAGTAAGTCGTATTATTCTTTTTTGGCTCTGTCGTCGCAGCCAGTTTGTGGAAGGATTTTATACAATGTGTGTACGTGCGTTAACATATCATAGATATGCACTACGTACTAGAAAGGCTTTCAGAGCTTTGGCCAGTTAAAATTTTCAGTACCCTAGCCGGACGACCGACTAAAAATGATTTAGATTGCTTCTGATTGTAGCGCACGAAGCGATGTACGAAGGCGTACACAAGTTCGTGTTTCTTCTTGTTTTATGTTCTCTGAATTTTTTCCTAGCGAATTCGAGCTGATGAAATTTACTTCACTTTTGCTTTGATTAAGCGAAAACGAGAGACCGCTAATGCAACTGGCAACGGATAAAAACGGCGGCATTCTTCACAGGTCGATATGGCAGCAGGAAGCTCACAACTGGTGGGTAAGAAACGCTGTCGAGATATTGAAGCCCTACCAAAAGGTCGTGCTGAAGACGAAGAGGACACAGTAATACTGTCGAAGGTGGAGGACAACATCCAGCAGCTTCGCCAGGGAGTGGACTTCGTCTATCATCAGGTTTACCTCTATTGTGGCCCTGAAATCTGATTCAAGAATCACTTATAATCTTTTCTCTTTCGATGATCTTGTGAATTCTGTACTTGGAAGACAAAATATAAAGAGCTGAAGTCAGTCCTTGACTTGTTACTTGCCAAGACTGACAGATGGATCGACAGCTTCGGAACCAGGATTTTGTGCTTGTACTGCTTTCGTTCTGTCATAGTTTAGTGTGTGTCTGCGAGCCTATGTCGCAATTGTCACGGAATCTCTGATATCTTCGCAATTTCATAATACTTGGTTGATGTTGTGCAATATTGATGCAATTTTACAGTAGTAGAACTAGCTTCTCAGTATATTGACTGCCGTGTATGTAATCAGGTATCCGGATTGGTAGAGGTAGGGAAACCTTCCTTTCGGAGATGCATCTACCGCATTTGAGGGAATAACTGTGCAGTAGATCCTTCTTAAACTTCCAAAATTTGTTGTGAACGTTTTTTGTCTACGTAATTGTGAATGTATTACTCTGTTTGGAAAGTAAAGTGGATTTAATGCCCTCTGAGTATGGGAGAACTAATTCATTAAATATGCAATAAATTTGGGATCCAGTAGTCTAAGTTAAAATTTCTAGATTAATTAGTTTTCATTTCCACTCTACAATTTAAAGTAGAAGATTTCAAAAGCTCCGGTATTTCTGCTTTCAAGTAATACAATGTAAGCCGTGTTTTTTGATGTTGTGACCACAATTAGTGTCTGGAAAAAATTAGTGTTGATTCGGTAGATACAGAAAACCTTAACCAATTCAATCTGGCTTCAAAATTTACTGGAAACTTTGGAGGAGATTTCTACTCGTCTGTTTGAAGCGCATGATGTTCTTGAGAAGTTACTTGCAAGTCGTCATATAGTGTTGCCGGCGCAGTCCTATATATCCCCCATGAACTATCCAGTAGTTTCTAATTTTTTTTGTAAGTCAGAGTAAACGTGACCAGCTTGATGAACCTGAGAAGTTCACAACCTGGTACTGTATCCATGATTACGTAGTCATTCTGCAACCATGTACTTGACAGGATGTTTCTTGTCGGCATTTTGCTAGGACGGGGAGAATGCACAAGCTTCCAGGGAAGACGCCGTTGAAGCAGTGACCATATTTGTTGAACTCAATTGAGGATACTTGAGAAAAATTTCCCAACATTAGCACCTCAACTTCACTAACAAAATTTCATACACTTGTTACATTAGTGTTTTCTGAGGTCCGAATTGATAACAGTTTTCACTAATCTGCATTTACTGTATTGCACCTCAACTCTACACAGGTCACTGATAAGAGAAGATACAGTGATTTTGGAAAGTGTTCCTGAGAAAACACCGATATAGTTTCGGCAGACCCCCCACAGATTTACCTACAAATTACTGCTCTCGCATAATGATTCCTGTGCAGTATGCACCTGCTCAGTGTGCTAATTGATTTCATGATGGACCTGTAGTTGAAGCTTCTTGAATCACTGATCACTCATAAGAAGAATCTCCATCTCCAACATCCTCAATCATGAAACAGATAAACTCTGCCTTACATAATGCAAATAGACTGGCTGAGATATTGAGTGAAGTATATATAATTTACATAATGCATAATAGACTGCAATTATGTCTATTTACTACTGTACCCTTGTTTGATATTGAGTGAAGTATATATAATTAATTTTTTCCACCAAACCTAATTCATGTTCAATTCTAAGGTCAAATTTAGCATTGACCCTTGCTTTTATATTGCTAACTTGTTCTTTGGATTAGTCCTTTGTTAATTAAATATGCATGATCCATTTTTTTTGGAAAATGAGTGATAGTATGGAAAATGAAATTGAATATTATTATATCAACTGTAAAAATCTTTAACCTCTGCAGCTTCTACAAATCCAAAATGGATTTTTTAAGTTTTTTAGACAAGCTTTAGTGATATCAAGAATATTATATATTTCTTTTAAAAAATGAAGGCAACTCCTAATTATCATACTCTTCATGTCAAGCTTTGTTTTGAGTAATTTAAATATGTATTATTTAGTGTTGTGCTTCTCTTTGCCCACTTGACGATGTGAAAGAACATGAAAGGAAATGAAAGTGAAAGAACGTGAAAGGGCGTGAAAGGCTAGGTTACTTTGACGAAGACAAAATGTCCGACGAAATGGAATGGTCTTAAAAGACGAAATAGAATGATCTTGTGGTGACCATTCAAAGGACGTGAAAAGCTAAGATGAAATAGAATGGTCTTAGAAGACAAAATGGAACGTTCCCAAGATGAAAACCCAAAGGACATGGAAGGCTAGGACAAAATGGAATGGTCTTAGAGGAAAAAATGGAACAGTCATGGAACAACCATCCAACCAATAAGAGGACCCTATGGTTGCTAAGGCTTGAGAAAAACGGGAAGAAATATCGCCAGATTGAGAAAAAATCAATTTGACTAAAAGATGGCCAAAAATCATGAAGTTTTTGTTAGAAAACTTCAAAAATATATTAAAAAATTAAAAAATATATTGGATTAAATCACCAAATTGTGAATGAAAATGATACAAAATTATGGATATGTGATATCTTCTATCCAATATATGGATGAATATTGAAATATGGAGCACTACTATAATATTTTATATCGCCACTTTGGCACTTCATGAAAAATTGAAAAAAATGCCCTGGTGGTTCTAACTAAACTTCGTCATTAGATTTGCAAAAATGCTAGGTTTTTTTGGTTTTTTTGGTTTTTTTTTTTTTTTTTTTTTTTTTGGGAGCGCATGTGGAAATCAAGAAAAAAATCTTTACAAAATAAATTTGAGTGACAACCTTAGATTTGAGCTAGTTTTCAAAACATTGTATTCGTGACAATAGGTTCCACTTGTGAATTCCCAGCGCTTATAGGGTATATATGTGATCCGGCAAACCGCGAGCTGCGAGCTATGAATCAACAATTATAGGGTAGGGTTTTCTATGATGTAACTTAGCCTTTCACATCCTTAGATGGTCTTCTCATGACATTCAGTCCTCGAAGACCATTATGTGAAGTATGCATGAAGTAACCTAGCCTTTTATGTCTTTTAACCTTTAACTCCTCAGGCGTCTATTTTTTGGACGATGTACAAATTTCATCCACATTTTCTCATCCGTCATGCACTTTTTGCAATGTGGATTGTTTACTATAGATTTTATATGAAATTAGGTTTATGTATGCGTGAGCCAATTAGAAAGGGATAATTTGTGAATTTTTTATGCCTCATTTCATATTGCAGTGATTCACCAAAAATTTCCAAGATCTTAGTTCAAAATAGTTCAAAAGTGCTCTTGAAAAAATCAAATCATAAAATCATAAAATCAACCAACCAAAAAGTCTCCAAAAATCTCTTTAATGAGAGTAGTACATTTCAACCCATCACAATAAATTTCATTCACATATTGTCAATATCTTATTTGTAATCAATTACAAAAGAATTGTGAATTTTAAGTTTCAAATTTTATACAAAAACATTGGTGATTGCAATCATAGACCTAACTGTATGTATAGAATCAAAAATTCATAATGTACAGTGGGGTGACACCGAAATTGGCACCTTGTGCAATTCCAAGGATAGTGCCCACACTGCTGCCAACTTTGACACCCTCCCGAGGGCTCGAAAATTGTTATTTTAACATGAAATTTTAGAAACAGAATCATTATTATGTTGAAAACATGTGTACCAAATTTCAAGGCCAGAAGATTGATACAAAAAAAAGATATTCAACATTTACTAACAAGGGGTAGCTGTAAGAAATGTTTCACTACTGCCAACTTTGACACCCTCCCAAGGATTGAAGAATTTTTTTTTTCCCATGGAATTTTTGGAGTAGGAATATCTTTATGTTGTTTACACATATGAAAAGATTCAAGTCCAAAAGACCCACAAAAAAAATGATTTTCCAAATCTACCAACAGATGTAGTTGTGAGAAACAAAGAGGAAAATTGTCTCACAACTTTGACTGCCTCTCTAGGGTTGGGAATTTGTTATTTTAAAATGGAATTTTTGGCACAAAATCACTTTTTAGTTGGTAACACGTGCAAAAAATTTCATGTTGAAATAACAAATACTCAACTCTAGGGAGGCTGTCAAAGTTGTGAGACGGTTTTCCTCTTTGTTTCTCACAACTACACATGTTGGTAGATTTGGAATATCATTTTTTTTGTGGGTCTTTTGGACTTGAATCTTTTCATATGTGTAAACAACATAAAGATATTCCTACTCCAAAAATTCCATGGGAAAAAAAAAATTCTTCAATCCTTGGGAGGGTGTCAAAGTTGGCAGTAGTGAAACATTTCTTACAGCTACCCTTTGTTAGTAAATGTTGAATATCTTTTTTTTGTATCAATCTTCTGGCCTTGAAATTTGGTACACATGTTTTCAACATAATAATGATTCTGTTTCTAAAATTTCATGTTAAAATAAAAAAATTCGAGCCCTCGGGAGGGTGTCAAAGTTGGCAGCAGTGTGGGCACTATCCCTGGAATTGCACAATGTGCCAATTTCGGTGTCACCCCACTGTACAACTCTTATTCATACATAAAGTTCAAAATATCACTCCTAGTTGCATTTTATAATGCATCTTTGCAATTCTCAAAATCTAGAGTGAACATTTAGGGGTTAAATTTCATGGCCTTTCACTTCGTCACTGGTGGTGCGGAGAGAAGCAAAGTGCTCGATATATATATATATATATATATATATATATATATATATATATATATATATATATATATATATATATATATGTATATATATATATATATATATATATGTATATATATATATATATATATATATATATATATATATATATATATGAGTCCAAATGAGGTGAAATGAGCCCACCGTGCACACTTAGGGAATCCTTAGTGGAGTCCTTAATGGCATATTCTATCCAAAATAGTCATTAATTAATTCAAAATATTCCTTAATCAAGGACTAATAATGAGTGATGACAAAGGCATAATTGTCTTTTTATACTTATAATATTCATAAAATCTTTTTGGTTTTAATATATAATACATCTATAAATATAGAACATTGGACTATAGTCTTTTTTAGTAGTTTTTATATTTTGACAATTGTTATGATGAAGATTCCTTGGTATTGTCCAAAAGCTCTTGATGAAGAGAGGTGCACAAAAGTTGTTTGTTGCTTTTGCATACGGTATGAGAGTTATGGATTTTGAGTGATTTTGACACCATAAATTGAATCAAATTATGAAAAATGAAACATGGGAGTTTTTTATGTCATTTTTGGCATTGTCAAAAAGCTCTGGACAAGTAGGGATGCACCAAAGTCGTTTCTTAGCTTTTGCACCTATGGTGTGAAAGTTATGGATTTTTAATCAAATTTCTTTACCATAAATTAAATTAAATTATAGATAGGGAAAAAGTAAAAGCTTGGGAAACATGGGACAGACGTAAGATTGAGTGTAGCTGATTAGTGTTTGTCATATACTTCCTTGGATACTTTCTTATGTTTTATTAGTTTTGGTTCAATAGTTTTAGCAAAATAGTCCCCAAAAAAAGTGTCACAACAACAATAATCTTGATGGATGTGTTTATGGGTGTTGACATTTGAAAATGAGAATTTATTTTTTCTCTCAGGTAACAAAGCTTTTGTCTTACAACTTTTGTAATCAACCGACCACTTCTGTTAACCTTTAAAGGACATGGTAAGCTCGAAGAGCTTAGTTTTGAGGAAATAATGGAAAAATCTTTAGGCATTAGAGTTAACCGAAAACAAAAGTGGAGTTTTATAAGTTTTACGGAGGGGCGTTCTTATGGTACGGGTGAGAAAGGCCTCAAAATCAATTACTACTTTCTAAAGTAATGAATGTAGTGAATGTAGTGGTAAAAATGTCTTTAATGAGAAAAATGGTAGCTCTCCCTCGTATACTACTGTTCGGTAGGCAGTACCGGGGTAAGAAAGACTACTAAGGAAAGTATAATTCCGCGATATCGAAACAGAATTCTAAGACTGTTTCCATTACTAGTAGCAACGCGGTAGTCCAACAACTTAGAACATTCAGACTTCAAGGACAAGCAAGCAGACAACCGGGAAGGAAAGCTTCGGTAGACAGAGATATCGGAAGGAAGGAAATTCGAAGAGACAATAGAAACTCATATTTCGAAAAATGTGCCCTTGCCAATGTGTTTGGCTCCATTGCTTTTATACACAGTACAACCCGATCTGACCTAACTGTCAGATCGGTAAAAAAGTGTTTCCCTAGATCTACTTTCTGTGGTAACTTGGAAAATTACCGGAGTAAAAACCCAGATCGGTAGACTACCGGTAGTTACTATTTTACCGTTAACAAAAAATATTTTCGATTACAGTTTACATCTTATCTAATTATGATATCCATCAAATTTATTGTTCAAAATTACCCATTTTTGATGCATTAAATTTGATTTGTAATAACAATGTAAAAAACTTGTATGTTGCAAAAAATGATATTCTAATGGTTCTTACCTTTCCCACTATTTTTCGAATATAACTTTTATGTTTTTACTAAATCACCATATGTACATGTGTTTTAAAAAACAAAGCCTTCATATGAGTTTCATGATCTCGCACATTTTTCCATTCTTGGGTTTTCGAGGCTTATTAAACATCATGGAATGGAAGGATTCTAATTTAGCATATAGCTTTGTAACTATACAACATTTAGTCACATGAGACTATGTAAAAATTTGACTAATGAAATTCTAATTATCTATGATCCTTTTTACACTACATTTAGTTGAAACACTACATCGTGTTTTCTACTAATGTGGTCGTAACGGGGCACTAGACCAAAAATAGACCAAGCCAAAAATATCATTGTGTGAATATACCTTTAAAATCTCACACATCCATCATTTATAAAAAAATTAACTAGAATCTTCCAAAATCCATTTTCTTCAAAAATCCATCACTTTGAACTACTTTTTTCACTCACATGTATCATGAGAACGCCCGGAGAGCTTGCATCCCAATATTATCAACTTCTAACAAGCATTGTTCATAAAGGGTCCCTTGGTCGGCTCTTAGACTTGGAGGAACATGTGGGAACTCTTTTTTAGCATTGGGAAGGTCACAAGTTCCATTCCCTCGGGCGGTGAATGCTCTTGCTTTAGATTATTCTCCAACTCGCCATAAACTAGTTTTGCAGTTTTTTTGAACTAAAAACAAGCCTAAGGTAAGTTTAAAGTGAGTTTCCATTTCGAGACACTCTTTCGGTTAACTCTATTGTGGACTAAAAAAAAACATAATGAATTAGTGCTTTAGAAAGTAGTTGGCTTTGCAAGACTAGAGAAGACTAGAGAAGACTAGATTTCTCTGTTGCACTGGTTTTAGAAAATTGTGTCAATGTGTGGGGTCAAAGGAATGCATCAGGAGATGGTGGTTCAGGCAACTAGATTCAAAACATTTTGCGATCGGGATTAACCCTTTAACGCTTTTGGTACTGTAGTTGGGTTCATTGGTTTTCACCGGGTTTTTCCACTATGATTGATACTGCCAAAAATAGAATGGATTAAATTAGAAAGTAACTGTATAATTTTATTCTCAACTGGAATGCAGACATTTTTCTAAAATTAGATATTCATCCAATGTTGGGATTGGAAGATCATAGAATGTCTTTGAACTGTATAATGCACACTCAAAAATGAGATTTTGGAGGGTATGTGACTTCAAAGTTAAATAGAATTTGGGTAAAAAAAATTTAAATGAAAGTAAAGATGTTCAGCAATGACCTATGTCAACACCTCTCTGTTGCAATCTTTCATGTTAAGAATGGACTTACACATAATTATTGTGAATTTTACAAGTGAGAGTGACTTATCCATGTACGGTTTAGGACAAAAATTTATACGTTAAAATATCAAAGGAGTTGGTACATGGATCAAGATCGGAATACATACACTAATGGAACATAAACAAGAGAACTCAATCCAAAAAAATAAAATAAGATAACAAACTTCCAAACACAAGAAATATCCCATAGTACATGTGTTGTATTTGTAAGTATTTACAGTATTTTCAAGTATTTTCAATATTTTCGAGTTTTGTTCATAAGTATTTTGATAGTTGCAAAACTCCAAATTGAAATTTTCTTTTTCTAGAAGATCTATATTATAACGCTCATAATCTGAACTTTACAATTCAAAATCCAGTTCTTCACGGATTTTCTGTTATTCGCGTTTTCGACACATCAGAGACCACAATGTGGTCACTTGAGCACTATAGGGTTAAGCTTACATTTTATTTTTTGTCCCAAACTCAACCATGTGCAATTAGGGGGCAGCAGCGTGCTTCCCCACGCTGTCACGTGGTTAGTTGGGGTAGCCCCATTTAATATTTCCGTAGCCTGGCAAAAAATTGATGTCCTAGTCAAAATACCTTGCTCAGATTCCTTCGGGCTGCCCCCATTTCACCTCTACATCCCTTAATCCCTAAATGCCTAAAGGCCCTCTTCAAATTCGGCAATTTTGTAAAGATGCATTATAAAATAAAACTAAGAGGGATATTTTGAACTTGATGTATGAATAAAAGTTGTACATTGTGAATTTTTGACTCTATCTATATGGTTAGATCTATGATTGCCATCACCAATATTTTTGTATAAAATTTGAAACTCAAAATTCAAAATTCTTTTGTAATGTGATTACGAATAAGATATTGACAATCTGTGAATGAAATTTGTTGTGATTGGTTGAAATGTAATACTCTAAGTGTAGTGATTTTTGGAGATTTTTTGGTTGCTTAATTTTATGATGACTTTTTTAATAGCACTTTTATACTAAAATCTTTGAAATTTTGGGTAAATCACTACAACATGAAATGAGGCACAAAAATTTCACAAATCATCTTCTTTCTAATCGGATCACATATGCATGAAGCCAACTTCCCATGAAGTCTACAATAAAAAAATCCACGCTGCAAAAAGTGCATGATGGATGAGAAAATATGGATGAAATTTGTATACCGTCCAAAAATTGAACTATGAGGCTGTTAAGGGTTAAGGATTAAGTGAAAAGCACGTGTAACACAGAATTATGATTATGAATTTGAGTTGTCAATTTCATGAGGTTGGCGATTGCCAACTCTCTTATTATACAATTTTTGAAGTTTGCGTTAAGAATTGAATGAGATTGGCAATCGTCATATTAAAATTTTAACATCAATGGTAACAATTTTTACAACACTAGTTATGACACATTCTAACACTCTTTTGGACCCTTTTTTGCGCATTAATGTTAAATCTAATAGCAAACTGTAGCTTCATAAGAGAGGGCAATCCTATTTTTACAGGCTATCAAAAGTTAAATTGCACCAGAATTTTCTCTTTGGTGGCAATTCCTTACAAAATTTGGGTGTAAAATCAATGATTGGCAGATATTCAACATAGAAACATTCAATAGAATCACACAACTTTTTGCATCTCTATAAATGTCTACGTGATACATTCTTTGTTTGTCGCCAGATTAATGGAATATATTGAGGATGTTGTTGATAAATGTCTACGTGATACATTCTTTGTTTGTCGCCCGATTAATGGAATATATTGAGGATGTTGTTGTTGAGCTTTGAATACGAGTTCAATGAACATTCAAGGAGAAGACCAAAATCATTCAATGTTGCTTCTCTGACCCAATGTCTTGTAATTTTCGTACTAAAACCCCAACTATTAATCAATTATGTTCTGTAATAGTTTTGAGTAACAGTGACTGTCAAAACTGATCAAACATTTGCAAACACTTCATTCAATCCTTGGTGGACAAGAAATGAACACATAAAAATGGAGCTGGTAATTTTATTAACATACTATGTAATAAATAGTACATATTAGAGGAAATACGCCTTCCATATTAGAGCTCTAAACAGATTGAGAAAAATCCAAAGTCCACCTAGGCATTTGATCAGTTTTGCCAACCCATGAAAGATGATCTCTCAATACTTTGTCCACCTCCCTTTTGCTGCTTTTACAGCTGCAATTCTATGTGGCATACTTTCTACAAGCCTCCTACAATCATCTGGTGTAATTGAGTGGAAAACTTCTACCACACGATCCCATAATTCTAATAATCCATTTGGAGGTCTCTCATATTGATTGAGTCTCCGTTTGAGAATTGACCAAAGGTGTTCAATGGGATTCAAATCAGGCGATTGAGCAGGCCAAGGTAGAAGAGCAAAAGGTTGCCGTGAGAACCACTCTTGAAGCATCTTTGTTGTGTGAATGGGAGCATTGTCTTGTTGAAAGATAACACGAGAACGGTCTAAGTTGAACTTGGAAATTACCCTGTGGACATTTTCCTCTAGAATGTCACGATAACGAATCTGATTAATGCGCCCCTCCACTTTGCATATCAATCCAGGTCCATGCATGTACATACACCCCCAAACCATAATCCCTCCACCTCCATGTTTCATTGTTTGACTGATAGTTCGTTCCGAAAGCGGCATCGCCTCTCGTGTCCAACACCAAACTCTTCCGTCTGAGTTGAAGCGGTTGATTTTACACTCGTCTGAGAAGATTACTCGACTCCAATCCTCTATGGCCCAGTGTTCGTGGACACTAGCGAACTCTAAACGTGCCTTTACATTTTTGAGAGAAAGATGTGGTTTTTTGACCTTTGTTTGCGAACGTAAACCAGCTCTATGAAGTGCACGTTTGATAGTATGAGAGCTCACTTTCACTCCCAATACTTGTTGCGAAGACCTTGCTAAATCTGCACAAGTACCCACTCTTCCCCTCACCATTTCTAATACACACCTTCGTTCCTGTGCTCTATTCAACTTTCGAGGTCTACCTCCACGCAAGCGGTTTACATCTGAAACATGTACCTGACGAAGGTTATGAACACTTCCCACACTCACATGCAAAGTATTTGCTATCTCCCTGTGTGAATATCCTCTCTGGAGCATCAAAACTATGTTATCTTGAGTTTGTCGAGATAATGCTTTGGGCATCTTGAAACACTAAAGAAGAAGGCCTATACAGTAGCAATAATTGTGTACACAGCTATCAGAGACTAGAGAATTCAAAGTTCTATGAGTGCCAGTGGAAGATCTCTCACAAATCTGTGCACATCACTTCATGAGATATTGCATTTCATGGAGTGTCAAAAGTGATCAAATGAGAGAGATGGTCACTAACCATCCATCTGTCCACACAAATGCATTGCCATCTGTACAATTACGTTGATAAGTATCTCAGCTTATAATAGATTGTGATTAACCTCTAAACCAGAGCATGCCACTTGCCAGATTGCAATTAATGACAATCGAACTTGTAATTATCCAATGTATGATCAGTTTTGACAGTCACTGAATAATAGGGACAGCCACCCTGCATACAAGACTGTCAATCCTTTTTGATCAATTGTACACACTCAGCTTGAACTAGCAATATGCCTTATTCTAGCTTGGAGAGAAAACTGACAAAATGTAGGTACAAAATTAAAAAAACGGGAATGATTTATTAACAATTAGTCAAAGCACTTGTTACCAAGTTACAAAAGGTAGAGGGTGATAATTACTTCCAAAACAATCTTCTCCAAAGGATGCCTGAAATTGCTGAGAATAACGGGTGTTATTGTAAAATACTGATCTGCATACGCATGCAGTGAGACTCCCTCGTATCCAGTTTTCTCCTCTAAGCCTATATATAATACAAGTTGGGCCTAAGTATCTACCTAAGCTTTTGCAATTTTGCTGAAAGCAACTGTTGAGTGAGAACATTTGTGCCCACACTCAGGCAGGTAGAGTCGGATAATCAGCTACTACAGCAACTGCTACAATGTCTAATATTTCCAGATTCATACTTTGATGCAACAAAGATATCAGATCCATTGTTTATAAAGTAGACTGCTGCAAATTGCAAGAGAGCTCCAAATACAAGAAAATTTAGTTGCATGATCATACCTTGATGGCCACGTGATATTGGCTGTTAATTTAAACAATTTCAGGTATGGAATGTGCATGCTATAAAACCCTTACTTCGTCTGGATGAAATGCATTGCAACGGCTTGATAAAGCTGATGTTCGTCAAAGGGTTTTGCCACATAGCCATCCATACCACAGCGTTTACACTCTTCTGATGTGGCTTGTATAACGTCGGCTGTCATGGCCAGAATTGGCACATGAAATCGGCATCCAATGGTAGATAAACCAGCTGCTAGCCACAGGTCTGCAGCTGCAGCTTCTGCCTTCCTTATCAAACCTGTTGCCTGGAAACTGTAAACAGACACGTCAAGTTAGATATAAGGATTATAAATGCAAGCAATAATCATAAATACTGAAAATTAGACCTTCGTAGAGTGCACACTATCCAAATTGAAAATATATACAGATCGGATTGTGGTAGCATCAGGCGGACCACAACCCTCAAAACTACCAAAGATTCGGTAGAGCTGTATTTGGTAGGTCATTCGAGTGTGATCTATTGACACCTGAATTGATACTAATTATTTTATTTCACAATGGCAGTCTGTCTGTACTGGTGTCAAGTTCTTTTACTAGAGCAGGTATCAGGGCAGCTGCCATTTACGCATATTTGAGCTTCAAAGGACATGCATCAAAGATAA
The DNA here is from genome assembly GCA_022496805.1 of Pohlia nutans. Classification (NCBI taxonomy): domain Eukaryota; kingdom Viridiplantae; phylum Streptophyta; class Bryopsida; order Bryales; family Mniaceae; genus Pohlia; species Pohlia nutans. The sequence continues at coordinate 4,899,705 of CM040088.1, read as the reverse complement.
TCTAGTGAGAGCCTTCACGTCAATGCTCATAGGGTGAAGGAAATCATACCCATCCATTTCAGGCATTTGCACATCCATAAAACAGGCATCAAAGTTGTGAGGAGGCTTCAACTTCTGGATCGCGGCTCTTCCACTATGAACACACTCAACTTGGGCACCGTACTTATTCAGGGCCCCAGCTGCAACCTTCCGATTCACGGGATTGTCATCAACTACTAGAATCTTTTTTCCAGACAAGAGATTCTGAAGAGAGCTAACTCCATCCCTTGACTCTTGCCCTTGGTCTCCCCCATCCCCTACCCCAAGAATCTGCTTAAGGCAAGCACCCACCAAGCTCGCTCGAAGAGGTTTTCTAATTACAGTATCCACAAATCCACTAGCCTTGACCATCCCGAGTTCGACGTCATTCATTGATGTAGCAACAAGAACCATCTTCTTCACTGGAAATCCAATGGGGAGCCTGCCTGCTGTTGAGCGGTACTGGTAACTGGTTCGCAAATTTTGGTAGCTCAAATGGCATTCAATGGCAGTTTCCTTGAGTAGACATCGGAAATTCATCCCAGTTCCTGGACCCCATGCATCCTTGTCTACGAAGATCATGTCGATATCTGCTGCAGTGGAGCTGCGGCATGAAACAAAAATTTCCATAAATAAGAAATACACAAACACAGATACCTGAATAAAAGTTACATATAATTAAAGCAATTGAGGGGAGAAAATGACAAACAATTCAATCAACCCAAATTAGAGCTACAAACTCAAGCGCACGAAATTAGATGGGAAACGATCAGATCCCAGTATCAAGATTGCAGCAAAAATTGAATAAGCTAAGTTGTCCATTCATTAGCTATGAGCAACTATCACAAAACGAGGCCAGGTCATTATACATCCAATTGTGCTCTAACATTGCAATTCCAGAACGCAAGAATAGTTCCCTATAGACTTACCCACGTGAATCTCGAGAGCCGCGGGTGCCACGGTCAGCCACTGCAGTGAGAATCTCGGCAGCCTCAGAAACAGTGTGGGCGACTTCAACCTACAGACTCAACAACCAGGAAATGTTGTTAGCAGCAACGAACATAACACTTGCAGTTGACAACCAACTTAAAAGAAAAGACATCCCATCTATATTTAGAGAAACCAGATGACTACATCGAAAATTCGAAATAGTACGCCATCGAATGTGAAGTTGAGTTACCACCAATGCAAATGATCTAGAAGTGTTATTAGAGTACTGGGTCAGCCGCTTGCTCAGGTTTCGTGAACCAAAGACGCTAATTATATTGAAATGCTCCAGCCACTAGAATCTGCTGGTCGAGACGTACTCTAAGATGGTAAAGAGTTTGAACGAGTCAGATTGTATTAATTGAGAACTACACGTACTAAAGAAGCTAAGGTATTATACTAAAGATCAGCATACTTCAGTCTCAACAGGTCTTTTGCTATTTGTGAACTGGATTAACTATCACTTGTAGACAGTACTTGGCAACTTACAAGATATTCAAAGCGAAAACTCAATTCGAAAGCAATACTTGGCAAGCGTGACACTGAATGGAACACAGGACAATACCTGCAGTCCAAGCCTCCTTAAATGATGACGAGTGACTTCACCTCGAACTGGTCTGCCATCCACCACAAGTACACGCATTCCTTGGAAACAGGTAGGTAAAGGGGGTGTTTGTAAGAGACAGTTGCTGCCCTCTCTTAGTATGCTCTCAGGCACATTAGCAGGTACACGTTGGAACTCTGCAGTGAATGTGAATGTAGATCCCACCCTAGGACGACTAACGAAGTCCATCTCCCCGGACATGAGCTCCACTAGACATCTGCTTATACTGAGTCCGATTCCTGTCCCTCCGTAGGTTCTTGATGTTGAGCTATCGGCCTGCATAGGAATAAGAGTAAGACAATCTGAGAAGACCTTGATCGAATGCTATAATCCCACATACAGACCTGTAAATAGTTCAGAGAAGCCTAAAAAAACAAGATTCACTGCTCAGAGGATGCCTTTTCCTGCATCCTATCTCCAAAACGAGCTTGAACCCATCTCTCTAATTCCATGATTCGGGGATAACTAATGATGAAAAGAGTAGGTGAGACCAGGTGAGACAATGAAGACCTCGAAGTACAGCACATACTGTGATTCACAATTTCCATGATGAGATTAATGCATTGTTTTAAGAATCTCGATCTGGATCGCTTCCTCACCTGCATGAAAGGAGTGAAGACACGATCTTGAACATGTAGGGGTATACCCACGCCAGTGTCCTCCACACTGACTACCAGGTTCACAACGTCATCCGATTCGGAGTAATTCCAATTATCATGGTCTCCCCCTGACCGGTATGAATTTTCCTGTGTGAGCAGTCGCTCAAACATTTCCCAGCTATTTCGGTAGTCTGCAGTTTCTCTGCCACTAAGAGTGTTGAATTGATGGCTCATGTCCACCGCACTTTCAACCTCCCCATCGAGAGTATCGTCGGGGTCGACTCCACCCCCATCCATCACCATGTTGACATCCTCGTTCAGATGGACGCAAACAAAAATGTGACCTGCTTTTGTGAACTGCGGTAGTGACCACAAGGTTAAATGTAATACAATGTCATAATGATTGACAAATCAACAATTAAACAGCTAAAACGTGTCAGTAGGGAAGAGTCAACACAAAACAGCTGACAGCAACAGATGCGTGGATAAAAGTTCAGCTGATAAAACATATATGCCCCAAATATTACATCTTCACCGGATCCCATGATAGCTAGATTGGAATATGTATGAATAAATGCACAGGGCTTATCTACATATATGGCCTTCAAGGAAAGCTGAGGGTATTCTGGAATAGATATTTACTTTGATGGAATTCCCTACGAGATTGATGATGATCTGCCGAAAGCGACCAGGGTCACCAATGAGAATTTTGGGAACCTTGGCAGAAACGTAAACTGCCAACTGCTCATCACCCATGCATCCACAACAAAAAATCAGAGGCATTATCTTCCTAAACAAGAGCTCATGAAGACAATCTAAACAAGGAGAAAGAAGAAGTAATTCCAGATTTCCCTTTTAAGAAGGATCCATCCTCTTGGAATTATTGAACGCTGCGCTTGGTCCCCCAATTTAAAGAGGTAAAGCCGAAACCAGAGCCAGAAAAATACTTGGACCTACCTCGATGCCTGAAGCCCTTGACTTTCCATGGAAGAGAGAGAGCACATCGTCAAGAATAGCACGTAAATCAAATGGGACGTGCTCAAGCTCTAGACGGCCTGATTCAATCTTGGCTTGATCAAGGACCTCATTAATAAGGGTGATGAGTGCTTTGCCACTGGCTTGAGCAGTGCGAGCATAGTCTAGTTGAGTCGAATTCAACGGAGTGTCCACCAACATTCCAAGCATTCCTGCATCACAGCAATGTAAATACGTGGAGTAGACCTCGTGAAGATGATTTAAACAAATCAGTCAGATCAATCTATGAGCATAGGTTACTGTACACCAACCTAGAACACCGTTCATGGGCGTCCGAATTTCATGTGACACAGTCGCCAGGAACTGCACAGGGTCGAAAAGGTAAGTGAACGTTAGATAATGATGATCTTCAAGTCCTTCTGGTACCTGTGCTAATTCTGATTAGATATTTCTAGAAATGATTACAGATATAGTCCCAACTCAAAGAGAAAGAGAGCTGAGAGAAGAAATTCAGAGCCAGTGAGTGAACAAAACCTGCGACTTAGCTATGACAGCGTCGTCTGCGCGCATCTTCAGCTCCTGAAATATGCGACAGTTTTCCTCTACTTTGTCAATCCGATTTCTTGAAGCATGTAGCATATGTCCGACCAAAAAGGCTATCACAAATATACCTATCGACGTGGATATGGCTGTCCACGGAGGCAACGCATCCTCTTTAAACCTGCATAGCAAGAAAGCTTCCATACAGTCATCCCTCAAGGTGTCGGAAGTTCGTTTAGGTATTTCTGATGGTGACTTCATCAAACAATTGTAGCAGTGTATACGGGTAGCTGCGAAAATTTTGCACTAATTCCCGAACAGAATCTATAAAAAGATAAATGAGGACAGTTCGTACAAACTAGCCAGAGATACAAAGAAAGAATTACAGACACGAGTCTCTTGTCTGCGGAAGCTCGAAGAGAAGACACCGAAATATCACTTTTAATAGACTTCTCTACGAAAGGACCCGCACGTACCTAGATGTTCAATTATGACTTCGTACAGGACAAATATCTGGTTTTAGTTGCAGCTATGCTTCAATTTCGAATGCAAAGTAAGATCAACAAAGGATGGAATAAGCCCTCTCCCCAACCCACACACCTGCACCGCATTTCATGCGAACGCGATGGGTCTCCGAAGTCTAGAAGGCTGACATAAGTATTTTCCGATCTCTCAACATTAGTATGACCATACATCACGAGAGGCATCGTATCATTGGTGACGTCGTATACATTGACCGCAATAATCTGACTACCAGCCATTTGACGAAGTAAGTTCTCCACAAGAGTCTCGACGTCAAAGGCTCCCCCAAGATACCTGCGAAGGATCGAGTCATTAAGAACTCTCTAATCGGGGAAAGTTAGAGGCCTGAGTTGTAATTTAGATACATATCTTAATAGCAAGGTTATTTGCCAGACATACAATCTCTATACAATTTGGTTGAGATTTCTTAATTAGAACAAATGAGCTACAAAGTCTGAAGGATTGAGCTAAATTCTTATAGTATGAAACAATCAAAGTACCCTGCAGTTGCTTTAATTCGATCTTCCTTTGTCGCATCTTCGGGCAGGTCTACAGAATAGACAGCGAACGTAAATACGACACCAAGATGCTTAGATTCCAGTAATCTGAAGGGATTGGTTAAAGCGCCCTTCCCTGACTCTCGTGCTCGAATAATGTTCTCACGATCCTCCTGCAAAAAAGATTAACTGAACCATTAATTTCGAATTATCCATTCATGCGTAGGTTGTGAGTTATAATGGTAACATATCGTGCGCATTCTTCAGCGTCCACGTAGATATAAATGGAGGCTCTAGCGGTGGGATGCGGGCACTGAGGACGCTAGGAGACATAGATCAATGTTAACGCACTGTAAATGGAATATCGGTGGTCAGTTCGTTCAACAGGCTCTCAGCAGCAGCTGCGCGATGGGGAATCTTGTTCAAAGAATGGATTTGGTTTTCTTCAGGCAGATGCAAGATGCAGATATTGGTGAGATAGATAACTGATGCGTGCCAACTCAGGAGCTAACATATTGCATCGAGACAACTCACTCAAGCATCTAAACTATCTTGATGTAGTAAGATTCGGGTGGCCAGAAATTTTGAGGAGCACATAAGTTGGAATGTTGAACCAGAAAAGGAAATTGAAGCACAAACCTGACCAGACATCATGTCGAGAGATGTCAAGTAAAAGACGGTCTTTTGAGACATTGTCGTTGGGGCGTATTCGTCAAAATCTTGTTGCCTTTCTTTAGAGAACATTTCCTTGATAGGCCAGCCATGAGTCGACTCGAACAACGCTCTATTCGCGTGAAGCACCCTTTCAGCATAAGCAACGCCACTCATCAACGGTCTCTCAAACGCTGTTCTCTCAGCATAGGTTGCAAATGTTTCCTGCATTCATCAATACATAAGTACTAGCTTGCTTTGAGAAAGACTGGCACACCTGCGTGTAAGCATTATAAACTATCTCACTTCATAAGCTTCTCCCAGTTTATGGCTAGGAGATACAGATTCAAAGTCAACTATTATAATCGACTATTAGCTTCCCAAAATATACTTTCTATTTTTAGCTTGGGCACGTAGGGAAAGGACTGGTGGCAACAGGTTCCAAGGGTAGTTGGGGACACCTGATTGATAGCTGAGGGTTGCTTGCCGAGATGAAAAGTAGTGAGAAGAGCCGTAAGTGCTCTGACATGGTTCATACTGGCCTTGAATTGGTCCTGCAATGAGAACATACCATCAATGCGTAAATACCAGATTACTATGGTTGCAACACGATATGACTAATTGCAGTGTGTATTTCAATAGCTAAGATGGTACTAGATGCGTCATTCATTCACTAATAAACAAGTTATCTGCTAAGAAAAATTACTGAGCGCCAGAGGTTCACTTCAGGCTCTACATTCTATCTGATAATTGATCATTAACAACACACCAACTCTTGGTGCTTGCGTCATCCACAGCATCCTTCATCCAATTGAATACTGGAAAAAATCAAATAACTAAGGAGTAAATGCAAAAGCGGAGCAACTGACAATGTCATCTCAGCAAAGAGGCACACGGAAATTACGATGAACCTTTCCACGTTCTTTCCATGACTTTACGTTCGCTATTCATGGTCACAAGCGCTGTTTTTCCAACTGACAAAAGCTTATATTTATCCTGTCTTCATATGTTCCACCTATGTGCCACATCACATGTATGTTAAAGTAACAGAGAATGAAGCAAAGACAGAATGCAATACCTCAAGCATACGCGCCCGCCCCTCGCACATGTTTGCAAGATTTTCCTTTCTTCGAAAAGCATTGTCAATTCTCATTTCGATAAAAACAGATATCGAAACAGCGCCCATGAAAATCACCCATGCAACGAAAGCCTTGGTGTGCCAATTGTGGCCATACCTACGCCCAGCTTCGGCATCTTTGTAGGTAGGCTTCACGAAAGTATTTCCCGAGTCTTTCCACCACTTTACCCCAAGCCGTCCAGGTCCTGTGGTCCTGTGCATGTAGACACCACTTCCTCCTTTAAGCGGAACTTTAGACCTGGAGCTTCCATTAGAGATGCAGGGGCTGGAGTCAGAGCCCCTCCTGGCTCCGCTCCTGGCTCCGCTCCTATTAGACATCTGACAGTCCTTAGAGTTGCTCGATTCCTTTCTTCGTCTCATTCCAGTTGTTTATCATTGGTTCGAATCGATGTTGGACCAGAGCCTTCCATCGCCACTAGCTAGATCGTGTATCTGCTTGTGATACAGAGAGTTATCCAGAAATGCAGCATCAGACGTCACTGAACATTGCGGTTTGGAGTACGAAGTACAAAACTTCTCGCGGTTCAAAGAGACACTAGAGTCAGAAAATACCCGTGCAAGCACAACTACAATACGATGAATTCATGGATAAATGCACGACTTTCCTTGAAGACGTTCACTACAAAGCTTGTGAGATCGACATTCTACGGAACGCCTTCTTGTATGCCAACACGTCCCCCTATTCAAAGATAAGAGCCCCGATACTACACTAACTGGCTCCTCGAAGGACTTCGCAAATTCCTCGACAGCATACCTTCTGTACAGCCTTTAGGAAGACTCAAATAGTTCCATGCAGGAAATCTCCAAGCGCCCGCGCGACGTATTTCTCAAAATTTCCAGCTCACGACAACAGTATTCTTACTGAAGTGCAGAGGTCGGAGGCAGCAAGTGTAACGGCATCAATCTTCTAATCCAAAGACATTGTCCTCGTACTTGAAGGCCAGTGTAAAGAAGTCTGACACGGCTAAGGGCACTATCTGCCAATTTATCCGTCGTGTCAACGACTAAATCGGATCACCAATTCTTCATCTCTACTGTTGTCAACAATTGCATTAGCAATTGACACTTAGATGCACTCACTAAACAACTCCTCAGCCGGACGCATCATATTAACCGCTCAAAAGGATTCTTAATCCATTTCCAATGCCGCACTTAGTCATCCACCGGAGTTGAGAGGTAAGTTAACTGTATTTCCAGCTCTTAGACCTCGTCCTAGCTCTTCCTTGGTCCTGCTGCGAATTTAGACACGGCAAGGAGGTCAATCTGTAGGGAGTCGAGCAGGTAAAGCTTGAAGCGTAAAGGCAATACGATCTCGTCAGCGGTTGCTTCTTGGTAGATAAATATACAAGTACAAACTGCCAGAAATCCTCCACTCCACACTGAACATCCGACTCAAAGTCGAAAACTGACTATCAGCGGCACAGGGAGTTCATCGCCTGCAAGAACGAAAACCAAAACGTAAGACACAGAACTGAGAAGCCACCAACATACACTCGAATGCCAACAGTTCAAGGTCGGTCCGAGGAGATTTCAAAACCTGACGAGAACCACCTCACTCCGATAGAGAGCACTATGAACTTCGGCACAGGAAGTTTTCCTCAGGCTATTACCGCAATGTAGAACAGCTAATTAACGTGTAGAAAACCACGTCAAATTTGCTTCCACGCAATGCCTCAAGATTCCACGAAACATAATTCTTCACGCAACAACGGCGTCACCGTAGCTACATAAATAACAGAGTCCTTAAAGAATAAAAGTATACAATGACTGACTGACTGTACAGCCTCGCCTCACCGGAGAAACGACTCCATCGAAATCATCCGATCAGCACTTGCGCGTCTCGAACACTCCTACACCGGAATCGTGCGGTACGGACGACAATCATGTATATTAAACGTCGACACTACTTGTTGCATATGCCTTGCAGCGTCGACACTCAATCGGCAGGGGTAGGCATAGCGCTGCTGCAGGAGGGAGGAAGAAGGATGAAGACAGAGCGGGGGAGAGTATAATGCAAGTGGCAAGCAAGGGAAGCTGTTGATGATGGTGTACGATTAAATTAGTGACAGCAGCAGGAACAAGGGAAGTAGCCCGGGGTCCCGACGTCCGTTGGCATGATGGTGTCAGCCCGCTGCAGACTACAACGACAAGGCACTCCGCCATAGCGAGTTCCGGCTACCACTTCCTCCACTTCCTTCCCACCGGGCCTCTGCCTCTGTCACAGCTATGGGACCTCCGCCCGCCTGCCTGCCTGCCTGCCTGCAGCTGCAGCTGCACGCCTCCCCAGACCGCTGCAACAGAGCATTCACTGCTCTGGGCGCTCGTTCTCGTCACTCTGGCTCCGGGCAGTCAGGTAGCTCGACAGCCTTGAATGAGTGACGTGATGAATGTCTTCATCCATTCAATACGCCTCCGTACATCCACTTTCAGATGAACGTCTCCATCCACTCCATCCGCCTCCGTGCATCCAGACATGGATGAAGTTTCTTCTTACCTGATGAATGTCTCCATCTATGGCCGTGCAACCCGACGTGATGAATGTCTACGTCTCCGTACATCCACAGTTGGATGAATTTTCAAGACGACACTGTAACTTATTCATTGGTGACAGTAATAAATCTCTCCCACTAAATAACTTCTTTCCTTACACTTCAAGTTACTGGTGAAGGCAGTTATAATAATGTTATTCTTATATATGGACATGCACAGCATGCACTCAAGATGAAGGGGTCTTGACTTGTTATTATGATTTGAGGAAACCATGTTGCATTATAGCAAGACACATGACTCTATTTCTTATCAATGTGAGGGTCATTACTAGTTTTCAAGATGCCATCGTGATCAATGAAGGTCTTCATTTCATAATCACAGTACTTGTCTGAGGTTTGACAAGACGGATGGTTGGTGATGAGCCTAGTGGGTTAATAATGGGAATTTGACACTTAATCTGTTCACTACTTACTGTGGGTTAGTAAGTTACTACTGCTACACTCAGTACCAGTACAATGCCCATTGTGAAATTAGACCAGCCCCATCAAATAACATCATTCCCATTGTAAAGCTTTCTTCACCAACATACACAAAAGAAGTACTGTACTGTACAGGGGCTACTGACAGTAGTCATCTCCACGGGTAAGTAGTACTTGTTGCTTGGCAGGGCTAATCTGACAGCCCATCCCTGGATCCATTAAAATACTAGTTGCCATCTCCGACACCATTCTTACAGGAGCCAGAAGGTTCTTGTCTCTATTAGGCCTGCCAACGTAGTGTACTTTTCAGAATTGCGCAGGGTCCACCAATCAGCTCTGTTGAGACTTGAGGGCAAGTAGTTGAGGACAATGACATTTATGGCTTTCTAAAACCCCCTCCCCTCCCCCCTCTCACAAACCGAAAGAGTCATCTCATTGAAACATGCACCCACCGTCACAAACAGAAATCTTTGCTAATTGGGTTCTCTATTTTTACTTTCTTTATTTTTCTTTCCCCCCCTCAGTGGACTTTTTATTCACTTTCACGGTAAATTTTTACCTTCTTCTTTTTGAATCTTAGTAAGGTCCTGCCCGCACCAAGTAAGTTAGAAGTACACTACTTTTTGCTAATAGTGCCATCTATACTAATTAATTTAAAAAGGCTATAACTTTTCACGCAACATGGATATTTTTACCAACTAAGTTTACAAAGTTCCTCCTACATATATTGTTTCAATATCTTTTCTCTTCATAAAAATACACATTTCGTGTAAAAAGTTATAGCTTCAAGTAAATAGTTAGTGTAGGTGGCATTGTTAGCAAAAAGTAGTATAGTAGCTAAACACATGTTACCTTTCTATACTTCTCCTTGGTTTTTCTTAACCCTTAAACGTCAAAAGGGCCTGGGCGGGGCAGCCCGAAAGGCATCTAAATTTTTGGAGGAAAAAAAAAAAAAAAAAAAACGAAAAAAATTGAAAAAAAAATGCAAAAACGGCTCTGCGGGACACTGTTGGCCAGCACTGTAGCACTGTAGCACTGTAGCACTGCGGCTATCTCAACTGCCCCAACCTCAAAAACTTGTTCAATTTCATAACTTTGATTGCTTACCAACGATTCCACAATCTCTCAAATGAGGCGCAAATTTGCAATCTAGGTCGCTTTTTCAGTAGCTTTCCAACGCACCAATCCACGCTTGATTTGGTTGAGAAAATCTACTTTTTTCTTGATTATTCTCTTTTAAATAAGCCCATGGGGCTTACCTTGACGTTTAAGGGTTAATTCTTCCTACTTCTTCATGAATAGAGAAGTAGCTGCTTAATTCCAAAATCTTCATACAAATGACATTCCAGCTAACCCTCACTACTTTATTAATTAAGTGATTGCTTTGAACTAGTAGATGCAGTCATGCGTTAGTAAAAAAGTGGTTACCTAACTGTTGTTACTCAATAGATGCTGGCACATTATAAACTAATAATATGTTAAAAGAACGTGGGGTCAAAACTTTCAATCACAATCAACATTATTAGAGCATCTTCAACAGCACTCTGAAGTGTACTCTGACACTCAAAAAAGGATGTGCATAGTCAGTTGGTAAACGACTATGACACTCAATAATGTAAACGGCGATGGGACCTTCCAAACCAATTGTTGTTACTCAATAGGTGTTGGCACATTATAAGCTAATAATATGTTAAAAGAGCATGGGGTCAAAACCTTCAATCACAATCAACATTATTAGAGCATCTTCAACAGCACTCTGAAGTGTACTCTGACACTCAAAAAATGGATGTGCATGGTCGGTTGATAAACGACTATGACACTTAATAATGTAAACGGCAATGGGACTTTCCAAACCAACTATTGTTACTCAATAGGTGTTGGCACATTATAAGCTAATAACATGTTAAAAGAACGTGGGGTTAAAACTTTCAATCGTAATCAATATATTAGAGCATCTCTAACAGCACTTTGAAGTGCACTCTGACTCTCAAAATATGGATGTGTATGGTTGGTTGGTAAAGGACTATGACACTCAATAATGTAAACCGCCATAGGACCTTCATAACCACTCAAACTAGAGCATCTTCTATTTCTTAATTGCAAATCACAATTGCACAATCTATGCTTGGTGACTTGTGTTGATGGAAAACCACTTGTATGTCACGTAGTTTTTGGATGACTTCATAGTGCACAGCAGAGGTTGTGCGGAAGATGCTCTATAAGTTTTTTAAGCCTTTGTTGGAGCTCACATTTTTGTAAAATCCAAACTATAGAAGTTCTCTCATTAAAATATCAGAATATCAGCAACTTGCAAGTCATGTGCCCAATCCAAACCGGCCATACCGTGGATATCCTCATCCACAATGTCAAAGGCAACTAAACATGAGCTTAAATTTCTAACGTCTCTTACTCTGTCAGTGAATGCCTCTGTGGTTTGCATGATGAGCAACAAGGGGGCTAAAGAACCATATGTTTTATGTGATTACTTGACTAATTTGAGTATTTTCATTAGATGGTTTTGGATGCATAAAGGGCCTTTCTATACATTCATTTGTATTACTTTAGCACATGTTGTATTATATTCCATAATTTAATCTTTCACAATCTTTCATAACTAGTGAGAAGAAGTAATTAGCAAATGTGAAGAGTTAACTAACACTTAATGTTTAATAATTACTTCTACTTACTTAGTGTAAGTGAGGCCTAAGGACAAAACATTTCTTCATTTTTAACCCTAAAGGCAAAATTTCTCCCATTTTTGAAGATTTGTAAAAACGCATTATAAAGAACAATATAGAAGACTATTTTGATGTTGTTGTCTGAATTAAAATTTTAAATTTTGAATATTAGATTGTGTTTGTAAAATTAGATTTACTATTGCTATCATTGATAATTTAATATAAAAAATTGAAACTTAAACTTCAAAAATCCTTCTCAATTTGATTACAAATATAGTATGAATAATTTTTGAGTGAATTTTTGAAATGAATATTAAATGTGAAGATTTCATTGTAGATATTTTATATCATTTCATCACTTAAATCTATAAACTCAAATGTGCAATGTTGCTTTTGAACTAAAAGTCAACGCAATCAAAATTGCCCGTATTTGTATTTCCACAATTCCATGCATAGTTCTTCTAAAGTATACATTCTAGTAATGTCAAGCATGAGAATTGCACAATAAATTAATGTAGTTAAGTTACTTTCCTAAAAAAATTCACCATATAAAATGGATTTTGATTGTGAATGAAAGAAGTTTGAAAACATCCATCAACCCAAAATGAGTTGATTAGTTCTTTAGGGTTTTTCTTCTTCTTTAATGTTTATTCCAAAATGAAGTTAATATTTGAAGATTACATATGTCTAAATTGACTAGAATATTGAAAAACTTCATTTCTTCTGCTCAAACTATTGTTCAAACTTTATTTGTTGTTTTATCAATTTTTACCAAGAAAAAAATTTTAAAATTAAATTGGTTTCAATCATCCAAATAAAGATATACATTTCATACATCTATATTATGGAAAATATCATTAGTCAACAAAATTCATGAATTTATGAACTATCGAAGTTATAGTGGCTTAATATATCATTTATATATCTTCTATATTCATCATTTCATATGATTTACTAAAGTAATGAAACTGGGTGGATTTAACCCTTAAATGACTTTGCAAGTCCTACAGGCTTGAAATTGATTTTGAGAGAATCTTGCTCGTAACTTTACTTCGTTGCATCAAATGGGGTATTTTTAAATGTCAAAGTGAGCACGTTTGAGGGATCAATATTTCTTTGGAATAGAATGAAAGTAAATTAGAAAGAGAATCATGCTTAAAATGAAGTTTAAAGTGACTTTAAGTGTGGAATCGGGAAGGAAGATGTCCTATAAGGGATAATTACATTGTTTACACTAGATATACATCTACTCTTATTCCTTGTCTACACCTAAAGGAGTGTAATCAATTAACCCCTACCTGCCCAACCGTCCATTTTTTGAACGATGTACATATTTCATCAACGTTTTCTCATCCGTCATGCACTTTTTGCAAAAAAAAACAAATACTACAAAATTCTATGGCAACATAGCTTCATGCACGTGTGATCCAATTAAAAAGGGGATGATTTGTGAAAATTTTATGCTTCATTTCATGTTGTAGTGATTCACCAAAAAATTCAAAGACTTTAGTCTAAATGTGCTCTTGAAAAAATAAGCTCATAAAATTAAGCAACCAAAAAATCTCTAGAAATCACTACGCTTGTAGTATTACATTTCAACCCATCACAAAAATTTCATCCACAAATTGTTGATATCTTATTCGTAATTGAATTACAAAACTATTTTGAATTTTGAGTTTCAAATTTTATACAAAAGTATTGGTGATAGCAAGCGTAGATTTAACCATATGGATAGAATGTAAAATTTATAATGTACAACTTTTGTTGATACATGGAGTTCAAAATATCCCCTTAGTTGCATTTTATGATGCATCTTTGCAAAACTGCCGAATTTGGAGAGAGGTGAAGACATTTAGGGGCTAATAGTTAAAATTTTAAAAAGTTGCAATCCTCAATGAAAATAAGACAGTATTAATCTTTAAAGAACCAAAGCCTATTAAAAAGATACTTAGGATTTTAAGTATATTCCTACAATGTCAAATTTAAATTTTGTTTAATGTTCTTTTTCGAAAGTCCATAAATCCATTAGCTTTGAGGAAATGTAATTTTATCTCTTAACCCTTAAAAGTCAAGATTGTTTCAAATCTATCTAATTTAGACATATTTGCTAAATTTAGCCTCTCTTTTTCATCACCTTTGCAAATGACCAATCTGTTTCAATTTTGGTCGAGAAAATCCAATTTATTCTCCATTATTCTCTCGTAAACAAGCCCGTGGGCCTTTTATGACATTTAAGGGTTAATGAACTCTAAGAGAAGAAATCTTGCTACCAGACAACTATTTTTCAACAAAATTGAGTTTTTTTGTTGAAATTTATTTAATGTATTCTCAACTACATTTCAAAAAATATCATCAACTCCAATGGGTTGTGAAACAAGAAATTTCTATTAGAATCTTTATAAAAGATGAAGTTTGCATCTCCAAACGCATGTTAAAAAGAAGACCAAAGTTGAAGCATTATGGTCTCACAAATTGTTAGGGTTTATCACTTTGAAGTTTCAGAATGGCATGCAGGGATGGCATAGTTGGATTACAATAAAATTTAGTAATAAAAAGATTGTCCTAAAAGTCCAAGATTCCCGATTCATCTTGTAACTCCATGACTACTAAATGAAACTAAGCACAAGTTAGTATATTGAAGAATTAGTAAAAGGATAGATATTCATCCAAAATATTTTTTATTTTTAAAATTACATTTTGACTCCATAATGTGATGTCTAAAAAAAGAAAAAACCCAAAATGAACTCTTTGGTCTTTTAGGGATTAAAAGCAATAATAGCATGTTGGAGCCAATCATTCCAAATAATGAATTTTTAGTGTTTAGTAAAATTATGACACAAGGTTATAAGAATAACAACATTCTAAAATTTTCAAGCGGAGTGAAGCTAGTACTAATTCAGAGCATCATTAACCCAATAATGTAAAAGCAACAATACAAATGAGAAATGTATCTTGCAAGCACATTTTTCATTTGTGTTATTCCTTTTACAATGTTCGATTGACGATGGTCTAAGGAATGTATTGAGAAATATACCAAGGTTTACATCATTGGTAGAAAAATGATCTTAGGGCACCAAGCTACAATGCCAAAGCACAATGTCACCGAACCATTTGGGCACCAATCCAATGCCCAAATGGTCCCGTGACACCATGCTATGGTGCTAGCTTGGTGCGCCAATATCACTTTTCTACTACACTAATGGCGTATTTAGTGTCTAGAGAGAATTAATGTCTTTTACCACAATTTTTTCAAAGGTGAAGAAAAATAACGTTCCTACACTACAAAGGAGTTTGCCACATGTGATTGGAACACTAAATCTAATTTTTTCTTACAAGGACACTGTATCTCTCTAAAATTAAATAGTGCCCGGGTTGAGAAATAGTGTTATGGACACTAAGATCATTTGTTGCGGTCTGTCAAATATAGCCCCCAAACTGATTTGCGGTATCGGCAAAGGGGTAGAGCTCCAAACCATCCTCAATAGTGCAAGGCATGTATAATTTTTCTACCAGGCCCCCTAAATTTCTTCATTCCCTTGCTAGATTCCACCCAATCTAGTAGGGTCCATGAAGAGTATGCCACATTTTACGGGGTGAAGTTGACAAAGTTTCATTGGAGAGCAAAGTCAATGAGGAGGGCGGAGGCTCGGGCTCACAAAAACCGGGGCAATGTAGCAAGGCGTCAGCCCTAGTGGTGGCTTGAGGCCAAGTCTTTAGCGCCCTTGACTATTGCCCTGCTACTTGCTCTATCCCCCTCCCCCCAACCGATTCTAGTGGGACAAGAAATGGCGGAGTGCAACATATATTCTAAATACACCATATCATATAGTGCATAAAATAGACATATAAAAATTATACGTGTATATTTTAAGGAATAATATCCAAAGGCTTAAGGAAAATCTAGTTGAGTAGCCAAATTTTGCCTAGGCATTATCCATGTAACATCAACCCAAGTATCACCAAAGTATCGTGAAAAAAACTAGCTACCTAGGAAAATTGAAAAATAAAATAAAAATCATTGCTTCGCATTATTGCATTTTTTAGACTGAAGGTGAGTAAAAACATTGAGTTGATCTCTTTTGTTGAACCAACACTCATTAACCTTTATAGGACCAAGGATTCATGGTTTAAAAATGACAAATTCAAACGACCATATTGCGAAAAATATAATTCAAATAAGACCAAATTTTACATTGCATGTGTTGATAAAAAATATAAAAATAAAGAATGAACAAAGGAAGTCTACACTAAGGCCCTCTTTACAGTAGAGGCGAGAAGCCATGGAGAAAACCTCACAAGGGCCATGGCTCATCCTTGAAAAGCCAACCTTTGAACTTGACAACCTTTGGATATAGTGTAAAGTGAGAAGGGGCCACAAAATAAAGTGTTGATTTTTAAAAATAAAGTTCTTACATATTTCTTAAAAAATAAAGAATGATTGGTTGTGAGAATTTTGGCCAAACGCCCCCCCGGATTTTGCGTTAGACCCACCTCTTGAGGTGGGCTTCATGCAAAATCCGGAGGCCTTGAAACATGTGCACTTTTGTTGCCACGAAGGACAAAAGTGTTGTCCATGTCATTTTCTCCTCCTTCCGTCCCTTGGACTGAAAATTTCGGGTGTAAAGTGACATTCTTTGGTCTTCTCGGTTTCTAGGCCTCCCATTGGCTGAAATTTCTCTCCTCACGGCTTCTCATCTCTAGTGTAAAGAGGCCCTAAAACCTACTCAAAACTGCTAAGAAATACATGCAGCCCTCTAGGGGCTTTATGGTCCTTTAGGGGTTAGTTTGTGCACAACACTACAAGGTCATTCAAATTCAGTGTGAAAAAGTTAAGGACGCAATAGTTTTCATCTATGAATTTTTATGAGCCAAACTTGTATTCAGTGAGACTTTCAGCCAGAGTAGCCGGCCACATGAATGTCAGTTGCAACATATAAAATAATTTATTGTAGATAAAAGTTACTTGAGAGGGCTGTTTGCATGGTTAACCCCTTGGGGTAAATTCACACCAAGGGTAATGAATAATTAAATAACGTACTTGGAATGCTGAAGTTTATTGGCTCTGACAGTAGGGAAGAGGCATTGCGGGGACACTCATATTTTTGGGCTAAATTCTATTGTAGCAAATATATTTAGTTCATGATTCCACTGAAATGCATTCTCATCCTTCACCCGTTCTATTCCGGTCAGAGCTCCTCGTAGTGTAGCCGCTTGTTCAATGATGTGAATATTCTTTAAGATTTAAGGTATATTTTATAAGATTCTATTTTCTACTATAGAAAATAGAGTTTTTTGAAAAAATAATTTCCTAAATATTTGGGCTTCTTTTTTTATAATTAGACTTTGCCGATCCTACATTCGGGATACAGTAGGTAGGAAGAAATTTTTAACCTCTTTGGAGTAAGAAAATTTTAACATATGACTCATGTGAGGATAAATATTCTCTTTGAGGTCAAGAGATTGTTCAAAAGAAAGAAGGAAATATACCTTTCAAGGGGTGAGCAAGGGTAAAAAAACACCTACTTTCTTTTTGGGATTTAAGTACTCTCACTATTCCCTTACAAGCATAATAAAATTTTGAAAATTATAATATGATGGGTAAAACATAACTTTTAAGAGTGTAAGATATATCTCACTCCCCATGTAATGTACCACATAGGATTAGAGTAAAGATTTTCTTCATTTGTGCAAATACATAAGGTGAGTTTTAAATTTTAACCTCATAAGTTTTAGATTTCTCATGTTAGTGTGAATGCATTTGTAATACCTAAGCTAAAAACATAGAATTCATTTTGAACTTCGTACAATGTATAATAGTAGAAACTTTCTAAGTACATTTACATAGTTCAATCTTATGAAACAAACCTTCTTATTTACATTTGCATACTAAATGTCCCTTTCAAAAATGTTCCAAATGATTCGTTCTAAGCCCTATAGTTTGAGACTGCCCCTTTCAATCGTTGTCAATAGATAGTTGTATAGTTGAATTCAATTGTAGAGCATCTAAAGTCAAGGATTTAATTTCCATTGGCATCAACTTTGGATGTTTTTGCAATAGTCATTAATGACCTTTGTTTAGTTTGACAAAATTTACAATTTCTTTTAAGTTAGAGTAAGTACTGTATCAAAAATCATTCCGATTAAAATTTGGTTATGGATTACATTATTAAGTTTTTATTTATTTTTATTGAATTTTTTTGACAATTTAAAAATAATACAAAATAAAATATTAGTAAGTATCCTGTGAACATTGTACAAATGAATTTTTAAATACCAATTACAATTGTACCCCAAATCAACCCCAAGTTTCCATATTCAAAGAGTGTATGTTTCATACATGAATCTAGATGGGTTGATTTTACTAGTATGTTGATTTTAAGTGTACTTGTCTTATCTCATTGGTATACAATGTATGACATATAGCCTAAGCAAACTAATCTTTTTTTGGTTTAACTATGATGTTGAGACTTTCAAAGTGTTAATTGAAAGAGTTCTTATTTTTATTTCTATACAGTTTTGTCAATTAAATTGAAAAACAAGAATTTTCTTGTATACACTACACGTTTACAACACATATTAGAGTTATCCAAGAATAGAAGAAGAGTTCAAGAGGAGTTTGTTCTCTACAATTACAATTTTTGACAAACATTGTTCATGAATAGTCCCCATGCTCGGGTCTCTTGGCTAGGGGGAACATGTGGGAACTCTCCTCTAGCATTGGGAAGGCACACCCCATCATGGCAGGAGGGCCTTGCTTTAGATTATTCTTCAACTCACCATAGACTAGTTTTGTAGTCTTTTTGAAATCAAAACGAATCTAAGGTGAGTTTAAGGTTTCTTTTCATTTTGAGACACTCTTTTTGGTTAATTCTATTATAAACATAAATGAGATGGAAAGTCATTGAATGAAATGGTCAATTTGGGATATTCTTACCATTATTTTCATGCTAACTTATTTAGTTTTTTTTGTTACCTGCCATACTCGACCGTTAGGATCGGCACGTTACGCTAAATAATTTGTTTTTTTGGTCCAAATAATGTTGATATCAATCTCAACGTCCCTATCTAAATGAATTGGTCATTTTGGCGGATATTCTTCCTATATTTTGCATACCACGAGGGGTGCACTATACTACACGTACAAGTATACATGAGTGCACAGAAGGGGTATTAATTCGAACATTGTCATATTACGTATACATACAATAAACATTTAGAGATGAAAATATTGATGTATACTTACATTAAACATATATTTAGGACGGAATAGATCTTTATACAATGGTTTTTATACATATAACCCTTCGTATACGCGGAGGTTTTCAGAGGGGGTCAAGAACGCACGTGATTCTCAAACATAATGTAGAGTGCACCCCCCGAGTTGCATACAAACTTATTTTTCTTCTGCTACATGTTTTTAGTCTAAGGTGAGTTTAAAGTTTCTTTTCACTTTGAGACACTCTTTTTGGTTAATTCTATAATAAGCATAAATGAGATGGAAATTCACTAAATAAAATGGTTCGTTTAGGATAATCTTACCATCTTCTGCATACTAACTGATTTAGTTTCTTCTGCTACCTCCCGTTAGGATCGACAGGTTATGGCGAATAATTTGATTTTTTGGTCCAAATGATGTTAATATCAATTTCAATGTTGAAATGGTCAGGTTGGGATATTCTTACCATTTTCTGCATACTAACTTATTTAGGTTCTTTTGCTACCTACCATACCCGACCGTCAAGATTGGCAGGCGATGCGGAATAATTAATTTTATTGTCCAAATGATGTTGATATCAATGTCAATGTCCCTATCTACTCCAATGTGGTATTTCATCTTCGCCTGCAAATTGAAAAAATAATAGAGCTGACATGTTGTAGATTGTGAATTTGAAGGCTTGTAAATTCACTTGAAAGCATGTACAAACTCAACCGTTCATTTATCTTCTAATCATCATGTCTTAAATAGTTAATTTTTGAAGTTGAAACTCAAAAAAATTGACAAACCACATCTTATATTATATTTAAATTATGTCCAAAATTTCTAAGCATTTAAGGGTTAAATTACTTTAATTTATAATTAACTTAATTTAATCATTTTAGTTTTCAAGTAGTTTCCTCAATCTAAAAAACCCCAATCTCGGGGAAGTCACTTAGTATCAATTTTTGGGATACATGAGCGAACACAAGGTAATTAATGGGGGGCTATGAAATAATTGTAACATTATACTATTTATAGAAATTATAGGATATATTAATGATATGTTCTAGGCATATTCATAAAATATTCCCAAATTGGTTTTAAAGCACCCTATAATACTTCTAAAAATTTATAATTTTATGTCAAATGAATAAAAGACACCCTATTTTTGTTCTTTCTTAGTTATTTAAATTTTTGACAGTGACTTCCCCGGGACTCCAATTCATCCCATGCCAATACACTACAAACTCAAGGTCTTCTTGATGTGGCAAGAGAAAATTTGAAGAAATTATTAGATTTGGGCTAAGATGGCTTTCCCATGCTATGCTATAGTTTTCATGTACTAATATTGAGTATGTTTATCATTATTATTAAAAAGACAATTTTGGGGGGTTTTTATATATTTTTTGTCAAAAAGATTCCAACATACTAAAAAATTTGTGTCCTTTGGATATTGTATGAATAAGTTCTGAAATTTTGAACTTTTACTTATAGCTTCTATAAAAGAATAAGACTATTATGGTGAAAATTTTAAGCTGCTATACATTTACTCAACAACTTTTAATCTATTTATTTCAATTACACATTTAGATTTTCCAACCCATGCTATTGGGAGAGCCATACTTTTGGAGAAATTACCTTATTACAAAATATTCATCTTTTAAATAACATTGCTTTGTTAAAAAGTGCATGTCCAATGTCAAAAGTTTATGTGCAATTTCAAGAGTGCATGTGGCACAAAATTATGATTTGGACTATAAAATTCATGGAATTGGTGTTTGCCAATTTCTATATTATGCACTCTTTGAAATTAAGTTGTGAATTGAAAAGGATTGACAAATGTCATGAAGTTCTTGAACATTGTGCAATTTTCTAGTTTTGTTATTTAAGTGCAAAACAAACATGCCCAATAGTAAGTTCAACACTTGCTTGCTAAATATTTCAAAACTTTTGATGCCACTTAGACTTTTTTATAAGTTATAACCGATACCTATGTGACACTTGGAAAAAATATTCCAGCTCACAAAAAAAACAAAAAAACAAAATCTTGTCAAAATTGCTCTTTGACTACATTAGTGTATACATTGTACATGCATTTTAAACAAAAGTAGTGTTCAATTTATGCAATAGAGTATGTTTCAATGATACCTCCAATGGCGATGTTGGTTGATAGAGTTGGTTCATAGTGCCGGCATTTCCAGATTCCCAATTCAATGCAAAGTTCCAAGTTTATTAGAGCATACCTTGTAACATAACACAACCAATCTAAACCCTAAACCCTAAACCCACCAAATAATGTGATTGTTAGGGAGCATTAGTCCTTGTAAATCCATAAACTTCAAGGGATTTTACACTAGTGACCAAGCGTTGTGGCCAAGGCGATTTGTGCATTATAATTGAAAGAGACAAGTTGGTCGATCCAATAATTCATTACACCAACTCAAGAAGAATGAAATGAATGAAAAGCAACATGGAATCCTATATGTCCGAAAACAGATAAGATTTCATGGTCACTCCAGTTTTGAAGCAATAACTCCATTAGCTCCATTAGTCCCATTCAGCCCTATTGGAGGTTCTCTCGTGGTCAAGGGGATTTGAACTCTACTCTCTTTTTAACAAAGATTTTTCACACCTATATTAACATCCCTTCTTACTTTTATAGTACCCACAATCCTCTCTTGCTCCTCTTTACACCCAAAATGGGGAGACATCATGTATTATATAGTGTTTTCAGGAACCAAATTTATGGCCTTAGAGAATATTTTGACATTTTTTGTGTGGTTATCTCCAACTACCATATGGAGCGGAGAAGAAAAAACATATGAAAAGAGATCAAGAGAAAAGGGAAAAGAAAAGGAGAAAAAAGAAGAGAAGAAGAGTGCAAAAGAAGAATCAATTTTCAAATATGCCTTTTTCAAAAATGCATTAAGAAAGTCATCCCCTTTTTCTAGTCCAAATTCACTTTACATTATTGGAAATGACCAATGGATGAGAAAATTAGCTCTTGGTCATGGCTTTTGACCAAGGGCCATGATTAAGAGAATTATTCATCCCGGCTCTTGGTCACTAGTGTAAAGACTTCCTTGGCTAAATGTGACTTTCTGCTTAGAACTTCCTTGTCATCTTACACCTGCTCCAATCATATGCTTACAACAAAGCATGTAGTTTTTATAAACTAGTGAAGGGTGCAACAAGAAATTCCAAGAAGCCATTAGGGCCTCCCTTATTAGGTACGAAGGTTGCCCCTAAAAAATTTGGTTCATCTTCTTGAACAACCATTTTTTCCACCTATGATAACTATTTTGACTCCCCATTTCCATATTTTCTTCAAAGTAGTAATGAAAGAATCATGAGTTAATGGCACAAGTGGGGATTTTGGTACGTGTCACAAATAATCACATATTATGAATAGGGTGAACCACTTTAGAGTCTTGTATTATCTTTGGTGCACATGTTGTCTTCTTCTATGTGTATCCTATAATGATTTTTATTTGTGCATAATGGAGAGGCTCAAAGCAACAATACAAGGCATGTAGGTCAACTATAATTGCATCCTCTATTATGTGAAGATGAAGATCATTCAAATACATTCATGTATAAATTGAAAGATTACTTTGAAATTTGGATGTTCAAAAAATGAGAAACTCGAATGGATATTGTAGCCTTACTTACATCTAAACTTAATACTGCACATTGTAAACAACATGATATTTTACATTTGGCTTATAACAAGCCTCGCAACAAGCATGATGTGCAACAATTTTAGTCTCAATAAGTTTAAATTCTTGATTGGCTTTAAAAATGTTAATAATCTTTCAAAGGGAACGTTAATGTCTATAACACACATTTGAGAGTAGCATCTTGTTGGTTTTGAAGAATAGTAGTGAAGCTACAATACAATTCAACTATGAAGAGGGAGCCTGAATGGAATACCGTATTGAGACTTTAGGATTGGCAGGTCATGTTGAATAATTATTTTTTGGAAAATATCTTTTCAACAAATGCCAAATTCTAAGAATACTTTCCAAGATTACCTTTTTCACCATATAAAATAGATAAAAACAATTTCCTAAATATTTGGGCTTTTTTTTTGTAATTAATTTGTGTTGATCTTGACAATGATTGACTACGTTATCACAGTTCCAAAAGTGTTGTAGAGCCTTTTGAGCACCAGATTTCAAACAATGGCTACTTTTGGGTTTTATGGGGACAAATAAAGGACCACAACACATGCTTTTATTTGGATAGTAGAAGTGCATTATCATCATCATCATCATAATCATTATTGTCTAGTATCAAGGTCTTCATAGTATGAAAGTAAAATACATAAGTTTCAAGTTTAGATTTGTAATAGATTGTCATTTCATCAAAATGTAGGATACAATTTCAAAAAAATATAGGTAAGTTTGGACTATAACCTGTTTTACAACACAAAATGTAAGAAATTTAATTTAATTCAGCGCTAGGTATTTGGAGCCCGAGCAATAAAATGTCCATTTCTTTTTTAAATGATTGGTTTCAATTAAGTGATTTTGTCCCATTGATCATTTAATAAGCTCATGATTTCAAGAGCAATCTACAATAATTAACACAATTTCTTGCAAAAAAAAAACATTTTGTTTAGTACTTTTACAAGGAAAGGTGGATAGATTGAAGTGCTTCTATGCGAAACACCCTATAACCGTGGACAAATTATCAACAAGTCTGTTCTGCAACTTGTTTTTTCAAAAAAACCAGTATAGAAGCACCGTTCATCTTCAACACTTCCCAATATCTAAAAAACGATGAAGACGTGGATGAAAGCCATAAGACAAACATCCATAAGACAAACAAGTCTTAATAACCTCAAAGCAAACGTCAATATGATATAGCATAAGAATGGAATAGACTTTAGAAGCATACCAATGTCCTGGAGAGTTGTGCAACTTTGAACCATTGGGAAATGATGTCTAAGGATTTTGAGCTCTCCAAATTGCGCCAAAGCTTGGCCATTGGATTAATGTGAGTATTGTAGGCCACGAGCGTTGTTTCAAACTGTTATCCTCCATTATAAGTTGAAACATACCAAGTTGCAAATCCAAAGTTGCCGCAGAGGGGACTTTGGGGTCCAAACACACTCGCTCGCGCACTTGTCACCAATCATGATGTCCCGAGATTGGGCAAATGTGGCCTTCAGGACTGTAATATGTCTTGGAAACTCAACCACCTAGCCCTCTGTACACCAAAATTGCGAGTAAGCGATGCACATCGAGTCAACTTTGTGACCAAAGGAGAACTGGTTATAGATCTCCATCACCATCTCCTTAGCAGCATCTGCACACTCCAACCAAAAATACTTGAATGAGAAACAATTTAAGAAAAGATTAGCAAAAAGGCTTAGGTATGAATTCACATGAATTGCTGCACCTGGGTTGGCCAAACTTGATTTCACTTGAATTACTGCATTTGAGCCGAATGAACTTGTTGGATGGTCAAAACTTCAAAACATGTATGACACTTTAAACATTGGCACTAAGGCCTTGTACTGTAACCACTAAGCTTGCAACAAAATTTTAGCATCATCAATATGAAAACAACCGAAGAAGAAGAAAAAGAAATAAAAAAACAATATATATATATATATATATATATATAAAAGAACAACACAAAAAAGAAGTAACATGAGTTGTACCAAAGTGGAAAGCAATTCAACATGGACGGCAACTCCCCTCAAACTTTAGCCTTGATTTCCTTGATAATAAGAGGAAACACAGTTGGTGTCATATACGTCATCATGCCATTGGTTGCATTCCAATATGTTACATTCAAGTAGGACCTTGCCCTTGTCTTCCAATCGCCTTAAAAGACCAGCACGTCACTACCTCCATTGAGGTCTAACTGCCACCTGAATCTCAACAAATTGTTAGTTACGCTACAAATCGACATAAATCTTAAAAAAAATTCCCATGTAAAAGCGTCTTCTTGGTGGAAAGGTTTTCTGATATCAATGGCATTCAAAATAATAGCCTTGGTGAAATCACACATCTAAATGTTGGTATTTTGTGAAAATAAGACCAAGCTCTTTAATCCTTTAACGTCCCGATTCAACATTGTTTTCAAAGAAGCGTTATTAAATGTTTGATGAAAACCAAAAATGGGGTTGATGGTTGAAGCAAAGTTGTAAATGTCAATGTGAAGATCACATCTGTACGGTTAGATTCATCATATTTAGTATTAATACTTTTTAATTAATTTTGCAAGGTTTTCTCTTGAAATTCAATATAAAATCCAAAATTAACACAAAAAAAATTTAAAATATGGTAATGAAATTGGAATAACATGCACTACGAGATGGTATGGTTTCCATTATTTGATTCTACTTATTTTGGAAAATCATATTTAAAGTCCCACTTTTTGAACTAAGAATGAATCTTGACATAAACCAATTTTGTTGTTTTTCTAACAATCATAATAACCTATTTTGAGAATCAAAACCGTACAAAAGATAGTCCATTTGCTCAAGAACCAAGAGAAATTTTGGTGGATGAAAACTGTCCAATTTGGATGATAATCTAGCAGTTTCAATATGTGAGCCGTCCACATAGTGGACACTGGCGCATTAAAGGATTAATGTTTCTGGTAGGAGCAAAATTGTTGTTAAACTTCTAAGCAATGTTTTGATATCAGTGAAGATGTCAAAGTTCGTCTTCATTGCTACAATGTACAGATTTTCAAACGTATCGCTATATATCTTTACCACGATAACACGGTATTCCTCGAGCACTCGCTTCGTGGGAGAGAGCATATTTATCCAACGTGTTTTCACCATTAGAAAGGATTTGAAGCCTTTGGAGGGCCGTTTCGATGCTCGTACAAGAATCTAATTTTTTATTGAATTTTTTTATTACAAATTATTAAAAACAATTAAATTTTTATTTTTGAAAAATAATAAATTTATAATGAAAAATATATTAAAAAATTAATATCCAATATGATGTGGTTGAGAGAGTGCCATATCAGATCTTCATCAAATTTAAAATTTAATTATATATATACATATTTGAATTTTTTTTAATATACTTTTTTAACTAATTTTTTTGAATAGTAACTTGCAGCCTTCTAGAGGCCTCAGTTCTCCTGGAATGGTTGCGTAATAGCTTCCCTCCATAGCTTGAAGCAAGTCCGAGAGCTCTTTGAGCTCATTATGTTTGCTCGGTTGACTTTGAAAAATACAAATGAAAAGAGGTGAAGAGTGACTCAATCCTAGAAATGAGACTCAAGTTCGACAACACTTGGGTGTTGAATTCGACCGATCTCGGGGAGTGCACTTACAGTTAAGACTAGGAATCATGTGAGTACATATTTTGACCCCCTATGTATATACTAAAAAATCACCTAAAATTTGTAAAAAGAAATATGAAGTTGTTAAACAAAATCTAAAGTTCTTGTTAATTTTATTTTTATTTTTAAATCACTTGTAAATATTTCCAAACTTATTATTGAAGTGAAAAACAACACATTTTAGTTCAAACTTCTATCATTTCTTTTATAAGATTTAAAAAACATTTGATCCTGAAATCTATACCAAATGATATATATATATATATATATATATAATGATTTAGCACCTAAAAAGTCATAATTTAAAAACTATTTTAAAGCCAAGTATTGTAGGGGGTATGCTATTAAAACGCACTCACGTGTATTCCTAGTCTTAACTTTAAATGCACTCCCCAAGTGACCGATGGGCTATGTTGTGAAGAACGAAGTTGTCTTGCAGTTTGGTTGTCACACGGTTTTTGTTTCCTGGAGTATACTAGCCCCGTCTGCACCAATATTAAGTAACCTCACTCGCATCTCCTCCCGAGTAAGTCCATCATGCTTCATGACTGCATCCACAATGAGTTTTGTCAACGCCTCAGCTGTCCCGCCATCGATGACATGCTCCAAACAACAACACATGAACATGGGAATAGTTTTTGACGAATAGGCATGTATTGACATCCAGCTTTGGGTTTCAATTGTTGTTACCTCATCGCAGCTTATAGATAGGTAACGTGCAGATCTCACCATTTCTCGAGTTTTAACTTGCACAACACCTTAGATAACCTCTGTCATCTCTCAATCCGCCGAATTACTCCAGTGCTTTTGTGGCATTTTCTTCAAGCATAGGTGCTCAACTAATTCTTTCATATATTCATCACTATAAGAAAACCTTGTAAAAAATTAATTTTTAATTTAAAAAAAAAACTACAGCCGAAATTGGTTGCGGTTCGTTTAACCACGCTAATCTACAGTCGCTAAATGACTACAAATTTTCATATTCGTCTTGCGATTTTGAGAATTTTGGGGCATGTAACATACCAATGAAGGCATATTTTTGTTTAGCAATCGCAAATTAGGGTGGTCAATCAAACCGCAACATATTTTAGTTGCAGTTTTCTTTTTGCAAGGTTTTCTTATAGTGCATACTCAGTCATCGATCTGCCGAATCTCAAGAGATGGAAGAGCACCGCAAATTACAACTCCTCGCAAGACGGAGACTCCTAAAAAACAAGCGTGGTAATGGGGTTGATTCAAATGCTAGCGAAAACATGCTCGTTGCAAGCATGCTTGGAAAACTTGTTCCGAAAAATTCCTTCTTTTTAACATTAAGTGAGGACAAATCCTATGGCACCTTCTTCCAACCTTGGTGCCTAGCGAGCCCGTCGGCCTTTGCTTTTAGCAACTTCGACGCCCTAGCTATCTTCAAGCAAACCTTGCAAAGCACGGTCAGTTGCTAATAATCTATTGTTTTTGTCAAGAACTTCTTTACACCATGGGAATTTGGCATCCCATGAGTCTTAATAACTCCGATATATGATTAAAAGGCAAGGTAACAACCTCAAATCACGATTTTGGAAGTTTTGACAAAGAAAGAATCCAAACATAATGTTGAACATGTATCCAAGTCACTATGCTCAGACGGAAACCAAAAACGGATTCATGAACAAATCCATGAAATCGGCAATCCAAGAAATTCCACACGTTGTGCTTCAAGGTAGTAGTCAAGATCCCGAAGTTGCAAAATACAACAAAAATCCAAGAGCGATACAAGGCTTGAAATAAATATATGAAACAAAATAACTTATTGGCAATTATATGGAGTTCTCTTCTTTTTCTTCATCGCCGGCTACAGCACAACGGAATCATTGAGATTGAGCACTTTTTAGCAATTATTATCGCTTGCGCTTTCCCTTGTGGCAAATGTGGATGCTACGTCCGAACCCGCTTCACTTGCCTCACCAAGTGCCCGTGACTCTAAGACATTGTTCATTGTGGTGGTAGAAAACACGACATGGTTGGACACCATAAGTGCGCACTGCTTAAATGCAGTCAACTTCACTTGCAACATTGGCGCCATGGCAAAATAATAGGGCACGAAAAACTTGTAAGGCACGAGAATGCTCAAGCAACAAGAACGGTAAAACTAGAGAATAAAACCTAACCGCCCCAATACGAACAATGATCTCTTGTAAACCGTGCATTTCTTTGAAGTTGCTCTCTATCCTCAAATAATGCAACACCTTGTTCAATCCTGCAAATAGACATGCAGAGAGGGCAAGCACAATAAGTTATGAAAGCATTCTTTGCAGCCTTGCACGATAGAGAAAAGCAATCCAAAATGATGAAGATCCTAGTTGGGTGGTCCTAAGCTTGGGGTTCATGTACTTGTGATGCTCTCTAATCTTGGGAAAAGAGATGTGGCGAGGAAGATTGTTGAAGCATGAGTGGACAGATAGCTATGATTGCATCCAGGCCTCGCATCAAATGGTGGCGATTGAGCAAGCCTTCTCCCCCAATTACACAAGGAGCACCGTGATTTGGTTTTGCAAGTAGAGACGGAGTCGTGAGAGAGAAGGAGAGAGTGTCGGACACGAGGTCAAAACGCGACGTCACTTATGAGCCAAAGTAGTTTTCCGCAATTTGCCTAATCTCACCTCAATATTTTACCTTATGTGAAATTGCCCGTGCAAATGGCATATTGCCATTTGGCTACACATCACCCCAAGAAAATCATTGGAGGAAAGATCACATACTTTCCAAGCCAAAATTCAAAAATGATTGCAAAGAAAAATGGAAGTCAAAATTCAAGAAGGGTCGTGGAGAAAAGATTTTGAAGCAACAACAAGCAAAATCCAATACTAGAGTCGAGTATGCAAACCATGTAAACCACACTAAAATGTGATTCAAGGCATGTATGTGAACAACCCCTTATTACACCCATTATCATCCTTAGTCTGAGAGCCACAATCAGTCCAATGTTTTTACAAAACCTCGAACTAATTCCAGTATGTACTATCTAAATTAGCTGGAGGATATAATAATGAAATATTATTATTTTATTTGGATTATAATATTTTAATTTTCAAACATCTAAAATTATTAATTTCAGAATGTTTTATTCATATTTGACATGATAAATTCATAGGTAATTTGGATATAATTATTTTTAGTATAGACCACACTATGTGTGCATTACCACAATTACTATGAATTAACTCAATTACTCTGACTCAGACTTTCTTCTAATTCCACAATTAGTCCGAGTTTTAATTATTAATCTGAGTCGGTCTAAAGATGATATTGGGTGGTCTCCAAAATCATGGCTTTGAAACAAAAATCTACAATTGATGAGATGTACAGTACAACTCCTACGCATACACACTTTTGAAAAAAATTACAAATTCAAAAATTTGTGACTTACTTACATGGTGTCCAAATAATACATACTTTAGGGCGATAGAATCCTCTCTAGAATGGGGTCTAATAATTTTAAAACCATGGACCGGATGAAGGTCACGCAAATGGGGAAATTACCTCATATCTTACATTGTGTTGCACATCTTTTTCACATGATGAAGCCTTCCCTTTCAGTTGACAAATTCATCTTCACTCATGGACAACTTTTTTTTTTTTTTTTTTTTCCCTCTCTCTCTGCAGTAAATTAGTGATTGAGAACCACATGTCACACTTCATGCCATAGTTGGATTCATCATTGCCAACAAGTACAGTGACAGCTATGGCAAAAACATTGTTTACCAAATTCGACTCATTCTAACCCTTCACCCTTTAACGTCCCGATTTAACCCCTAACTGCCTAAGCGTCCATTTTTTGGACGATGTACAAATTTTATCCATAATTTCTCATCTGTCATGCACTTTTAGCACTGTGGAATTTTTACTGTAGATTCTATGTGAAGTTAGCTTCATGCATATGTGATCTGATTAGAAAGGGGATGATTTGTGAAATTTTTATGCCTCATTTCATGTTGTAGTGATTCACCCAAAATAATGAAGATTTCAGTGTAAAAGTGCTCTAAAACAAGTCAACTCATATAATTAAGCAACCAAAAAATCTCCAAAAATCACTACACTTAGAGTATTACATTTCAACCAATCACAAAAAATTTCATCCGTTGATTGTCAATATCTTATTCGTAATTGAATTACAAAATAATTTTGAATATCACGTTTCAAATTTTATACAAAATTAATGGTAATAGCAATCATAGATCTAACCGTATGGATAGAATCTAAAATTCATAATGTACAACTTTCATTTATATATCAAGTTCAAAATATCCCTCTAAGTTGCATTTAATAATGCATCTTTGCAAAACTGCCGAATTTGGAGAGGGCTCTAGGCATTCAGGGGTTAACATTGTTTTCAAATATTTGTTATAAAATGTTTGATGAAAAAAATAAATGGAGTTGATGTACAAAGAAAAGTTGTAAATGCTAATGTGAAGACAGTTGGATTTATTATATATTTTAATAATTTCTTAAATTAATTTTGGAAGGTTTTCTCTTGAAATTCAACTAGAATAAGAACGAAGAGAAATTTTGGATGGATAAAAAACTATACAGAATGTAGTGGTGAGAGAGGTTGCAATATGTTTGTCGTTCATTATATAGACGCATGCTCGTCAAAGGGTTAACCCCTAAATGCCTAGAGCCCTCTCCAAATTCGGCAGTTTTGCAAAGATGCATTATAAAATGCAACCTAGAGGGATATTTTGAACTTGATGTAAAAATAAAAGTTGTACATTATGAATTTTAGATTCCATCCATACGGTTAGATCTATGATTGCTATTACCAATAATTTTGTATAAAATTTGAAACGTGAAATTCAAAATTATTTTGTAATTCAATTACGAATAAGATATTGACAATCTACGGATGAAATTCATTGTGATTGGTTGAAATGTAATACTCTAAGTGTAGTGATTTTTGGAGATTTTTTGGTTGCTTAATTATATGAGTTGACTTTTTTTAGAGCACTTTTACACTGAGATCTTCATTATTTTGGGTGAATCACTTCAACATGAAATGAAGCATAAAAATTTCACAAATCATCCCCTTTCTAATCGGATCACATATGCATGAAGCTAACTTCCCATAAAATCTACAGTAAAAATTCCACACTGCAAAAAGTGCATGACAAATGAGAAATTTTGGATAAAATCTGTACATCGTCCAAAAAATGGACACTTAGGCAGTTAGGGGTTAACCCTTAAAAGTCCTCACGCCTCTTCAGATGGGAGAATTTTAAAGATGTCTTATAAAATGTAACTAAGAGGAATATTTTGAACTTGATATATGATTAAAGTTATACATTATGAATCTTTGATTCTATCTATACGGTTAGATCTATGATTGTTGTCACCAATATTTTTGTATAAAATTTGAAATTCAAAATTCAATTCAAATGCCTTCGATAATCACAAATTTCTTAGTGATCCATGACTTTACATGAAAATTCCATTTTTAACCCTTAAATGTTTAACTCTATTTTAGCGATTTTCCAAAAAGTCATACTTATCTTGTTGTCTTAAAATTTCCATGTTTAAAATTCAAATTTTTATTGTTTTATAATTAAATTACAAGAATTGAAATCGTCATGATTTTTTTAAGTTTTTGTCTTTGAAAAATCATAGTAATTACAAAAGGGTTTAACTTGATGTAAAATTCTTCAAAATTTAAAGATAATCATAATGAATTTGCTAGTATAGTTGGCATAATTTTATCTATTCAAAAAGAAAATTGATAGAAAAGTATGTTCTACAATGTTCATTGGAATTTTAAGTTTTGAAACTTCAAAGTGCTATAAATTTTGCAATACTAACAAACATTCAAAATGGGTTTGAAATTAGACTTGCATGATGACATTCTTTTATTGGAAGTTTTTTTTGTATGAGAGGAGGCACCAAGCAGAGACCTCGCCAGTTGCTACCATGCCCTTGAGGGAGGGATAGACAAACTACCCTTAATAACTCTTTACTCATAATGGTCTCTAGACCAACATTATGATTATTATTGTTTGTTATAAAAACTATTGTACCATGTTGTGAAGATCGGCAAATCATGTTGAATAATTATTATTTTTGCAAAATGACTTTCCAAATTATGTGAATATATTCCAAGATTTTATTCTTCACCATACGAAATAGAATTTTTTGAAGAACTAATTTCCTAAAAGCTTGGGCTTTTCTTTTTATAACTATTTTTTGTCGATCATAACTACTAATTACGGTATAATAAAAACTATATTAAAAAAACCATTTTGGACTCCAAAGCTCTCCCAATCAGTCCTTTGAGCATCTCCAATCGTGGCTCTTCAAAGGGTTGTGCCATCTACCTTTTCCCCTGCCCTTCATATGTCCCTTTGGCGCAGCTTGTGATTGGCATGGTTTTTAAGTGATTGGCGTTAATTTTTAAAATATATATAACCCCTATCGAACCCCGTTGTGACGCCTACATGCGATGCAGATTTTTTCATAAAAGAGAAACAAAAAACTCCCCACTGGGTGTTTTCTATAGTTTTCTATGTTTAATGGTGGAAATGCCATGGTCTTTTGGTTTGTGCCCGGGGGTTGCACTCTACATTATGGTTGAGAATCACGTGCGTTCATAACCCCTTCTAAAAACCGCCTTGTATACGATAGGTTATATGTGTAAATACATTTGTATACAAATATATTTTGTTTTAAATATATGTTTAGTGTAAGTATACGTGAATATTTTCAATTCTAAATGTGTTTATTGTATGTATACGTAAAACAACAGTGTTCAAATTAATACCCCTTCTGTGCACTCACGTATACTCATACATGTTTAGTACACTGAAGCCCCCGGGGGTTTGTGAACTCCATCATGGAAGCATGTGGTTGAACATGTTGAGCATGCGTTTGGCGAGCCTCACCAGAAGGTGGAAATTTAGAAAGCCGGGACTAATGTACGAGGAGATCTGGCAGTTAGTGTAAAATCAGGCGAATGGAATCGCCAAATTACATGTGGAAACTCATAGTTTTAGGCTAAAATCTGGATAAAATTTGTGATACTAAGGTGTTATCTAGGTGACACATAGGTAATAATCGGATGGTTCTTGTATAAAACCGGTTATTTTTGGAAAACATTGGATTTTTGTTGGTTCCCTTGGAAAACTCCCCGTTCACTGACCGGGACTCCTTTTTGGCGAGCCCTTTAAGCACTTGACCGTTGGGACGTGCAATTTAGCGAGAGCAACTCCACAATCATCGGGGGCTCATTTGAATAGCCTTGTTGGAGATGCCCTTAACCCTTAAAGGGCTGATGGGGATGGTAGATACGTGGGCGTATATTTGACATTTGTTGTAAATAGAAAGTTCCAAATTTAGATCGCAATAGCTCATTAGAATCATGTCAACGTGAATTTTAACTTCACTTTGATCTTAACCGTTAAACGTCAAGAGGGCCTGGGCGGGGCAGCCTGGAAGGCATCTAAATTTTCGGAGGGAAAAAAAAAAAAAAAAAAAAACGAAAAAAATGCAAAAACGGCTCTATTGGCCAGCACTGTAGCACTACGGCATTGTAGCACTACTGAACCTCAGCTGCCCCAACCTCAAAACCTGTTCAATTTGATAACTTTGATTGCTTACCAACGATTCCACAATCTCTCAAATGAGGCGCAAATTTGGAATCTAGATCGCTTTTTCAGTAGCTTTCCAACACACTAATCCTCGCTTGATTTGGTTGAGAAAAACTACTTTTTTCTCAACTATTCCTTTCTGAAAAGGCCCATGGGACTTTTTTGACGTTTAAGGGTTAAACCCATAGGAGGTGTGGAACGATGCCAAATACAATGGAATATTTGATATATAATATCGGTCGGAAAGGGCTCTCTAGACCTTTAAGGGTTATATTTTAAAAGCACAAATCATGATATATGAGCCGAAGACGGAGGGCTGGTCAAACTTATACTCCTCCCTCACTGTCCTCGGTCATCTACTACCATTACTTATATCTTATCAAGTTCAGCTTTTGTGTCAGTGGATTCAAGCCACAATGACTCTCTCATCAAGAGGTAGTTGACCTTATTAATATCATCTAAAGAGGAATTATCCCTGCAAACAGTTTATTAGTGTGTTTAATTAAACGGAGGTGCGGTATAAAAGGCTCAAAGTTACTTACCATAGGACCTTATCATCATGGACCCCTTTCAACTAAGGTAAATTAGGTCACAATTGCTTTAACCCTTTAACGTGCCAACGTCCACTAAGTGGACGACGCACAAATTGAAAATGCTAGATTCTCATCCAAATTGAACAGTTTTCATCCACCAAAATTTCTCTTGGTTTGAGCAAGTTGACTATCCTTTGTACGGTTTGGATCTTCAAAATAGGTTATTATGATTTTTAGAAAAAGAACATAATTGGTTTATGTCAAGTTTCATTCTTAGTTCAAAAAGTGGGACTTTAAATATGATTTTCCAAAATAAGAAGAATCAAATAATGGAAACCATACTATCTCGTAGTGCATGTTATTCCAATTTCATTACCATATTTTTAAATTTATTTTGTGCTAATTTGAGATTTTAAATTGAATTTCAAGAGAAAACCTTGCAAATTTAATTTTAAAATATTAAATAAAAATAAAATAAATCCAACCGTACAAATGTAATCTTCATATTGACATTTACAACTTTGGTTTGACCATCAACCCCATTTTTGGTTTTCATCAAACATTTAACAACGCTTCAACAATGTTGAATCGGGACGTTAAAGGATTAAATGCAAAGAGAAGAGCTAAAACATAGATATATATATATATATGTATATATATATATATATATATATATATATATATATATATATATATATATATATATATATATATATATATATATATGTATATATATATGTATATATATATATATATGTATATATATATATATATGTATATATATGTATATATATTTGTGTGTGTGTGTATGTGTGTGTGTGTCTGTGTGTGTGTCTGTGTGTGTGTCTGTGTGTCTGTGTGTCTGTCTGTGTGTCTGTCTGTGTGTCTGTGTGTGTGTCTGTGTGTCTGTCTGTGTGTCTGTGTGTGTGTCTGTGTGTGTGTCTGTGTGTCTGTATGTGTGTCTGTCTGTGTGTCTGTGTCTCTGTGTCTGTCTGTGTGTCTGTGTGTCTCTGTGTCTGTCTGTGTGTCTGTGTGTCTGTGTGTCTGTCTGTGTGTCTGTCTGTGTGTCTGTCTGTGTGTGTCTGTGTCTGTGTGTGTCTGTGTGTGTGTGTGAAGAGACCATGCACAACTCCCAATGTCAAAATTTTGAATATGAAAACATAACAATATTAACCCTTAAACGTCAAGAGGGCCTGGGCGGTGCAGCCCGGAAGGCATCTAAATTTTCGGAGGCGAAAAAAAAACAAAAAAAAACAAAAAAACGAAAAATCGGCTCTGCTAGCCAGCAATGTTGCGGCACTGTAGCACTGCGGCACTTTTCAAGAAACGACCTCTGCTGCCCAACCTCAACTCCTGTTCATTTAGATAACTTTGATTGCTTGTCAATGACTCCACAATCTCCCAAATGAGGCGCAAATTTGCAATCTAAATCGCTTTTTCAGAAGCTTTCCAACGCACCAATCCTCGCTTGATTTGGTTGAGAAAATCTACTTTTTTCCTCAATTATTCCTTTATAACAAGCCCAT
Organism: Pohlia nutans; assembly: GCA_022496805.1. Taxonomy (NCBI): domain Eukaryota; kingdom Viridiplantae; phylum Streptophyta; class Bryopsida; order Bryales; family Mniaceae; genus Pohlia; species Pohlia nutans. Next base: position 4,863,340 of record CM040088.1, on the reverse strand, counting down.
GGGGCTTGCTTTGACGTTTAAGGGTTAATAATGGTGTACATTCTATCGGGTCAAAACTTTCAATCCCCATCAACTTATTAGAGCATCTCCAAAAGTATTTTGATGCGCATTTTGGCTTTGGAAAAATGGATGTGTATGGGGTGGTCAAAATTTTTGATCACCATCAACTTATTAGAGCATCTCCAAGAGTATATCCTGTGCATTCTGGCTTTGGAAAAATGGATGTGTATGGGGTGGTTTAAACTTTCAATCACCGTCAACTTATTAGAGCATCTCCAACAATGCTCTGAAGTGCATTCTGGCTTTGAAAAAATGAGTGTGTTTGGGTCGGTCAAAACTTTCAATCACCATCAACTTCTTAGAGCATCTCCAACAACGCTTTGAAGCAATGTTCCCGTAACAAGTTAGTAAAGAACCGACGTTTAGTAACAAGTTAGCCAATTGAAATTCAGAATTACCTAATTGAGTTCAAAATCTTAGAAAAAAAACCGGTATAAAAGGCTCAAAGTTACCATGAGGCCTTATCATCATGAACCCTTTTAACTAAAGTAAATTAGGTCACAATTGCTTAAAATGCAAAGAGAAGAACTAAAAAGTATGTAAACAAAATATGCACAACCCCCAATGTCAAAATTTTGAATATGAAAAACATAACAATATTAATAATGGTATATATTCTATCGAATTAAAACTTCCAATCTCCATCAACTTATTAGAGCATCTCCAAGAGCAACTGAAGTACATTTTGGCTTTGGAAAAACGGATGTGCATGGGTTGGTCAAAATTTTCAATCACCATCAACTTATTAGAGCGTCTCCAAAAACACTTTGAAGTGCATATTTGACTTTGGGAAAATGGATGTGTTTGGGTTGGTCAAAACTTTCAATCACCGTCAACTTATTAGAGCATCTCCAACTTTGCTATGAAGCAATGTTCGGATAACAAGTTATTAAAGAACCAACCTTTAGTAACAAGTTAGCCAGTTGAAATTTAGAATTACCTAATTGAGTTCAGAATCTTAGGAAAAAAACCAATTATTTGAAGGGAAAATAATAAGAAAATATTCTCTATTTTCTTAAGGCTTAGCGGAGAGAATGCTCTAAAGAACCGGTAGGTACAAGAAAATGTAGGATCTTAAACAATTAAGTTAAAATTTATTCTTGGAGTGAGTTCTAAAGAGCAATTTGGCTTTGGAAAAATGGATGTGCATGGGTTGGTGAATGACTATGACACTAGATAATGTAATCGGAGCTAGGGCCTTCAAAACCACTCAAGTTAGTATATCTTCCCTTCTTAATTGCACATCATGATTGCATAATCCATGCGTGGTGGCTTGTAAGTGGCTTACTTAGTATTTTCAAAGTTTACTTATTGAAGAATAGGGGCTACATATGCTTTTCATGCATCTACGAGTAAAATCAAAAATTCATAATGTGTTCATAAAGTATTGGAATAGTACATATTTTAGTTCATTGGAATCTTCTTGAGAATGAAGACAAGATTCACACAAAAAAATTGTTCAATAATAATAAACACATTCAATAGGTGAAAGTTACGGGAATGGAGATACCAACTTGGAGGTTACTTATGGAAGGGTTAAAAATAGTGATAAACTCTAATTGCCAACCACACCAAATGATAAAGCATCCGGAATCGGTATATATCAAACAATTTTGGCAGATCACATGTAGTGGATCCCACTCTAAGGCCATCATCTTGTTGTATCTCTTGTTGGTGATTTCAATCTAATGTAACAATATATTCAATGGAAAATATTAGATTAAAAATTTAAGTTATCATAGGATTCTTTACTTCTAGATTTTCATTTTTTTCTTCTTTGACTAGTAAAAAAGGAGGCGCTTCCTAGGGAGATGCCTAGGCAAAATCACTGTGTGTGCGTGGAATTGGGCACTACTTGCCTGAGCATCTCCCTTGGTAGTGCCACCTTTTTTACTAGTGTTTGTGATGGAAAAGTAATATGAACTAAATTGCAAATAGTATATTAGTATGATTCCAAGTCAAATTTTGTTATACACAAATTGGGAAAATAAATGTGCATGTGTTGATCGCATTGGGCTCTTGTTTTGAGGTTATGTCAATGTTGTTTTGCTATTGTTCATATTCAGAAGTCCAATAAAAGGCTAAGCCATATACGCCGAGAAAGACGTTCAACCATAGAAGCTTGGAAAAAACAAGCAACAACTTTTACTAGTTTTGTTTTAACCCTTAATTGCCTAAGCGTTCATTTTTTGGATGATGTATAGATTTCATCCACGTCTTCTCATTTGTTGTACACTTTTTGCATTGTGAAAATTTTTGCTATAGATTTTATGGGAAGCTAAATTCATGCATGTGAGATCCGATTAAGGAGATGATTTGTGGATTTTTTTTGCTTCATCTCATGTTGCAATGATTCACCAAAAAATTCTAAGATCTTAGTTCAAAAGTGTTCAAAAGTGCTCCTGAAAAAGTCAACTTGTAAAATTAAGCAAACCAAAAACCTCAGAAAATCACTACACTTAGAGTATTACATTTCAACCCATCACAACAAGTATCATTCATAGATTGTCAATAGCTTATTCGTAATTGAATCACAAAAGAATTTTGAATTTTAAGTTTTAAATTTTATACAAAAATATTGGTGATTGCAATCATAGATTTAACCATATGGATAGAATCTAAAATTTATAATGTACAACTTTTATTCATACATCAAGTTCAAAATAACCCTTTTGGTTGCATTTTATAATGCATCTTTGCAAAGCTGCCTAGTTTGGAGAGGGTTGTAGGCATTTAGGGGTTAAAAGAATGGTGTTGAAGTTTTTCAAATATACTTATATTTCATTTCAAATTGGGACTTTTTGGTGTTGGCGAATTGGAGTTTACAAACTTAGTTCCTATATTGATGGAAAGGTTTTATTTAGCCAAATACCACATATAACCTTGAACTCATTGCAATCATTCGTCAATGATGTTGTTGTTAGGATTGGGTTTTAACCAAGTTTTGTGTTGCCTATCCATACTTAATTTGAATGTAATTGTGAAATAAGAAAGCCTGCAATAACTTCATATTAATAGATGGGGATTTGGCTAAGAATAGGAGGCGGTTGGACCAACAACTACTTTTGTGAAGAGCCAATAAAGCATCTCTCAACGAGATTTTTACAAGTGAATGAAAGAGGATAAAACTCTATAGATTTCAATTTTGAGGAATTCCCAAGTTTGGCCTTGTATTTAACTTTAATCTCTCTCACTCTAATAGAAAAGGGGTACTTGGGTACTAAAGAATAGTGTTAGAATGTGGTGCCGAAGGGCCATATTAGCACCAATCTAGTGCCAATATAGGCCTTGGACACTAAACGGACCTAGTTTAACACTATAAGTCCTTGGTGCCCAACATCTTCATTGTCACCCCTCTTTCATAAAGTTTGTCTAAAGTCAATGACAAATTTCTTCCTTTGATGAATAATTCTATTTCCTTGTCCGTAGTCTACAAATCACTACAGTTGTACCTGCAGTAGTAGGAATGAGGTTCTTTTAAATTGGTCATCTGTGACTTAAATGGACCCTTGTGACTCAACTTTTTTATTTTTTATTTTTAGACCATTTAAGGCACAAATGACCAATTTAAAAGGACCAAATTCCTATTACTAGCAGTGAATACATCTTATTTCATCTTTAAGAAAAAAATGAAGCTTAAGCTGAAAAAATATGAAATAAGATGAAACTTAAGTTTACTATAAATAAACTTAAACTTCATTGCAAAGAGAGAACCAACACTAAGTCATGCCAAGACGGAGCCCAAGAGCTCCGACCTCATTGAGAATTACTTCATCATGTTTCATGGTCGGTATGGGCCTGACACGAGGTTGCTCTTTCTATAACACTAGTAATAATATCACTAACGTAGACTAAAGAAGCATGCCTAAAAAAACCCACAACTACATCCATTATCATCTTTTAGTATGAGAGCCACACTAATTAGTCCGAATTTCTTTACAAATCCTCGAACTAATTCCGGTCTGTACTATCCAAATTAGTCCAAAGATATAATAATAAAACATTATCATTCTATTTAGATTCTAGTATTTTATCTTTCAAACAACTAAACATAGTAGTTTCAGAATGTTTTATTCATATTTGGCATAGTAAATTCATACTAATTCAGATTTTTTTTTAAAGTATTCACACTGTACCTACATTAATATCACAATTACTACAAGCACTCCAACTCTGACTTTCTTCTAATTCCACCAAATAGTTTAAGTTTTCGTTATTACTAGTATGAGTCCGAGTCAGACTAAAGATGAGAATGGGTGTAGTGTAGTTCGTCATGTGGGGTCTTCTCGTGGGTCTTTTGGCTAGTCGATGTCGGGGCAATGTTTGTACTAGTGTAGGTTTGTGCAGCTAAGCAAGTGTGTTGGAACATACTATAATATAAAATGGCAATTGACCCTCTTGTCATAAGGTTCTTTTAGCAGTTGGGAAATCACATCCTTTCTCGATCTCTGGATCTATATTAGTTCTTTTATAAAAAAAAATCCAAAAATCATCAAGGCACTGCAATATTCTTTTATAAAAATTTCAGAAAGTATCAAGAAGCATGGACTCAATGGATTATCATCAGCGAGAAACAACCAACTCAACTTTAGTAGAGCTTAAGTACTCTGACAGGATCTCATATTCCAGAATCCTATATGCTATTCCTTGACAAAATATGGCCAGATTGGAAGGTGAGTACCACAAGGGCTAAAGAACCTCATGGTGTTTTTCCACATGACAAAAGGCAAGACAAGAAATAAGAAATCAGCTGAGATTCAGTTCTGGATTCAAGAATCTTTTGCAGATCAAAACACAGTTGCCGAGGTTTATGAAAATAATAGATTGGGTCACTTTTTGCATTGGAATACGATCTCCTTTTTGGACCAAAACCATTAAAAAAAAAATTATATACCAAGCGCAGTTGTCAAGCAACATGCAATTAAACTTCTTGAACTTTTGGTTCCTTTTCATCATAAATTTTTGTGTCTTATTTTTTTTACTAACAAATGGACGGACCTTTCTACTATTATAAGGGCTTCCAATGAGCTTTCCCTCTGACTGAACAGTGCCCTGCCTCCCTATTTTCAAAGAGGCACATTATGGCAGTCAAGACCTAACGGGACAAGTTGGCAAAAATGGTATAAACTTAGTTCAATCCATAGCGGCAAAACTGACCCAACTTTCTCCCTGCTTGGATGACAAGCATCATGACGAAAAGGCAGAGGAAAAAAAAATGATGAAAAAACACACCGTCATTTAGCAAATTGATTAAGTAGAAGACAAACATGTCGTTCACTAAAAATATACCGCATTTAATTTTTCCTTTTTTATTTATTTTTTGATACATATAAAGGGTAAGCCTCACTTTACTGCAAGGCAATCATAAAATACAATCACACGTTGAATTTGAAATTCCAGGATGTTTTGTTTAAATAAAGTTTACCATTTGTGTAAATAAATGAATAAATTGAAATTACAGTGGGTGGCATTGACTTCCCTAGGAGCATCTCCAATAGGGCAGTTCAAGCATGAATGACTTGTTAAATAAGGATGAAAAGGAAGGAGGGTCCTTTCAAAAATGAGGTCAACATTCGCAAAATTTCTTATATATAGCAAGTCCTCTCTAAATTATATTTTAATGTGTATTTATTGTTATGGAGAAGGCTTTTGTTCGACCGGTTTGGATGTGGTGGCTTGTGATTGGTTCTCTAATTATTTATGGCTATGCTTGAAGTGCCTTGTGTGAAGACTTTTATTTTAAGCTTTCTATATTTTGAAATATTTTGAAAGATCGTTCAAGGTTAGCGAGCCACGATTAGAGATGCTCTAAGAGTATGGGCATCCTAGTCACCATGTAAAGAGGGTCGAGAGGGCATTAGCAAGGCCCGGGCTCTCTAGCTAATTCCATCGGCCTCACACCAATAGTTGAAATGAGGGTGGGGTTGGCAAATGAGAGGATGGGTGCGGGAATGCTGTCACTTTAGCGCCCCCGCCAAAGCCTTACGGGAAACAATACCGATATCATCAAAAAAAAAATGAATACACAATTGTTTTTTTAAAAATTGGATTTCTACTTGTACTTTTTGAACTGGCTTTCCAATAAATACATTGTAATTGTATTTTTTGAACTTTAGGTTGGGTGGTGACATCCCTAACTGGGCTGCCAAGGTAGGGTGTCTCGACCTACACCGACAGGGAGCTTTCAAAAGTGCCTGTTCAAATCCTTGTAATGCCCTTGTTTGGTGCGCCAAAAATGAACATGTTGTAAAAACCCAATCATCCTTTTTATGGTTCAAATAGGCTTATTGGAATTTTTCTTTTCAATTTTTTTAAAATGTTAATTTTTTATCAATAGGTAATTAAATCTATGTTCCAAACTTCTAAACTAAATTTGAAATAGTCAATCAGAGTAAAAATTTACTTATGAAAATTTTACAAAGTAGAATACCTCAAATTTATTGTGGTTTAAAAAATAATACTATTTGGAAAAAAAATAATGACGTTTTTGTCATTAACGCTTTTACAATTTCTTTTTATGTAATTTTAGTCAAACTATCAATTTCCAAATGCTAAAAATAAAATTTTAATATTGGTAAAGATATAATGTTGGAATTTTTAAAATCAATCTTTTGAGTTAATTAATCCCTAAAGGACCACGACTATGTTTCTCTGCAAACACTCCAAAGCTGCCTAAAAGTATCCCTTCTCATAAAAAGGCAAATAGTTTTTTTTTATAATTTTTTATTTTTTAATTATTTTTCAATTTTATCTAAAACCTTTTTGACCAATCCAATTGCGGATTATTAGCGCTTACAATTTTTCAACCATTCATAGTTCCTCAATAGTAAGATTATAACTTACACAAAGTTGGATGCACCATTTTCTTTTGGCCCCCTACCCGAGTTACAAACTTTCTCAAAATGCCCAAATTGGAAAGTTTGGTCTCAAATTTGGTAAAATGGATTTGGAAGTTGTGTACATGGGGGTGTTAGTTCATTGTGTGCAAAAATTCAAATGCATAGCTCATTGTATGCAAAATTTCACGAGCTGCATTCACTTATATTTTTCACATTTGGATGATAGTATCTTTCTATCTATACATCACCTATGTACGCAAATTACCATCCCATTTTTGTTACAAAGAGTAGAATCACCATAAAAAATCAGGATCAATATTCATTCGACATTGAGCTAATCAAACTTGAATAAGCGGCCTTGGTTCTTTAGGGATTAAATAAAATTGTGAAACTATTTTTGGAATTTTAACCAAGGCTAATTTCTAAACATTCAAACTTTTTTTTAGAGAAATTTTTTGCAAAGAAAATTTTATAATACACTTTTAGTTTGGTCTAAATCCCTTCAACTCATAGGGGTTTAAACTAAATAAGCGTTTGGACTAAAACTAAGCATATAATTATTTGCAACTTTTAAACTAAAGATGCAAAAGAAATTGTAGCCAAAAATTGGTACTTGTCATTTTTAGGATTGGATTTATTTTAAATGTAAATTTTGTATTTTTTTTTTGAAAAAATCACTAATATATAATTATATATAATATAAAATAAATTTTGAATTTTATTATGATTGGCAAAAAGTATGAGATTTATGAAAAGCTCAAATTTGCAAGCATTTATCATAATTTTAATAGAAATATTCAAAATTTTAAGTTTCGAGTAAGAAATATATTGCATCTTTGAATGTATTCTAAGTTTCATTATTTTAACTAGTCATTCTAAAATTTATGTTGAATAAAATTGGGTGGAAAAATAAATAAATAAAAGAAATAGTAATTGGTTGGTTTAAGAAAGTAGTTAATCGTTTAAAAGAATTTTGGTGAGAAAACGTCAAGGTTGATTAAGTTTGGAGTTAGATTTGTAACATAAATTTGACAAATAAAGCGTTTACTCTATACACAATATTTTTAAATAAATAAATAATAATAATTGGACTTCCAAACATCACCCAAGAAAATCCAAGAATTCAAGATTGGTACTCCCAACGATCAGACCTTTTAGACTAACTTGCTTTCTAGTCCCTAGCTATAGTGAATTACCATCTAGGAAGACGGAACCTTAGCCCTTGTTTTCATGTAGATTAGGCCTAAATTGGCCCCTTATTATGGTCTTATATGCTTAGATACATGTAAAAGTCTCTAACATGTAATGCTCCAAATAGTTATGAATAAAATCATATTTGATTTTGAGAAAGGTCAAATGTAAGTATGAATAAGGTCAATTTTGGTTTCTATGAAAAATTACATACAAGATATTTTTAAAATTTCTTTAACAAAAGTCATTAATTTTTAACCTTTTGATGTCTCTAAGTCCACCAAGTGTCCATATGAATCACAAAAAAAGGGGGGATTGTGTCTATAGAAGACTTCAGTATTATAAACCACTATTGGTACATATTTAAGATATGCTAAGATATTGTGACTGAAAAGATAGTGACAACACTAGAGAGACAACTACAATCATGGTCTCTAAAGAAGTAACAACATCAAACAATCAAGAATCATGGTGTCTATGGAAGTGACAACACCAGACAACGAAGAATCATGGTCTCTAAAGAAGTGACAACACAATACAACCAAGACTCATGGTCTCTAAAGAAGTGACAACACAATACAACCAAGACTCATGGTCTTTAAAGAAGACATAGCACTAACAGACTAAAATAGCTAGATCACTAAAGGATTAAGAAACCAATATTTATGGTCTTTTAGAAGCTAAAATACTGAATGAATCTTTATATACTTATGATACGAAAAAAGACATGAAGGTAGTATCATTAAAGCTTGGTGGAAGTAGAATAATCATGTACTCTAGATGTCCTTCAAACATGTGGATCACACGCTTATGGAATGTTGTAGTACTCCAAATGTCCTTCGAGCATTTACACCACATATGCACCACATGCTTATGGAATGTTGTGGACAAGTGTACAGTTATCATGCTTGTGGCTGACATCCTCTCACATGCTTAGTACATTGCCCACCACTCAATTTTTAAAGCTTTCTTTATACAATTAAATTATTTAATAACTTTTTGATTACGTGGATGATATTGCAAATGATTGGAGATTGTTGCCAATCTTCTTGTAAGTAAGAGAAAAAAAAAATTTGGTAAACAAAATATATCTTGTGGCAAGTGGCTTTTGGTAGTTTTATTTCTAGAATAGTTTTACAATAATTAGAATATTTGACCAAAAATTAAAATGCATTTACGTTATGTAATGACGATTGTAAAAAAAATTCATGCACATTTGATTTGATTTAATACTCCAATAGGTTTATAAAATTTTAGGACACATTTATCTTTTGTTAAGAAAATGTGTTGAAGGTTTTGTTGTAAGGGATTGTGTTGAAGAAAAAGCGTTGATTAACACAAAGAGTACCCACCTACAATCGATGACAATGAATTCAATGTTTATAGTCCAAGTGACAAGAAAGAAGTGATAAACAATGGCAAAGTGTCTTTTACTCTCTAACAAAAAGTCATAGAATATCAACTATCTTGAGAACTCCACACCTCTGCTTTGCAACTCCGCAATGCTTCATATTCACTTCACAACTCATTATTCATTTTCCTTTTGTAAAAATTTCCAAAAATCGAGTTGTATCTACAATCCAAGTATTCAATCTAAGTATTCAAACTAACTCCAACCTAAAAGTATATTTACTTTGCAACAACTGAAAAAGAGGAATTATTACCAGGTGAAAATAAATGAATTTACAACATTACAAATCAAGCAATAAATCACGATACCGAGGAGAAATCCTAGTATGTAAGCAAGGAAAAAACCTACACACTTAAATAAACCGCTACATCACCATCTCCAAGTAAAACTTTATAATAGGGAGTTTTGAAAATAATACTTACAAAACTTAATTTGGCAACAATGCCAATAAGTCTTTCTCCTATAACCTCAAAAATCTTATTGACTTAAAACCAAAACCAACTTGAATAAGATGAATTTGAACCCCCAAATTTAACATCAGTCATGAAAATTTGCGTAAGCTACAATCTACCCGTCGTGGGAGTACATGTGATAAAATTCCATACTCTAATGGGGATTTTTTGGCTTCATATGAGTATTTACTACATTTTCCACAATTTTTTTAATAAATAATGACGTGAAAATAATCTACAATTTTCTAAAAAGTATGCAAAACATCCTGTGAAAAAAGGGTTATCTTAAGCCATGGTTGGATTCAGCATAAATTAATTATTTTTTAATCAAAACAGTGCCACTTGTTATCTTGTGATTGGTTCAGGGTGACGTGGACCTCTCAACATATGACGTGGAGATTCAATTTCGACACCAGCCTGTCTGACTCAGGCACGGAAGGAGTGGATGAATGTCGGAAATTCATCCAAACTATGCCGTGCATTCGACGGATGATAATCTGCGCGGAGGCCAAGGAACTGGCTTCCCGCCTTCTCTCACATTTGAGGACTCTGCAATTTGCTTGTTGTCGCATTGTTGTTGCCGATTTCGATTTCGTTGTCACAATTACTGTCTTCTTCTGAGCTTGAATACAGGCTTATGTTTAGGGTATCATCAGGAGGAAGAAGAAGAAAACATCAGCTCATTTGGTGTCCATTTGCATATGCAACTCTGATTCTGTTTCTGCGCTTAGACACCCTGGTACGTGTTTCTCACCTCTTTTGTTAGGTTATGGAAGCTCCGCCATCAAGTAAAGCGAGTTTCGTTTCTGTCAGATTTTTTTGGCACGAGATTTTGCCAATTTATCTTGGAACAATTGTGTAGCACATTTTAACGCTTCTACCTTGATGTAGTTCAAAGGTAGCACTCGCTATCTAGGTCATGTGACTTGTTTATTTGGACTACCCAACAGACTCTTCGTTCACGCTGGTCTTGTGTACTAGGTAAATCAATCACGTACTATTAAATCAAATCTAAATTCTGGTTATCAAAAATCTGCACAAGCGGGATGTACTTTTTCTACATTTTTTAAATTCTTGATTTGAGTTACTTAGCATAATCTCAATCCCGGGGTGCACTCTACATTATGTTTGAGAATCATCTGCGTTCACGATCCCCTCTTAAAAAACTCTGTATACGGGGTTTATATGTCTAAAAACCTTGGTATACATATCTATTCTGTCCTAATTATATGTTTAATGCAAGTATACGTCAATAATTTCAGCTCTAAATATGTCTATTGTATGTATACTTTGTATGGCAGTGTTAAATTTAATACCCCTTTTGTGCACTCACATATACTTTCACAAATTTAACATAGTGTACCCCCGGGAATCTCAATGAGATGCTACGGTTAGATGGGGGAAGGAAATGGATCCTGAGAATTTGAGTGTGCTATAAACTTGCAAGTACAATTTCCTGCAATTCCGAGTGAAACCTACCGTATTTTACTCTATATTCAAAGCTTCTCATTCTGGCAGGTGAATCAGCTTGGCTGGGACTGAAAAGAACTTGGTGAAGCGTTTGTTGGAGAGCCTTCTTGCAGAGACTGTTGACATGTGGTGGATGGTGCGAAATGTCTGAGTCTTGAGAACTGTGCTTGGTTTAAAGTGAAAGGCAATGGCGGAGTTACTGGAACTCAATGTGAATGGAAGTGCCTCGGTGGTGTATGGTGAAGGATTTGGCACTCAAGAGTTCAAGCTGTTGGAAGTGGATGAAAGCATCCTCAAAGAGCTACTGCATGACGGGTGCGTGTATTTTCTTAAACCCTAAACCATCAGTATATTTCTGACTTGTGAATTGTCATGTTGAATGCGGGGAACAGGAGTAGTGTTTAGTGAAGACCTGGTTTTCTATTCTACTCTCAAATCCACAAGGGTCATTTTTCTATTAGCCTAGCAGTTGTTCTGACCTTTCACAAATCCTATCCATAGGGTTTATAATTTATGAGGGTCTTTGAAGAGCACCCTAGAGCCCTCTATTGTATAAACTAGTAGTAGTGCCCATCACCTTTCATTTCAGCATCATGCTATGGGATCAAAAAACACGCTGAATTATGTTAGATTAGCTGCAAATGTTCAGAGCATATCTGCACGCGTTTTGGTGCTTTTATCGATGGTTGAAATGGATGGGTAGTTTAGGTTGTTTCACTCTAGATTCAACTGTTGAGCAGAAAAAATCGGATGTTGTACTCAGATTGACCATCAAGGGAGCTAAGAACGATGAAGCGGTTCTGTGTACGTCCTCAACCACATACGCAATCAAATACGTTTCAACTTCAAACACGGTCTTACTCATTCCTCCTGCACAACACACCAAAACGACGGATGAGAAAGCTTGTATAGAGCCAGCTAGTGCTGGCGTAGTGGCAACGGCTTCGGGTCTCATTGAACTGGTGGAGACAGCACCCAGGCTGGACAAACTGAAGACTCTTCTGAACCAGCGGCCATACACTGAAGAATTGGATGAGGAGCAGGTCAATACACTCTGTAATTGCACATTCCCTGTATATCCTGAGACTCTGTCACATCTTGATTAGGCACCTTCCACATGTCAAGTTGCAAACACATGTGCGGGTGCATTTGTAAGCCCATTCGTTCCCCTTTCTACAGTGTCTGTGGAGAGCAGTCATTTTTTTTTGGTCAGAAGACAGTTTAGCAATTTTGCTACATTTCCATGGCTTTAAGAGCAATCCAGGCTCGTTGGATGCTCTTTTCATATTAATATATAGGTAATATCAGGGTAATACATATGTGCTACCTAGGTGCTACTTAGGCAATACCCTGGATGTTACCTAGGTTTAAAGAGGCTACACATCTTGACTCTATGTAGGAAATCTGGCTATTATTCCTTCTTTTTTTTCAAAAATCCTTTGTATCAATTAGCCAGCCCAAATTTCATGTAGCAATTTGGCTTAAATGAGCAACAAAAAAATCACTGGTAGAGAGGGTTGCGTGTAATTATGATTATGAGTCTAGTGAAACTTTTATTGTTGAATACAGTCGTGAGAACGGATCACTTACACATGACTTCTTTGTTCAGATGCTGGAGGAGGATGATCGGGGACGAGCAGGGCTGTACTCCATGGACGACCTAGTAAACCAAGTGCAAGCCAGCCATGGTCAAATCAAAGCAGCATTGGAGTCAATGCAAGCAGTGGAAATCGAAGGCTTTTGGAGAGTTCTGGACGAAAAGTTCCTGCAGGGCCTATTAGAAGTCATTTTATTATCTGCAGTGCAACACGATTGGAATTTGAAGTTGTTACCAGAGCCACAGGTAGTCCAGACTATCAGAAATGATGGCTACTCTCCTAGAATCATTAAACATTGTCTTGCCTGTTATGGGAAAGAGGTTGAAACTAATGCACAGGAACCGGACATGAGACAATGGGAACTTGAGGAAAGCAAAGTGTGTCTGCATTATGCAAAGCAGCTACTTCGTGCAGCCTCAAAGTGGAGACTCGAAGATTTTGTGGAGGCTTGGAAGAACAATGTTCCTACGGGAATACAACCGGCATTGGAAATGTTGAAAGGCGAGGTTTTAGTTGAGAAGATTGGTGGCGATTCCTGGCTACGCCTCTACAGCGTGTCATCTCTGCCTTCAAAGCCAGCAGAGCGCTTCTCTGCGCTCTTCAAGGAAAAGCCCAAGTGGGAATGGGACGATTTAGAGCCCTATTTAAGGTGGAGATTCTCTTTAATACCCTCTTTAACCCCTAAGCGTCCACTGTGTATTTTCTGTAGTGTAGGAAAATTGGACCCCCTTCTGCAAATCATCTGTTTGTGTGAAAATGACTTCAATTTGACAGGATCGACACTGTTGATCTTGTAGTATAGAGCAAGAGCTTTAAAATGATTTGTATTGCAATCATAAAACTGAGGTAAAATGAGAAAATGCCACCGTTGCAAAGTTCAGTGATGCAGATGGCCATATTTGGCGTTTTAGAGGCTTAGGGGTTTATTTTTCATGCTTGATGAGGCTTCGTTTGTTGCCAGAAATGAAGTAATGGTTAACGTCCTGCATTGATGACAGGGGAATGCAAGCTCCAGGCCAATCAGTAGAAGCTATGCTTCTAAGATACACTCGGAAATCGCAAGTGTCCCCAACTGTTCCTGCAATCTACACGCCTCGTTAATTTTCCCTGCATGAGCAAGCTCTGTGCTTCAACACTGTGAAGTCCTTGGAGCCAGGTGGGCTACTAATGGAGTCAATGGAGTGGAGGTATTGTTCCTGCTGTGCAGCATTCTTTGTAGTGTCCCCAGTGAAGGTGGAGCTCCCACCTAAGTGGCTACAATTTTGGCAGATTTAGAGGTATGGTAACTTGATGTTCTCCATTTAGTGGAGACATTTGCGTTTGCTTCCTCTGCGGTAGGGGCTATTGCTTGAAGACAAGCACTTGAGAAAAAGTTGAGAAAAAAGTTCTGAGAAAATGTTCTTGAGGAAAAGTTCTGAGCAAGTGAACAAATGTGTTAAAGAAGTCACGAGTGTGAAAATTCTTACGTTAGAGCTGTGTTGGCAAACACTAGATGAGGCCGCCTTCAGTGTAGGTTTACATGTGAGATGTAGCGCCATAGTCACCTGATAAAAATCTCATATGTACATATCTCATAACTTACTCCAGGAAATGCGCGACAGATGTGTCACTGTATTAGTGGCTACACATTCAAGGTTTCTTTTTCTTGACTTCCTTTTTGACTCCCACTTCTCTCCATGCAAGTGTTACATCACACAACTTCTTACTATTTTGGTTCTAGAAGTGTTAAATCTGTCGCAAGCTATGTCCTATAATCGGCTCAGGACTATTGTCCCTTGCCGGTTATGTAAGCTTAATCCTTAACCCTCTCTTGTTGCTTTCATTGGCGTGTAGAGTCATAATCCCATGCTCTCCAAGATTTGATGGCCATGATTTAGTCTACGGGAGGGGGTTATGTCATAAACTGATTATCTGGTCCTCAACTGATTATCATTTGTTGTAAGTGATCTTGAAAAAAATCAAATTAGGGTCATCTTCTATATCATTCGAATGATAAAGTGCACAATTGACCATCAATCAATTTAGGTGTTGCCTAAAATAAATTTTACTTTCTATTAGCTAAGATTAATGCTACCAAGGAAAAAAAAGGGAAGAAAAGAGCAAGTAAAAAGCTAGGAGCATTATTCAAGTGAACATATTTCAATAAAGTCTAGTATTGTTGTTGTTTGAGGAGATTCTTTCACAATTGGATTATAAGATCAATATATGAGTGAATCTTGTTTTACTAAAGTAGGAGATAACTTCACCTTTTGCACTCAAGTTGTTATTTAAGTAGGTGAAGGACCATGTCCAAAGTGCGCTATAGAACTAGTAGGTACTTGTTAATGTCACCTTAGGGGAGAGTAGTTTTGTTCCAATGGTTCTTTATCCGGTGGTCATTGACATTACAAGCAAGACACTTTATTCACGCCAGTCTTGAAAGGGGACTAGAGTTTCTATCATTATCATCATGTCACCTTCTCTAATATCACATCATTTGGTCTCTTACCAAGTTGTAGGAAATGGATGTAAGGTGGAAATGTTTGTGTGACATTTTAAAGCATTCTTGGACATTGAAAATGCCACCAGAACGATGTTTTCATGATGTTGCGAGAGGAATGATGTTGTCATAATGTTACAGAACTCCATATTATCACAGGCATTTTAGGCCTCTAAGGTTGTGACAGGAAGAGTTAAGGGTGCATGTGACACGTGATCCTTGGCCTAATCTACTATAGCAACAAGTTGCGTACCGGTACCAAAATAATACCACGAGTAGTAAAGGAAATGGCTCAGTCAATCTGCCACTCTGCACTCTCCAGGAAGTCTATCTCCAAGGTCAGGACAAGCACTAAAGATTCCAAAGACCTTTTTCAATAAACAATTAAATAATGAAAGAAATAGCAGTAATAGGGTATAGCTCGCTTCCCATAGAAAGTCAAAGATAACCAGTAGACTGAGCAACAAAGTTTGCAGCATCTGCTCACTGCTTATATACAAACATGGGACATCCACATGATGCCACATTGTAGAGGGATACAATTGTTCACCGTTGCAACGCTCCAGGGCTTTGACAACAAAGGAATGAACCAGAAAGTAGACCCCAGGCCAAAATAGTAGCCTAGTCAAAAGAAGAAAGAGAACAAGAGCATTGACGTCAATTGCTCATGTTGTACAAGCCAATCACCAAAATTCTACCTTGTGGGGTTAAGTAAATACATATAACCTGCTGCACTTCCTGCTAACTAATGTTGGGAGAGAGACAGTTTGGAGAATCTGGAAACTTCTACCACCTGCTCAGGACTTGTTTGTTTCTACCAAGAAAATTCCACTAAACGCACGGTTCCGGAGACTGACCATGTTAGACACTTGCGTTACTGAATATCATTCATCAGATCTTGTTCACCTTGTCAGCTTTCACCACAGGGTTGGCCTTGGAGATTGCGTCTCGCCCAGCCGTCTTATAATCAAAAGTGCAACTATGTTTGTCAGAGTAGCGATGAGAGGAACAAAATAAATTGCCACAGCGGCACTCAAAACCTGTGAGCCCAACTCGCTTCTTGCAGGAAAAGCAGCGGTTAGGCTTTGGCCGAGCTGGGTCCTGCCCTGAGGCACTGGATGCAGCAGCAGCAGCAGCAGTTTCAGCTCCAGCCTGAACCTGAAACTCAAACTGAACCTCAACCTGAGCTCTTTTCCCATCGGACACGGCAGCATGTTCTGCAGTTTTGGCAGATGATGCCTTGGCCTGGGTCAAAACAAAGTCCCGGTAGCACTTGGAACACATTCCCATCGTCACAGCACTTCCGAAAAACCCACAATTGTTGGTGCACCTCACGGGTCCTTCTGGAGGCTGACAATTTGTCTCCTCCGTGTCCTGTTTACGACTGTACTGCGCCATGGTTGTTCTTAAAAAGTACCCCGCAACCCTGACACTCAAAGTAATAGATGCCCAGTCTCTTCCCAGCCAACTCACAATGGTTGCTCGGACGCTTGCTTTCTTATCGAGCTTAGTACATATGAAAAAACGAGGCGTTTCCTGAAAATAAGAAAGCTCAAACCAGGCCCAACTCAGCAGCGGTCTCCAAAAAAGCTCAAAAGCTGCATTCATGTTCTAAAGACGATTGAAGACATGGCAACGGCAGAACATAACTTTCTTTAGAGCTAGAATTATCCCTTAAAAGGACCAAGGATTCATAGTTTTAAAATGAAAAATTTACTCGATCATATTGTGAAAAATATAATTCAGATAGGACCAAATTTTATACCAGTGAAGAACATTGCATGTGTTGATCAAATTTGAATAAAAGGAAGTCTGCATAGGACTTATTCAAAACTGCTATAAAAAACATGAGGCCCGATTTGGGCTTCTTGGTCCTTTAGGGGTTAAGAATGAAGCCAAGTTATTATAGGTGTGTCATGAAAGATACGATCGATCTGCGAAGAATAATAATGACTTTCAAAGATCAAGAGAGGCAATCGAAGTACCCTGCAGTTTTGAGATTCGGAGAAGGACGGTTTTAAGGCTGACATACAGGAAAGGTTCATGTACTAACAGATACGGTCAAGGTTATATTTATATAGGGGAAAAAGAAAAGGAAAAAGCATCATGCCAGAAAAGAAAAATTTGAAAGTGAAAAAAATAAAAAATAAAAAGTCATGTCGATTTTGCCTTTCTTATTTTCTCAGGTAAAAGTGGGAAGCCATTTGTACCAGCATTGTACATTGGTTGTGACCACGTATTAACACTGGTCCTTGACAGTCTGGAATGACATGATTCCATACTTGCGTGAATACCAGTACAAATATTTTTTCAATTTTAAACGGAGCACCTAGACTTTTAGCAATTGTTGGATACACGGACCAGCCTGGTTCTGATTTGAAAATAAAATAAAATGAAATCCTCTCGAAAAAAACGATGCCGGTACTATACTGATTTGCACCCGCGTCATATTAATTTCCACAACCCTAATTCACCGTCAAGGTTATTCTCATCCGCCATAGTAAGCCCAGACCAATACAATAGCAATAGCACAAGAGATCTTGCCACAATAATTGATCACAAACAGACAATAAAACAATCTTTCACGTACAGAGAAAATTGCGAACAAACAAACCAAAGAAAAGTGCTAGAATTAAAAGAACTAACGGCACCTTCGGAAACAACGACCTCGACAGTACCGGAACTCGATTACCAATGCTCATAAGCTTCAACTAGGTAATCATCAACCCTAATCTTGTTCCGTTTCCAGTAATTCTTTATGTCCATATCTTTACTTTTTCTCAACTACCCTGTCGGAACACGCGTTCTATTGCCTAATCGTTTTAATAAGAAAAAGCCATAGAAACCGACATTTCCTAAAGAATCGCACAACAGAGAGAAACATTCACGAAATGGCGACTACGACACTAATTGTTCAAATGAAAGTGCCATGTGTCACTGAACCATTGGTTGAAACACGTGAAAAAGTAGACGTGGCACCAAACAAACCGTGGTACAGAAAACCTGCACCTACGCAAAACCAGGCTACACTACGGAGTTCCTAAATCCGCTCTCCCTACAACATCGGTACCGTCGCCATTAAAAAAATTTAATAAAAATCTAGCTCCCTGAAGTTCGAAAAAAACTACACTCCACAAACAAACACAAGAACCACAACCATCACCGCCGACCGAGAGAAGGAGAAAAAAAAGCCCAAAAAAAAAAACCAAAAAAAAAAACAGAAAGAAAACACAAACAAAGCAAAACCAAAACGTTGCAAAATCGTGAAAAATTCACGGGCGCACATCAAAACCGAACTCTCACCTCGTCTCAGCACCGCGACGCGATCACGCCCGCCATCGACAACGAAACCACCGCCTCGAAACAACCGCAAAATCCGCTTGAAGCAGCGCGTTCTCTTGCTTTCAAAAGCAAGCGACGGCAATGAATCCTACAGCAGGGTCTCCAAACAGAGAAGTACTGTGGCAACGCGGAGAGCAATATAATCTCCCGGCCTGCGCTCTGTCTGTGTGCCAATGGCGCAGAAGAAGGAAAAAGGAGAGGAAGACGGCAAGGTGAAGGCAAAGGCAAAGGCAAAGGCCGGGCGACTGGAGCACTCCAGTGAAGGCGTGCAGTAAAGCCAAAGGATTCCCCGGGTTGAGACCCTGGTATCAACCACGTCCGATACCCGGTTACCCCTATACCCTGGTTTGGACCGGGTATAGGGGTAACCGGGTATCGGACGTGGTTCCCAAGATGGCTACACATTGGGACTCTCCAGGTCCGGAATGACCCTAAACTATCCTTGAGGAGTGCTAGGGGTGCTTCTTAGCACCAGTGAGGTCAGGAGTTCAAATCCCCGCGCGGTCAAAATCTCTTCAACATAATCTACCCCTCGACTCTAAATCCCTCCCTCGACGTTAATGCAAGATGACAAAACATGCCTCCTATTTTGTGCATGTTGGGGCACACCTTAAAAAATAACCCCCTCTTCCAAAGGTTCAGAATTCTCAAGGGGTCCTCTTAAGCTAATTTGGAGCCATAGGCCCCAATTTTGCAAAACAAATTGCCACAAAAAAGACCCTAGGGTTCCCAAAATGGAAATTTCAGAAAATGGGACCCATGGGTGAATAGTGCTTGCATTAACGTCGAGGGGGGGATTTAGAGTCGGGTTGATTCACCCTAGTGCAATCTTTGGGATTTACCTTGGAAATTATTCCCCTTGTGTGACAAAAAAATTAGTTAATTAAATTGGGACTCTCCATAGTGAAGTCAATTGGAATGTGTTATATGCAAAGTGAATATAAGAAATTTACGTACAATAGAATATTAACCCTAAAAGCCCAACCGACTCGTATTGGGTTGATGGCATTTTTTTTTCTATATCTCCTTCCTCATGGACCTCTTCACCATGAAACATTTTTTGGAGATATTTCATCAAGTTTTTGTCCTATTCAACAGTTGGATTTGGTGTTACTAGAGTACATATTATATTTTCTCTTATATAATTATAATGTAAGAATTTTATATTGTTGGTATTTATAATATTTGGTGCATTAACAAAATTATATAAAACCTCCGGGAAGTCACTTAGTGTATATTTTGGGTACATATGAGCGAACAAAGGGTATTTAATGGGGGGCTATGAAATAATTGGAATATTCTACTATTTATAGTATTTTAGGATATATTCCATGTGTATTATAGTAATATTCCTAAAATATTCCCAAATTGGTTAAAGCTATGATTGCAATCATCGATATTTTTGTATAAAATTTTGAAACTTAGAATTCAAAATTCTTTTGTAATTCAATTTTGAATAAGATATTGACAATCTAGGATGAAATTTGTTGTGATGGGTTGAAATGTAATACTCTAAGCATAGTGATTTTTGGAATTTTTTGGTTGCTTAGTTTTATGAGTTGAGTTTTTCAAGAGCACTTTTGAACTAATATCTTAGAAATTTTTGGTGAATTAGTGCAACATGAAATGAGGCATAAAAATTTAACAAGTCATCTCCCTTCTAATTGGTTCACACGTGCATGAAGCTAACTTCCCATAAAATCTATGGTAAAAAACTCACACTGCAAAAAGTGCATGATGGATGAAAAGATGTGGATGAAATTTGTACATCATCCAAAAAATGGACGTCTGGGCAGTTAAGGGTTAAAGCAACATTAGGTGAGATTGTGTCTATTAGTCATGTTTTCTATCATACTTATTACATCAATTTTCATGGTAAATTTTCAAAAATCCTTAGCCCTTTAGAGTCTAGTTTCATTATTTGAAGCCTAGGGTTTTTGTTGTGTTATATTTTTACATCAGTTTACAGATAATATGATTTCTATATTTAGAATTGAGCCGTACAAAAATAGACTCAAATCGTATGTCTCCAATGAGGGTTTTTTTGTTGAAATCCAGAGGTTGCGTGGATCTCCAAATTATAAAGTGCATTTCTACCATATTCTACGATGCAAATTGTGTGAAACGCTAGTGTGCCCAACTTCAACATTCCACAAATTTGCAATGGAGTACCAATAATTTTTCTACCGCAATTTAGCAAATACCAATACACAACTTGTCGGGATTCCATACTAACATCACACGTGTTCAACATATTCACCCATGATTTATGGTGGATTTTCAAGTTTTAATCATGTGTAAGTATACGTCGTTGTCATGGATTTACACACCACCTTACATTTAAAAATCTTTATCAAATGGCTAAGATCATAACATATCAAGCCGACCGTGCAAACATTCTTCACAATAATCCTTTTTTTTTTTTTTAATAAAAAAATCCATGGAGGCAAGATACATGGTTTTTTATGTTTTCATACATGGAAGTGAAAGTGCATTGGATGCCATACATTTACAAAGTATTTTCAACTTTAGGAGCTGTATTTTTATACTTACAATGCTCCAAATGGTACATATATATAATCATGCTTCTTTGCAAGCAGGAAAATCTAAACTTCACCACAAAGTTCTTTAGCCCTTGCAAGGGTTCATCCTTTTGCTCTCACTGCATGAAAGATAAATTATTCAAAACATGTGATTCTTGAAGCAGGGCTGCTGTGGACTTCCAACTCTCCACCATCATTCTTTAGCTAAAGAATTGCGTGACATGTTCAAAATTCTAGAATCCGTTACAACGATTCTTGTACAACAATTCTTATTCCTAGCTACAACTTACAAGGGCTAAAGAACCTTATGACATTACGAAAGTAGATTCTTTACAGATTTTGGGAAATTCACATTTTACATGTACGAGTGAGCACCCATTGGTCACTCAAGCTCTAAAGGGTCGGATTATGCCCCGACTCTAAATCCCCCGTCAACGTTAATGCAAGCACTATTCACCCATGGGCCCCATTTTATGAAATTTCCATTTTGGGCACCTTAGGGTCTTTTTTCGATTTTTTATTTGCAAATTTGGGACATGCGGCCCCAAATTAGTCTAGGAGGACCCCTCATGAATTTTAAACCCTTGGAAGAGGGGTTTTTTTTTTAAGGTGGGCCCCTACGTGCACAAAATACGAGGCAGTTTTTGTCTTCTTGCATTAACGTTGAGGGGAGGATTTAGAGTCGGGGGGATTATGGACCTTGTATTGTGGCTGTCATGCGAAGTTAACTTCATGCATGTTAACAGTTGCTGTGTGTACATGTGGATCCAGATTTGGATACATGTGGCTTGTATTTGTGGTAGGGCTAGCCACATATAATGGCATGTGTTCCATGTATCTTGGTAAAAGGTCCAAGAGCTTCTGTAGTACTATTTGACCACCAAGACATCTAAATTTGGTTTCAGGGACCTCAGATTGAGTGCCCCATTTGATAAAAATTAACCCTTCAGTGCCCAGGGTGGTTTTGGAGAAACCACAGTTTCTTGGGTGATATATATATATATATATATATATATATATATATATATATATATATATATATATATATATATATATATATATATTTTAAATCTCTCTTGAAAATAGGGATATCATTAATAGTATTCAACCGTATAAATGTAAGCATAGCTTGATGAAACAAGTGTTGGTTAAATCTTGGTAAGATAGGACCATTGAATTGGAAGATTATAGTATGTCTTTGAACCGTATAATGCACACTCAAAAATGAGATTTTGGGGGTGTGTGACTTCAAGGTTAAATAGAATTTGGGTTAAGTTTTCAAAAATGAAAGTGAAGATGTTCAGCAATGACTTGTGTTAACACCTCTCCATTGCAATCGTTCATGTCAAGAACGGACTCATACATAATTATTGTGAATTTTATAAGTGAGAGTGACTTATCCATGTACGGTTTAGGACAAAATTTATACGTTAAAATAAGAAAGGAGTTGGTACATTGATCAAGATCGGAATACATACATTGATGGAACATGAACAAGAGAACATAGTCCAAAAAAATTACAAAATAACAAAATTTCAATTACAAGAAATACCGCATAGTACATGTGTTGTATTTGCTGTATTTTGAGATATTTGTAGTATTTTGGTGTTTGATACATAGGTATTTGGATATTTAAGAAAGTGAGATTCCAAATTTTCTTTTTTGCATCATCTGCAGAATCAAAAGTTATACATCTAAACTTCAAACACCGGACTGATGTGATTCACAGATTTTATAGCATTTCATTTTTTGGTGATCTAGTGACTACTTAGCGGTTACCTGGGCACTAAAGGGTTAAGTTATGGGCGAAGGCAAGCAACCTTCCAATTGGAGGGATCCGTTCAGGTCATGTTGAGGGTTAGGTAAAAGAAGAGGTTGTTCCTATTTTGCAAATCTTGATTAGAAATTTAATTATTTCTAATTTTTGAGTGTCTAATTCACTAGATTTGGTCCATTTGATTCCATCCAGGTTTAATTTAAATTTTAACCCCTGTATGTCCAACCATCCATTTTTTTTGGATGGTTTTTGATTAGACAAAGTATGTTTAACCAATCGAAAAGATCCAAAAAAGCAAGTGTTTTAGCTTTGTTGGAGTTGGTATCTTCATTGGTAAGTCTTGATACATCTATTGACCGTTGGGATTGGATAATAGATTTCATTTGAAGATTTTACACCTTCGAGAAATTTGAAATTTGAGTGTGTAAAATATATAGGGCTTTGTAAGGATGTATTTTGAACACATGCTGAAATCGGATTGTTCAAAAGTGCTCCAAAAATTCTGAAATTTTTAATGTGCGTAGAGATCATCATTTTAAACATGTACAAAAAAATTCACGTAGTTTGGAGGTGTGAGGAGGAAGATATGAGGGTTCTGAAGTAACCACCCAGATAACCTTCTTGCAACTCATAAAAATCACCAAAAATCGCACACTTCATGAATTTCTGATAAAGAAGTACCTACGGATTCAACTCTCAAAAAGAGCCAAGGTCTTGTTGCTCATCCTACAATTCAAAACCCAAATAATCCGAATTTCCTCACTTTCTAGTTCTAGAAGCTATGTGGAGGCTGTGGTCCTTTTAGGGGTTAACCACTAAACGCCTCCGAGACCAAAAAATGGCTTATGAATGAAGTCGACTGTTCAATTCTAATTGCTGTGTGGATGATTTCCATCCAATTCTTTATGTAAAGGGCTTTGCTTGGTGATGCCACCCCTTCAAGTAAAATTCAAATCATTCAAGCTATTTTTAGATTTTACATGGGGTCTCAACTACAAAAAAAGTCGTAAAAACGGTTCACCGTGTAGTGTATTTTGAATTTTTTTGCTTGTTCTACTTAAACTAAATTTAGGCCATGAAAATGAGTTCCATTACATTTGAGCTTAACTAACAAAATGAAGCTTGCCAAGTCTAGTTTCTACTCCACTTTGAATTTTTGATTTTTTTTAAAATTGAGTGTTTTATTGTGGTTACAAGTTCGGTAGGTATCACCAAGGTGTAGCAAAATTTCTAAATTTAGATACACGGATGATTTTCATCAACTAAACTTTTCTTCATTGTAATTTACACCTTAGGTAAAAAAATCGGAATTTTCTAGTACATTTTGTATTGATATAGATTTTCTTTACAATCACTTCATAAAACCATAGTAATTTCAAATTTTCACCAAAATTTATGAAAAATTCATGATTTGTAGTAGACATGTGACTTCATCTACTAAAAATATAAATTTGAATTCTTGTATTATTTTTAGTAGCAAAATTGAGTGTGATACATAAAACATGATTCCATGGTCATAAGCCCAACCTTTAGGGGTTAAGGGTGTCTTTGTCAAGGTAGGTGTGTCTCACATGCACCATGAGCCCGGCCGGCCAGCCCGCACAGCAAGCCACACCTACTGCAAACCTGAGTTATTTTTTCAACTTGCTTTCACTCAACCAGACTGACTTCTTCAGAGCTCAAGTTTTACTCGGAACTGGTCCGTCGCCCATGTGGTCCTTCCATTGTTCTGCATCACAAGTTGCAGCTACACTTTTGTACACATTTTCAGGCAGTTAATAATTCTAGTAAGATCTTTACTAGAAAATTATAGTAAAAGATTATAGTAAAATTCTAGTAAGATTCTAAAACTTATTTAAAACAAATTGGGCCCCGATCCTAAATCCCCCTCGACGTTAGTGCAAGAGGACAAAAATTGTCCCTTATTTTGTGCATGTAGGGGCCCACCTTAAAAAATAACCCTCTTTTCCAAGGGTTTAAAATTCCTAAATGGTCCTCCTCGATTTATTTGGGCACGTAGGCCCTAAATTTGCAAAAACAAATTACAAAAAAGACCCTAGGGTGCCCAAAATGGAAATTTGAGAGAATGAGACCCATGGGTGAATATTGCTTGCATTAACGTCAAGGGGAAGATTTAGAGTCGGAGTAAATTGGGTCATCATTAACCCTTTAGCGCGCCAGCGTCCATATATTGGACGACAAAAAAATTAAAGTTGTTTGATTTCCATCCAAAGTGGACAATTTTCATCCACCAATTTTTTTTGGGTTCTTGTGTAAGTTGACTATCCTTTGTATGGTGTGGATCTTCAAAATAGGTTATCATGATTTTTGGAAAAATAACACAATTGGTTTATGTCAAGTTTCATTCTTAGTTCAAAAAGTGAGACCTTAGACATGATTTTCCAAAATAAGTAGAATCAAATAATGGAAACCATACCATCGCGTAGTGCATGTTATTCCAATTTCATTCCAATATTTTTAAATTTTTTTGTGTTAATTCGGGATTTTTAATTGAATTTCAAGAGAAAACCTTGCAAAATTATTTTAAAATTATTAATAAAAAATATGATGCATTTAACTATACAGATGTGATATTCACATTGACATTTACAAATTTTCTTTGTACATCAAGTCCATTTTCGGTTTCCATCAAACATTTTATAACACTTCTTTGAAAACAGTGTTGAATTGGGACGTTAACCCTTTAACGCGCCTGCGTCCA
Source organism: Pohlia nutans (assembly GCA_022496805.1). Taxonomy (NCBI): domain Eukaryota; kingdom Viridiplantae; phylum Streptophyta; class Bryopsida; order Bryales; family Mniaceae; genus Pohlia; species Pohlia nutans. The sequence goes on along the minus strand of CM040088.1, from coordinate 4,837,456 downwards.
TATAATGGACGACGAACAGATTGAAGTCCTTCTCTTTACTACATCCTGTATAGTTTTTCATCCATCCAAATTTTCCTTGGTTCTTGTGCTAGTTGACTACGATTTGTACGGTATGGATCTTCAAAATAAGATATTGTTATTTTTTGAAAAATAACAATAGTGGTTGATGTCAAGTTTCATTCTTAGTTCAAAAAGTGAGACCTTCAGCATGATTTTCCAAAATAAGTAGAATCAAATAATGGAAAGCATACCATCTCGTAGTACATGTTATTTCAAATTCATTACAACAATTTTTAATTTTTTTGTGTTACTTTGGGATTTTTAAGTGAATTTCAAAAGAAAATCTTGAAAAATTAATTTAAAAATATTATTAAAAAATATGATAAATCCAACCATACAGATGTGATCTAAACATTGACATTTACAACTTTGCTTTGTACATCAACTCCATTTTTGGTATTCATCAAACATTTTATAACGGATCTTTGAAATCAGTGATGAATCGGGACGTTAAAGGGTTAAATCATGTCAGTTTCATTTAATCCATGATAAATTAAAGTTTTTATTAGAAATGAAAAGTTACAAAAAGATGAAAACTCCACTATAGCCCACTGAAAGGTGTACCATAACTGAGATCTTTTTTCTTTCAAAGGATTTGATATTGTATGGTAGGCAACAACAAATTCTTCCCGAGTATGTCAGCCCTTTCTATCTTCCAAGGATATCATTGGAGGCCTTGGTACTTGCTTATCTAAATGGATCCCGTCTGACCACAATTGACTAGATCGTCAATTTGCCAAGACCTGCCAATTGGGAAGCACATGAAATTTTAGTTTGTACCCCACGTTTGGGTCAGATTCAACATTATAAAGAGTGATACATGTCATCTTGTGGTCGGTAGTAATCTCTTGAAATATGACCAGGAAATTCAATTTTGAGAACAAAATATTGAATCTATTATGCCCTTATGTATTGTTCCAATGGCCCTCTGCCCGGTGGGCACTGGGTCATTAACATTACGAACAAACACTTTATTCACGCCGGCCTTGAAAGACAACCGAAGTTTCTATCTATTTATCTATCTATCTGCCCTTATGTACCTTGATAGACATGTTTGGTTTCAAATATACACCACCAAAACATGAGGGTGGCCAATTGAAAACATGGTGGTCATAGGTTGGTGTACCTTAGTTCTTCTTCTCTTAGTATCAATTGGAGTTACCATATTTCGATAGTATCATATCGTACGTGATCGTCAAGTTTGGCATCTCATACTTAATAATTATTATTTTTGAAAAATTCTCTTTCAACAAATGTCAAATTATGTGAATATTCTACAAGATTCTCTTTTCACCACAAAAAGAAAAGAAAATTTATTCTCAAAGATTTGGACTTCTCTTCTTAGAATTATTTGTTGCCGATCCTAACGACCGACTAAGATATTTGTGTTGTGTGAGTAGGTAAGTCCTTACTTTACGCATGTTGACTACCATTACCCCTATAGAGACTAGCATTGTTTTGTCCAGATGAGCACATACATGATTGCATTTCTGTACTGCCAACTTGCCAGCCTCTTCCTACAGTAATAAGTTAACTTGGTTGAATTACTTGAGCTATACTCAGTTGCAGTCAGTGAGGAGGGTTACATCACTTAACATTCTTAAGCCCTAGATTTTGTATCCCTACTAAAGTTTCTAAAATTTTCTTCGATACTTTTGGATCTTCTTTGTTTTACATCTCATAGAATGGCAAGTGTCATCTTTCATTCTAGTTTCAATGAAAGTTACTCTATTAGTAAAAATCAAAGCAAATAGTAGGGGGTGCAAAGCCCTGATTGTGCAAAAAAGTATTTTTTTATAGCGCATTGGATTAACTCCGCATTACTATTCATCTTTAACCCCTAAACGTACCAGGGTGTCCCTGGAATTGACAATTTGAGAAAAATCATCATAAAGTACTATTTAGAAGAATATTTTGGAATTGATATGCAAATGAAAGTTCTAGATTGTGAATTTTAGATTCCATCAGTACGGTTCGATTCACTAATACTATCACCAATATTTAATTATAAAATTTGAAGGTTAAAATTAAAAATTCCTTCAATATTAGATTACAAACAAAATTTTAATATTTTTTGAGTAAAATTTGTTGGAATGAATTTGAAATGAGATACTCTTAAACGTGGTGATTCTTTGAAATTTTTGTGTTTCTTAACTCTATGACCTCATTTTTGCAATGCCACTTTTGAACTACAGTCAATGCAATTTTGGCTTGGTCAATGACTTGACATACTTGTACATTTGTAATTTTAGAAAAATATGTAATTAAGTATGACTAAATCCAACCATTAGATAGGACAACAACTTGGTGAAGAATCTCCAAAAAGTTGGATGACTTTCATCCAAGCATTGATGAGAACGTAGGGTGGGTTTGAATCTGTTAGTTGTCCAGTTTGTGGACGCTGTGACGTATAGGGGTTAAATGGTCAATTGAAAGCTCTAATATTTAGGAGATTTATAGAACCCCGAGTGATTCTGTGTCAACTTTTCATCCATTATCCAAAGGACGGAACCTCTTTTCTAGTACTACTACATACCTCATGTGGGTACACGAAGATGGAAAAAAGTGGGTGACTACACTCATTCTCCCATTTAATGCGTGTGATACTAATTCCCAAAGCACATACTATTTTGCCAAATCTCAAAATTAGTGAGGGCTGAAATTTTTACTGAATGGCTAAAATCTTCATATCATGCTAATTTTACATCATCATGATATCACCTTCACTAATTTCCCACATGCGCTATAAACCCACCTTCGCTATAAATCCACCCTCACTATTGTAGTTTACTAGCAGGTTCGGCAGAAAACCATTCTAAAAATAAATGCCTAAAATTTTGGAAAAATATTGACATCTTTTGCCAAATATCATATAAATTATAATCCAAAATTGTTGAAAAGTGAGAAAATGTTACTTTTTCACAAGGTTTTGATTTAATTGGGAGGCATGTGTGAATTTCAATAGAGAAAAGCTATTGCTCTTGTAATCAAGTTCATTTACACTGATCCACAAAGAATATGGGTTAAGAAGTAGCATGACTCTAGGTGAGGCTTTTGAAATGTGTCTTACACAGATTTTTGGAATCCAATTGAACATAGAAGATGAAGTTTTATAGAATTGCATTCAACTAACAAAAGTTGATAAATCAAGCCTTCTTCAACCTCCGACAAGTTTTGTGTTAGAAATAAGTCTTTATGCAAAAGATATGGACAAAACAACGCAGTCGTTTAAAGGTCAAAAAATCAAAATGTGTTCCTAACAGTTTGTCGGAGCTCATTTGTTTATAGAGGATCAATTTTTTTTTGGAATTCTATTTGACCAAGAAAATTTTGGAAATCAATTAATCTTTCACCTCCAACAAATTGCATGTCATTTGAAGACTTTATGCAAAAACTATGCGAGTTATAAAATGAAGACTAACTAGGTGCTTCACCTCAAAGTTTACATATCCCACATGCATTGTTCGCATACAACTCCACTCCACTTGTATAAAGTGCAAAGCATTCTAAATCCTCTACTCACATCTTACTTGTCAACCAATCAAAGAGAGTTGGACTTAACAACAAGCCGAAATTTAAAAAAAGTTAAAGGGAGAATTGCCGAAATTATTAATATACTATTTTAAATTGTTGAACCTACTTTTTGAACTTTAAATAATTATTAGGTAACAAGGTGCCGAACCTGCTAGTAAACTACGGAATAAACCCACCCTCACTATAAACCCACCCTCACTAAATGGGGTAATTAGTTGAGTTAACTGAAAATAGAAGAAGGGTTGGAAGAGTAGTTTCTTCTCTATAATTATATTTTCTGACAATCATTGTTTATGAATAGTTTTCATGGTCGGGGCTCTTGGCTTGGGGGAGCGTGTAGGAACTCTCCTCTAGCATTAGGGAGGTCACGAGTTCCACACCCCGTGGTGGCGCAGGGCCTTGCTTTAAATTATTCTTCAACTCACCATAGACTAGTTTTGCAATCTTTTTGAACTCAAAACGAGTCTAAGGTGAGTTTAACCCCTAAACGTCCACGCATCCAATTTCTGGATGTTTGTTGGTCAAACCCAATTTTGATCTTGAAGATGACTTTTGTTGCTAATACACCCAACTAAGAAAACGAAGTTTATTAAGTCTAGTTTGTACTCCACTTTTCAAATCTTAAAAATTCCAATTATTGAGTATTTTATTGCTTGTGCAAGCTTTGTAGCTCAAGGTTTGAATTACACTACATAGGATGTTCACCTTTCGAATTTCAAAATTTAAATAAAAATTTTCTATGGAAAACATATCATGTGATTTTCCATTGTAATTTGTACCTGCTCCCCAAAAAATATTAATTTTTTAAAGCTTTTTTGTAATAAAAATTATTTTTTGAAGTATTTGACTTAAAAATTTGTTAAAAGGGCCGTATTAAATAAAAAAAAATTGAAAATTTCAAGACTGATAGGAAACATTCAATTCCACGCATGAAAAATATTACAAAATATATTTTGATAAATGTTGAAGGCTAAATTGTGTAGTTTGACTTTCCTACAAAGGAGTGGTACGTTTAACCCTTTAGTGCCCAGCTGACCACATTATGGTCACTACAACGTCCGAAATGTAAATAGCAGAGAATCCGTGAAGAATTGGAACTTCAGTTTTGAAGTTTAGATTTGCCCATATACATTACACACCTTCCAGAAAAATAAATTTTCAATTTGGAATTGTACAACTATCAAAATACCTATCAACAAAACGCGAAAAATACTACAAATACTTGAAAATACAGTAAATACTTACAAATACAACACATGTATTATGCAATATTTCTTGTGTTTGGAAGTTTGTTATCTTGTTTTATTTTTTTGGATTGTGTTCTCTTCTTCATCTTCCATTAGTGTGTATAATCCGATCTTGACTAATTTACCCACTCCTATCAATTTCAACGTATAAAATTTTGTCCTAAACCGTATATGGATAAGTCACTTTCACTTATAAAATTCACAATAATTATGTGTGAGTCTATTCTTGATATGAAAGATTGCAACAGAGAGGTGTTGACATAGAGCATAGCTGAACTTCTTTACTTTCATTTTTGAAAATTTAACCCAAATTCTATTTAACTTTGAAGTCACACACCCCCCAAAATCTCATTTTTGAACATGCATTATACAGTTCAAATACATACTATAATCTTCCAATCCCACCATTGGATGATTCTCAAATTTTAATAAAATGTGTGCTCTCCACTTGAGAATAGAATTGTACGGCTACTTTCTAATTTAATCCATCCTATTTATGGTAGTCTCAATCACAGTGGAAAAATCCGTTGAAATCCAGTGCTCCCAGCTACAGTACCCTGGGCACTAAAGGGTTAAGGGTTAAGGTTTCTTCCCACTTTGAGACACTCTTTTTGGTTAACTCTAGTGTAGCAGGACATGAAGTTTGTTCACTGATTGGGGGCATATAATAATAGGTTGGAGTCATTACTGGTCAAATTTTGAAAGCAACTGCCAGTTTGAGTTTAGAGTCCTGTCCAAGTGTCTAACAAGGACCAGCGAGGAATGCATTCTTTTGACATTTGCGGTCTAAAGAGTGGAGACAAAGGTCGAAAGAACAGATACTTGCAGCATACATCTCACTAGAAAACAGATCTTGTGCATGCCCTCATTCCTGTCATCGTTATCCTTCCATCACCTTTCAACCGACCCCCTTTGCATGCAATCGTTCTATTCCTACATTTAATTTTATGACGTTCCAATGTAACAATGTCAATACACTACTTTTTTTGCTAACAGTGAGGGTGGGTTTATAGTAAGGGAGGGTAATTAGTGAAGGTGATAGTACAATTTAAAATCAGTGCGAAATGAAGATTTCAGACATTCAGTAAAATTTCAGCCCTCGCCAATTTCATGATTTTGCAAATTAGAGCGTGTCTTTGAAATTAGTACCACGTGCACTATTAGCAAAAAGTAGTCTAATAGAAAAAGGGTCCTTAGGGCCTGTTTCCATGTGGAACCCAACCCAACAGGTGACTACTGTAGAAAAAATTTCTAAAAATTAAATTGAGTGCAACCATAACCACTCTACCCATACACAATTTATTCAATTAGGAAGAGTAACTATACCTTTCTACTAGTGACATGTGTGTGCAAAACAAATATTATGCCATCAAGGCTTGCTTGAAAGCACAATTAAATTAAACAACCTTTGCAATGATGAATGGGTTTGGTTGAAAATCACCTTTAACTCCTAAAGGACCACGAGGACGCATTGTGTCCAAGAATAATTTCATTACATTAGTAACTTATTTGGATTCTATAATTTTGACTTAATGTTAACTAGAGAATTGTAGATGTCTGTTATGAGAACACAAAATCCTTCAAGATGTGCAATTACGTTGATCAATCCGTTGGGAAAAAACTAAAACGTCAACGCATGTGAATTTGGGACATTAATAGTAGTTGGAGAGGTTAGGGCGTTTTCACACTAGGGCGTCAAATTTGTCAAAAAAAATTGTACAATATATAAATTTTTTGCCATTGTTGCGTCATTAGCACTATATAATAATTGCTAAAATGTTTAAATATGTTTAAAATGAAAAAAAATTAGAAGTTTTTTTACATTTTATATTAGTTAAAAATATATTGGAATATTCCAAGAATATTTTGAAATCTATACACATTTTATGCAATGTAACAATTAATAACAATCACAAATACCCACTCAACCGATCACCAACGAGTCACAAATAAAATTAAAAAAAAATTAAATTCAATATAAGTATATAATTATATATATTTCTTGTACTTTTTCCTCCAAAATTGCTTGCACAGTAAAGTGTCTGTTTTCTCTGCCTTGTGACCGGAGTGAATTGTAGATCCTTTCACTTGAAAAGATAAAAAGGAAGAACTGATCCAAGGTTAACCCTTTAACGTCCCAATTCAACACTGTTTTCAAAAATGCGCTATAAAATGTTTGATGAAACTCTAAAATGGAGTAGATGTACAAAGAAAACTTGTAAATGTCAATGTTAAGATCACATCTGTACGGTTGGATGCATCATATTTTTTATTGATATTTTTTATTAAATTTTGAAAGGTTTTCTCTTGAAATTCAATTAAAAATCCCAAATCAATACCAAAAAATTTCAAAAAATTGTAATGAAATCGGAATAACATGCCCTACGAGATGGTATGGTTTCCATTATTTGATTCTACCTATTTTGGAAAATCATGTTTGAGGTCTTACTTTTTGAACTAAGAATGAAACTTGACATAAACCGATTGTGTTATTTTTCTAAAAATCATAATAACCTATTTTGAAGATCCAAACCGTTCAAAGAATAGTCAACTTGCACAAGAACCAAGAGTAATTTTGGTGGATGAAAACTATCCAATCTGGATGAGATCCGAACACCTTCAATCTGTTCGTCGTCCAATATATGGACGTTGGAGCGCTAAAGGGTTAACTTAAAGGTCGCGACTAATCAAAAGGTTAAACTAAAGTATCCTTTTTGAGGTTGTCAGTTTTGAGATAAACGAACTAAAAAAATACCACATGTCATCTTGTGATTGGTTTTCGGGGTGACGTGGACCCCTCAAAATCTGACGTGGAAATTCAAATCCGACACCAGGCTGACCCTCACGGACGGTAACAGAGGAAGTGAAGAGAAAGCCCAGCCCGTGGTCTCTCTCCTTGTGGGGGGCAGAGACAACAAATCAACCTTGGTCCAAAAATACCACATGTCATCTTGTGATTGGTTTACGGGGTGACGTGGACCCTCAAAAATCTGACGTGGAATATCAATTCAAACAGCAGGCTGACCCTCACGTACGGTAACAGAAGGAAGTGAACTGGCCAGCGATATGAAAGCCAGGCCAGGCGTGCATTGAAAGCCTCGCCATCAATGGACATGTCCATATCACTGCCGAATTTGAACTGGTGAACTCGCTCCTTTTGCTTGCTTGCTCGCATTCGTCAGGGCGATAATGGGGAATGATGGGGACGACGACAACAAGTAGTAGATCGATTCCATGGCCGGCAGACTCTCATTTACTTAGTTTTTTTTAATGCTGAGAAGCCACTGTAGTCGGAGAACTTGCGTTCTTTGAAGGACTGCGATCATCACCTGTATAGTTACCGGCACCTGGACGCTACCGGCGAGCAATTAGAGCCTCTAGGCTCGTGAAATGATGATTGCTATCATCTCCCTCAAGCTCCTGGAGCTTAATAACTTTGTGATGATTTGGAGCTTTGTGGGTGTTGAGTAGGAGACGCTCACAGGATTTGTGGGAGTGGGAGTTTACTCTTGAACTGAGAGTAGGGTAAGTAAGTGCTGCCTGCATTCACGTCGTTCAGTGCGGTTGGTGTGATTGCGCTTTGTCGTGTTAGTTGCTTGTACGTTTGATTGCGTGTGAGTAGTCTCCCTGTTTGATATATTCACACCTCACTGCTGGCAGGCAGGCAAGGAAGATGATGGTTGCGCACTGAGGCTCTCGTGACTACTGTGGCCAAGGTATTCTTATTCTTATTATTATTATTACTAATTTTACCACTCTTCTCTGTGTGCCTTTTACCGTGGTGGGTCGCTAGAATTTTGACAGTACCTGGTAGTCTCTGTTCGCTTTAGGATTTGGTGCTTTTGGAAATTCGGTGAATTAGGAGGTTCGATGATGGTCTAGGTTGGCCAAGTTTTTCTTCTTCTTGGTTCCCGCGCCTCTGGATCTTTTCCTTGTTGATAAATTCCTCGGAAACGAGCAGCAGAGACGAATTCTTGAAGCATTCTTCAAGGGAAGGCACAATTGGTCCGATTGCGTGACACACCAGTTCGTAGATTGACATGCTGGTGATCACGAGAGACTGCATGTGATTTTCCTTTTCTCGTTGTTTGATTAGCAGCTCAAGAGAAGATGTGTGTGTACCTTTCATGATCACGGCCCTGTGAAATTGTTTCGAGTATGGCCAAAAGCGTTTGAGCATAGTTCCTATTATTGGACTGACTCCGGATCTTGTTAGCCATGAAAAGAGGATTCCAACGCAAGATAGCATGTGTTTTTTGGACATCGTATGAATAAAATATGAATTTGTAAGTTCTAATTATTACAGGTGTAACCTAGGCTCTCATGTTGAGATTTTGTACATTTTAGACAATGCTTTTGGGTAAGGGTTGCAATGAGGTTTACTCGGCGAATCGGATATTCGATCCCATAGCATGGAATCGTTTGCAAACAAGTTGTGATTGAGAGCATCGGTTTCTCTTTTTGTGTGTAAATCTCCACATGACATGAATGCAATAATCAAACGATTGTGTGGGTTTTGTGAATGCAGCAGGTATAGGGACAAAGTGAGGTCTCAGAACCGGCATGCAATATTGAGCAGAGCTTGGCAACAGTGATCGATGTCTCCAGATTGTAAGGGATTTCTCCATTAAGAAGTGCTGACGTTGGGTGGTAAAAAAATGAAGGCGTAAATTTTATGTGAAAAGCAAGAGAAAATGGATCTAAGCCCAAGTCGTTTTGTAAATTTTGTAGCTATGGTTATGGATTTTCAAAGCCATCCAAAAATCAAGCACTAGTAGATTATGCTTAAAGTGTCTCCTTGAAAGCATTGTGTGAGAAGACTACAACCAAATAAATTTTCACGAATGGAATGATTTTCATTGATTGTCATCGATTTCAGGTTTACAATCACGAAGTAATTGACCAGAGCGTGCGAATTCTTCTTCATCATCTTCTACTCTATAGTCCCTTGGAAGAATGGCGCCGAACATGAAGTTTTGGGATGATTGGGTGGACGTGGAGGACATGGAGGCCATGTGGAACCATCCGGAGGTGCGTCACGAGTGGCTCCGTGCAGGTGAAGAACGTGGTATGAAGGTTCATATGTCACGAAACTTCGATGGGAAACCTTACGTTACTCACACGGAGATGAAGGTTAGCTTTCTTTTCATACTGGTTATATTTCACATGGATCTTTTCAGACATTGTTGTAGGGATTACAAAGGATTTAGGGACATGGAGAAATCTACACATCCAAACCTGTCTTGGTTGTTGTGTTTGGAGGCAGCTAAATATATTATCTAACGCCTGCACCGACCAAGTAGAGCCAATTAGTTAACTAGGGTGTCATAGTTGGAAGTTAACTAACCTATTGTGTACCCGTACTTAACGGGGAGTTAGGTTATTAATTTAGCTAACTGTTGCTACTTGGTTGGTGTTGGTGGATTTAGCACTTCAAACTATTGGTACTGGCACAATTAGTTTTCTTTTCAAAATTGGGAAGTTAAGTTAACTGGTGGAAATGAATGAACATCTATTGCAAGTTAGTTAGCGGGAGTGAGCTCCAATTTGCTAATTGACACAACTTGGATGGTGCGGCCATTTAGTAGTTAGCTGAAATTGCTACTTGGTTGGTGCGGGTGGAAAATTCAGAAGATGTTAGTCATTCCAGAGGCATGCAGTGTTGCTCATAATGCTAGTCCACTGACATGTTAAAGTACCCCTGTTGTGAAATCGCAGGGCATGGCAGAGATAATTACACGCCGGTATTTCAAGCGACTGGATGTAGTAAGTTCCACAGTCGAGGATTCAAACTTGTTCCCGGGGAGGGGAGAATTCTGGAAAATGATTGTCACTTACATTCTAATTAGCCCTTAAAGGTCCAAGGATTCACAGTTTTAAAATGACAAATTCAATTGATCATATTATGAAAATATAATTCAGATGGGGCCAAAATTTATATCACTAGAATTAGTGAAGATCATTGCATGTGTTGGTCAAAAACAAATAGATTCGAACAAGAGGAAGTCCCTACTCAAAACTGTTGAAAAAAACATGGTGACCATTCTGGTCACCGTGGACGCTTAGGGGTTAGAGCATGCACATGAAAAGCTCACGGGTACTGTTGGGGGACCAGGGAATGATTTGTGCGATTGCTGAAGTTGAGAGCTCACGACAACCTCTCGCTTACCGGTTTGAGCCAAAGCTTAACGAAGCCAGCACGGGACTTATGCAGACGCTTCAGTCGACAGCCGAGTGGCTGGCCACGTAATCCATTTTCCTTCTTTGAAATTACTTCGTTTTGGAAACTTCTGGGTAGATCAGTCAATAGTAGCCTATTATAGCCAAGCTCAATAGCTTAATAAGCTCTGCGTGACTTTATCTCCTTTTGCAATTATTCTTTCAGCCAGTTGTTGACACTTTGAGGATTTTTGTTGGACGTTTTTGACGTTCAGGATGTGTGTTAATGCTACGAAACCATCCTCCTTGCTCTCACAATTTTCTGGTGGTGATTGCAGTGACATGGGCTATCGTGCATACGCCATTGAGGGCGTGTCAGCATTGTTGTACCGACCTTTTGTGAGCGTGTACTTTGGAGCTGCTTACTTGAAATGGCTGTCAACTTACGATGGCAAGTGAGTCCCAGTTCCGTTGCTTAGATCCACTTTTTTGAGATTGAAGTATTAAGCAAAGTCTGTACATAGCTATACAATGGTGAAGTTATGAACCATGTCTGGATTTACTATGCTGTCGTTGGAAAATAAGAGATCCATTGTTTGGAAAATGTACAATTCAAAATTTTAATCGCGCCATATATGCTTTTGAAGTTGAAAGTGTTTATCTGCAACGCTCACATATTTAGTAAGCTCCGTTACAGTGACAAAACAAGTATTTGTTTTGTCCCAAAAAATAAATAAACACTCTTTGTTTTTGTAGTGTTGGTTCCGGAGCTTTTAATGTCTTCATGATGTAGGAAGAGAAGCGAGGAGTTTATGGTCCGTGGGTACAATGGGGGGCCTCAAGCTGCAACCAAGACTAGCACATTGGCGTACTGGAATAAATACTTGGAAGCAAAACAAAGCCTTCCTGATCTCAGGTGATTTTTAGCTCTTTGGAGTCCTCAAGGTTTAATCATTTGTCCAGGAATTTTGTCCCGCTCACAATAGATATAGGGTAAGTACACCCAAGTGCAACCCTCACTCAGAAGTGACCTCTGAAAAGTAGATTCTTGCCTAAAAAGTAGATATTGATTACAAGGAAGTACACGATCTGACCATGAGAGACAAGAGTCGATTTTAGGAATACCTGTATTCAAATTTGAAAATTCTTAGATTATTCATACAATGTCCAATAAACACATGGAATACTCTTACAAGACCAACAAAAATGAATTTAGTCTAAATAATAGGAACCATGCTCAGATGCTTATTTGAACCATAACACCTTGTAAATTGTGATAGCATTGTAGGTCTTGATTTTGCTTCAGAGAACACTTGATTCAACTTGTGATGAAATTTTGGACCAATCCTAAAATGTGTTTTGGTGGTATATTTTTCTTTTTCTGCAGTGAGACACCAATCATTTTTGTAACACCCATTCCTTCAGCTCCTCCTTTACCCCCAAGCCCGGTCATTGCTCCTTCTCTGGCTAAAAAACTTGCCTCCAGCACGATCATCCCTCCTCCTCCACCTCCCGTGGCTACAAAAGCTTCGAAGTACCAGTTCAATAGACCGAGCAGTGTTCAGGCTGCAGTTGGGGAACCGAAGAACACCGATTCCACATCCAGCAGTGTTCAGGCCGCTCTTGGGGAACTGAAGAACTTAAAATTGGCACCCAGCAGTGAAATCAAAGAGGAATCAAAGAGCACAACTTCGACAGTCAGCAGTATCCATGAGGCTGTTGTACAACCGAAAACCACAAAACCAAAACCCGGCCGTGTGAAAGAGACCGTCGTTCCATCGAAGAGCACTGCACCGAAATCAAACGCTCCAAGTACGCTCTGAACTCAGTTACTTCATGTTGTGTGGTTTCTGCAGTAGGAACTCATTCCTGTGGCTCTTAGCTGTTGTAGTGGTTTCCAGGATTTTTTTGGGTTTTGTCCTCATTTTGGAGAGCACTAAATTGGATACTGTATGAATAAATTCTAGATTGATTGTTGAAATTTGAAGTACTAAGGTCCCAAGTACTAGCCTAGCCTACCCTTGGACCATGAGTATTGCATCTACAATGTATCTTATGAAAGCATCTTTGACTTTACAAGTATCTCATTTCTTTCAAGTCACGAGTTTGGATGGCACTTGTATTCTAAATAGGTAAACTTTCAACTGTCGTAACTGAGTTCCCTACCTTAGTAGCATTCCTAACTGGTGAGTCCTGCAGCGTCAGGACACTCTGGGCATGGTTATGCATTTACTTTCAGTATATGGCTGAAGCACTTTCATGTCTGAAAGTACTCGAGACTCCAATCGTACTCACTGGAGGAGTTGTTCCGAGATTGAAGCTATTTTATGATAATGTAAGATAACAGTAGCTCGGGGGTATTGTAGAAATATCGGCATACAGGATTGTACGAACTGCATCAAAAACCAATTTATGTAGATGTGGAACTTCTTGGTCAAGTTTTTTGAGTGTGTTGCATAAGTTATACTATTGAAGCTTTTCTCCTGAGATGGTGAAAGCTTACACCACCGATCATGCTTGTTTGTTTTGTGCCAGAAAAGGAGTGGACATTCTGGGATGAGAAAGTTTCTCCTGAGGATTTGGATGAGATGTGGCGGCATCCTCAAGTGAAAAAGGAGTGGACATCATCAAATGAGAGGAGAGGCCAAGTGAGGTTTGCTCGTGATGGAGAGCAGAGGCCTTACTTGACCACAACTGAGCTGAAGGTACGTGGATGTAATGTCAGAACATCTATTTCAGCTGTTCTGGACCCTTTTTTTCCTTTCTTGGACGTGTTGTGGAGTGACCTACTTTTATAATTTCAATACTACAAGAATTTTGAACAGGTTGATATTTCAAGTTGCTGCACAGGGGTTTGAGCTCGTGTACAGGTTTTGACTGTACAAAAAATTCATTATTCATACCTTTAAGGGGACTATTTTGAAACTGACGTCGCACAATTCACCTAATCACGACGCTGGTTTCTAATCCCTTGAAGTACAGGATACTCTGTTCATGAAGTTATCTATTTGCAGATTATGATTGTCTTCGTTGGTTAACTTGTGGATGCAGGCAGTTGTGGAGATCATTGTCTCCAGATACTTTGCTGAACGAGTATCACCAGTATGCATCTCTCCTGGATATTTTCATGCAAATTATATTTTTTTGGTATTCGACAAACATGTATAGTTGTTGCGTTGTCAAAGGAATGAAGGTCCTTGATGTGGACCCTCAGACAGGTCGTGTATACGTTTTGATGGCGGCTAGTTAGGACTTCAAAATTTGCAAATGCTTGAACAGCTCTCTAATGTTGTTGTCAATTAAACGATGGCATTGCTCAGTTCTATTTTTGACTTGAGAGCAGATGATGTTGCGGACTATTGCGGAGATCAGCAGCAAAAGACTGCTGTATGGAGCTGATGGAATCTCAGGGTTGATGCAAACTGCGTATCCAACTGCTGCCTGGCTCTACAAGTACTGTACCTCTACTTGTGCACTAATATGGCTTTGTCATTGGCCATACTTTTGTGAATTGATGCTTTTCTTTTTCCTCTCCTGAATGAGACGACTTTTGGATTCCTTCCTATGATCGTTGGTAGATGTTGACTTGTATGTGGGATGTAGAGACATGGGCTACAAGGCGTATAAATTGCGATCTAGGGAAAACCTATCCAACCCTTTCCTGGCAATGTATTTTGGTGCGGCATATGTTAATTGGTTAACGAATTACAATGGAAGGTATTAATCTGCCCACGTGCGGACCCGCATGTCCATTCTTTTGCAACATTCGCAACTTATTTAGACACTATGAATTACGTCTCCTTTTTTGTTTTGTTGTGGTGCTACTTCACTCTATCCTGATTGAGTTCGTATTCATCCATAGTGTTGTTCTAAGTGCTGAATGTTCATGTGACAGGCCCAGAACAGATGAATTTGTGTTGCGGGCCTATTACGCAGGTCCCAGTGGTGTGGAGGAGCCATCAGCTGGGATATTTTACCAAAAGTATTTAGCCCATCGTAAACAGTCTCCACAAGAGCTTCAGTACGAGACTCCTCATCTCACACAGATTTGATTTACAAATTTGGTGACGTTGACCGCAGACAATTATAAATTTAGCATGTGTCTTTCTGGGATAGGTTTCGAAAGATCTTAGTATATTGTCTATTGCACTAGCATGAATCATGGATGCTGGACCGTTACTTTGACTATTATGATGAATCAAGAACCGGATTTCCTTGCATTTATGCTCGTACGTATTGCAAATCTTTCTTAGACACTCTGCTGCTTGTTGGATTCTAAAAAAAGGAAGCGCTCTTGAACTCCTTGGTAATCTGAGTTTTTCTGTGCTGCATTAATGAAGAGTTCATGAGTAGCTACAGAATTGCTGTCAATCTTAGTGGCCCTGCAAGTTTTGTGAACCAGCAGGTTGTCAAGAACCATCAAATGAGTGATTGATGATCTCAAATTTCCCCTTCGTTTTACATTTGGGGACAAATCACAGTGGCTTTGAAATCCATAAATTCATGAAATATCGACAACCATGAGCTGACATTATGATTGCTTGGGTGTAGAAAAAGTGCGAGCACAGGAGGTCAGTGGACCACAAATGCGCTGTGGCGGGGTACAGATCCAGCATTCCAGGTACCACCCAACCAATCCATCTGGAGACGATTGTGGGCATCATCTTGACAGGGTGGAGTACAACACATGGGACCTGACAGATTGTATAGAAAGTTGTGACAAGGAATTTCTGTGGATCTACTGTATGTATGTGCAAAACCCTGCTGGCTTCTTCAAGGTCTCTTTTGGTGTTGCCAAATTCAGGTAGATCAATTCAAATGTTAGAGTCTCTCTTATGACACATTTGTGCTTAGATGGACCGTGTGTGGGCCCTAAGGATCGTTGGTATGTAATTTTGGTAGATTTTTGTGACTTTGAGAGAAGCATCACCATTTGTATGACTATTAAAGAGTCATTGGTTACACAGAATGGACAGTTACTTTAGAAACGGTGTAAGCTTTTAGTAGCATGACATCATTATTTTTTGAGTGAGAAGATGTCAATAATGTACATGGTCAGTCTAGTTGACAGGTTCCCAATGTTGGAGAAGGCGATGGCTGATGCATGTGGTCTTGCTGGCTGCACCACCTTCTCCAACGCTGGATTACTGCTACAGTGGTGATAGACAGTCTCACAATACTACTATTGTCTAGTAAATGTTTTTATCTGCCTGCAATTCAAACTTTGAAAAGTGGGTGAATTTGAGATGTGCAAGTTTCAAGTCCCTCCCTGTTTTATGAAATTTGTTTTAACCCTTTTACGCGCCTGTGTCCATATAATGAACGACGAACAGATTGCAACCTTTCTCAACACTACATCCTGTACATTTTTTCATCCATCCAAATTTCTCTTGGTTCTTGTGCTAGTCGACTATCATTTGTACGGTATGGATCTTCAAAATAAGATATTGTGATTTTTTGAAAAACAACACAATTGGTTTATGTCAAGTTTCATTATTAGTTCAAAAAGTGAGACTTTAAACATGATTTTCCAAAATAAGTAGAATCAAATAATGGAAACCATACCATATCGTAGTGCATGTTATTCCAATTTCATTACAATATTTTTTAATTTTTTTGTGTTAATTTTGGGATTTTTAATTGAATTTCAAGAGAAAACCTTGCAAAATTAATTTAAAATAATTAATTAAAAATATGATGAATCCAACCGTACATATAGATGTGATCTTCACATTGACATTTACAAGTTTGCTTTTGTACATCAACTCCATTTTTGTTATTCATCAAACATTTAATAACGAATCTTTGAAAATAGTGTTGGATTGGGACATTAAAGGGTTAAAAGAAACTTGTCTACGATAAAAGCCAGCTAACTACAATAAAACAAATTACCTATAGTGAATATGCGTTGATTACTATGAAAGTGAGCAAAGTTGTAGACTACCATAATGTTCTTTAGAGGTCCATTGTTGCACTTCCAAATCTAAAGCATCTGTCAGGGGATTAGAGGAATCCCAGAGGATTTTTTCTAACTATAGTGTAAAGGGAGTGATCGAGCAAGGGTTGTGATAGGTGTGACAATTGCTCTCTATCTTTTAATAATATAATATGCCCATGACTCATGACATATAATTGTGACGAAGACATTGATGTAGACTATTGTCTTGAATTGAGAGTGTAGGGTCACATTGTTGAACAATCCACGTTATGAAAATCTTACTTAAAAAAAAATTCTACCTTTACAATTGACAAATTTTTATAGCGTATATTAGATTGTTGTATTATATATAACATATAGAGTTGGCTTTCAAAAAATTTAAAAAATCTATTTTATTTAAATATAATTTTTTTTTTTCAAATAATTTTATGTGATTATTTTATTGTCCTTGCACTTATTGTAGTTTCATTTTGAAATGTTACTTTCAAAACAATTTGTTGAAAAATCTATCTTTATAAAGATTTATTTTCATATATGTCATATATAAGTGACTAAATCCACATGCTATAATTTTTTTATAAATGGTCACCTTCATTTCAAGTTTTTCTTTTCAAATGACTTAATTTAACCCCTAAGTGACCAAACAACCATTTTATGGTCGTTGCCCTTTTCTTACGGGTTGCTTAGGATGATTTTTTTTAATTTTTTATTATTATTATTATTATTATTTTTTTAATTTAATAAAAAATTAAAAAAAGAGAGGAAATCTAGTCTACTTTCCAACCTAATTTTGAATCTTATCAATCCAAGTTAAACGCCACCGAGGAGAAATTTTCAAAGACAAAGACTTTAATATTGTCTTACTGTTATAAAATTTACTATTTGGAGAAACTAATGATGTTCTCTCCTTTGAATTTAAAAAAAAAAAAAATTTGGAACAGAATGTTTAGTTTTATCCAATTATACCAAATTTCAAATTTTAAAAATAAAATTTGTAATTTTGGTGAATATCCAAAGGTAAATGCTTTTAAATTCATTAAACGAGTATCTAAAATATTTTTTGAAAGTTTGATTGTACACATAATTACCAAACATCATGCATCTCATTTTCTCTTTTAAACCAAACTTCATCAAATTTGTAGAAGTAACATTTTATAACACATTTAGGTTTTGCCCTACCTCCACTGTCATTTAGGGGTTAACTAGAGATAAGAGCCACAAACTACCAATGAAGCTATATAACGTAGGCCTTTTTATCTCATTATTTTGTTTTAGAGAAGGGTGAGCTCTCACAATTGCTCAAAAATATTATAAAAAATTTAAAATCGCATTCAATTGCAATCAATTGCAAAAGTAAATACATCAACAATATGGAGAAATTACCCTATGGAAAACTCAAGACATCAAATTTTGAGTGTCTATTTGCAATTTTGAATATGAAAAAAAAAAAAAATTCTATTGGTGAGTAATATATAGTGGATTTGCCCACGAGATGAATGTATTGTTGTCATCCATTTAACAATTTTGCCTTCATGTAACAATAATGTATGTTTGTGTTTTAGAATATATATATATACACACACATACATATATACATATACCATGGCTACAATTCCACCCTCATGTACCCATGGTGTATACTTGTGTCCTAGAATATATACCACCACCTCAAATCCATCCTCATCTACCAATAATGTATATTTTGTGTTCTAGAATGTATACCACCAGTACATGATGATACAATTGAGAGATTGGTTTGCTAATATATATGTTCACCTTATTAGAATCCATTTGAGTAAAGAGGAATCTAGTGTCCTATCTCTTTGTTTGCACTGTACTGTATCCGGATGTCAAGGTCAGCAAAAGATAGAAACCCAGATAGATAGATAAATAGATAGATAGATACACATACATGTTTGGGTGAAAGCGTGGTAAACTGAACCATTAAAGTCATCCTTAGTGCTAAAATTACAATTTTTTTAGTCAAAAGCCATAAATTAAGAGTAAAAATTCATATATTTAAGTTCTAATTTGGTAGTGCCCTCCATAGTTCTATTGGTACTTCAATCCAAAGTTGCAAATTAAAATATTAAAAAAATTACTAAAAATAAAGTTCGAAAATAGATGTCTAAAACAAATTTCGAGAGCAAATCCGATGAATTGAACCATGTTCAATATGAATATAAATTATATTCTATAAGTTCATCGTGCATTCGAGAGCTCCAAAGAAAAAAATTCTTGAAAAAATAAATATTTAATGCAATTTCAACATGTTTTATATCTACTTTTCAATTCAGTCGGGACTACTTTCCAATTTTAACCACTTTAACCTTACTATAACACACATAAATACTTATTGAACATGATTTTTTCAAAATTTTTGATTAGAATTTGTTAAACGTTGTATTTTTTATTTTATCAACAAAAAATAATATTACAAATGATAAAAATTTAATGGATTTTGGACCTTGCATTGTTGCTTCTTCACAGGGATCACAAGTGGATCAATTTACCATGCTTTCACCCATTTTCATCCCGAGAAACCCTTAAAAAAGGGGCCGACCATAAAATGGTCAATCGGTCACTTAGGGGTTAACTCGGATAAGCAGTAGGATGAGTTTAACCCCTAAACGTAAGAACATGCCTTTATAACAAATAAAATATGATGTATTTTGATTGTATTTGGAATGGATCTACACCTTTAATAGATTTCATAAGGTTCTTTAGCCCTTCTATTATTGACCTCAAAATCTTGGCGACTATTCCCGAATCACTATGGAATTATGGACTAATCTACATCATCTTTTGCTACACATTGGGTGGTGAGACATTGTATTTCATGTTAAAGCTTCTACAATGTTATTGTTGAAAATGGTGGACTCCACCAACTGCTAAAGAACCTTATGTTGAAGTCAAAAGTCAAGTTGAAATTTGAATATGCAGGATTCAAAAGAAATGCATGGAAAAAGAAAAGAAGCACATGATCTAACTGAAAAGAAAGGCAGAATCCAAAAGAAAAGAAACGCAGAATCCAAAAGAAAAGAAACGCAGAATGCAAAATAAAAGAAACGCAGAATCCAAAAGAAAAGAAACGCAGAATCCAAAAGAAAAGAAACGCAGAATCCAAAAGAAAAGAAACGCAGAATCCAAAAGAAAAGAAACGCAGAATGTAAAATAAAAGAAACGTAGAATCCAAAAGAAAGGAAACGCAGAATCCAAATGAAAAGATACGCAGAATCAAAAAGAGAAGAAACGCAGAATCCAAAAGAAAAGAAATGCAGAATCCAAAAGAAAAGAAACGCAGAATCCAAATGTAAAGACAGAATCCAAAAGAAAAGAAACGCAGAATCCAAATGAAAAGACAGAATCCAAAAGAAAAGAAACGCATAATCCAAAAGAAAGCATGGAGAAAGAAAAAGGAACGCAGAATCCAAAAGAAAAGAAGCGCAGAATCCAAAGAAAGCATGGAGAAAGAAAAGAAACGCAGAATCCAAAAGAAAAGAAAGCATGGAGAAAGAAAAAGCAACGCAGGATCCAAAAGGAAAGCATGGGAAAAGAAAAAGATACGCACGATCCAGGCCTGGGTCCAAAAGAAAAGTGCCTGGAATACGGTAGAGGAAAGCGGGATGATCGCCCCAGAAAGGAGGGGCCAGTCTGGCGGAGGGCCCAAGGGGCCCAATCAATAATAAGCCAGAACGGCAAGTGACGGAAGAAGAAGAAGAAGAACAATGCACTCAGCAGCAGCAGCCGCAGGAGCTCCATTTCAAACACTGCGTTACAAGAAACGTGAACAGAGAGCCACAGACATCCTCGCAGCACCCTCACACTTACATAATCATAACTTACACCAACTCCATCGCCATCGCCTTGCTCTGTTGCTGCTCCAGTGAGAGCTTTTTTCGCTTTGTTTCCTCCTCATCAAACAATCGGCACTGACCATGGTGCTCCCACATTGATTGATCTGTTGGTTTTCTCTCGTCACTTAGATCTGCTGTTTTCAACGCCTGCCATGCCGCCTCAACGCAGTAATAATAATAATGCGGACAACGCCACCTTCGCAGGGCTGCCTGACGCTGCCACCAAGTTCGTTTCGTTCCCCCCTCTCTCTCTCGCCCTTTGCATTCGGGTGGACGCAATTGATCGATTGGGGTTTGGGAATGGTTGTGATGTTTGAATTAGGGTTTGATTGAGGAGGAGTCAGAGTCGTTGTGGTAATGTGGTGTTGGAGCTTTGTCGAAAAGTTGGATCGAATGTTTAAGATTTGAGGATTTGAGGGTTTGGTTTTTGAATTAGGGTTTGAGGAGTAGTCCGAGTTCTTGTGGTAATGTGGGGGGTCAGAGTTAACCTTTAGTGTTCAACAACCAGGGTAGGTGCACTCAAACTGAGATCGCGTGCTCATTTGTGAACCAACTGTTGTGAGTGATATCTTATTGGAAAGATTCTGAAAATGTGCTTGAAGTATTGAGATTACAGCAAGTGAATATGACAGTAGACAACAGAGAGAGATGACAAGCAGTTGGTGTTTTCGATGCTCATTTCTGGGGCAAGTCAGTTTTGTTGGAAAGCTATGAACAATGTGGTTCTAACAATGTTTTGAGTTTCAGAATATTTGTGATTGAAGATTGCTGGTTAGGGTTTTAACAAGGCTTTTGTGTACTAGGCACTCAAATTGAGATTGCGTGCTTATTTCTGAACCAATTGTTGTGAGTGATATCTTATTGGAAAGACTCTGAAACATGCTTTTAACGAGCTATAATAATACGCCTCCTAACTTGAAGTATTGAAATTACAGCAAGTGAATATGACAGTAGACAACAGAGAGATGACAAGCAGTTGGTGTTTTCGATGCTCATTTCAGGGGCAAGTCAGTTTTGTTGGAAAGCTATGAACAATGTGGTTCTAACAATGTTTGTGATTGAAGATTGCTGGTTAGAGTTTTCAACAGACAGGGCTTTTGTATGCATAGTGGACGTTGTGGTTCTGAGCTTGAGATGGTTGGTTGGTTGCAGGATGGCACCCATGCATGCAATTCACATAGTGGGGCGCTGTCTGCGGCTGGTGTCCGTGTATGCAGCGTACCATTACGTGATTGCGCGAGGCGTGTCGCTCACGTTTTTCTGCTTCGTCTGCTTGTTGGGCTCAGCGGCCGTGTTTTCCACTCTCCAGACTCCATGGCGAGGCCGTCCTCTGCCCAACAGCCTGGTACTATACTAGTGAATATGCACATCTATTCTATTTACTGTCTACCCCTTAGCGTCCACTGTGTATTTTCTGTAGTGTAGGAAAATTGGACCCCCTGCTTCAAATCATCTGTTTGTTTGTGTGAAAATGACTTCAGTTTGACACGATCGACACTGTTGATCTTGTAGTATAGAACAAGAGCTTTAAAATGATTTGTATTGCAATCAGAAAACCGAGAAAATGCCACCGTTGCAAAGTTGAGTGATGTAGATGGCCATATTGGGGGTTTTAGTGTCACAGAGGGCCATAAAACAGATGGATTATTTTTTGTTAAGCAGTGTTCCTTGGGACCACCATTACGAAGCTTTTGATTGAATGAATAGTCACTCAATGCATGAGATTTGGAGCTCACTGAATGGTGTTCTAATCTTATCCATTGATACATACATTAATACACGGTGTTGAAATTAGCATTAAACCTATGAAATAATGTATCGTGTACGAAATAGTGTATCATACACAACATAGAATAGGATAAGAATAAATGGTGTATGCAATAATGTATCATACTGAAAATCGAATAGACTTTACTTTTGGATCGATTAGGTCACCTCACAGTTTCCATTAACAGTGAAAGCATTTCGAAGCCCTGTATTGCACCAGTAGAGTCGGTATGAGGATTACATTGAAGAGATAGACTGATGTACAAGTGGTTGTGGATGGGGTGTTCATCAGCTGGTTCCTGCTCTTATAAACGGGGGTGTAATGGCGTTTTCTCTTTTGTTGTGGGCTAATGGTCTTCGCAACTGTGGTCCTGTCAGGTATTGCAACCTTACCTCTTAGTGTCCAAGCTAAAATAGAAAGAACACAAGCTAATAGTCCATTGCTCAATAATGTAGTATATGATTCATTTTATTAACGATTTATTTCAACTCCTATAGATGTAGAAGTGGCCCTTTGGGAACTCGGGGTTTAAATCTCATTTTAGAGTACTATTTAAAAAAGATTTTTGTGACCTCATGGCTCTAATACTCAGCTGGCATGCTTACGACTATGGTGACCTTGTTTGGTATTAGGACCATACTGGGTGAATACGCTGGGGCGGTTCTGGGGGCAATCTCGACTTTACTATTCAGTCGAAATGGTCTCGTATGGAGGCGGGTATGTTACCTACTTGCCTTTTGGCCAAGATAGTCAATTAACTTGAAAGGAAAGAGTTATGCGTATTGTCTGATGTATGGATTGCTTCACCTCTAAATGCCTACTAATTCTTGGATAATATCTAGATGTACTATATTATGGGACTTTTTTAACTTTTTTGAAGTCGACATAGAAAAGAACATGCTAAGAAGATGATGAGAAATCATCCACTTGGAAAAATCTTTATAGATCTTTGTCATATACATTCAGAAGCATTTAATCTTAAAAATCCATCAAACTATAATTTCTTTTTTAGAACTTGGATATTGGTATTATAGCCTAAAATTGTAAGGCTATCAACATGGTATAATAAGTCTGCAGATTCAATGTGTTCAAAGACTTTAGAAGTTTTATGTTTTGTAATTTTACGAAAAAAGAGAAAATATGGACATACTTTTTTTTCTGAGAGAACGTGTGTTGGTGCTGCAAATAGCAGCATTAAAAAGCCAACCTCCGTTTGAGTCTGTCAACAATATCTGATAAGAAGCTTCCTCCTAGATGCAAGCAGTGGTTTAATGTGATGAATCGGACATGTATGTCCTGTACAGCATTTAGGGCTAATTTGAGTTGCTGTAACGGTATGTCGATATTGGCATACTCAACCGGAATGAAGCTGGGCGGTGTCAACCCAACCTGTTTGAACCCGTGTATGTGTACATTCTTATAGATTCTCATGTATCTCACCAATAAGGCGAATTTTAACACGAGCCCTTCCCTGCATGACTGCAAATTGGGGTCTAGGAGCTGTACTGTCAACAGACACTGTCAAGAAAATTAGAGGAGGGTGCTCAGCATTAGACTGAACTTCAGCTTGTGTGGATTGCAGATAGGAGGGTTGTTGGCCATGTGTGCAGCGTATTACTTCCTCTCTCAAGGATGGGCAATGTCAAGCTACTCTCCTTTTTATATCCTCCTCCCACGTACTTTGTTAGTCTGTTTCGACACCATATTCGGAAAGAAGAAGTTAAGAAGTGTAGTTTCACAAAACAAGTGATTTGAAGTTCTATCCCAAGTTATGGAATAACACTAAGCTTATCAATTTATTTTAGAATGATGCGTTGTTATCACGATTCTTTTAATGTGTTCATCTTTGACTTCTAGCTACCTTTTGGATCAGCTACTGTGAAAGTAGAAGCGGTTGAGGCTGAAGAGGGACTCATCAAGTCATCATCCATGTTACTACCAGCATTTTCAGGGATCCTAGCAGCCATTCGACGTATCATCAGCCGCCGTGAGTACACGAAGGTAGCTACCGAATGGCATTTTATCTCTAGTGACATTGGATTTTCATATTGTCTACCATTTTCATATTCAAATGGAATGTACTATGGGAGATTATATACAATCATGTTATTCGATATCATCTACGTGGCTTTAGCATCGTTTTATGGTTGTGTAATTTATAGTATTTTCATTTGCTAGGATAGATTGGGAATCAACTTTTCACCGTGAGTGATCACTAATCTTAAAAAATACGGACAATACAGAGCAATGCGAAGAAGCGGTTGCATGCAGTAACAGTTGCTGCTGCTGCATGCTTCATATTTCCTTTTGCCATGTTCAAATTGGCTATGGTAAGCAATTTCCTTGCACTCAATCCTTCAAGGTTTCCTTTGTGACATCTGTGCAATTTTGGTGTACTCTATTTCGGAACGTTTCTAGAGATATTACTGGTTGTTGTCATTTTTCTTTCGGCCAGGTATCTGACCCCTCGAATGTCATGTCATGTGTGTTGACAGGGAAAGCAACATCCATCAGATGAACCCCATGGATCTGCTGCATGGGCATACATAAGCACCATCTTATTTGGCGTTGTGCTGATTTTTTATGTTGATACTTTTGTTGAAGACAGGTATTATAATATATTTGACTACTGGATTATCGTGTTTTTTTTTTTTTTTTTTCCCCCCTCTATAAGTTTTTGCTGGTTGGTAACATTTCTAGAATGGACTCCTTTCCAGGGGGCTCAGTTAAGGTTTTAATAATTTATTTTTAAGAAGGACGGCAAGATGGTTTTGGAATCTAGATGTGCAAGGGAGAGTACTTGTCGTTTTGTCCTGTTTAGGAGGCTCTGCTCTTTGGTATTTTGAGGTTAAGCGTTATGCTAGGGATATGGCTGATTCTTTGTTCTGCTTTGTCCTATGCAGTGTCATTGTAGTTTCTTGTTTAGGCTAATTTAGAGATTCTAGACTAGCCTAATTTTGAATTTTCGGTTGAATCTGTCTTCAAGTGCTTTTGGATTCAATACCAGTTTCCAAAAGTTCACTGTTTGAAGGATAATTGGCTCATTGTTTGTGATATGTGGCTGGTTTGGCAGGTTGCATATTGTTGTTGCTTCTCCAATACACATTGTAGTTACAGCAGTAGGCATAATCATCTTTGAGTATATTTATGGGATGGACTTCTCTTTCTTTGGCTTCATCATTTGCGCAACGGTGCTTGGTTTAGGTGAGATTACAACCGTTCTTATCATCTCTTTCTGCGTGTTACCCAAAAATCTGGCTATGCTACGGATGAGTAAACTCCTCTGGATGTACTTTCTGTGGATTTTAATGGCATACCTGCAGAAATCTTGAGCAGCGGATAAATTGTACAAAGACTCATTAAGAACAGTCTTTGTAACATGAAATTGTAGGGAGTTGTCTTTGATCGCGGTTTAGACATCAACGAGGTGGAAGAAGTGGTGGATTACAAATCTGTCATGTATTTGTTTCTCAAAGTGGATTTGAACGTGCAGGAATTTTTGAGGCAACGGCAACAGACCCAAGTACTCGCGACATTGACCAAGGAAATAGCTTTTTGAAGGAAGATCGTCCGCCTGTGAATATGATAGCACTTCCATCTTAGAATGTTCAAGGTAAGACTAGGGTCATGGAAAAACATCACTTCGAGAAATGGAATACCGTGTCTCTTGACCTTTGTTTTAACCCGTAAAAAACTAAGGATTCATAGTTTTAAAATGACTAATCCGATTGATCGTATTGTGAAACATAACTTCAGATAGTGCCAAATTTTATATCATGAGCATCAGCGAAGAACATTGCTTGTGTTGGTCAATAAATAAATAAATAATATTGTGTCCATACGACATACTATAAAAGAACATGTGAGCTTCTTGATTCTGTAGGGTTTAGGAAGGAGTGAAAAGAACGTGGTCAGCTGTGTAGTGCGACTCTTAAATAACTGAAGAATGTAGGGGTTCCATATCTGTTCATGGAATTTGAGCCCGGTTGTCACCTTCAATTTTGAATGCTGCAGGCTGAGGCAGATGAAGATCACTTACACGGAGGTTGTGGGAGATCCTCTTACTGCCTGGCACTTGTGTAAAATTTAAGGCATCTATTCCAATTCCTCTCAACCTGCAGAACTGGTCAAATCACTCTCCAAGAGATTCTTCGTTGTTTCAGTGTCATCCAGATCCACTACAGGTTTGTTTTCTGAGACACATGTTGCCTGCAGACGACTAAAATTAAAACGAGCTACAATATACGATCACTGCAAGTTTCGATTTTTTTCCAATATAAACGTGAAAAGTGATATGTCTAGAAATGAGCCGTTCCGTCAAAAAGTGTTTTTTTAATATGATGGTTCAAAATTATAAGAAAGATAGGCTGCAATAGTATTAAAAACATCAAAATTGCCCATAGGTTTTTTGAAAAGATAAAGTATATTTGAGTAATATGCCTTATATTGCATGTAGAAGTATTTTTGCCTACTGATCGTATTTTTGAATAAATAGTAATGAAGAACTTGTGATTTTCATAGACGTTCAAAACCATAATTCTGGAAAAAACGCTTACTTGCTGTTCATCCTCAAGTTAAATAGTTCTCCTACTGAACAGCTGTGGAATGACTTTGTGCAGATTTACTTCCAATGGAATACATTTATTCATGAACTGCAAGGTTTGATCAGGAAACTGGCATATAGGTGTTCACCTAAGAATTAAAACTAGGTACATAAATTCTTAGAGGAACTTCCCTTCACCTATTTGTATCCTTATCTTTTCTGTCTCAAATGATGGCATGGTGTTGATTTACTCACGTTTTCACTAATAAAACAGTGAAAGGGTTGCTCCCGTGTTACGGTAGCTAGTTTTGTAAATAGTTGTGACGGTCCGTCTTACATTGTTGGGTCCTGACGCTCTCTTCACATCCTTAGAATTGCAGCTTTGTATTGTGGTGTTGCTTTTCCAAACAATTACTGTGACCAACAAAACTGAGCATTGCTTAGAATTTTGGGGTGTCCTTTGTGGTGTAATTAGGTGCACTTATTTTAGGTGAATTATGTTCTGCAAGGTGCTTACTATGAGATTTGATATAATATGTAATTTTGAATTGCGATATTACACCACACCTCGTAAAATTTATTTGATCTTGTCATTCCAATCTTATACTAAGTTGTTTCCTTGAAATAGTTTTGAGTGTATATATAAGTCAGCAATACCTAATGAACAAAAAGTCAATATATTCTTACATGGCATTCAAGCTTTATTAGCTCAACTAAGGCATGAGTATAAGATTGATACAACCAAATATGGTTGTTCTCACAAGACTGGGTTGTTCAATTGGTAGCATGTAGAGTACCATTAACCCCTAACCGTACCGGTGTCCATATTTTGGACGTTTTTTTGAGTTCTTTTCATTTAAAGAGCTGTAACTTTTGCATTCAGTGTTCGATTTCAATGAAATTTTGGAAAACCCCCCCTCATGATGTTTAGTTTGAGTGGTAAAAATTTCAGATCAATCTGAGATGTATTGAATTTTTGTGTATTTTGATGGCTGCAACTTCGGGGGCTTGTATCTCCTTCATTCAATGTCAGTTTTCAATAAAAGTTGTTGGGTTAGATTCCCTTGAAGTCTAGTTATAACCCTTTAACGTCCCAGTTCAACATTGTTTTCAAAGATTTGTTATAAAATGTTTGATGAAAACCAAAAATGGAGTTGATGTACAAAGCAAAGTTGTAAATGTCAATGTGAAGATCACATTTGTACTGTTGGATTTATCATATATTTTTAAAATATTTTTTAATTAATTTTGCAAGGTTTTCTCTTGAAATTCAATCAAAAATCATGAATTACCGGAATTTTTTGAAAAAATATTGTAATGAAATTGGAATAACATGCCCTACGAGATGGTATGGTTTCCCTTATTTGATTCTACCTATTTTGAAAAATCATGTTTGAGGTCTTACTTTTTGAACTAAGAATGAAACTTGACATAAACCGATTGTGTTATTTTTCTAAAAATCATAATAACCTATTTTGAAGGTCCAAACCGTACAAAGGATTGTCAATTTGCACATGAACCATGAGAAATTTTGGTGGATGAAAACTGTCTAATTCAGATGGAATTTGAACAGTTTGAATCTATTCGTTGTAATTCAGATGGAATTTGAACAGTTTGAATCTATTCGTTGTGGACGCAAGCGCCTCAAAGGGTTAATGGTAAAATTTTCATGTCAATCCATGTTGTTTTGAATGTTTGGGAGTCATTTTAATGCATTGGTCTATTTTTGACACTTTTTGCTTTTAGGGTCAAATGGGTCTCTTTTTAGACTACTTTTTGATATTGCAAGGCCATTTGAGGTCACATCAAATTTTTTCATGAGTTTTTTTTGGTACCAATATGATGATTTTGAACCACTTTATTGTTTAAGGTTTTTTCATTTGAGTAGTTTTTGAAGACGAATTTCACCTCTAATGTGTTGCTAGGAAAATTTTAGCATCCTTTTTTAACCCCTAAATGTCCTAGGGTGTCCCCAAAATTGACAGTTTGAGAAAAATCATTATAAATTACTATTCAGAAAAATATTTCAAAATTGTTATACAAATGAAAGTTGTAAAAATTGAATTTTAGATTCCATCCGTACGGTTAGATTCACCAATGTCATCACTGATTTTATTATGAAATTTCAAAGTTATAATTAAGAATTCCTTCTAAATTTGATTACAAACAAAATATTGATATTTTTTGAGTAAAATTTGTTGGAATGGATTTAAAATGAGATACTCTTGAAATGGTGATTTTTTGAAAATTTTGTGTTACTTCAATTTATGACCTCATTTTAGCAAGCCCACTTTTGAACTAAAGTCAATGCAATTTTGGCTTGGTCAACTGCTTGACATACTTCCACATTTGTAATCTAAAAAAATATGTACCCTAGTAACACCAAATCCAACCATTAGATAGGACAACAACTTCATAAAGTATTTTTTTTAAATTGAATGAATTTCATCCATGAAGTAATGTGAGTGTAGTGTGATCTGGAATCCGTTCGTCGTCCAAAAACTGGACGCTGGGACGTTTAGGGGTTAACACTACAACATTATGATCTTGCAATCTATGTGGTCAAATGACTCCAAATTTGATCCACATCATCTACATGTATACTACAAGATTGTACGGTTGGGATTTCTATACCTCACTTACATTTAGACCTATAACACATCAAAAGCAATGATGTTTTTAAGCCCAAAAAAGCTAGGAACACTTAGGGGTTAATGTGTCCTTTATATATTAGAGTTAAAATTGAACAAGGTAGGTTCTTAACAAATTGCACATTGCTAATAGAGATATCCTTAAACTCAAACTCTAATTTTTAACTTGTGTTTTTTCCTTCGATCTCCTAAAAATCAGCGTATTCAATCATCAATGGAGTATATTGAACCATTTTAGACTAATTGAACCCTTGTAGATTCAATTGTATAGAATAGGGTTGGAAGTTGATTGTGAGTTTACATAGCTATAAAAGTTACATGAGAAATAAAGTGAAACATATTTCATTGGAGTACATGCAACCTTGCAAACCCAAATGTACATTCCATTTCAAACCCCTAGCAAGGTATTGGGGTATTTCCTAATCCATCTTGTGATGGAAAGATTGAATGAAATAGAAGTGTAATATAGAAATGCACATGTCAATGCGAAATATAAAAGTGTGTTAAGATAGAAATGTGCTCTTCACAACTATTGGAATAAGTAGAAAGTTGTTCATGTTCAAGTTCAGAGTAAACTCATGATGGACGTTGTGCTTGTGCTTTGTAGACCCACTTGGTGTGCAGAATACGGTGGCCCCAGTAGTAGATGAAATCTTCTAAGATGAAGTACGACAAAATCTGAAAGCAAGTATCACTAGTAGAAGACCTGTTGTTTTTCATTCCCCATTTTGTGGAAATAGTGAACCCTGGTTGAATATTATGCTTGTATTTATGACTTCTTGTGACCAAAACCACTCACATAGCATTGTCACAGCCCAGGTGCATCGTGCGGTTTCATTCCTTTTTCATTTATAGTAAGTGAAAGACGACACATTTCCTTCTAGTGTATGGACTCCAGACACAAATGAAGATCCTAGTTGGGTCCATTCAAGCTAATACGAACCGGCTAAGTTGTCAACCATGCTTTTTCAGTGCTTTTCTAAAGGCATTTTCAATGTGATGTTTGATTTAAATTTTTATTAGAATGGAAAGTGATATATCAATGTTTGCAACATGTATATAAAACACATAGTACAAGATGAAAGAAATATTGTAAAAATTTGGGTATTAAAAGCACTAAATAGCTCTGTCATCAATGGTTTTAATGACTCACTCAGGACTTTTCTAAATGATAAATAACAATTTTTTGGTAGAAATTTTGGGATAATCGAATAAGAATGATGATTATGTGAATGAAAATTGAAATCAATACATTAAAAATTTGTTCTTTGAATGAAAATCGTGACCTTTTTTTTTGTCTCTAAAAACTCTCCAAAGGACTCTCCAAAGCACTCAAAACGAATATTAGCTTGTATGAACCCAGCCACAATCATAATATGAAACTCACACCACCAAACACAATTCAAAGACAGCTTGAAATGACCAATACTGAAGAGGCTTTTGAAGTGTTGAAGGCTCACCACGACGGTAGAGGCAAAGCACTTGTGAAGCCCATCAAGACTGGATATGACACGATCATGAGGGCAGATTGACGCAGATGTGGTAGAGACGAAGCTTCACAGTCAACACACTTCTCAATATAGAAATATTGGAGCATATTCAAGCAGATTCTCAATAAAAACAGAGCGTAGACATCGCAATGAACGAAGCGGGAAACCAAGCCTTGATTCAATAACAGAAGTTTCAGTTTGCAAGGAAAAGAGTGCAAATGTGAAATCAAGATTGTTGAATCGATCATTCGACCTGTGCCGTCTTGTGAGATCAATCTGACCCACTCCAAATATTTAGTACTGATATTTTCTTTACGTAAATTAATTATTCCAACGCATTCATTTGAACTACGCTAATTGCAAATGAACCTCCAAAAGCTACTTGTCAAAACAGACTGAATCTCGTAAACAAACTACCAAAAGCGTAGCTGATGCAGATATTAGAACATAAGATGAAATATAACTTGGTAACTGCATGGCATATTCTGGACTCAAGGTGTGAACATTGAATTCAAATCAATCACAGTGTTGGAATAGTGGCAACACAAATAATGAAAGCTAAACAAACTATTGAAATGACTCCGGCCATCCCGTCGTCTCCAGAACGCAAAAGAGACGCTGAACAAATTATGATAAATCTCTAAAATCCAAATGGCCAATTGTGCCACGGTGATATAATGATACTACGATATCCTCTCCACCTGGAACGATCTTCAACTAGAATCATAATCCAAGATGGGTCCAAATCACAAGAATCAATGAAGGATGTTGCATCGATGTCTTCATCAAAACATAAAGAATTTAACTGAACAAAAGAATCAAGGCTGTTATTTCCTGAAGGAGAGATCGAGGGTGCTCAAAAGCACTTGAGATGAATCACAAACTTGGTGGTGTAGACGGGTGGAGATGCCAGGCCCGGGGTGGCGAGGCCGTAGCCGTTGCAGCCGCGGAACTTGCCGGTGCCGCCCAGGATGATGGCTTCGTATGGCGGGTACGGCGTGGCGAAGGTGGCGGTGAACGTGAGAGTGGACCCGCTGTACTTGGAGGCGCCGTTGAAGGAGACTTTGGTGACGGACAGGATGCCGCCGCCGATCCCGGGCTTGGTCGTGATGGCGCCGAACCCCGTGGACTTGCCCAGCAGCGTGGAGGTCGTGCTCTCGGTGGCGCGCACCATGTTGTCGTTCACGAGGAGCGTGCCCCAGGCAAACGATCCTGGCGTGCCCGCCGCTGTTGTGATGGTGGCGTTGGCGCCCTGCCGAATCTCGTGCACTACGTACTTGAGCTTCATCGATTTCGCTGCCACAGACATGCATTCACACCCACAGGCCGGTAAATAAATCAACACTGTAAGTTCTGCGCTCCTTGTTTTTCACTTTCAACATCGTACACTCATGGGAGGACAAATGGGTTACTAAATGCACTCTCGCTTACAGTGATTGATCACTACGTACTAGACCATCGATTTCGCATCCACACTCACTGTCGGTACTCAACACTGTAAGTTCTGAGCTCCGTGTTTTTATGATCAACGGGGATTTCGATCAACATCGTACACTCAACGCTCGATCTCTAACAGGGCAGGTCAAATGGGTTACTAAATTATGGATTGCACTCTCGCTTGTATTTGATCACAACTAGACCAACATATAAAAGTTGAATGTATGTCCAATCACAACATGATAGATTCCACCGGTAATCAACACAGTAAGTGAGCTCCATATTTTTCAAGATCGACACATTCGATGAGGGTTTTAGATCAAAATCGTACCCTCAACGCTCTCTACCGACACTGCCTCTGAATGACAAACGGGTT
The DNA here is from genome assembly GCA_022496805.1 of Pohlia nutans. NCBI lineage: Eukaryota > Viridiplantae > Streptophyta > Bryopsida > Bryales > Mniaceae > Pohlia > Pohlia nutans. The sequence continues at coordinate 4,804,396 of CM040088.1, read as the reverse complement.
ACTAAATGCACTGACTCTCGCTTAGAGTGTTTGATCACTACGAGACCAAGTTGAATTATGTCCAATCACATGTGTACACAACATGACAGATTCTGAGGATTTGCATGGAATGTGCTACAACAGTCTAGTGTCATTAGTGAGTAATCTGCAGTTGATATTAAGATGAGAATTCTATAAAACATGCAATAGGATGTACGTCGATCGAGCTTACCCAAGACGGCGGTCTGCATGCTGCAAAAGCACAGCAGCACACACAGAGCGTACACGGTTGGCTTGAAAAGTGCCATGATATCCAGCACCCGGAATTGAGCTTGATCCTTCCTGGGCTACGTACTTATGTTTGGACGTCTACGCTCCGGTGCAAAGCAGATCCGGAATTTGGACTGTCCTCACAAGTACGCCGAGGAGCTTCTAAAGTACAGAGGCTGGTATGAATGATTGTGCACCTCAGTTTATACAGAGGCTGGACCGAAGTCCGTGGCGCCCATGAACCCACTTGTCCAATATTTTTTTATTTGTTTGATTTTGGAAACAACGAATAATCCTAGTTTAGAGTGGATTTTGTGTCAACGTCCGCGTTTAGGTGCTGAGAGGTTGACCTGAGGAAGGCATTACTATTTGTGATCACGTGGTGTAAGTCAAATGACCTCCGCAATGATCGAGTTTTCGTCATCAGGTCATAAAATAAAGAAGGTTGACTTGAGGACATCTTTGCCACACGGAGATGTGAGCTGTGAGTTTTGAAGATCTGAGAGTTTACATGAACTGAGGTACAGCGCTACGTACGCACGAGGATGGAATGTCAACCATCAAGATGCTTGATGATAATATTCAAAGCAGCGATGACATCAGAACTTTTGCTCCGCAATGTCAACGTTTTCTTTTTCAACGGGGTTGAAAGGTTGACTGTCTGGTTGACTTGCTGTCCCGACATCGAGGCTTTGTGTGAAGAGAGAGTATTCAGGGCCGCTTCACACTATGGCCGAAGGTCGAGAGGCCGTCAATTTTCACCAATCGGATTGCAAGAAACCAAGAATTCTGCCTCTTGACCCTTCACACTAGAAGCCAAAGTTCAAAGACCGTTGCCCTTCAAAATGCCTACATGGCAACACTTTTTGACCAAGGCTGAAGGACTCTCGAAGGAAGTTTGGATCAAACGGGAATAGAAATCCAAACTATGATCGAGAGGTCGTCGATTTTTTTCATAATAGATCAAAATTATATTTTATTGCCTATTTTCAACCCATTTCTTTAAACTCTCAACAAAGTTTGGTTACTCAATCCCACGGCCTCTCGACTTGAATGGCCATAGTGTGAAGCGACCCTCTGAGTAAAATCAAGGAGGATCATTCTTTGACTTATCTCTTAGAGCATGCTCAGCAGTTGCTCATTGTGCACCAAGTTCATATGCAAATTGGTGTGTGAGAAATGAAAATTTCCCCAGCAACAACCACCAAACGTGCTTGGAATAGAGTGCATCAACCAATTACATACTACTACTTTTGTCATTACATGGGAGGAGAAGCTTAAATCTCATATAGCCAAGGTTTTCGGATCCTATTTCTGGCTGCGACTATTCATGCATTTTACCTCGCCTAGCGTCAAACGGTAGTTGGGTAAACACTATGGAGTAATTCCAATTTTTTTGCCCGAAAGATTTATGTCCGAGGGATTGGGGAAGTGTTATGTCAAATCTAAATTATCAAATCCAAAAGCAGTGTTACACAAAATCCTATTTTCCTATTACTTCCATTTGTGTATCCGTACTCCATATGCTCTCTATGTGTACGCTCTTCCAATACATTTTGTATACATACCACCCATGTATGCTAGATCTAATTTCAATGTTATGCCAGAACCAGATCACTATCGTGCAAGAATAATATCAAGTGCAGTTATCCCATAATGTTTGTGCTACTTACATTTATAGTGAAAGTATATAGCACTAAGGGTTTGAAGGGAGAAACACACCTTTCTCGTCTATTGACTAAGATCTAAAATTTAATCTTATATTTACTCTAAAATATTTTCCCTCCATTTTTCCCAATTTCTCTCCACTATGACTTTCGACTAGGAATTTTACACTAACTGCAAAATGCAGCCATCACCTCCCTTCTATTTCTTTTTCTTTTTTCTTTTTTGCACATTTGGGTTCTTTATGACTTAAAGAACCCTATGGTATTTTTTTAATTTATTTGTGAAAATTAGTTTTCCATCTATTATGGACATTTTTCCTTAACTATGTTTTTTGACACTACTAGAGAGTGCGTAAAAACCAAGACAAAACCAAGACACATCTGTTGGAACCAACAGAGAATGAGTTTAACGTAGCAAACATTTAGTCATCTGCACAGAACCAACAAGTTTTCTCTTGGAACCAACAAGTTCTTGTTGATTTTCCGAAATCAACTGTTCCTAACCCGCACAGAACCAACAGAATTTCTGTTGATTTTGTGCGGGTTAGGAACCCCATTTCTCTAGTAGTGTGACTACGCTTTTACACTAAGTGCAAAATGCAACCATGACTCTCGGGACTCAATTTTGAAAAAATTACACATTTAGGTGCCTAATATCATAAGGAACACCATATAAGATTAATTTTCCTTTCATTTTAGCCTTTTAACCATACAATCTTCCTTTAAACTAACAAAAGAATGCGTGGTAAAAATTTCATAGAATTTGATTGTACGAATTGCAAGTTTTTTGCATTTAAAGTGAAAAGATGAAATTACATTTTTTTTTTACTGTCTTTGGATACACAGGTTTTTTTTTTTGAAATTGGTCCAAAAAATCATTAATTTTTTACTTTTTTTTGTTCAAATTGATATTAGCTATTAAGAGCCAATTTTTTTTTACAAAAACCTGAATAAAAAGAGGTGAAAATGATGCTCCGATATAAGAAAATCCCACGGTCCTTTAGAGGTTAATATAGGGTGGTATAATGTTTACTAATTTACGCGCCATGAAGCCTATGGATCTCCTTCCATGTGCTTATGGTGGGTAGAAACCCCACTAGATGACAAAAGTCCAACATGTGAGGAAAAAAACATTCACTACTAGAGAGTGCGTAAAAACCAAGACAAAACCAACACACATCTGTTGGAACCAACAGAGAATGGGTTTAACGTAGCAAACATTTAGTCATCTGCACAGAACCAACAATTTCTTGTTGATTTCTGTTGGAACCAACAAGTTCCTGTTGATTCACTACTAGAGAGTGCGTCAAAACCAAGACAGAACTAAGACACATCTCTCGGAACCAATAGAGATTGGGTTTAACGTTGCAAAACCGAATTCATTGCACAGAACCAACAGATTCTCTCTTGGAACCAACAAGTTTTCTCTTGGAAAAAAAAAACTGTACAGAACCAACAGGTTCTCTCTTGGAAAAAAACACAGCTCCAGCCTTCAAGATTTTGTCCAAAAAAAAAAAATTCAAAAAAATTTGAATTTTTTTCTATATACAAAAAAAATCCCTGCATATAATACTGCAGAAAAAAAAAATTGAAAAAAAAGTTCTTTTTACATCGTTAAAAATATTCAAAGTCTGTTGGGAAAAAAAAACAGCTCCAGCCCTCAAGATTTTGTCCAAAAAAAAAAATTCAAAAAAATTTGAAATTTTTTCTATATACAGAAAAATCCCTGCATATAATGCTGCAGAAAAAAAATTTGAAAAAAAAGTTTTTTTTACATCGTTAAAAATATTCAAAGACTGCTGGGAAAAAAAAAACAGCTCCAGCCTTCAAGATTTTGTCCAAAAAAAAAAAAATTCAAAAAAATCTGAATTTTTTTGTAGATACAGAAAAATCCCTGTATGAAATAGTGCAAAAAAAAAATTGAAAAAAAAAGCTTTTTGTACATGGCAAACGAATTGCCAATGGTTAAGTTCTCTTATAATTAACAAGATAATTCATGTACTTGCATGAGTGTGTGTATGTGGTGTGGTGGTTTAGTAAGTGGTTGGGGGGTAGGTCTTGTGTTCGAATCCGGCCGTTGGCGATTTGTCTTCGGTCGACCATGGTGGGCCCTACGGTGGTGGTTGGGGTTCTTGGCCCTGGCTGTTAAATTTTTTCCGGGCAGCCCAAAATCTCCGGGCAGCTACTTTTCCTCGGGCAGGCCAAAAAAAATGAACGCTAGATTAGAAACATTCTTTATCTGTATACTTGGACATTGAAGCAACACCGAACCAAGACATTTTTTGTTGATTGTGATCCAGAATCAATTGTTCCTAACCCGCACACGAACCAGCAGAATTTCTGTTGATTTTCTCTTACACCGGAACCCCATCTCTCTAGTAGTGATTTCTACCAATGATTGATGTGCATAGAAAACGGACTTTCCTCTTCATCCATTTTAGTATTGCACTATTGCATCGATGGGTTGAATCTGAGGTTTA